>CM066989.1:36819594-38034094 GCA_033977485.1 Hydrangea macrophylla
AGAGAGAGAGGAAATAAGAATGGTATAAAGACACATCTTAGTACAATTCAATAGCTAAAATTTTCTGCATTAAAAATTCAGTACATAATGTTATTAAGTATTATCAAACAAGGCCTTATTGTTACCATTGCCTTGGATTAGTGAGTAAAAAAAGAGAGAAAACGCAGGGAAATCGAATTTATCATTATAAAACAAACATTTCAATGAACCAAAAAGATAGGAAAAAAAGAAGAAGAAAACCCAGCTTCTTTCTAGGTACTAAGTGAAGGTATCCTCTTGCAAACACTGCTACAAGAACAAGTTATGCAATATGTAAAACACCATAGCCAGAACAGCAAGTCCCAATTCATAACCTTCTCCTTCATAGAACATCCCAAACATAACCAGAAAGATCAACATTAGCAATATAGAACCCCATCCATGCCCTTTCCATTCTCTTTCGTGGAACTCTTGATCTCTTCTTGGTTCAAAAGAAGGTAAATAAACACTAATAAAGTAAATTATAAGAATCATTACAAGAGGGCCAAGAAGCATTTTACTAACCATGAATGTAATAAGAATCAAAATGAGAGGGACTATGATTGATTTGCTAGTGTAGTAAACCAAGAGTATAGATATAAGTGGGATGATGAGAACAAAATCAAAAGTTGCTTGTTGAATACCAGAGACTAAAGAAATGCTGTCTAGGAGAGATCTTCCGTAGATTACTAATCCCAAGGTGATTACTATTACCAATGGGATTGCTGGAGATGGCCCTTGTGCCATTTTTACTAGAACCTGTTTGTGGTTTGTTTCGAATTTTGATGAGGATGAGAAGAGATCTGAGACTTGGTTACTCATGATGTGGTAGAATAAGAGATGTTTGGGATGTGTTTTGTTTTGTTCACTTTGTTCTTGATGTTTTGTAGGTTTATATTAGTTGAGGTTTTGGTTTAACTTGGTTGGTCATTGCTTTGATTCTGCTTTTTTCACGTTTGTTGTGGCATTCTAGCAAAAGAAATCGAAACTTAAGGAATAGTTAACCAAAGCCCAGAAAGGGGACAAAATTTATAATAATAATGGAAGTTAAGTTAATTCCACAAGTGCAACCAAAAAGGACATAAACATAAGTTAAGGTGAAGACATAATTGAGTCAAAAATTCAAAAGTTTGATGAGTATGTATCTTGACGTATAGCTTCTAACTTGTGCAATGCACGGGAGAATGATATTTAGTTAATTATCACTTGACGGTTAGTTTTTGTTATTATTATTATGTTTTTTTAAATGACTAGTTTGCCCTATCAAAGTCAAGGAACTTTTTTTTCCCTCAAACACAGGAATTTTAGGCCTAGAAAGGTCGTGTTCACCTCGGTGTTTTCTTTTCTTTTCCCCCACTAATCCATGAACCAAACACAGCCTTAGATAAAAAGACATTAATCAGGAATATAAGATCAATACTTGTGATAGGTGCCATAAAATAGTAACAATACCACATAATTCAGAATAAGCAATGTTCATTACTGCTGAATCTCAAAATAATTCCTCCTGCATACACCTTCTAAAACAAAACCCTGATCAGAGACCTATTGTGATTCCTTAGCTATTTGGCAAAACTGCAATTGCGATTTTTCCCAAAATTGTTCTGGCAGGTTTATTGGATTCAATAATAGATGCCTGTTTGCATTACAGCATTCCTCCTTGAGCATTTGGTACAAATTTTGCATGGAAGTCCTTGTGTGGGACAATCTCTTTTGACCAGTATTTCTAGTAAAAGATCACAGTACTGCGATTTGCCAAGCGGGTTCTAAGAAATTTAAGGGAGGGAAAAAAAACAATAATCTCAAAAAATAAATGAAAGGACAGAAGACGCAAAACCAAGTCATGCTTCTGCAGCATGATATGCAACCAAGTTACCAGGGACTCATATTATGCCTTAGCTAGGTAAAATGTCACAGAGTAAAGACCATCATATACACAAAAAAAACTAGTCTGAGAACCTCTAAATCAAAGGAGGATCAAACTTATAGGATATTCTCTCCAAAATTGATGGGATTTAAGTGCATAAGAAATCATTCCATAAGTTTTGATGCTTCTAAAGGGGAAAAAAATGCATGCCTTATAGCCACGAGGACATCAAACTGATATAAATGAGAGCTAAGGCCCATAAAAAATATCACCCCATGCATAGTGAGGCAAAAAGTTGTTGAGCAACACATGCACATCGTTCACTGCTGCTATAGTTTTGAATTGAAGTAAATAAGTTTTCACTTTGATATTCATTAATCAATTGCAGTAACATCTAAGCCTAACCCATATGATGACAAATATTACAGTTGGGAAAATTTACTGCATGCTTCCTTATCTCTGGTATCTCGTGAGTGTAAAAAAACAGAGCTGTTAAAATCAACAAGTACTCAGCTTTTGAAATTATTATGTAGTGCTGAATGTTTTATCTCATTAGGCTCTGTTAGGTTTGCAGAATTAGAAAAGGAAAGGAGAAGGAAAGAAAACGAAAAAGGAAAACTAGTGTTTTACTAGATTTTCTTTCATGCTTAAACAAAATTAAAATTACAAAGTTCACAAATATAATAAGAACCAAGAAAAGAGGAAGATAATTGACTCGTAAAATTCAAAATTCTTAATTTTGTTTACAACCTATTTTCTTTTCCTTCCTATTTTCCTCGATGTTTTCTTTATTAACCAAACAACTGTTTTTCTTTTCTTTCCCTCACCAAATCCATTCACCAAAAAGAGCCTTATGGTATCAAGGGGTACTTACGGTGGGGAGGTTCCTCAAACCATACCTTCCTGTGTCTCCGGACTCTCCTCCAATCTTCATCCATATGCAGTTTATCAGAGCTGATATGTGCTTGGGCCAATTCTTCAAATATTGAATCGGGAAGGCAAAGTAATTGAGTTGTGCATACCCAAATCAAAGGCAAATCCAATTTTACCTATTATCATACTCATAAACTAGTCAAGCTTACTTAAAATGGATCCCAAATCAGTTCAAGATTGGTTCCAATGTCATAGTTTTGTTTCATCTCGTACATCAATAGATTCAATTTTGCATATATATGTACACTCTCCGGGTGGTCTCTCCCACTTGCCACAAACCTATGAGTCTTATTACCAATCTCAATCCAACTACAACCCACTTCTTTGCTTATCCGTAAGTCATTCATCACAGTTCTTACCTTTGCCGCCTCTTCTAACATTCCTCCTTCAGAATACATATTTGAAACAAGAGTGTAAGAACCAGCTTCTTTCGGAACCAGATCAAGCAAATGTTTTGAAGCTAATTTGCCAAATTCTAAATCCCCACTTAGCTTACATGCATTAACCATAGTTCTCCAAAGAAGAGGGGAGTCCAAAAATGTGCTTTTGTTAATGAAATCCATCGATTCTTCAAACCTTCCAGCTCGGCCTAAAAGATCAACAATACAAGCACAGTGTTCAAGCACTGGCTTAATTCCATATTCAACTTCCATTTCATTGAACAAGCAAAACCCATAATCCAATAAACCTGAGTGACTACATGCTTGAAGAACACTCAATAGTGTGATCTCATCAGGAAGGAGTCCGTCTCTGATCATTTCCTCGAAGAGCAGAACTGCCTTTTTACCTTGACCGTGACGGGCAAATGCAGAAACCATGGCATTACACGATATTAAATCATGACCATCCATACCATTAAACATTTTATAAGCACCTTTAATGCTTCCGCATTTGGCGTTCATAGTTATAATAGCATTACATACAGTCAAATCAGCTTCGAACCCTGTTTTAATGGCATAACCATGAAGACTTTTACCTTTAACTAAGCAAGCTTGGTCAGCAGACAAACTAAGGAGCCGAGTGAAAGTTACTGAATCCGGAGCTATATCAGCTAATCTCAGTTGATTAAGTAAAACCATGGGCTCTTCATTATTATCTCCATCTATCTCCATAAATCCAACTAAAAGTGCATTAAATGGGATAATACTTTTAATTGAAATACCATTGAAAAGTAATCTTGCAGATGAAAGGTTCCCGCATTTGGCATACAAATCTATTAAAGCGGTCCCACAATTATCTGAGAGAAAATCAAGCTTTATCATAAATCCGTGAATTTGAACTCCCAACATAGCATTCTTGCATTCCGAACAGCCATCAAGAACAGTAACTAAACAATTAGAATCTAATGATACTCCCAGATCAACCATCTCAATGAACATATTAAGGGCCCTTTCACAGTGGCCATTCCTGATATATGCTGATATAAGTGCAGTCCAAGAAACCAAATTCCTTTCCTCCATTCCAAAAAACATTTTCTCCGCTTCTTCAACCATCCCATAATGTCCGTACATTGTAATTGTTGCATTTCCAACAGAGGTTTTACCCACTAAACCATGCTTTACAGCAAGTCCATTTAGTTGCCTTCCTTCCTCGACTCCAATATTTTCCTTACATGCACCTAATATATTAGTAAATGTGTATATATTTGGGTCCAAACCAGAATATAACAAATCACAAAATACCCGAATCGCTTTGTCCCCATATCCCACTTTCCCATGTTCTAAAATCATAAGATTGAAACACCGAACGTCTTTAGAATTCAAATCATTGAATAACTCCTCCGCGCCAACCATGTGGCCACTTCTTGAATACATGGAAATCAAAGAACTAACAACAACAACATTCTCACGAAACCCGCTTTTTATAACAAAACTATGAATCTGTTCCCCTTGAATCCGATCTTCCGGTAACTCACAAGCACGTAAAATCACGGAGCAAGTGTGCTCATTGAATTCTTCCTGTAGCCTATGCATATCACGAGCTATTCGGAAAACAGATTGGGTATCCTGAATCTGTGAATACCCATTAATTATAGTAGTCCATGTGATAGTGTTTCGATGAAGCATTTCATCAAACAGTCGTTGTGCATCGTCCATTCTATTAAATTTTGAATACATGTTAATGAGATTATTGCCTGCAAAAAGGTCATTTTGAAGTCCCATCTTGTGTAAAAACCCATGAATGGCGTGACCCAGAAGGAGATCTACAGACCCAATTGAGATTTGGAGGAGCTGAGGCCAGTCATTGAAGAGAAGAGTTTGGTCACATGTTGAAAAACCAGAATTTACAGATAATTGGGCTGAAGTGAGTTTAGAGTTCTGTTTAGTATGTGAGACATAAGAAGAAAATGAGTTGAATTTGTTATATGGTTGTATGTTTGAGGGATGGAAGGCCTTGTGAGGTGTTGAAGGACAAGGGAAGAAGGTGGCGGGAGAAAGGCAATTCATGTAATTCGGTTGAGAGCCAGAGGCGACCGGCGGCGGCAAAACACGACAGCTACAGAAGTCATAACAATCAGAGAGAGATTCTTTCTCTCTCAGCTCGCTGCGCTGCTCTGCTCTGCGCTGCGCCGTCAATGGCTTTGAGATCCCTAGCGTGAGAACTGAGAAGTGACTGAGTAATGAATATGATAATGAAACCTAAAAACATGGGTCTGCCTGTGTTTGGTTTTTTTTTTTGGTTTTTATTTTTTGAAAATGACAACAAAAGAAGGGTTTTTGGTAAAGTTTGAACTCTCATAAACATATCAAAACAAAGCTCTTGAATTACACTATGTGTTTAATTGTCTCGTGACACGGGTACTTAGAAGCGATTAATTTGTAAAAAAAAAATGAGATGAGAAAGAGAGAGTTCGAGGTCAATTATTTAACCAAATATAGGTCTTCGAACGTGAAAGTAATTGAAAGTAAAATCCAACGGATTGAGAGTGAATTAATAGTAAATGGAATTAGTAGTAAACTAGTACACGAATTAAAGAAGAATAAAATTAAAACAAAACAAAACTAGGAATTGAATGAAAGAATGACTACTAATTAAACTAAACTAAAGTAAAGTGGTCATGGTGGCCCAAAGATATGAAGAACAATATAAAGATGATTTATTGATATAGTTGATGTTGGTCAATGACCATTTACAAAGAGTACATAGATGAAGTCTACAATTAATAATAACTAACAATTTGAATTTGAACATTTGCACGTGTATTTCGTCCAAGAGAAGCACCCTCTAAAATAACTTCCAACTCCATCATCACCATTGATCTTCAAGCAACCAATTTTATTCTTCCCTTCTAATGCCACGTGTCATGGAAGTAACTTCCAAATAACCACCTATCAATTTGAATTGGTTTTCCATGTAACTTATATATCGATATAATATAATATGACTTTATATAGTAATACATATTTATAATATTATTTATGGTCAAAAAATACCACCGCGGCCCTTTAAGAACGAAGTTCTAGGAGAGTCGGAAGATTATCACAAAAATAACACAATTCGATCCAATTAGTAGGTTTCAAATGGACCAAATTAATAATGCAAAGTGCTAGATCACAAAACAGATCTTTGAAGCGAACATAATAACATTGAACACAAAGTGCTAAAATGACTTTAAACTTGCTTCGAGGCCAATACAAGTGCTTCGAACACAAAATGGATTATTCTAAACTTGCTTCGAAGCCAATGTAATAGCCTCAAATACAAAATAAACTGCTTTAAACTTGCTTCAAAGCCAATGTAAAAGTCTCGAAAACAAAATGATAGTTTTAAACTTACCTTGAAGCCAATCCAAATATATCAAATCATAAAACACATTGTTTTAAACAAATCACAACCATCAAATTTTCTAACATTTGCCTCAATGGGAATTAGTCATGATGTTTGCATGGCCTTCAGAGAACTTCAACCATGATAGCCGATCCCATCAAAAAACTTGCATTTCCTTTGTCTTGAGACACAACAGAGAACAAGACTAGATTTCCACTACTTTCATGGTTTTATCAATATTTTTGGTTTACAAATATGATCGATGTCTTGGATAGAATCACTCATGGTGAGATCTACTAAACCAATAGGTACGCCACAACTATTTCTTTGGTCAATGCATATATAACCCTTTTGATAGCACATAACAAACCTCCAGAACATCCACATTGGGTCTGGACAATTAGCTTAATGAAAACAAATCAAAATTATTTTGTGGGTCCCTTTGTTATCTTGTAACATCCCCCATCAATTGAAGGAGCCAACAATCTCTATAACAAGCTTCGTGCTCGCATATGTCGGTCATACGCCATCGGTCTTTAATCCGAAGTATAACAGTGATCGAATTATTAGTCTAAGTAAATAGTTTTTGTTTTATAATAATACTGCCATAGAGTAATTCACATGATAGTAACCTAAGTTTGATGAGCTCCACAACACCAAAGTGTGTATTGACCAACTAAAGCCATGATATAGAGTAGCTTAAATAATTCAAGAGTTTCAACACTTTGTATAATGTTGAAAAGCTCAAATTTATGAACAAAAGTTTGTTCATGATTCTCAACCATACTTGGTTGAAAAATGCACCACCTGAGTATATTTTCTCCACAATAATTTGGTAGATTGTCCACCAACATGGGTGATAATGGCGATTGAGATTTTTTTGTTTCCGCCTGTAAGAAAATTGTGGGTCATTGGTGCACCCATATAATATTAGACTGAGTCCAATGGGCTTTGCTTAGGCATAAAGCAATCCAATGGGATAGGCTTTGGAGTCCTAGAGCAACTAGGGTTTGTGTGTGTATAGATATGCATATAGCATACACAGATAAGATGACACACCCTAAACAATTCGGTAGCCTCTCACATCTCTCTCTCTCTCTCTCTCTCTCTCATGGGTTTTTCTCTATATGGCCATCACCAAGAGCCTTAGGATTTAGCGCATGAATACAATGGAGATTGCTCTAGAAGTTTCTTCTACAATCGACACAAAGCAAAAGAGAGTATACTAAGGTTTTGTAGGAGTAGCCGTTCGTGGTTTTTGGAATCTCATCACACTGGTCGCCCCATTGACCACGGGATTGCCTGAATCCGTACAGATACACAAAGAAGAATGTTTGGTGAGTTTCGCCATTGGGAACCTACTAAACTAAGGATACATATACATATATAGGATATGTACTTGTTGGAGAGGATACATTCATCTTTTTATAACCTAAAGAGAGAAAAAGGCAAGAAGAAGAAGAAGAAGAAGTCTAACATTTTCCGTGGTTTTCTACGGCTGAATGAATAAGATGGGGTTACCATTGACCGTAAGGCGACAATATTCAGGCCAACGACACTTATGTCGGATGCATGTAAAGTGTCAAGTTGGTGAATGGTTTGGCGTATAGTCCAAAGATTGGATCAATGATCCAAAGTATGTCGTGTTTCTGAAAGATTGAACCTGTGGTTCAAAGTGAGTTATCAAGTCAATATTGATTGGACAATAGTCCAAAGAGATCAGTCGGTTAGAGTCAATTGTGTTTCCATGTACAAGTATCGTCAAGGAAGTCTCTAGCGTATCATAACCACATCAAGATCGAGATCCAGATCAATAAGACGCAACGTGAATGTTTTCAGTAGTACACTAGAGAGAACATTTTTACTTATCAACGAGGTTAACAATGTTTTCTGAGCCTATTCAAGTGCAGTAAGTTTACTCACTCAGCTTGTATACAAGCTGACGATTTTCATGTCTTGGACAATCAAACGTCTAGAACTTGCAGAGATATACTACCCGGATGCGGAGAACGCTGAGAAAGGTTACGGCTTTGTGAGCTAGTTGGCGGGGGTCGGAGACCATTAGCTTATTCATCAGTTAGCATTGTTGAGGCCCTAAATACCTGTTTATTTGTTCTTATGATGTAGGGCTCATGCCCAAGCTACTATTCTCTTTTCTTTTCCCTTCTCTATGATGATGTAATAATGAAGTGTATGACACCGTTGTTGATGTTATTATGTGTTATGCCTAGACCACCACGCTGGCTAAAGATGCTTGTTATTTTTTTATCGATTGTTTTATTGTGGACAATCATGAGATATTCAACTTGCCATGAACCTACAGATCCATAAAGAAAATTTTAATTTTTCCCTATTTTTGGCTTACTCCGGGGTATGACAGGGATTTTTGGTATCAAAGCACTAGGTCTAATCGTGCTCGTTGATTGTCCTACACATGTGAGCCTTAAGATACCTTGCGACTAGTACTGACTTAAGTTAGTTTCTTTTAGATCATGGTGCCGATGTATGTAGAGGACAAGATGGGAGGATATATCATTTATGCTAACAGAGTTGAGGCAGTTGATCCCATATTTTACCAATAGTGTATCTAGATGAGAGCTCAAGAGTGGTTGGAGGAGTACCTATGGCATTTGATGCATGTAGATGGGCTATTGCACCCGGGTAGGACTCTTATAGGGGCTAAGCACCGTGCTCGTACCATAGAGCTTATTTATATAGAGATGAGTTGAATGATATTTGATGATGTGGACTTCCATGTCGCTGAGCTACAGGCTATCTTAGCAGATCCTACACAGACACCACCTATACTATGGCCTCTAGTTTCGATGCAAGTACCAGCACTAGCTCTAGCTCCATTCATAGAGCCAGGAACTTAGATACAGCCGGACGTGCCTAATTCCCTACACGAGGAGTTAATTGTGTTGCCAGTAGTCTTAGTTGAGGGGGATGCTCAGGAGGATGTAGATCATGAGGACAATGATGATGAGAATCCCACGGAGCTAGAGATAGAGCTTGAGGAGGGTGATGATGAATCTATGGAGGTCAGGGGGGATGGAGATGACGATGGGGACGAGCATGGAGAGAATGATAAGGGAGTAGAGGATGAGCATGAGGATGATCCCGATGATGAACCCGAGGATGAGGAGGATCATGGGGACAACCATGACGATGATCAAGAGAGAGAGCCAGATGAGGACCCTGGTAAGGATGAGGGTGATGAGGTTGATGGAAAGGTTGATCCGATGGATGACGAGGGTGACGATGGGGAGTTTGAGGTAGTTTAGGTACCTCAGGGCTTTATTGCAGGACCTGTTCCACCATAGCACATTGTAGATAGAGGTTGGTTACCGACAGACGAGCAAAAGCCATATGTTCAGCTAGAGGATGACCCGATCGTGGACATGGTTGATGAGTTTGACTTGTGGCAAGACTAGGTGCCCCCGAAGGAGGTTGATGTTCTAGCTGTGAGCCATCTCCACTTGAGTCATTTCTGGGGTCAGATTTCAAGGATCTAGATCTCTTATTTCTGTTGATCAGGGCATATAGCTCACTTTCTTTTGGTGTATATGTATATGTTTTGAGGGTATTGGTATATGTAGATATGATGTAAATACCCAAACCATACCACATTGTAAATATTTTTGACTATGTATATGAGTAGTGTGCTTTTGCTTGTTACTGTCTCCGAATACCCGTTCTTACTAGTTGCTTACGTTCATCATTTTAGATGCTGATCCATTTGGATTGTGTGAATCTTATCTTGCCCAGAGAGTTAGTAAGTAATGATGAGACAGTTGTGTAGGTGTTCATGGCTGACGGGACAAGGAATGTAAGTAACCAATAAGGAAGGTCCCTATTCCAAAAAACATGGATCATACTGGAGCTTTTGAAGCTTTTCTACAATGCCTAGAGCATATCAGTGATGATCATTAGGGAAATCGTAATCACAATAACAACAACAGCGGTAATAACCACCAATCTGCACCACAACTGCCAATCACTGAAGATAAGATACTCGAGCGATTCAAAGCTCTTAGCACTGATTCATTTGATAAAACTGGTGAAGCCTAGCAGACAGAGAAATGGGTAAGGAACATGGATCGCATTTTTGAACGGATGAGGTGCAATGAAGAAGAGCAGTGTCGTTTAGCTACGTTCCAGCTCACCTATGCTGCTGACGATTAGTGGGAGTCCGAGAAAGCAATGATGGGAGTTGAAGCGTCAGAGAGGATGACATAGACCGCATTCAGGGAGAGGTTTTTGGAGAAACACTTCCTTGAGGAGGAGTAGGATCAAAGAGAGAGGGAGTTTATGGACTTGACTCAGGCTAACATGACAGTGCACGAGTATACCATGCAATTTGAGAGGTTATCTCGTTTCACCTAGCACCAGATAGATACTCTGCAAAAGAAGATCAAGAGGTACCACCGAGGGTTGAATTCCCATCTACGCCATATGACGTTGGGACATCTAGGTACGACGTTCAAAGCATTGGTGAGATTGGCATTCGGATTGGAAAAAGACAGATGTCATGGACCTAAGCAACTGGCTACCCAACCCCCTGTGAGAGGAAAGTTCGAGCCAAGATCCCCTAGGCCATTTTCAAGGAACGAAGAAGACCTGGAATGGAAAGAAGAAGTCCCAGCCGACTTTTCCTCGCAATCAAATACATGTACCACTTGTTGCAGTTGGAAGAAGGCAAGGAGATTGCTTCAATTGCGGGATACCAGGACATCTTCCAAAGGATTATTGGTAATCTGTCACGCCCCGAAGTACCAAAAATAGGGAAAAAATAAATTTCCTTTATGGGTTCGTAGACACGTGACTGGTTGTGAGTGTCACCTGATTGTCCAAACATGCTTATAACAATAATGTGATATGGGAAGTGACTAAGTTCAGCGGATGCAGAAATTTCAAACATCCAAGTCTTACATCAGTAGTATATTACAGGCAAAAAAGATATCCAAAAGATACATATTACAAGACCAGCTAAACTATTACATCGCTAACATAATAATAACAGAACTATAACGAAAGAAAAGCTCCAAAGTCTTCAGCTGGCGAAACCGTAGCCTTCCTCGTAGTAATCTTCACCAGCATAGTCTTCAGTAGTAGAGCCAGCATCTTGATAGCAGTCGGCTCCGTCTGGACCTGCAAAGGCTGGACGTGGAAGGTCCAGCGGCATGAAAAGCCATTAGCGGTTAAGCTAAGTGAGGGTCCCCTTAAGGTTACCACCACTTAAGGTAAGTTATTCTTCATCTCTTCTTATTTCTCGAAACCATATCTCGTTCATCATTTCTTATTCTCGATACTATGTCTTGTTCGTCTTTTCTTATTCTCAAAACCATGTCTTATTTAAACCCAATCACTCCCTTTTGAAACTTAACCCATAACTGAACTGACCAATGACATTGACTGAAAGAAGACTTAACTCCAAACGCATTTACTGGTCAAGAAAGAACAACACTCAACAATGAATAGTTAACTGTCGCCCAACTGGCACTCAAACTGTCGCCCAAATGGCATTCAAACTATCTCTCAAATGGCATAAGTGTGTGGGACATTAACAATCTCTTGGTCGAACACGTCATGCCGATCCTTAGGTCGCCCGCACGTTACCGAACACGTCATGTCGATCCTCAGACCAAGGGTACGGGAAATTAATAATCACTTGGACGAAAACGTCATGCCGATCCTCAGGTCACCCGTACATAACCGAACACGTCATGCCGATCCTCAGTCCAAGGGTGCGGAAAAATAATCAACCACTTGATCGAACACGTCACGACGATCCTCAGGTCATCCGCACTTGACCGAACACGTTATGCCGATCCTCAGATCAAGGAACAAAACATAACCCACCAATCGACACCATGGAATTACCGAAAGACCAATTTTGCAAGAAATATCCAAACACGACACGAAAGTTCACGAATCAACTTTGACCGGTAGTCACACGACTAGAAACGAGGCCCAATGTCCCTTATTCGCATTAAATCTGTTATTGAAGGTTTTATCATTATTTTACGCGTTCGCACGTTTCGTAGTTTAGTTCATTAATATCATCCATTTGTAACCGTTAATATTTCGCTATACGTCCGACATTCCGTTTTCCTCTCAATATACTTACGATGAAAACTTTCCCCGATCACTGATCAACGCAATAATCGTGCCATACAATATACTTATAGTTTGGGTATGAACTTTCAACTGTCATTAGACTATATTCATAATAATAGAAAACATAGCACGTAGCTCATGGATTTATAACGTGAATTTAATACTAATAAACACATAGACGAAACCCTTAACATACTCATCTACGCGATAGCACTACCATAGCACGAGATTTTCATAACAACACATGTACCGGAAAACTAGCATCAACAATCAACACCATGCATAAACAAAACATTATACAAAAAGCTGTACAATCTGCCAAGATACATTTTCACTGTGTTGACTGAATTAACATGATTTATTTGGGCATGATAAATTGTTTTGTAGATCAAACTCAAAACTAAAATATTATAGATAATAGGAATATCTTCATGTACAAAAAAATCTAGCTTCAATTACATTTTTGAGCTACTCAAACTATTTATTTTACAAGACATTTCTTATATCTCGGACTGTTCTGTCCTAGATTTATAGTACTGCATTGTACGTGAATTTCACCTATGAAGGAGGGGTTTTTAGACTGCTCTATAGAAGGGTTATTTGTAGATAAAAGAGTTAGCTTTCTTCACAAAAAAACCTAGCTTAATTCTCATTTTTGAACTGCACAAAACATTCATTTTACTAAACTATGTTCTGCTGAAAGTTTCAGTTTCTCAGATTTATAACACTGCGTTGTACATGCATTTCACCCATGAAGGAGTGATTTCTAGACTGAGCTATAGAAGAGTTATTTGTAGATAAATGAGTTAGCATTTACCACAAAAACACCTAGCTTAATTCCGATTTATGAGCTACTCAAAACATTCATTTTACTAAACTACATTCTTCTGGAAGTTTCTGTTTTCCCAGGTTTATAACACTGCGTTGTACATGCATTTCACCCATGAAGGAGTGATTTATAGACTGAGCTATAGAAGAGTTATTTGTAGATATATGAGTTATATTTTACCAAAAAAAAACCTAGCTTAATTTGGATTTTGGAGCTGCACAAAACATTCATTTTACTAAACTATGTTTTGCTGAAAGTTTCAGTTTCTCAGATTTATGGATTTGTCTTGCATGTCATGGAAACTTCAACACAACAACATCAAACTTCTACTAAACATTAGTACATATTATATGTGTTCTAAATTGAGTTAGATTACTCACAATTATTCATAATTTACTCACCAAAGCTTGAAATTAAGCTTGATGTTGTTCTTGAGCTTGATGGAGCTTGAACTTCAACTTCAATGGTGTCACCTTCTTCTTCTCCTTGTTTTTCTTCCACATTTTCATGGAATTTATAACTCCCAGCTCTCTTTCTTCACTTAGGTGTAGATTATGAAGACAAAGAGTGTCAAATGTGTGTGTGTATGCATGTAGGTGTGCTTATATAGGAGAGATGCATGTGCTAGGTGTCATGGAGCATGTGTACATGCTATGCCATGTGTCCAACAAGTGGACATGTGTCCAAGAGGGTGGCATGTGGTTGCCACATGGCCATCCACGTGGGCCCACCTCCAGTTGTGTGCCACTTCCTCAGTTTACGTGCATAAGTTCCTTAGTATGCGTGTCGATCTCGAAGTACGTGCAAACTGGTATTATTTCTAATGTCTGGGTCTAGGTACGGGACTAAGTTAAATCTTATTATGGTCGAATCGGTATGGTTACTACAGTCTATATGGTAATACTACAACACGGCCATACCGTCACGTAATTAAAATAATAATATAATAATATAGTGGATCCAATACAGAAATTAGAAAAAGCTGATATTATAATGACAGAAAATTACAGGTGTTACATAATTGAAGAAGAATAGTCGCCCCATAGTAATCTGTTATAACTATGGAAAGCCAGGGCACGTTACTAAGGACTACCGAGCACCTCCAGGAGGATACTACAAAGCGACTGCTCAAGTTAAGCCTAGAAAATCCAAGCTCAATGCTATTATTCTGGAGGAAGCCAGCTATAAAGAAGAGGCCCTGCAGAGCATAGAAGGTACACTTATGTTACTCGGTAGTCGGATTAAAGTTTGTTTGATACTGGAGATAAGAATTTGTTTATCGCTATTAGACTTCAGAAGTTGGGATTAGAACCTTAGACACTTAAGGTCATCCTTAACGCTGTTTCTCCCTTAGGAGCGATGGTTAAGTTGAGTAAGGTGTACAAGGATTGCACCCTCACCTTAGAAGATCGCATCCTCATAACAGATTTGATTGTGTTATCAATGAAGAAGTTTGATGTGATTTTGGGAATCGACTGGCTTACAAAGTACCAAGCTATGCTAGACTGTACTATCAATTCGATTTTGTTCTACGTACCTGGAAGCGCACCTTTCCATTTTTAATGTAACCCCTCGAGCGAAGCATTTCTAACTAGTTATTTAGCTATTGTGGGAAGCTCTAGCATCGATAGTTCCATAACCCAGACACCTGTGGTACAAGGTTTCTCTTAGGTGTTTCAAGATATTGCTGGATTACCACTCAAGAGGGAGATTGACTTCTGTATAGAGTTGGTGCCAGGGATGTTGCCAATCTCTAAGACCCCTTATCGGATGGCTCCAACAGAAATGCAAGAGTTAAATAAGCAAGTTCAAGAGTTGGAAGATTTGGGATACATTCGACCAAGTACATCGCCTTGGGGAGCACCAGTGCTGTTTGTGAAGAAGAAGGATGGGTTACTCCGACTTTGTATTGACTACAGAGACTTAAACAAAGTCATAATCAAGAATAAGTATCCCCTCCCTTGGATAGATGATCTGTTTGATCAGTTACAAGGATCAACAACCTTTTAAAAAATAGACCTTCAATCAGGATACCATCAGCTCTTCGTTCGACCCGAGGATATGCTGAAGACTACCTTCAGAACTAGATACGATCATTATGAGTTCCTGGTGTTGTCGTTTGGACTCACTAATACCCCTACAGTATTCATGGATTTGATGAATAGGGTGTTTTGACCATACTTGGATAAGTTTGTAATCGTGTTTATCAATGATATATTGATTTACTCAAAGACAAAGGAAGGGCACGAGAGGCATATTCAGATGGCGCTGCAAATGCTCAAGGATCATCAACTATATGCTAAGTTTAGCAAGGGCGAGTTCCGGATAGAAGAAGTAAAGTTCTTGGGTCATGTAGTTTCTTCAAAAAGAATTGTAGTAGACTTAGCTAAGACTGACACTATCTTGAACTGAATGCCTCAGAAGTAAGGAGTTTCCTTGGACTGGCAGGTTACTATAGAAGATTTGTGGAAGGAATCTCGAAGATAGCGTAGGATTCTAAGTTTGAGTGGTTAAGTAAGCATGGATGCGCCTTCCAAGAGTTAAAGGAGAGGTTAATTTCAGCGCCAGTACTTACCATACCAACTAGTGGAGAAAGATTTACTATCTATAGCGATGCTTCTTATCAAGGACTCGGATGCGTGCTTATGTAATAAGGTAAGGTAAATGCCTATGGATTACGACAATTGAAGCCGCACTAGGTGAATTACCCAACGTATGACTTGGAGTTGGCAGCCATTGTTTTTGCTCTTCAAATCTGGAGGCATTATCTGTTCAGAGAAAAGTTTGACCTATTCTCCGATCATAAGAGCCTCAAGTAATTATTCTCTCAAAAGGAGCTAAATATGAGGCAGTGATGCTGGATGGAGTTGCTTAAAGATTATAATTTCGCTTTGCAATACCACCCTGGTAAAACAAATGTGATCGCAGACGTGAGAAACTCGCTTCTTTAATGATTAAAGAGTGGCGAGCATTAGAAACCTTGGCAGAATTCGATATTCAAGCCGCAGATTTAGAAGAAGGAAAGCATTTTGGATGTTTTGTTATCGAACCAAGTCTTATCAGTCGTATAATTGTGGCTTAGAAGAAGAACAAAAGACTGCAACAATGGTTTGAGAAAGCAGCAACCAAAGATCTAGAGGAATGGAAAATTGGACAAGACGAAAGTCTCAATGTTGAGACAGATTGTAAGTGCCAAAGGACAATGGGTTACGAGAAGAAGTGATGAATGAAGCACACAGGTCAAGATTAACAGTTCATCCAGGTAGTACGAAGATGTACAAGGACTTAAAAAGAAATTTCTGGTAGAAAGGTATGAAAAGAGACGTTGCGGAGCATGTTTTGAAGTGTTTCACCTACTCGCAGGTTAAGGCTGAGCATCAAAAGCCGTCAAGACTTTTGCAGCCATTACCCGTACTAGAATAGAAGTGGGAGAACATCTCTATTGATTACGTCATAGGATGTCAAGGTCACAACAAAACCACGATTCGATTTGGATGGTCGTGGATCGACTTACAAAGTCAGCGCACTATATTGTGTACAACAGGACGTATCCTATCGAGAAGATGAGTCGACTGTACTTGCAATAGATTGTTCAATTATATGGCATGCCCGTTTCGATTGTTTTGGACCGAGATTCACATTTTACAATCGAATTTTAGGAGAGTCTTCAAACAGCTATAGGGACTTCACTAAAGTTAAGTTTTGCTTTCTATCCCCAAATTGATGGACAAATGGAAAAGACCAACCAAATGTTGGAAGATATGTTGTGAGCATGCGTAATCGACATCAAAAGTAGTTGGGAGACGCATTTACCGCTCATCGAGTTCGTTTACAATAATAGTTATCATTCAAGCATTAGAATGGCACTGTTCGAAGTGTTGTACGGAAGACTGTGTCGTTCACCTCTTTATTGGGCAGAAGTTGGAAAAGCCAAGCTTTTAGGACATGAGATGGTCTGAGAGACTAACAAAAATATCAACATCACTAGAGAATAAGGATGAAAGCAACCCAGAGCCAACAAAAAGCTATGCGAACAAGCGTCGTAAGGACTTGGAATTCTGTGTAGGAGATCATGTTCTGCTGAAAGTTTCCCCAGTAAAAGGAGTGGTGAGGTTTGGACAAAAGAAGGGAAAGCTTTCACCACGCTATATTGGACCTTTCGAGATTCTAGAGCGTGTAGGTAAGGTTGCCTATAGGTTAGCACTGCCGCCGAAGATGTCCGGAGTACATAATGTGTTCCACATCAGCATGCTAAGGAAGTACATACACAGATCAACGCACAAGATTGAATTCAAAGATATTAAAGTGGACATTTGAGTGTCATACACCGAGAGACCGGTGCGAATCTTGGGTAGAGAGATCAAGAAACTAAGGAATAAGGAGATACCATTGGTGAAAGTGCAATGGAAGCACAACGACGAACACAAAGCCTCATCGGAGATGGAGTCTACTACACGAGAGAAGTTTCCAGAGTTGTTTAGTGAGTCTTAGCTCTGATTTCAGGGATGAAATCTTTTGTTGGGTGGTGGAGAGAAGTAACATCAGCCCATTTATCTGTATTTACCTATATATGGATATATTTAAGTATTTCTATATTCGTATATGTGAGTTATAGTTTATGAATGAACATTGTTGATAGTTAGAGTAGATGTCTATTTCCTTAACACTTAAACTCTTAAAATACAAGAAGGAATTCTGAACCAGGATCCCTGAGTGCTCGAGCTAAAAATATGTGAACAGATAATTTTTCCCCTGGGCTTGGAAACTCTATAAATACCAGACCCTCCCAGTGTTTATTACGTTTCAAAACTCTATTTAAACAGAGAGCTCTAGAGAGAGAGAGTCTTGAGAGTCCATACACAAACATACACACAATTCATGCTTGCATAGCCTCCAATTAATAATCCATTCACTTCTTACATACACAAACACCTGCATTACAACTATGGGGAAGTTCTGGAGTTGAGCTCTTGAGGATTAAAGTGCATGAGAAGAAGTTGTAGTCTTGAAGCTTGCTAGACTTGTATTTGGAGCTTGATCATCACCCATACGCACATATCATCACCATTTTCATCATCTAGTTCATCTAGATCTTGGTGAGTACCCCTGCTCACTCTTAAAATATGTTTTCTTATGTTTAAATTATGATCCATGGCCATACATGCATTATAATTGAAGTAAAATGAAGTTATGCTAATGAACTAACTAATCTACTAGTATACTATCAAACTCGAGCACTCAGACTAAGCTCGAGCGCTCGAGCGCTCGAGCTTAATGAACGGGCCAAGCCTGAGCACTCAAGAGGCGCGAGCGCTCGAGTTCAGCAATGTTTCTAAAGAATGCGTTATTGTATGTTAGTTTTATGTTAATCTATAATATGTTGGTTGTGTGCTAAGAAAGTTATACCTTGAGCTGATTCATTATAATTATGTTTGCATGTGCAGTACTTCATGTTAATTGAGTGGTACTTTCAAATGCATAACTTATTTAATGAAAGAAGAAGGAATCCTGCCATTTACAAAGGCGAGCGCTCGAGATTACTGATTTTGGAATGAACATGTTTTCTATAGTAAGATAATGGTGAATTGAACTGGTAAGTCTTATACGTGCAAGTTACGTAAACCCCGAGGATAATACAAGATGTACTTAAGTACGAGAATTCTGTGAATGATGTACATTAACGACTTATACCGTGCACATTAGTTTTGACGCTTAAGTTACGATAACTAGAATGTAAACGAGGTGATCCTGTCCATCGGTTAAGTTCTTATGTTTCCTTTGAGATAGAGTAAAGAGTTCCGTGTTGTCATCAAGATGCCACCTTGGCCATATGGCCGACGCTGGCAAGATCATTCGTGTATGATCGATTCAGTTGTCGTGAAAGGCATAGTAGCACGTATGGTGGTACCTTGTTGCTACTAATGTGATCAATTATGAGATGGTTAATAGGCCGTAAGGCGACGATGACAAGTTAACCACGACTGAATGAATAAGATGGATTACCATAGGCTGTAAGGTGATGATATCAAGAGAAGGCCGTAAGGCGACGATATCAAGATAAAGCTGTAAGGCGATGATGATAAGCAGGTAACCTAACGGCCGTAAGGTGACGATATTCAGGCCAATGATACTTATGCCAGATGCATGCAAAGAGTCAAGTTGGTTACTGATTGGGCGTATAGTCCAAAGATTGGATCAATGGTCCAAAGTATGTCGAGTTTGTGAAAGATTGAACCTATGGTTCAAAGTGAGTTATCAAGTCAGTATTGATTGGACCAATAGTCTAAGGAGATCAGTCAGTTAGAATCAGTTGTGTTTCCAAGTACGAGTATCGTCAAGGAAGTCTCTAGCGTATCATAACCATGTCGAGATCGAGATTCAGATCAATAAGATGCAACATGAATGTTTTCAATAGTATGCTAAAGAGAACAGTTTTACTTATCAATGAGGTTAATAATATTTTCTGAGCCTATTCAAGTGCAGTAAGTTTACTCACTCAGCTCGTATGCAACGACTTTCATGTCCTGGACAATCAAACATCAAGGCCTTGCAGAGACAGACTACCCAGATGTGAAGAATGTCGAGGAAGGTTATGGCTTCGCGAGCTAGTTGGCGGGGGTCGGAGACCATTAGCTTATTCATCTGTTAGCATTGTTGAAGCACTAGATGCCGGTTTATTTGTTCTTATGATGTAGGGCTCATGCCCAAGCTACTATTCTCTTTTCTTTTCCCTTCTCTATGATGATGTAATAATGAAGTGTATGACACCGTTGTTGATGTTATTATGTAGTATACCTAGACCACCATGCTTGTTAAAGCTGCTTGTTATTTATCGATTCTTTTGTTGTGGACAATCATGAGATATTTAACTTGTCATGAACCTACGGATCCATAAAGGAAAATTTAATTTTTCCCTATTTTTGCCTTACTCCAGGACGTGACACCATTAGTCGACACAAACTGATCATAACGCTAATTCAACAGTAATATAGAAATTAACATACTGGAAGAATCATCATAAAAATAATAAGTTAATTGATCTCTTATGCATGGTACTACTAAGAAACCACGTGGTACAATTACAGAATTGATAAGCTCATTCATAACTAACATATACACTCCACTTCAGTTAACAAGTTCAATGTACAAATCAAAGCAAGGTCCATATTAACTTTCACATGCAAATAACCAAGGAATTCAAATTCTATTATGCTCGAGCGCTCCTAATAATCGAGCGCTCCAGCCTTGAGCACTCGCGCTTGCTCGAGCGCTCGGGTTTTGTAGTTTAGAATAGTGTACATTTAAAAACCCATACAAGTTTAACATATAACTTCAAGATCTCGAGATAAAATGCACATGCAACATACTAAGAATAGCACACATGTTCATATGTTCCTTACATATGAATTATAGCACTCAAAATGATGATCAAAACCAATGGATCATGAAATTTACGAAATCTCAAGGAATAGTTGAAGATTATGATGATCTAGAGTTAGGTAGCATACATGTAACTAGTTTACAGAGTATACATGCATATGTCAACATTGTAAGTGAGTTGTAATACTCACAAGGCAACCAAGATGAAATGGATGATATATGTTGAGAAAGATGATGATCAAGATGATGTTGGTGATGAACTAGAGCTCCAAATTCTTCAGAAAACTTCAAAGCTTAATAATTACTTCAAGGATTTAGCTCTAGAACTTCAAGGCAGCAAAAATGTAGGTGTTTGTGTGTAGTAGAGTGAATGGATCATGAATCCATGGACATGCAAGAACAAAATGTGTGTGTGTTTATCTAAAAACATCAAAACCTCTCCCTCACCACTCTCTTTGCTGAAACTCTCTGTTTTTTGGATGAAAAAAATACAGAAATGGCCTGGTAGTTATAGAATTTTCAGAGCTCAGGGGCAAATTAGTCTTTTCACTCAAAAAAAAAAGCTTGAGTGCTCGCGCTACTCGAGCACTTCAGCCTCGAGCGCTTGCTCCTCTTGAGTGCTTGGGTTTATAAAAGAAGAATATTTTTGTTTTGTTTTAAAGAATTATAATATGAAATGTGTGAACACTCATGGGATGTCAAGAACTCTCAAAATACTATTCATTTATATAGAGAATATCAATATTACATATTCAAAAATTACATTATTGATAATAGAAAATTATGGGTGTTACATGCTCTCTCTCTCTCACGGATTTCTCTCTCTATGGCCATCACTAAGAGCCTTGGGATTTAACAAGTGAAGACAATGGAGATTGCTCTATTAGTGTCTTCTATGATAAACACAAAGCATAAGAGAGTATACGGAGGTTTTGTAGGAGCAGCCGTTCGTGGGTTTCATCATCAGGATAGTAACAACGTCGAAAATTGATCCATTGGGCTTTACTTCGCTAGGTAAGACCTAAACCCGACTTGTATGCATGTATGTGTGCATCTTTATTTACACCGCCATTAAAGGAGTTTTAAAATCCTTCACAACCAATGTATTCTTGTCAACTGGCTCATAATTTTGAAGAAGAGTTGACGCCCTGGGAGCCATTTCACAAATTTTAGTTTCTTAAATATATGTTTGGTCCTTTAATTGTTCCAATAATGGACCTCCTTTTTTGTTTTTTTTTTCTTCTTTCTCTTTATACTTGGGCCTCTAAACAGACGCACTAAAAATATGTTTGAACTCTCAAAAACATATCAAAACAAAGCCCTTGAAACACACACTCGTGTTTGAAGTGTTCGATTGCCTCGTGACACGAGGACTAAGAAGCGACCAAATTTTTAAAGAAAAGGAGATGGGAAAGAGAGAGTTCGAGGTCAAAGATTCAACCAAATATAGACCTTCGAAGGTGAAAGTAAAGTCCAACGGATTGAAAGTTGATTAATAGTAATGAACCTAGTAGTAAACTATTACACGGATTAAAGAAGAATTAAATTAAAACTAAACTAATCTAGGAATTGAATGAAAGAAGGACTACTAATTAAACTAAAGTAAAGTAAAGTAATGTGGCCATGGTGGCCTAAAGATATGAAGAATAATATAAAGATGATATAATGATGTAGTTGATGTTGGTTAAGGACCATTTACAAGGAGTACATAGATGAATTCTACAACTAATAATAACTACCTATTTGAATTTAAACATTTGCGCATGTGTTTCTTCCAAGAGAAGCTCCTTGCAAAATAACCACCAACTTCATCATCACCATTGATCTTCAAGTAACCAACTTTATTGTTCCCTTATAGTACCAAGTGTCACGGAAGTAACTTCCAAATAACCACCTTCCAATTTGAATTTGTTTTCCATGTGAGATATTTAATAATGTAATATAATATGACATTATATAGTAATACATATTTGTAATATTATTTATGGTCCAAACATACATCCGCAGCTCTTTAAGAATGAAGCTCTTAGAGAGTAGGAAGATTATCAAAAAATAGCATTGTTCTATCCAATTAGTAACTTCGAAATGGACCAAATTAATAATGCAAAGTGCTAGATCATAAAACAGATCTTTGAAGCCAACATAATAACATTAAACACAAAAAATACAAAAATGACTTTAAACTTGCTTCGAAGCCAATACAATAGCATCGGACACAAAATGGATGATTCTAAACTTGCTTCGAGGCCATTGTAATAGCCTCGAATACAAAAAACTGCTTTAAACTTGCTTCAAAGTCAATATAATAGCCTCGATCACAAAATAATGGCTTTAAACTTAACTCAAAGCCAATCCAGTTGTATCAACTCATAAAATACATTATTTTAAACAAATCACAACCATCAAATTTTCTAATATTGGGGTCAATGGGAATTAGTCTTGATGTTTGTATGGCCTTTAGAGAACTTCAACCATGATACTTGGTCCCATCAAAAGAATTGCATTTCCTTTGTCTTGAGACACAACAGAGAACAAGACTAATTTTCTACTACTTTTATGGTTTTAACAATATTTTTCGTTTACAGATATGACTGATGTCTTGGACAAAATCACTCATGGTGAGATCCACTAAACCAAATAGGTGTGCCACAACCATTTCTTTGGTCAATGCATATATAACCCTTTTGATAGCACATGACAAACTTCCAGAACATCCACATTGGGTCTGGACAATTAGCTTAATGAAAACAAATCAAAACCATTTTGTGGGTCCCTCTGTTATCTTGTAACATCCCCCAACAATTGAAGGAGCCAACCATCTTTATTACAAGCTTCGGGGCTCGCATATGTCGGTCATACACCATCGGTCTTTAATCCGAAGTATAATAATGATCGAATTAGTACTCTAAGTTAGTAGTTTTTGTTTTATAATCTTACTGCCATAGAGTGATCCACATGGTCATATTAACCCAATTTTGATGAGCCCCACAAAGCCAAAGTGGGAATTGACTAACTAAAGCCATGATATGAGTAGCATAAATAATTCAAGAGTTTTAACACTTTGTATAATGTTGAAAAACTCAAATTTATGAACAAAAGTTTGTTCATGATTCTCAACCATACATGGTTGAAAAATACACCCCAAGTATATTTTCTCCACAATAATTTGGTAGATTGTCCACCAACATGGTTGATAATGGCGATTGAAATTTTTTTGTTTCCGCCTGTAAGAAAATTGTGGGTCATTGGTGCATCCACATAACATTGGACTGGGTCCATTGGGCCTAGCTTAGGCATAAAGCAATCCAATGGGATGGGCTTTGGAGTCCTAGAACAGCCAGGGTTTTGTGCCTATATATATACATGTATATAGCATATACAGATAAGATGACAAGCCCTAAACAATTCAGCAGCCTCTCTCATCTCTCTCTATGGCCATCACCAAGAGCCTTGGGATTTAGCGCTTGAATACAATGGAGATTGCTCTAGTAGTGTCTTTTACGATCAACACAAAGCATAAGAGAGTACACAAAGATTTTATAGGAGTAGATATTCGTGGTTTTTGGAATCTCATCGCTCTGGTCGCCCTAGTGACCACAGAATTGCCTGAATTCGGACATGTACTTGTTGGAAAGGACAAATTCATTTTTTTTATAACCTAGAGAGAGAAAGAGGCATGAATAAGAAGAAGAGCCTAGCATTTTCCGTGGCTTTCTGCATCAACTCCATGCTTCCAACTCACTCCATGGCCAACTAAGCATCCAATTCAATGAAAACCCTAGCTATGTAATAGGATTTCTATTCATGATTTCCTTTTAGATCTATTTGTATTTTCATATGATAATTGTATGCTTGAGGATTTTTAATATAAAATGTACTTTAATGATTAAATCATTATTTTTGGAATTTATTCTTGTCATAGGTTTATTTTGAAATCAATGTGCTGAACAATTATTTTTTCTGTGATTATGTGAATTATTTGCATACAATAGTGCTTATTGAATTATGATCGAAATCATTGAATATTCCATGCCTAGGGAAGATGGGGTGAGCTGCAACCTTAGTTTAGTGTAAGACACCCCACATTACGTTAGTGATTAAGTTATAATTATTCTCTTGAAGGAGGAATTAGACTGGTAGCCACAATTCTCCATGTTCATCCGAATACGGTAGTCTAATTGGTTACATGAGTGGCCTTATCATGTATTTAGTGGTGGATGTGCGATCTTATATCCCATCTCCCATATTCTTTACATCATTCTAATATTGCCTTCTTAGTTTAATCACTTTTTAGTTTAAATGATAGTTTAAATTACTTAGTTAATTATAATTTAAAAACCTTCCAAATCCATTTTCTCCGAATCAATTCTAATTATTTTACGAATTAAAGTAATCTGTATTACGATCCCTGTGGTATTCGACCCCTACTTATCGCTAACTCATCATTTTTAGCAGGGTAATTTTATCTTGATTTTGACAACATCACTTTTTCCTGACCCTTTACCTTGTTGACTCTTTTAACTTGGTTTTAACTTCACCAAACCCCGTTCAGCAATCAAAGCAACATCTAATACCTTCGAATATGTCGATAATCGGTGAATATCTGATGTTCTCCTGATATCCACTTGAAGTGCTTCTTCAAACTTTCTTGCTCTAACAAACTCCGTTGGAATCATATCCGACGCAAATCAAGCTGTACTTGTCAACTTGACCGAATATTGCCTAACAATCATATTGTCTTGCTGAAAATTCGAGAACTCTCGAGATTTATGAACACTGACAAATCGAGGAAAACATTGCTTTTTGAACACTTCCACTAATTGATAATGGACATCCACCAGTTCTATGATTCCCCCTTTGAAGCATCGGCCACAAATAAAACCTTTTGCTCCTCGGAACATTCTAATATATGGAAAGTTCGTCCTATATCCATTACCCATAAATCGGCCTTCATCGGATCACCTTCCCCATGGAACTATGCCGACTTTTGCTTAAATTCGTAACTTTCAAGTTATAAATAATTTTTTTATAACATTTACATTTTAAAATTAGAATCTACTCGCAGTGATTTATCAAACAAATACCCTTGTTAATATGATATTCTGGATTAAAAAAGGGGTAATTAGGGTTTTGTCCATCTTAGAATACTTTTTAAGCATTAGGTCTAGTAACGGAATTTTTTTTAGTGAAAAGTCCCTCACACAAAGTGCTAAAATGACTTTAAACTTGCTTCAAGGCCAATACAATAGATTTGAACACAAAATGGATTATTCTAAACTTGCTTCGAAGCCAATGTAATAGCCTCGAATACAAAATAAACTACTTTAAACTTACTTCAAAGCCAATGTAATAGTGTCGAGCACAAAATGATAGTTTTAAACTTACCTCGAGTACAATCCAAATGTATCAAATCATAAAATACATTGCTTTAAACAAATCACAACCATCAAATTTTCTAATATTAGCGTCAATGAGAATTAGTCTTAATGTTTGTACAGCCTTCAGAGAACTTCAACCATGATACTCAGTCCCATCAAAAGACTTGCATTTCCTTTGTCTTGAGACACAACATAGACCAAGACTAGATTTCCACTGCTTTCATGGTTTTATCAATATTTCTAGTTTACAGATATGACCGATGTCTTGGACAGAATCACTCATGGTGAGATCCACTCAACCAAATAGGTGGGCCACAACTATTTCTTTGGTCAGTCCATATATAACCCTTTTGATAGCACATGACAAACCTCCAGAACATCCACATTGGGTCTGGACAATTAGCTTAATGAAAACAAATCAAAACCATTTTGCGAGTGCCTCTATTATCTTGTAACATCCCCCAACAAATTGAAGGAACCAACCATCTCTAGAATAAGCTTCGAGCTCGCATATGTCGGTCATATACGATCGGTCTTTAATCCGAAGTATAACAGTGATCGAATTAGTACTCTAAGTCAATAGTTTTTGTTTTATAATAATACTGACATATAGTAATCCACATGGCAATAACCCAATTTTGATGAGCCCCACAGTGATCAAATTAGAACTCTAAGTCAGTAGTTTTTGTTTTATAATAATACTGCCATAGAGTAATCCACATGACAATAACCCAATTTTGATGAGCCCCACAATGCCAAAGTGTGTATTGACCAACCAAAGCCATGATATAGAGTAGCTTAAATAATTCAAGTGTTTCAACACTTTGTATAATGTTAAAAAAAACTCAAATTTATGAACAAAAGTTTGTTCATGATTCTCAACCATACTTGGTTGAAAAATGCACCACCCCCCCCCCCCCCCCCCCGGTATATTTCCTCCACAATAATTTGGTAGATGTCCACCAACATGGGTGATAATGGCGATTGAGATTTTTTTGTTTCCGCCTATAAGAAAATTGTGGGTCATTGGTGCACCCACATAACATTGGAATGGGTCCAATGGGCCTTACTTAGGCATAAAGCAATCCAATGGGACGAGCTTTGGAGTCCTAGAGCAACTAGGGTTTGTCTGCCTATTTATATGCATATAGCATACACATATAAGATGACACACCCTAAACAATTTGGCAGCCTCTCTCATTTTTCTCTCTCACGATTTTGCTCTCTCTATGGCCGTCACTAAGAGCCTTAGGATTTAGCACGTGAATACAATGGAGATTGCTCTAGTAGTGTCTTCTATAATAAACACAAGGCATAAGAGAGTACACGAAGGTTTTGTAGGAGTAGCCGTTCGTGGGTTTCATCGTCGGGCTAGTAACAATGTCGAACATTGATCCATCGGGCTTTACTCCACTAGGTAAGACCTAAACCCGACTCGTATCCATATGTGCATCTTTATTTACATCGCCATTAAAGGAGTTTTAAAATCCTTGACAAACAATGTATTCTAATCAATTGGCTCATAGTTTTGAACAAGAGTTGACACCCTCCGAGCCATTTCATAAATTTTAGTTTCTAAAATATATGCTTGGTCCTTTAATTGTTCCAATAATGGAACAAAACCATTGAACCATTCTTTCACAACTCAATTTGATGTTGGTGGTAAACATATAACCATTTGAAATTGCTATCACCAAATTTTGGTGTTGATGAGGGCTAAACATGCAACCCTTGAAAATTCATCATCCTTTTTCTTTTTCTTTTTTCTTTTTTTCCCCTTCTTTCTCTTTACACTTGGCCCTCTCGATAGAAGCACCAAAAATATGTTTGAACTCTTAAAAGCATATCAAAACAAAGCCCTTGAAACACACTCTCGTGTTTGAAGTGTTCGATTGCCTCATGACACAAGGACTAAGAAGCGACCAAATTGTAAAGAAAATTTAATGGGAAAGAGAGAGTTCGAGGTCAAAGATTCAACCAAATATAGACCTTCGAAGGTCTTTGAAGGTGAAAGTAAAGTCCAACGGATTGAAAGTGGATTAATAGTAAATGAACCTAGTAGTAAACTAGTACACAAATTAAAGAATAATTAAATTAAAACTAAACTAAACTAGGAATTGAATGAATGAAGGACTACTAATTAAACTAAAGTAAAGTAAAGTAAAGTAAAGTAAAGTGACCATGGTGGCCTAAAGAAATGAAGAAGAATATAAAGATGGTATATTGATGTAGTTGATGTTGGTTAAGGACCATTTACAAGGAGTACATAGATGAAGTCTACAACTATTAATAACTACCTATTTGAATTTGAACATTTGCACATGTGTTTCTTCCAAAAGAAGCTCCCTCCAAAATAACCTCCAACTTCATCATCACTATTGATCTTCAAGTAACCAACTTTATTCCTCCCTTACAATACCAAGTGTCATAGAAGTAACTTCCAAATAACCACCTACCAATTTGAATTGGTTTTCCATGTGACATATACAATAACATAATATAATATGACTTTTTATAGTAATACACATTTGTAATATTATTTATGGTCCAAACACCCCCGCGGCTCTTTAAGAACGAAGCTCTTGGAGAGTTGGAAGATTATCACAAAAAATAGCATTATTCGATCCAATTAGTAGCTTCGAAATGGACCAAATTAATAATGCAAACTGCTAGATCACAAAACAAATCTTTGAAGCCAACATAATAACATTGAACAAAAAATACTAAAATGACTTTAAACTTGCTTCGAAGCCAATACAATAGCATCGAACACAAAATGGATGATTCTAAACTTGCTTCGAGGCCAATGTAATAGCATCGAATACAAAAAACTGCTTTAGACTTGCTTCGAAGCCAATATAATAGCCTCGAACACCAAATAATGGCTTTAAGCTTACCTCAAAGCCAATTTAGTTGTATCAAATCATAAAATACATTGTTTTAAACAAATCACAACCATCAAATTTTCTAATATTAGCCTCAATGGGAATTAGTCTTGATGTTTGTATGGCCTTTAGAGAACTTCAAACATGATACTCAGTCCCATCAAAAGACTTGCATTTCCTTTGTCTTGAGACACAATAGAGAACAAGACTAATTTTCCACTGCTTTTATGGTTTTATCAAAATTTTTGGTTTATAGATATGACCGATGTCTTGGACAAAATCACTCACGGTGAGATCCACTAAACCAAATAGGTGTGCCACAACCATTTCTTTGGTCAATGCATATATATAACCCTTCTGATAGCACATGACAAACCTCCAGAACATCCGCATTGGGTCTGGACAATTAGCTTAATAAAAACAAATCAAAACCATTTTGTGAGTCCCTCTGTTATCTTGTAACATCCCCGAACAATTGAAGGAGCCAACCATCTTTATTACAAGCTTTGGGCTCACATATATCGGTCATACACCATCGGTCTTTAATCCAAAATATAACAATGATCGAATTAGTACTCTAATTCAGTAGTTTTTGTTTTATAATAATGCTGCCATAGAGTAATCCACATGGTCATATTAACCCAATTTTGATGAGCCTCACAAAGCCAAAGTGGTAATTGACCAACTAAAGCCATGATATGAGTAGCATAAATAATTCAATAGTTTCAACACTTTGTATAATGTTGAAAAACTCAAATTTATGAACAAAAGTTTGTTCATGATTCTCAACCATACTTTTTAAGAAATACACCCCCTGAGTATATTTTCTCCACAATGATTTGGTATATTGTCCACCAACATGGGTTATAATTGCGATAGAGATTTTTTTGTTTCCGCCTGTAAGAAAATTGTTGGTCATTGGTGCATCCACATAACATTGGACTGGGTCCAATGGGCCTTGCTTAGGCATAAAGCAATCCAATGGGATGAGTGACAAATATTGAATTTTGCACATTTATGTGCCAATATAATAGACATATTGCTCATTTAATCCCCCAAATTCCTAGTTTTACATGCATATTTGAATTAATATAATTTAATAGTGATGTCACTCAAATGCGTGTAAAAATGTGTTTTTACATATTTTATATGTTTAGGTAAAAATGAAGTGAAATAAAGGGAAGGAAAGAAGTAGCAACCACTCCATAGTATATTCATATGAATAGTAATGAATAGTAGTGAATAGTAATGAATAGTGAATAAACAGTAAAAATTACTGTTTGACTAAAAAAAAAAAAAAAAGAAGAAAAGCAACAAAATGTAACATCCAAAGTTGGATGTTAGTTTTTTTTTATTATTATTAGTTTTGTTTTTTTCTTTCTTTTCCTCTTTCTCTTCTCTCTCTTTTTCTTTCTCTCTCTTGCTCTATGTATATGTGTGTATCTGCTGAATTTTGTCAAAGCTGTCAGAGAGCTGTAACAAATTTCCAAACACGCGAAGAAGAAAGATGGCAGCTGATGAAAGCAGTGACGAATCGTCACAATATTTCGTCTATAAAAGGGGGAGAGCCAAGCAACAACAAGAACAGACACCACAAGCAACACACAACTCACACAGTTTACAATCACTTTTAAGGAGAGAATAGTTTAGGGGAGGTTATTATGTGAGCACTTTATATTGTCCCTAGAAATAGGAAACTTTAGTTTTTCTTTGCCTTTTCTAGTTCTAGTTGTCACGCCCCGACGTAGCATAAATAAGGAAAGCGTTTAATTTCCTTTATGGACCCGTAGGTCGCGACAGTTTGAAGGATCGATTCCGTCCCAAACGTCAAACAACAAAGCATAATAATCAGAGTAAAGCAATCAAGGCTTACAAAAACTTTCTAACTTATTACATCTTATGAACCGAGGTCAACTAAGGCACAGACCGCCTTGAAAATAAAATAATAACTTAGAGTCTGTTACAGTCATCCTTATAAACAAAATAGTTCATAACTTAAAACAGATAAACTTAAAGCATATAATAAACAGGTTCTTTATTCCAGATGCAGCCATTCTCAATTAGCATAGTCGTATGATTCCTCCTGATTGTAACCTGAAAAGCCTGAACACGAATGTCCAGGACGCATCAACGTCGTCAGCTTCAAGAAGCTGGTGAGTATTAAAAACATGACTTTGAATGTAAAACATACCAACTTACCTTTTCCCAATTCCCATTTAAATTCACAAGTTTATTATTGAAGTAAGGAGCTCATTTAGAAAACATTCACAACATTATTAAAAGAGGGTAATTTAAACAGATGGGACCGTGTATGAGAACCATGCACCACACTCATCTTGCCGACGCTTTTCTCTCGACAGCCACAACAACCCACTATCCTACTCCTGGTCTCTTTGAAATACTACGATAGCCACACTTTAGCAACGGGGCGCCAGGGAGTGTCCAGTTTGCCTCACACTTTGGTCCGGGGTACCAGGGAGTGTCCAATGCCTCACACTTTGAATACCCTAACCGCCATGCAAATACCGGGGCAACCCCTCACACAGTATCCAGACTCGAGTTATCAGGGAGTGTCCGTAGGCCACACTTTAGCACTTCCATGGGTGCCAGTGAGTGTCCGAGTTCGGCTTCACACACTTTAACGCTTCCATGGGCGTCAGGGAGTGTCCAATATTTGCCACCGTCGCATTTCAAAGATACCCTCTCCACAAACTCAACCACAACCATAACCACAACCACAACTACAACCACAAACTACAACCACAACCACAACTCATACTCTTTCCACACTACCATTACTCTTTTCCACACTGACTACCACCCACATGCATGTACCACTGACCCCACATGAATGACATGCACATGAATCTAATCAAAACACTGAATTAAAGGAACAACATGCGTACGGGGATTGATAAATCATACTACAATGTTTTAATCATTCAAAACATAACCAAAAAGAGTTCTGATTAACTAAATATCCCAAACAGAACCTTAACAGTGTCTAAAAGTTGAACCAAACAGTCCTTAAACACAAAGCAGACAAAAACAGAAACTGCCCAACCTCGCGCGCGCGGGCCGCTCGCGCGAAAGGTCGCTCGCGCGGGCCGCTCGCGCGATATGCCCATTTTTCTTTTATTATAACTTTTCTGTCTGCTTGAGGAAAGCAAGGTCGCGCGCGCGGATCGCTCGCGCGAAGTGATTCTCGCGCGACCCTCGCTCGCGCGACCAGCCTAATTTTCCTTATATATATAAACTTTCCTTTCTGCCTGGGAGAGCAAGGCTCGCGCGCGCGGATCGCTCGCGCGAAGGGTCGCTCGCGCGGGCCGCTCGCGCGATTCCTCGCGCGCGCGATCGTGGCGCGAGATGAAGCAGAGGCTTCATCTTCTCCGCAGGAACTGCTCTGGTTCAGTGAAACAGGGGTCTATTTGACCCATTTCGATTCTGTTAGCATATATGTCTTATTATATATGGATCTCTTCCTTTTTAAACAAGGATTAAGAATCTATGATCAATTTAACATGATTCTAACTATAACTCTCCAATTTTATGAAAAACTAAAACATGTCAAAATTTGATTTCTAATATACTTTCTTATATGAACAAATTAGGCTCTATAACTTCAAACATGGCATGTAGGTTGTGTAATCTACCATATTCATCTCTAAAAACGAATTTAGATTAAGGTTTGAAAGTCTTGATTTCAAACTATGAATTTTCATACGTAAATCAACCATGGTGTTTTTACAAAATTAAACAAACACACAGTAAATAGACATGTAATTACATTCTTAGTGAGTTAGTAATACTCACTGAGATTAGAGATGGAAGTGTATGTTGAGAAAGATAAAGAATTAAGCAATCCCAAGTGAAGCTCCTAGCTATGGTGGTTGAGCTCCTCTCTCTCTAAAATTCTGAAATTAACTCTCAAGCTCTCTCACTTTTTCTCTCTGAATGTTTTGTGTGCAGAATGTGTAATGGGAGAGTGTAGAGGATGTATATATAGAATAACAAGTTGGAGAACTTGGGCTCCAAGTTCTTTGATGTACACTCAACAATTGATTTGTTTTCCTAATTAACTATAGGCTATATATACACTGATATACATACGTATATACACAAATGTATAACCCACAGATTCTCCAAGAGACAAGCTAGATATGTAGGGGGTCAAGTTGAGTTGTTTGGGAATAACAACTTATGGCCTTAGGAGCACATACACAAACCAAGCATTCCCAAACAAGCCCAACCCAATGATCACTTGCCATTAATAGAAATAAAGCATGTGTCATGTCAAACTTTATATCACTTCCAAAATCTGTGGAAGCTCACACAGCGCGGACAGTTTTGGACATAAACTGGTATTTTCGGGGCGCGGTGGTCACCACAAAAATATGGGAATTTCATTTTAACTTAAGAATTGATTTTCTGGTTTTATAAAAATACTGATTGAGTTAATAGAAGTTATTTTCACCGTTTTGAAATACAGATTTTGAAATCCACACAGGTATTACTAACTATATAAAAATTACAATTTGACCCCAAAAGAATTCATAGCTCATAATAAATCAAGGAATAAAATTTAAAACATGGGAAATGAAATTAAACGAAGCAGTCAATACCAAATGAATTAAATATGACAATGCAATTTCCAATTAAATATGAAAATGTATTTTAAAATTAAATGGAAATGCAGGTTATTACACTAGTAGTTGTAAAATTTTACTTTTATGTAATTGATGATTTTATGTTCAAAAATATGTAGCAAAACTTTATGTACTGTATTTCTTAAATTTAAAATATTTGTTTTCTTGTATGACCTTTGTCAATTTGTAGTAGTAAAATATTCCTATTTAAAATTAGATTTAATATTTCTAGTCTAGTAGTACTTATAGTTGCCCCTAAAATAGTTAGAAACTCCAAATTTCTAATTTTTATAGCAATATTTTCATTCACTAAAAGACAGATTTTGCGATTAAATGTCAGATTTTTTAGCCACGTAGTTGTTGTAATCACCTACTAAAGTCCAAAAGTACATCATACCCATATCTCACTCCAAAAGTATATTTGGATTTGGTTTGGCCTTATTTGTGTTCTTGGAGTTCAACCACTGTGACCCCACAAGAATCCAAAGTCAAAGGTTTAGTATTTTATTTTTGGTTCAGTATTTCCAATTATGTATATTTTATTAGCCTAGTTGTACTAAACTTTGTTATTTTGCAGATTCCACAAATTCAACCACAGCTCATGTTAAGTAGGAAAATAATATAATAATATTATATTTCACTCTTACCTTAGTTTTACAACTTTAATTTTAATTGAGCAGTCACTGTTTACACCTATTTAATTTATCTTTTAAATTTTATTTGGAAGACAGTTTCAATTCCAAAATGGTAGGCTAAAACTTTAATTGAGAATATGTAATAAAAACTTAGAAACCACAACTTCTGTGCACTAAACTTAAATGGGCAAATTTATCTAGATGGGTTATTTTTCCATTTATGGCCAAAAATATCTATGTATCTATAGTTTATGACCATTTAACATGTTTATATACTATGGCTATATTGAGTACATATTTGAAATAAAAAGCCTAATTATGTGAATTGTCAAACTATGCCTTTTGTCATAAAAAACACCTAGCATACTCAAACAACTCATATGACAAAGTTAATGTTCCAAATATGTGTTTATATATATTTCTATCCAATAATGGATAGGCAATTGTGTAGTAGCAGAGTGGTGGGGACTGGACGCCGAATAACCCATGTCCGCGGCGGGGCACGGTTCAAACCTGGCTACTGCCCAATTGCCTTTTTATTTTTCTTTAAACCAAACGATGTCGTTTCATATCAAACCTGACACACTTGATATGACCCTGACTAGTGAAAGTTTATTTTTAAATAAAGAATGACTCTGCGGTCTTAAATGCCAAATGCTTTTCAAATGCACAAAAGTTGTGGGATCTAGTGTTGGTTTGCATATTCCCAATTCCTTTAAATCATTTCCCCCTAGTTAATTAATATTTCTTGTTTTATAATAGTTTTGCTTAAATATCTGTATTATTTCCATCTTTTGCTATTATTAAATCTAAAAAGTTTTTCTTACAAAAATTTAGCTTTTATTTATTTTTCTTCATTTTCTTACTAGTATGTTAGTTAATTTATTTTGTACTGTTAAAATCTTTACCATAAACTGTTAAGAAAAAAAATAGTTTTAATTACTTTTATTGCAAAAATATAAAAATTAGTAGTTTAGTAAAACCCCACAAAAATCCATCATCTTTTATTTTCTTTTTAGTGATAAAATAGTTATCTGCTTAACTTTATAAAATTTTATTCCGTTCCCTGTGGGTTCGACCTGGACTTCCAGAACTTTATTACTTGTACGATCACCTACACTTGGGTGTGATAAGAAAACGCGTCAATAGGATGTCGTCAAGTTTTTGGCGCCGTTGCCGGGGAACGGTTAATAAAAATAATAAATAAAAAAAAAAGTTAGGTCTAAGACTATTTCTCTCACTATATATATATATATATATACTTATTCTACCTTATAAATAATCTAGTTTTCTTTGTAAGAAAATAATAAAAAATATATATATAATAATTAAAAAAAAACTATATATAATTTCTTTCATTGTGAAATATATATAAATATATATTTATAAGTACGTAAGTGTATATCTTCTAAAAAAAACATATATTTATATACATATATAAACCTATCTTCTAAAAAAAAACCGTAAAAATAGAAAAAATATATATAAAAAAAAAAGAGTTTTATTTTTACTTAGCTAATAATAATAATAATATTATTATTATTATCAGTTAGTTTTCACTTACTTCTTATGTCCTTAGATACTACTGAGGCTTTATATCAAGTAACACATAATTCTAATATTTCTACTAATTCATTTAGTATACATTTTCCTAGAATCATGACTGAAATAGAAGGCATGGAAGGAATAACTGATGATACTCATAATGATCATGGGAATAATATACCACAACCTGTTTTATCAGAACGTGAGCGATGGTCTTTACGTGGTATATTTATGCCAGAACAAATCATCACTCCTTCTTGCATCACACTACCTAGACATACAGGAAATTTTCATTTTAAATATAACATGCTACCATGCTTACCAACTTACCACGGAATTAAGAAAGAAAATGCTTATGTCCATATTCGTGAATTTGAAGAAGTTTGTGAAACGTTTGCTAATCAAACTTGTCCTATCGAGATAATCTATCTCAAACTTTTTCATTTTTCTTTAAAAGATGAAGCTGAATCTTGGCTTTTATCTCTCCACCCTGGATCTATAACTTCATGGCCAGATATGAATCATGCATTTCTAAATAAATTCTATCAAATGAATTTAACTTATTGCTTGATGCGAGAATATAAACTTTTCACTGAAAAAGAGAAGGAACCATGCATTAAAGACTGTGAATTTTTTGTAGATCTCCTACAAACATGTCCACATCATGGATTTAAAAAATGGCGTATAATTAATTACTTCTATGAAATATTAGATCCAGGGTCAAGGGAAATAATTGAAGCCATGTATCAAGGGGAATTTTTTAAAAATGCTGACGAAGCTGAATCATATTTTGATTGGCTTAGCAAAGACGCTCCACAAAGGGAAAAAGAAGAAAATGTTGGGAAAGAAAAGGCTAAAAAATCACAGCAATCACAAACTGAAGATGAATTAGTCATAAAAATTGAAGAATTAACTCGCAAGCTAATATCTGTTAAACTGGAGAAAACTAATCCTCCTCTATCTAAAAATAAATTAGAACTTTGCAGTACATGTCATATGATGGGGTACTCTACAGAAAAATGTCTTAATACTCCTGTTTATCAAAGATTTACCCCCGCGCAAAAAGTTCTATTATATAACTCAAAACTGCATCTTATTAAAAGAAAAATGAAATCTCGATGGACTGGTCCATATATTGTAAAAAAATATTTATCCTTATGGAACTATCGTGATTGAAGACCCTAAAGATGGTAATACATTTAAAGTCAGTAGGCATAAATTAAAACCATTCTTAGGAGATTTTGAAACTGAATTGGAGTCCTTTCCTTTGGAGGACCCCAACTGTGATACCTCTTAAATTCATAAATCGTTATTAGAATTGTACATAGTAGGAATTTTATTTTAATTTTTTTTTTCTTACTATTTAATATTTTTCAGGAATTATAACATATTATTTGATGTTACAGGTAACAAAGAGATATGAACCCATCTAATCATCGCAGAACTGTAAGAATGAGTATAAACCATGCCAGTTCGTCTAACAATAACAACTATCCTCCAGATGATAGAACTTCGTCAGATGATGATACACCCCCAAGATTTGAATATCTCATGGACTCTGACGAGGATAAAATGTTCTATGCTAGGTGTGTCGATAGAATTTACGACACTGATGAAGAAATTGATTATTTAGTGGAACCTGACCAACCTAGGGAGTGGGATGGTGAGCCAATATTTGATGGATTAGATGATTGGCAGAACATTAGCACCAACTACGATGAGTGGGAACAAGCTCAATATGAGGTGTTCCAAGAACTATATCATGAATATGAAGAAAATGAGTGGGAGCGATACTTAACATCCCTAGTACAATTCCCCATTTATGATGATAATGACAATATTTTTGGATGGGGGCGTTTGTTAACAAGAGTTGTTAACGGGGAAATGTTAAGGTACGCCTTTCAAAGGGATTGGTTCTTTTTCCTACTCGAATGGGGGACATCTCTAATCCCTGTCTTCATTGAACAATTCATGCCTGAAAGAGTCATTGTCAGATATAGTATATTCATGGAAATAACAGTATATGATGACTCCGACGTATGTGATTATGACATCCACCTGAGGTTTCGAGTCTACTGTCCTAGACCTCGAAATAATCACCTTTCATGAGCAATAATCCCAGTCAACGTCTAGATATGTTAAAATAAAATTCCTGTCTTTATTTTTATTGTAATTGTACTTTTCTTTTATATATAAATAAAAAAAAAATTATTAAAAAAATCATCACTGTGTTTTTAGTATCAGAATCACTTGCACTTATTATTTTATGAGTTCTGATTTTTATCAAGTCTTACAAATCTCAAGTATTGCTATCTAATAAATGTACTAAATTGTATGTTTAAACTATCCCATTACAGTCCAAAATAAAAAGGCATACCAAAAGTATTGCTGGTTTAAAAACCATGTTGCTGAAACTGCTAGATAGCAAAATTTGAATACAAGATCGATCATTTGAAACTGCAGTTCAAAAGATTAATTGTACAGTAATTCTTGATAACTTTATCTCAAAACAGTGATAGTACTTTTACTTTATATATATAAGTTAATTGTGTCATTATTATTATCTTTTCTTTGTGTATTTTTTTTTTATTACAGGTGTTATCCTTAGCTTCTTTTTCTAATCTCACTCATTGAGGACAATGTCAGACTCAGTTGGGGGGGACGGTTTCATGATTAACACCTGTTTGTTTATTCTATCTTTATTTCATAAAAAAAAAAAAAAAAAAAATTAGTTTCTCTAGAGAGAGATACACTGAAAAAAGAGAAAATGGCTTTATATAGGGCTTTGAACCATAAAAACTTTTCCCTATCTCTCTTTTTCTCTCTTTTTCCTTTCTTCTTCCTCTCTTTTCTCTCACTCTCGCCGCGATCTCTCTCTCTCTCATTCTCTGCAACTCTCTCACTCTCTCGACCCGATCTCCCTCTCTCATTTTCTTTTCATTTTTTTTAATTTTCTTCGATCCAAAATCAAGATCCACTCTACTAATCACTAAAGGTAAGATCTATAATTCAGAGAAAAGATTGGTTTTGATTTATTCTCTATTTTTCCAATTCAGCTTATATTTTTAGTTTTTATTTTAGATTTTTATTTTCTCTCTTTTCCATTATTTAACAAAAATAATGTCCATAAGTTGTAGGTACTCACGCACCAAAGAAGCTTGGAAATATCACTCGATCTACGCCCCTACCAGGTTTTCAGATTTTCAAAGAGACAGGTGATATTTTTCCATTTCTTTGTATAAAAAAAAATGGACGACGCGCTAGTTATTGGTCTTCTAGATTTTGAACTTTATCTTATTATTATCCTAGTTCTTGCTATGTTAGTGTTGCGGTGCCCTTGTTAAAAAAAAAAAAAAAAGAGAAAAATATAACTGTCTTTTCTTAGTTTTCAGTTTAAAAAAAAATTGCATGACTCAGAAGCCAAAATTTTTATAATGTAGGAAGTTTATATCATAATTCTTCTTATTACTATAATTGTAATGATGCATTGTCTTAAACTTTGTTAAAAAAAAAAAAAAAAAAAAAAAATTATGTAGTTTTTCTTTTTGTGTGTTAAAAAAAAATGTAGTTTTCTAATTTTTGTTTTAAAAAAAAAAAAAAAAATTTAGTTTCTGAATGTATATATTTTCTTAATATAAATATTTTTAGTTTTTAAATAAAATTCCCACCCACCCCCTCTAAGTTCTCTGTAATTAGATCTTAGTTGATAGTTGGAAGGAGTGGAGGGTTGAGTCTAGCCTTTCTTGTTGGCTGAGAGTATAAAAAATGGATCCAATAGTCGATGACCAGACGTTAATGGGTCGCTCACTTGTTTCTGAGCAGAAGAAACCCTTTGCTGGCACTAGCCTTTATGCCATCAAAGAAAAGCTAAAAGGTTAGGATGGTGTTTGAATTGTTATAGAGAAGAATGTCCTGGTTTAGTTGCTCACAATGGCATATCTTTTAAAGTTTACTACTGTTACAAAAGACAATTCAAATCAAAACAAAAGAAAATTTTGGTTGAGAAAGAGGACTGGATCCTTTGATACCCAAATAAATTTTGTTTTCTCATCCCTCATTTATTTTTATTTTTATTTTTAGTTTTTGTACAGTCAATAATTTTCAGTCAGGTCATACTTTAAAATGATCCTACGTGTACATCTGGCTTTCATTAGCTGGTTCGATAGGAGTAATTTGCATGATCCAAGCATCACCAGATATGTCTAGTGCGGTGAATGTCCCTAGAGGTAGCGAAAAACTAAGTAAAGCCAGAGTTATCTCTTAGCCTCTTACTGATGTTTTTAGCTTGCTAGTGGTTCTAGACTCATCTTTTTTACTAGAGGTGGATGGGTAATCATGACAACTTGGACGCTCCGGATTGCGTAGCCTCTTTTGTATAGGTGCAGAGGATACTAGTTGCACCATATATGTATCCAACTTAGTGGATATGCTTAGGATTTTTCAGAAGTTTTTCTTTTACTTTATATAAGATAAATTTGACACATTAATGTTATTTTGGGTATGTTAATAGCATACAACATATTGTCACATGTTTTACTATTTTCAAATGCTAGAAACTCTTTTAACATTAAACATTTTGAAACAGTGTGAAAATATTTACTGAATCTAAATGGATGAGTAAGCATAAACTATGCAGTTTAAAGACAAGTAGTGGAAACTAATTAACCCATGTGAGCTTTTGTGCCAATCTTCCTTTATGAGGGTTATTATTCTTTTCAAGTCTCAATTTATTCTCTTTATCATATCACTCGTTGAAGTCTCATTATTTTTCTTTGACTGATTATTAGAAGAGAACGTTCAGGATTTACCATTAGAACGTCTAAATTGCTTAAATGAACAAAGTCAATCTATTTTTAAAATGATTTAGGTCATCTTTTCTTTCAAAAGCACCCCCCTTCACCTAATATTACCTTATTCTCAGTTCTATCCAAATCATGCCTTACTCCACTTGGGAGTACAAACCTCACTTCTATATCCAGGTATGTGATTGGACTGTAATGATATTGCACGATGTGGTAAAGAAAGAAAGGAGTTGATTTAAAAAAAAAAAAAAAAAGAATGAGAAACTAAAAAAAAAAAAAAACAAACTGTACATATGATAAAAAGGAGAAGAAAAGAAGAGGTTGGAATGAATTGAGCAAACACTCCAATCACATGCTTAGAACAAATACACCCCAAATCTCCTACTCATCTTAATTTCTAACCTACCAGTCAAAGTCCTAATGATTTAAAAGAAATTGATTTTTAAATTTAAGTGATAAGGATGTTCTCCACGGTAGATCGCTCTTCTAATGCTAAGTATTCTTTCATGAGACTTATTGTACTCCAAATGCCTATATATTGAGTCATCAAAATATATATATATATATTGGAAGCAATTCCTCTATCTTTGCTTCCCTACCAAGTGAGATGTTCTCTACACCGGTTTCTGAGAGTTTCTCCTTAAAAGAGTGAAATCTTAGTGAGATTTGAGTTAAAACTACAAGTTTAATGACTGCTGTTGGCTATGTAAACTTTGAAATTAAAATCAGTTGCTTGATTTTTCAAGTACACACTGTAAGTTTAAAGAGTATAAAAAATACTTCCATTGACAAAACTGTGAGTATATGTGTTGCATTACTATTACATACTTGAAAATTTCATTTTATTGCCAAATTTAATCTTATCTGTTGTAAAAGGAAAAAGTCTACCTTTATTTTTATTTTACTTTATTTTTATATTAAAAAAAAAAAAATTTAAAAGAATTTTGTGGGTATATTCACTACAAACCCTCACGAGACAACACTCGTCCACTAGGGGTAACCTAGGGGTTTAACGGCTTGTTGCATACGCTAAATGCAATCGCGATTCCTGCGACAGTGAGTTAGGTAATTTCATTTTCCTTAGTTTATTCCTACTCTTTAATAAAACTTCTAGAACAATTTCTCTTTCACTTCATTGCTAGGGACTAGCAATAAGTTAGTTGAGGGGTGTGACAAACATTGAATTTTGCACATTTATGTGCCAATATAATAGACATATAGCTCATTTAATCCCCCAAATTCCTAGTTTTACATGCATATTTGAATTAATATAATTTAATAGTGATGTCACTCAAATGCGTATAAAAATGTGTTTTTACATATTTTATATGTTTAGGTAAAAATGAAGTGAAATAAAGGGAATGAAAGAAGTAGCAACCACTCCATAGTATATTCATATGAATAGTAATGAATAGTAGTGAATAGTAATGAATAGTGAATAAACAGTAAAAATTACTGTTTGACTAAAAAAAAAAAAAAAAAAAAAAGAAGAAAAGCAACGAAATGTAACATCCAAAGTTGGATGTTAGTTTTTTTTTATTATTATTAGTTTTGTTTTTTTCTTTCTTTTCCTCTTTCTCTTCTCTCTCTTTTTCTTTCTCTCTCTTGCTCTATGTATATGTGTGTATCTGCAGAATTTTGTCAAAGCTGTCAGAGAGCTGTAACAAATTTCCAAACACGCGAAGAAGAAAGATGGCAGCTGATGAAAGCAGTGACGAATCGTCACAATATTTCGTCTATAAAAGGGGGAGAGCCAAGCAACAACAAGAACAGACACCACAAGCAACACACAACTCACACAGTTTACAATCACTGTTAGGGAGAGAATAGTTTAGGGGAGGTTATTATGTGAGCACTTTATATTGTCCCTAGAAATAGGAAACTTTAGTTTTTCTTTGCCTTTTCTAGTTCTAGTAGTTGTAAAATTTTACTTTTATGTAATTGATGATTTTATGTTCAAAAATATGTAGCAAAACTTTATGTACTGTATTTCTTAAATTTAAAATATTTGTTTTCTTGTATGACATTTGTCAATTTGTAGTAGTAAAATATTCCTATTTAAAATTAGATTTAATATTTCTAGTCTAGTAGTACTTATAGTTACCCCTAAAATAGTTAGAAACTCCAAATTTCTAATTTTTATAACAATATTTTCATTCACTAAAAGACAGATTTTGCGATTAAATGTCAGATTTTTTAGCCACGTAGTTGTTGTAATCACCTACTAAAGTCCAAAAGTACATCATACCCATATCTCACTCCAAAAGTATATTTGGATTTGGTTTGGCCTTATTTGTGTTCTTGGAGTTCAACCACTGTGACCCCATAAGAATCCAAAGTCAAAGGTTTAGTATTTTATTTTTGGTTCAGTATTTCCAATTATGTATATTTTATTAGCCTAGTTGTACTAAACTTTGTTATTTTGCAGATTCCACAAATTCAACCACAGCTCATGTTAAGTAGGAAAATAATATAATAATATTATATTTCACTCTTACCTTAGTTTTACAACTTTAGTTTTAATTGAGCAGTCACTGTTTACACCTATTTAATTTATCTTTTAAATTTTATTTGGAAGACAGTTTCAATTCCAAAATGGTAGGCTAAAACTTTAATTGAGAATATGTAATAAAAACTTAGAAACCACAACTTCTGTGCACTAAACTTAAATGGGCAAATTTATCTAGATGGGTTATTTTTCCATTTATGGCCAAAAATATCTATATATCTATAGTTTATGACCATTTAACATGTTTATATACTATGGCTATATTGAGTACATATTTGAAATAAAAAGCCTAATTATGTGGATTGTCAAACTATGCCTTTTGTCATAAAAAACACCTAGCATACTCAAACAACTCATATGACAAAGTTAATGTTTCAAATATGTGTTTATATATATTTCTATCCAATAATGGATAGGCAATTGTGTAGTAGTAGAGTGGTGGGGACTGGACGCCGAATAACCCATGTCCGCGGCGGGGCACGGTTCGAACCTGGCTACTGCCCAATTGCCTTTTTATTTTTCTTTAAACCAAACGATGTCGTTTCATATCAAACCTGACACACTTGATATGACCCTGACTAGTGAAAGTTTATTTTTAAATAAAGAATGACTCTGCGGTCTTAAATGCCAAATGCTTTTCAAATGCACAAAAGTTGTGGGATCTAGTGTTGGTTTGCATATTCCCAATTCCTTTAAATCATTTCCCCCTAGTTAATTAATATTTCCTGTTTTATAATAGTTTTGCTTAAATATCTGTATTATTTCCGTCTTTTGCTATTATTAAATCTAAAAAGTTTTTCTTACAAAAATTTAGCTTTTATTTATTTTTCTTCATTTTCTTACTAGTATGTTAGTTAATTTATTTTGCACTGTTAAAATCTTTACCATAAACTGTTAAGAAAAAAAATAGTTTTAATTACTTTTATTGCAAAAATATAAAAATTAGTAGTTTAGTAAAACCCCACAAAAATCCATCATCTTTTATTTTCTTTTTAGTGATAAAATAGTTATCTGCTTAACTTTATAAAATTTTATTCCGTTTCCTGTGGGTTCGACCTGGACTTCCAGAACTTTATTACTTGTACGATCACCTACACTTGGGTGTGATAAGAAAACGCGTCAATAGGATGTCGTCAATGAGCTTTGGAGTCCTAGAGCAACTAGGGTTTGCGTGCCTATATATATGTATATAGCATATATAGATAAGATTACACGCCTTAAACAATTCAATAGCCTCGTTCATCTCTCTCTCGTGGTTTTCTCTCTCTATGGCTATCACCAAGAGCCTTGGGATTTAGCGCGTGAATACAATGGAGATTGCTCTAGTAGTGTCTTCTACGATCAAAACAAAGCATAAGAGAGTACACGGAGATTTTGTAAGAGTAGCCATTGGTGGTTTTTGGAATCTTATCACACTGGTCGCCCTAGTGGCCACAAGATTGCCTGAATCCAGACAGATACGCAAAGAAAGCTGTTTAATTTGGTGAGTTTTGGCTTTGGGAAACCTCCTAAACTAAGGATACCTATATATATTGGATATGTACTTGTTGGAGAGGAAAAATTCATTTTTGTTATAACCTAGAGAGAGAAAGAGGCAATAAGAAGAAGAAGAAGAAGTCTAACATTTTCTGTGGCTTTCTACATCAAGTCCATGCTTCCAACTCAGTCCATGGCAAACTAAACATCCAATTCAATGAAAACCCTAGCTATGTAATAGGATTTCTATTCATGATTTGCTTTTAGATCTATTTGGATTTTCAGATGATAATTGTATGCTTGAGGATTTTTAATATAAAATGTACTATAATGATTGAATCATTATTTTTGGAATTTATTCTTGTCTTAGGTTTATTTTGAAATCAATGTGCTCAACAATTGATATTGTCTGTGATTATGTGAATTGTTTACATACAATAGTGCTTATTGAATTATGATCGTAATTATTACATATTATATGCCTAGGGAAGATGAAGTGTGCTACAACCTTAGTTTAGTGTAGGACACCCCATGTTATGTTAGTAATTAAGTTATAATTATTCTCTTAAAGGAGGAATCGGACTGGTAGCCACAATTCTCCATGATCATCCGAATACGGTAGTCTAATTGGAAACATGAGTGGTCATATCATGTATTTAGTGGTGGATTTGTGATCCTATATCCCATCTCCAATATTCTTTACATCGTTCTTGTGAGACCTAGAACCAAATAGGTTAATTTAAATTAATTAGTCAAGCGAATGCGATGCGGAAATTATATATATTTTATTTATTTATGTTTTTTTTTAGGGGCATTTATATTTGAACAATGGGGGTTTATATTGTTAATTATTGATATCTTGGGGTCCTAAAGCGATATGGGGAAGTTTGGGAACTTAAATGCATGTTTTAAGAAATATTGGGGTGTAAAACATAATTTTTAAAACTTTAAAAAAAAAAAACAAATTGTAGGAGACTTACGTTAGTCTCTTCTCTTCTTCATTTTGAGAGAGATACAGTGAAGAGGAAAAGAAGAGAAAGAGAGTGAGGGGGAGAAGAAGAAGAAAAAAAAGAAGAAGAAGGCTTAGGAATTGGAAGGAAAAGAGAAGTCTTCATCTTCTACACCCTAGGTAAGTAAAATTGGTTAAAAGCTTGAATTGGGGTTTTGTGTTCATAGGTTAAAATCTGAAATTAAAGTTGTAATTGATGTTGTAGAACTTGTTTATATGATTCTTGATATGTATATATGTTGTGGTATGAAGATTTTTGTGTAAAATTTGAGTTTTGGGCAATTTTGGAACATGTATTTTTAGGGTTTGATATAAATCCGAAAATTGAATATTTTAGATTCAAATTTGAAGTTTGATTTGGTTAATTTTGGAAGTGAATATGTGTTCCATATGCCTTAGGTGATATGTATATCATGTATGGCAATTTTTGCTTGAATATAGTTGATTTTGGAATTGTTGGGGTATTGAAATTTAGGGGTTTTTAATAAATCCGAAAATAGAAAGTTTGGGTGTATGAATTTGTGGGGTTTTGGAGTTGTTTAAGTGTTTATATCTGCTTTATATACCATTGAGATTCTTGGTTTCAAGTTTGGTAAAGATTGGTTGTGAATTGGGAGTTTCACCATTGTTGTGTTTTTGAAGCTTTCAAGAGCTTGAAGAAGATCTTTTGGGTATTTTTGTAAATCTGAAATTGGTTTGAAGTTGGGTATTTTTTTGAGTTTGATAGATGGAATGATGAAGTTAGGATAGGTTTTTGAATGGTAGAAGTGACTTGTAGGTTAGAAATTCATGAAATTTATGATTTTGGGTTGTTTTATGCTTGCCCAAAATGCTGTCAAGAGTTGCTGTCAAATAAAAAACTGCTACTGTTATTTCGATTTTCTGCCCAAACAGTGAGGATTTGGAAAAAATGCCATTTGACGAAAGTTGTGCAGAATTGAATTTTACATGGACTAACGCGGACAGAATGTGAAAATTTTAAAGATACAGCTACTTATAGATGATTTAAAATTCAGCAACTACTCAAAAATGGTCTTTTAATCAAATTTATTGTATCTTTCCTTCTCTTCTTGAACTAGTGTTTGGCCGGATAGTCTTTCAATTAAATTTTCATATGTTTTCATCCTTGTTGGACTCACTAACATGTAAGTCCACTTCAGCTTGTATGTTAGTAAGTCATCCTCGTAGGAATCCCCGTGGGATTTCCAATGTCGCTTCCGCATTCGTGATTGGTATTACAAGAACAAAACATGGGCTGCTTTAAAAATAATTAGAATTAACTTATGAAATCAATTCTTAAGTTTCATTTTGATTGAAAATTATGCTTATTAGCCTATATATGCGATAGAACCTAATTGTTTAAGATTTCAGGTTCAGAGGCAAGTGGGAGCGCCCCGAAAGAACCGTCGGAGCGAGCGGACTAAACCACTGCACTAATTTTCATAAAGACTTGAGGTGGGTTTTTCTAGAAAACATAATAATGTAGTATGGACATTACTGGTTGAGTTTATATTTTTGTTGAATGAAAATCTTAAGTGAGTTGTATGAAATACATACATTGAGCATGGCACGAATATTATATGTCATGCACGTGCATAGCGAAAGCGATAAAAATCCAAGTAGCGAAACTTGGAAACGGCCAAAAGAGCCGAGTGAAATGGGCCCGGGTGTGTGAGTCATTTCATTTATGAGAATGCATTGCATTAGCGTATATGTTGGTTGAAATAACTTGAATGCGGTTTGTGTGTTGACCTGAATGTTTTTATTGCATTATTTTGATTTTCTAGCCGTGAGCCAAGGGTTGCTCACACCCACACAGATTTTCTTGTGCAGGTAAAATGATCTCTTGGGCTGTAGGATTGCACTGCCGTGGGTCTAAGTTCGCTGTGGATGGCCATATAGGAGTAGTACTTTGTTGGAAATGTAATATACAGTCTGGTTTACAACTTTTGTTAGACGTTGTAAAAAAAAAACAAAAACTTAAACTTTTAAGTTCAGTAGTGTGGATTAGTTTATTTGGGCTGCGATAGTCGTTGTAAATTATTTGTAATATATTTGGATCTTCAAAATAACTGAGCATGTTTATAAAGCTGTTTAATACAGGTTGGGTTAGCCAAATTTGAGCCGTTATATAGCTGATTTGTTTTAAAACTATTACTCTCAAGATTAATTAATCGTCTTTGCTATTAGTTGAGCTGTTTAGTGGGCGTTCTGACCACGCCGGGTCGGGGCGCCACAGTTTGGTATCAAAGCCAGGTTTATAGATTCTGTATATGTTGTTGTCATTGTGTTTAGGTCATGGCAGTGGATTAGGCGTTGAGTTGGGTTGTATGGGTTCTCGTTTGTGGACTAACAATAAATGTTATTATTATGTTTGCTTTGCAAACTTGTGTTATTTACAGAAATTGCGAAAAAATGATTCCGGGAGACCGGTCGGAAGGCCAAGAGGGGGAGGGGACACATCATCCACAGGGTAATCAGGAGGTCGAACAATCACGACCGACGGGACAAGGACAACCTTCCCAAGCAGAACACATGATCGAGTCGATGACAAGATATTTTGACTCAAAAATTGAAGCAGCAGTGGCAGGGTCTAGTAAGAGTAAAGAGGAGCCGGGGAGGTTGTACGAAAAATTTATGAAGTATCATCCACCGACATTCTCGGGAATGGGTACCCCATTAGAAGCTGAAAAATGTTTTAAAAAGATGGTAGACATATTCGAAGTTATGCAAATCGACAATGATAACCGTGTGATGCTAGCCGCATTTACATTCACTGACAGAGCAGATTATTGGTGGAAGGACTTGAAGGCCCATTTGAAGACGCCGATGGTGGGGAGAAGAGAACCTAATGAGATTACTTGGGAGAAATTTGAGTTAGAGTTCAACAAGAAATATTTTACTGAAACATACCGTAACGAGAAGCGGCGAGAGTTTATAAATCTTGTGCAAGGCCGAGATATGACGGTGGAGGAGTATGAAGCTCAGTTTACGGCTTTGTCCCGATTTGCAATGAGGTTGGTAGAAGATGAATATGAAAAGTGCAGAAAATTTCAGGATGGTTTGCAATTCTCGATCCGATCGAAACTTTCAGCGCTGGATATACGAAACTATCTCGAATTGGTGGAGAGAGCGAAGTTGGTAGAGAAAGATGTACGAGAATCCATGACCTTTCGAGAACAACAAAAGCGAGGAAGGATCGAAGTGAGTGGGCCTAGCCGTGGGGGTCCAAGACCGAGATTACAAGAGGTTGCGGGTAGAGGTCGAGGGTTTGTACAACCACAACGAGGCGGAGGATCAAGCGGTGCCAGTGGATCGGGTTCAGGATCTATAAGACCACCTTCAGGCCGTAGTGGTTCTTCAGGGGGTGTTACTTGCTACCGATGTGGGACTCCTGGGCATATTTCTCGTGATTGCCCGATGCCCGATAGGCGAGAATGCTATAAGTGTGGGCGACCGGGTCATATGGCAAGAGATTGCACTGTGGTGACCGAGGCCGTATCCTCAACGACTGTTTCGTCAGGCAGGGGTCGAGGTCAGGGGCGAGGACAACCAAGAGGGGGTTCTAGCACGAGTGGTACTGGAGGACAAGCTCGAGTTTTTGCGATGACAAAGAAGGATGCGGAGGCGACACCGCAAGTAGTGACGGGTATGATTCTAATTTCAAACTATGTTGCATATACATTGTTTGACTCGGGTTCTACTCACTCCTTTATATCTATAAACTTTGCAAAAAAATTTAACGATTATTTGACTGAGTTGAGAGAAAAGTTAATAGTATCCACACCATTGGGAAATAAAGTTGAGATTAAGTGGGTTTATGAAGGGTGTGTGGTACAAATAGAAAATCGTGGAATGGGGGTGAATTTATTGCCGTTAGACATAGAAGACTTCGATGTTATTCTGGGAATGAATTGGTTGTCAACTTATCATGCGTCAATAAATTGTTTTAGTAAAGAAGTCACCTTTAGAATCCCGAATGAGGCCGAGTTTGTATTTTCCGGGGAGCGACGGGTAACACCAACGAGTGTGATTTCAGTAATAGACGCGAGACAAATGTTAAAAAAAAGGGTATGAATGTGTTATTGCGTATGCGATTGGTGTGACGAAAGAAGAATTGCAAATAGAAACGGTTCCGATTGTGAATGAGTATTCGGACGTATTTCCCGAGGAATTGCCAGGTGTTGTGCCAGAAAGAGAAGTAGAGTTTACTATTGATCTAGTTCCTGGAACTATGCCGATATCGATTCCACCTTACAGAATGGCACCTGCGGAATTAAAAGAATTGAAAATACAGTTGGATGATTTGCTAAAAAGGGGATTTATTCAGCCGAGTGTGTCACCATGGGGAGCGCCAGTACTATTCGTTAAAAAGAAAGATGGAACTATGCGATTATGCATTGATTACAGACAATTAAATAAGGTGACCATTAGAAATAAATATCCAATGCCTAGGGTAGATGATTTGTTTGATCAACTTCAAGGAGCAAAAATATTTTCGAAAATTGATTTGAGATCGGGCTATCACCAGCTTAGAGTCAGAGAAAGCGATGTAGAGAAGACTGCGTTCCGAGTCCGATATGGTCATTTTGAATTCCTTGTGATGCCATTTGGGTTGACAAATGCGCCGGCAGTGTTTATGGATTTGATGAACAGAGTGTTCAAGCCATTTTTAGACAGCTTTGTGATAGTGTTCATCGACGATATTTTGGTATATTCGCGCAGTGTTGAAGAACACAGAAATCATTTGAGATTAGTATTGCAGAAATTGAGGGAAGAGCGATTATACGCTAAATTAAGCAAGTACGAATTCTGGCTAGATGAAGTAGCATTTCTGGGGCATGTAGTTTCTAGTGATGGAATTAAAGTTGATCCCAAAAAAGTGGAAGCTGTGTTGTTGTGGCCGACACCTGTGAGCGTTACAGAAATTCGAAGTTTTTTGGGATTAGCAGGTTATTATCGCCGATTTATCAAGAACTTCTCATCGATTGCACTATCGTTGACTAAACTGACCAGAAAAGGGAATATCATTGGAGTAAAGAGTGCGAAGAAAGTTTTCAGGAACTGAAAAATCGGTTAACACAAGCACCAGTACTTGCTATTCCGATAAGTACAGAAGGTTTTGTGGTATATAGCGATGCGTCACATCAGGGTCTAGGCTGCGTTTTGATGCAAAATGGGAAGGTGATAGCATATGCGTCAAGGCAGTTAAAACCACATGAGTTGAATTATCCGGTGCACGATTTGGAATTGGCGGCGATAGTTTTTGCGTTGAAATTGTGGAGGCATTATTTGTATGGGGAAAGTTGTGAAATCTTTACTGATCACCAAAGCTTGAAGTACTTATTCACACAGAAGGAATTAAATTTGAGACAGAGGCGCTGGCTTGAACTAATCAAAGATTATGATTGCACGATTCATTATCATCCAGGGAAGGCGAATGTAGTGGCCGATGCGCTAAGTCGAAAATCTCAAGGCCTACTTTCTTGTATCCAATGCACTGGGGTCGATTTTATTCGAGAGATGAAAATAATGGAAGTTGAACTAGTGATGTCAGACACTGAAGCCTTTATAGCGCGATTCCAAGTGAGACCGATTCTAGTGGATAAAATTCAGGAGCTACAAAATACCGACTCAAGGTTGATGAAATTTAGAGAAGAAGTGATAAGTGGAAAGCGAAAAGATTTTATTATTCGAGCCGATGGAGTTCTGTGCTTTGGAACTCGAATGTGTGTACCCCGAAATAAAGAGTTGCGAAAGGAGATCTTAGAAGAAGCGCACAGTTCAGCGTACGCCATGCACCCAGGAAGCACTAAACTTTACAAGACAATCAGGGAATACTATTGGTGGCCAGCGATGAAGAGAGAAATAGCGGAATTTGTGGCTCGATGTTTGGTATGTCAACAAGTAAAAGCTGAACACCAACGACCGGGGGGCTTGTTGCAACCACTACCGATTCCCGAGTGGAAATGGGAACATGTTACCATGGATTTTGTGCGAGGACTTCCGCCAACACAAAAAGGTAATGAGTCAATTTGGGTCATTGTTGACCGATTGACTAAGTCAGCGCATTTCCTGCCTGTAAAAGCAACGTTCACTCTTGATAGATATGCAAGAATTTATGTGAATGAAGTCGTCCGATTGCATGGAGCCCCAGTATCTATTATTTCTGACCGTGACCCTAATTTTACCTCGCATTTTTGGAAACATCTACAAGAAGCGATGGGAACTAAATTGAAATTTAGTACTGCGTTTCACCCTCAAACCGATGGACAGTCAGAGAGAACAATTCAAACACTTGAGGACATGTTACGAGCGTGCGTGATGGAGTTTTCAAGCAATTGGGAGAATCATCTACCATTGGTTGAATTCGCATATAACAACAGTTATCACAGTAGCATTGGTATGGCACCATTTGAGGCTCTTTATGGGAGGAAGTGTAGGACTCCTATATGCTGGGGTGAAGTGGGTGAAAGTAAAATTGAAAGCAGAATATTTGGACCTGAGATTATTCAGGAAACAGTGAATAAGATTGATATTATTCGTGAAAAGTTAAAAACTTCTCAAAGTCGGCAGAAAAGTTACGCAGACACTCGTAGGCGAGAACTTGAATTTGAAGTGGGCGATCAAGTATTTTTGAAAGTGTCACCATGGAAAGGCGTTATGCGATTTGGGAAGAAAGGGAAACTATCTCCGAGGTACATTGGGCCTTACGAAATTATAGAGAAAATCGGAATTACAGCATATAAATTGAAATTACCGGCCGAATTGTCGCGACTACATGATGTATTCCATGTCTCAATGTTACGTAAATATGTCAAAGATCCATCGCACGTATTAGAATCGGAACCGTTAGAGCTTGACGAGAATCTGTCGTATGAAGAGAAACCGGTTCAACTCTTAGACCAACAGGTGCGGCAGTTGAGGAACAAAGAGATTCCTATGGTGAAAGTTTTATGGCGAAGTCAAGCGATCGAGGAGATGACGTGGGAAACCGAGGAAAGCATGCGAAAGCAATATCCGTATCTCTTCAATCACGGTACGTAATTTCGGGGACGAAATTTATTTTAACGGGGGGAGAGTTGTGAGACCTAGAACCAAATAGGTTAATTTAAATTAATTAGTCAAGCGAATGCGATGCGGAAATTATATATATTTTATTTATTTATGTTTTTTTTTAGGGGCATTTATATTTGAACAATGGGGGTTTATATTGTTAATTATTGATATCTTGGGGTCCTAAAGCGATATGGGGAAGTTTGGGAACTTAAATGCATGTTTTAAGAAATATTGGGGTGTAAAACATAATTTTTAAAACTTTAAAAAAAAAAAACAAATTGTAGGAGACTTACGTTAGTCTCTTCTCTTCTTCATTTTGAGAGAGATACAGTGAAGAGGAAAAGAAGAGAAAGAGAGTGAGGGGGAGAAGAAGAAGAAAAAAAAGAAGAAGAAGGCTTAGGAATTGGAAGGAAAAGAGAAGTCTTCATCTTCTACACCCTAGGTAAGTAAAATTGGTTAAAAGTTTGAATTGGGGTTTTGTGTTCATAGGTTAAAATCTGAAATTAAAGTTGTAATTGATGTTGTAGAACTTGTTTATATGATTCTTGATATGTATATATGTTGTGGTATGAAGATTTTTGTGTAAAATTTGAGTTTTGGGCAATTTTGGAACATGTATTTTTAGGGTTTGATATAAATCCGAAAATTGAATATTTTAGATTCAAATTTGAAGTTTGATTTGGTTAATTTTGGAAGTGAATATGTGTTCCATATGCCTTAGGTGATATGTATATCATGTATGGCAATTTTTGCTTGAATATAGTTGATTTTGGAATTGTTGGGGTATTGAAATTTAGGGGTTTTTAATAAATCCGAAAATAGAAAGTTTGGGTGTATGAATTTGTGGGGTTTTGGAGTTGTTTAAGTGTTTATATCTGCTTTATATACCATTGAGATTCTTGGTTTCAAGTTTGGTAAAGATTGGTTGTGAATTGGGAGTTTCACCATTGTTGTGTTTTTGAAGCTTTCAAGAGCTTGAAGAAGATCTTTTGGGTATTTTTGTAAATCTGAAATTGGTTTGAAGTTGGGTATTTTTTTGAGTTTGATAGATGGAATGATGAAGTTAGGATAGGTTTTTGAATGGTAGAAGTGACTTGTAGGTTAGAAATTCATGAAATTTATGATTTTGGGTTGTTTTATGCTTGCCCAAAATGCTGTCAAGAGTTGCTGTCAAATAAAAAACTGCTACTGTTATTTCGATTTTCTGCCCAAACAGTGAGGATTTGGAAAAAATGCCATTTGACGAAAGTTGTGCAGAATTGAATTTTACATGGACTAACGCGGACAGAATGTGAAAATTTTAAAGATACAGCTACTTATAGATGATTTAAAATTCAGCAACTACTCAAAAATGGTCTTTTAATCAAATTTATTGTATCTTTCCTTCTCTTCTTGAACTAGTGTTTGGCCGGATAGTCTTTCAATTAAATTTTCATATGTTTTCATCCTTGTTGGACTCACTAACATGTAAGTCCACTTCAGCTTGTATGTTAGTAAGTCATCCTCGTAGGAATCCCCGTGGGATTTCCAATGTCGCTTCCGCATTCGTGATTGGTATTACAAGAACAAAACATGGGCTGCTTTAAAAATAATTAGAATTAACTTATGAAATCAATTCTTAAGTTTCATTTTGATTGAAAATTATGCTTATTAGCCTATATATGCGATAGAACCTAATTGTTTAAGATTTCAGGTTCAGAGGCAAGTGGGAGCGCCCCGAAAGAACCGTCGGAGCGAGCGGACTAAACCACTGCACTAATTTTCATAAAGACTTGAGGTGGGTTTTTCTAGAAAACATAATAATGTAGTATGGACATTACTGGTTGAGTTTATATTTTTGTTGAATGAAAATCTTAAGTGAGTTGTATGAAATACATACATTGAGCATGGCACGAATATTATATGTCATGCACGTGCATAGCGAAAGCGATAAAAATCCAAGTAGCGAAACTTGGAAACGGCCAAAAGAGCCGAGTGAAATGGGCCCGGGTGTGTGAGTCATTTCATTTATGAGAATGCATTGCATTAGCGTATATGTTGGTTGAAATAACTTGAATGCGGTTTGTGTGTTGACCTGAATGTTTTTATTGCATTATTTTGATTTTCTAGCCGTGAGCCAAGGGTTGCTCACACCCACACAGATTTTCTTGTGCAGGTAAAATGATCTCTTGGGCTGTAGGATTGCACTGCCGTGGGTCTAAGCTCGCTGTGGATGGCCATATAGGAGTAGTACTTTGTTGGAAATGTAATATACAGTCTGGTTTACAACTTTTGTTAGACGTTGTTAAAAAAAAACAAAAACTTAAACTTTTAAGTTCAGTAGTGTGGATTAGTTTATTTGGGCTGCGATAGTCGTTGTAAATTATTTGTAATATATTTGGATCTTCAAAATAACTGAGCATGTTTATAAAGCTGTTTAATACAGGTTGGGTTAGCCAAATTTGAGCCGTTATATAGCTGATTTGTTTTAAAACTATTACTCTCAAGATTAATTAATCGTCTTTGCTATTAGTTGAGCTGTTTAGTGGGCGTTCTGACCACGCCGGGTCGGGGCGCCACAGTTCTAATGTTGCCTTCTTAGTTTAATCACTTTTTAGTTTAATTGTTAATTTAAATTACTTAGTTAATTATAATTTAAAAACCTTCAAAATCCATTTTCTCCGAATCAATTCTAGTTAGGGTTTTAAAAATTAAAGTAAATATGTATTACGATCCCTATGGAATTCGACCCCTACTTACTGCTAACTCATCATTTTTAGTAGGGTAATTTTATTTTGATTTTGACAACATCACTTTCTCCTGACCTCTTACTTTGTTGACTCTGTTAACTTGGTTCTAACTTCACCAGACTCCGTTCAGCAATCAAAGCAACATCTTATACCTTTGAATATGTCGATAATCAGTGAATATCTACTGTTCTCCTGATATCCTCCTGAAGTCCTTCTTCAAACTTTCTCGCTCTAACAAACTCCGTTGGAATCATATCCGACACAAATCAAGCCGAACTTGTCAACTAGATCGAATATTGCCTAACTGTCATGTTGTCTTGCTGAAAATTCGAGAACTCCCGAGATTTATGAACACTAACAGATCGAGGAAAACATTGCTTTTGAACACTTCCACAAATTGATAATGGACATCCACCAGTTCTCTGACTCCCCCTTCTAAGTATCGACCACAAATAAATCTTCTGCTCCTCGGAACATTCCAATATATGCAAAGTTCGTCCCATATCCATCACCCAGAAATCGGCCTTCATTGGATCACCTTCCCCATGGAACTATGCCGACTTTTGCTTAAATTCGTTACTTTCAAGTTATAAATCATTTTTTATTATAACAATTATATTTTAAATTAGAATCTACTCCCAGAGATATATCAAACAAGTACCCTTGTTGATATGATATTCTGGATTAAAAAAAAAGGGTAAATAGGGTTTTGTCCATCTTAAAATACTTTTTAAGCATTAGGTCTAATAACAGAATTTTTTTTAGTGAAAAGTCCCTCTCACATAAAACTGGGTGACAAAGTCCTAATAACTTTGTGAAATTTCACTAGAAAAACTTGTGAAATTTCACAAAATTTAGAAAGTTTAGTGAAATTTCACAAGGGACTCTTGTGAAATTTCACAAAGGCGTGGGGATTTTTTGGCCCAAATTTATACTGAGGGACTTTTCATTAAAAAAGTTTTGTAAAATTTAACAACTTTTATTTTCCTTCCTCCAAAACATTCAGTAGGGCATGGGACTACTTAAAACAACTTTCAATTCATTTAAGTAGTCGTATTATAAGTGAATGTAGTGTATATGTTTGGAACCAAATTGATAAATTTGAAAAATAGACCAAACATAACTAAAAAAAATCCTCTCAACCCAAGATTTCAACAAAGACCAAAACATTCGATAAATTCTGGGAGAAAAAGGTGGCATAAATGTGTTGAGAAATTTATTAGCTATCAATTTTGGTAGTTTTGAGAAATTTTTCGAACTTTTTTTTTATGAAATTTCTCAAACTAAATTTTAGGAAATTTCTCAAAAATTATTTTGAGCAGTTTACAAATTTAACACTTCTAAGGATACTCGTGTTCATATTCTTGCTACATGACTCGGATCTACGGGAAACATAATGTCACAAGCTTCTAAGAGTCCGTTTTGGCTAGTTGAATTATTAAGTGATGAAATATTAAGTTATTTGGTGTTTGATTTAGCTAAAATATTTCATCACTTAAAAATTATATGTCATATTCCTTTCACAAGAAAAGCAGTAAAAAATAAAGGGAAATGCTATTGTGAGAAGCTTCTCATATGAGAAGGCGGGTTTTAACCGTTGGATGAGCATCTAGCAATAGATGCTTCTCCAGATTCCTGAGAATCTTATGACTAGATGCTCATCCAACGGTTAAAACCCGCCTTCTCACATGAGAAGCTTCTTACAATAGCATTGCCCAAAAATAAAACAAAATTGTATTTTTACTGTTTTCACTGTAAAAGGAACATGACACACAATTAGTAAGGAACTGTTGACATATTAGTCCTTCCGAAAATGTAGTAATGGTTCATTTAACGTACACCAAATCAATCTTGAAACTAACGCAGACTTGGCGCCCAAGAAAAATCTCTACCACACTTCCTTTTCATTAAATACTGCGAATATATTAACATCTAGAACCTTTGCACTTTTAAATTTACTTGAATGTCCCCACTCATTTTGACTACTTATATTTTTATTATCAATTTGTCAGCATGGGTTTGGGAATTCAAGCGTCCAAATGGGTAATACTTGGGGCATAACTAAAGTCACAACATATTTTACACAACCTTTATTTTGTGTCTATCTCTCTCCTAGTGGACACTGTGGGGTCACTTGCACTGTGGGACCCATCAAGAGAGAGATAGACACAAAATAAAGATTGTGCAAAAAAGATTGTGACTTTGGTTGTGCCCCAAGTATTACTCCGTCCAAATTAACACAACTCTCCCTATTTGTAGGCCATGTAAAGTGGAATCTAGGTCTATTTATAAAAAAACATAGAATATATTAAGTTCAATGACATTCTAATTTCTATTAATTTCTTTTATAAGCTGGTATTAGTATGATAATAATTTGACAATAGTATCTCAGGAAAGTAATATAAGGTAGGGCTTATCCAATAAAAAATCAGTTATCAAAATATATGAACTACATAGGGGTGGATCAATGGCGGATGTACATGGGGCTCGGTCGGGCTGTAGCTCCCAAATTTTTGAGAAAAAAAATTTATATGGAGAAAAAAACGTTTGTATATGTAACATGTGTAATTAGTCCCTCCCAAATTTTGAAAAAAATTAGTTTACGTGAAATGTATTGGCCTAATTACAATTAAAGTTAGTTTAAATATTTGTCCCATCACCTTTTTTGATCACTTCTCAATTTAATTCAACCAAAATTGTATTACTCCGTACAATATGTTAAGCTGTACAAATTACATTAATAAACGATCAAACCTTATTATTTGATAGATTGATATACGTATAATCTTATCAAACAATTTTGAGGCTTTCCAATCAATCTTAGACTGAAAATTAAAACTCTGTAGTGATTTACTATTTCTGCAAAAGAGTAATATTTAGGATACTAATATAATAAATTCTACTAATACTCATACCTACACCCTCTCTCCCTCTCTCCTAGTGGACCTAAAATGCCAGTAAAAGAGAGATAGAGTATGAGTGTGAATGTTAGTGAAATTTATTATTACTACTAACATTGTTGTCAGTGAAAATTTCAATTGTAAATAAGGTTTGAGTAGGTACAAAACATGACCCCTAAATTTTGTTACTAGCTAAATGTAGAAGTAGATACTGTTGGAAGGACATTTTCGTCATTCACCAATTTTCTAGAGTATGCTAAACCGCCATAACAAGTCATACACATCACATAAGCCTAACCAAGACACTTAACCATAGTTAACACCACAAACACATTTGTAACGCTTCCTATACATACACATTTATAAAACCCCCCTTAAACCCTCACACAGTCATCGTGAAAAAAACACACACACAAAGCGTCTTGGTGATTGACTACTAGTAGTCATATTTGGTTTTGGTGATCTGACAAATCAACGACGATGATGAGTCGTCGTGTGGCCAAGTCGGTGATGGGTCAAGTGGGCCCACGCTTCTTCTCAACTGCAACGGTCCGATCAGCTGTCAACGAGCCGATCACCGGACTTTTAACCGGTGGTTCCTGTACATTTCAGGCTAGTCCTTCAAAGGGTCTGGAGAGGACGGCGGTGACGTGGACTAGGTTTCCGGTTATGGGTGTTCGTAACGGAAGTAGTTTGGCCTTGGGTGAAAAGGAGCATCAGGAGGGGAATCAACCGGAGACCGGATCGGCCGGTGGCACCACCGGTGGGACTCCAGAAAAGAAGGAGATTGTTAGTTATTGGGGTGTCCAGCCTGGAAAGGTCACTAAGGATGATGGCACGGAATGGCGGTGGAACTGCTTTAGGGTACGTTGTCTTGCCTTTATACGATTACTAGTTAAAGATATCGATTATCTAATCCTTCCTGAAAGGCTGAGATTGAAAGTTTCTAAAATGGGAGGATCTTATTATATAGATATACATGTGTGTATCTATATCTATATATGTATTAATGTGGACTTAATTATTAAATACACCTCTGAGGTTTGGTCATTGTTCAATTTAATCCCTAATTTAGTAATTGTTTCAATTTCATCACTGATTTTCTATCAAAAATTTGGACGGAACTTCAGCATAGGCATTCCAAAATATTGACTAAGTGTGACAGTTGAGTAGATTTGAATCAATATCAAAATTTCAGGGATGAAATTGCAACAATCGAAAAAAAAATATAGGGACTAAATTGAGACGTGATCAAGGGTATATATATTTTGTAACTAAGCTTATAAACAGGGGCAGATCTAGAAAATCAATGCAGGGGCTGAGTATGGGGTTTCGGTGATTTTGGACCTATTTATATATATTTTGGACTTATTTATGCATATTTTGGTCATATTTATACATTTTTTGTCTATATTTTGAACCTATTTATAAATATTTTCTATATGTATTTTATAATTAACCCAAAAACATAAGAGAAGGGGATAAGAGAAGGGGGGTTTAGTATGATAATTTTATAATGTTAAGGGGGCTTTTATAATTTTTAAGGGGATTTAACTGTAAAAAAAAAATTTTTAGTACAAATTTATAATTTTCAAAATATCCGGTGGTGGGTTTGAGCCCTCCTTTTACCCTTCTTGAGCCCGCCCTTGCCTAAAAATAAATATCTACAAGGGCGTATATAGGGTGGGCTGACCGGGCCTGTTGCCCACCCCAAAATTTTGAAGTCCTTGTTAATTTTACATTTTAACCCAACCCATCATCAATTATTACACATTTTAGCCCACCCCAGTCCAATACATTACCTTTTGATTACCCATATCTGAAAAAAAAAAAAAAAAATAATAATAATAATAATAATAATAATAATAAAAAATAAAAAAAATTTATAAAATAAAAAAATAGTATTGTTTTAGTTCTGCCCATCTAACTTTCCCCTAGCCTAGCCTAGCCTAGCCCAGCCTCTTGAGCTATAAGTGCTCAGCCTAGCCCAGTTCTAACTCGGCCCATATTTATGATGTGGTTTGTTATTCCAAAAATCAAGTGATGGTTCTAGCCCAACCCATTTTTGCATGCCATTTCTTTGTTTTTAATTTTTTTTTTTTCCTTTTCTCTTTGCTTGTAGTTTGTAATTTATTAAATGCTTATGTAAACTAAACCATAAAACGAGAAGAAGAAAAAATTAACTTTAATATTTATGATGCAAAAATTCAGAAAATATGCATAATTAAACCCAAAATATATTTTCTTAACTCTTAAAATGACAAGAAGCAAAAGTAAACTATAACATTTAGGATACAAAAGTTCAGAATATATTTTCTATGTTTGTGGGTATTTCTGATTTGGGGTTTTGGGGAATTGGATGAAGCCATGGGAGACATACAAGGCGGACTTGTCAATAGATCTGAAGAAGCACCATGCGCCAACAACATTTTTGGACAAGGTGGCATATTGGACTGTCAAGGCTCTTAGGCTACCTACAGACTTATTTTTCCAGGTATGCAGTTATTGTCTGTTGATTAGTATTCTAATTGTTGGTTTAATGTAGAGTTATGCAATAGTGACTTTCTAATTCCCAAGTAATTTGATGGGGAAAGAAATATGGAACTTGTTATTTATTTATTCATTAGTGTTGACTTGTATTCTTATTGTTGGTTTAATTAATATTGTACAAATCTACAATTGCCAATCTCTAATTCCCAAAAAATCTACATTTGCCAATCTGCAAAAGAGTAACTGGCCGGAGACTAATTTTGTGATGTCATTTTGTCCTTACATTTCTGCTCAAGTAGGTCATCTTCCCGCCCAGAATTTGAGGAGAAATTCTCATCATTTTTCAGAAAATATGAACCTATTTTACGGGTTTTTTTAAAGTTCCGAAGGTAACCTTCTTGTAGCTCGGCAATGGCTTTTGCATGTGGCAGTGTTTGTGGTTGGCGTATCCGCGCCAAATCCTTGATTTCATCTCTCAGTCCAGTAATGAAGACTGAGATAAATATTCTTCATAATCCCCAATTCTCCTGCCCAAACCCATGATTTCCAATCTTCAAAATTGCTAGCATATTCATGAACCGAGCCTTCCCCTTGTAGCACAAATTTGGGTATGTGATGATCTTTTGCTTGTGCGAGATCTTACCCCGAAGATTCCACAGCGTGTAATCCAATTTCAGTGAGATCGAAAGTGCCCTTCCTCTTTGAATCCATGGCAGTCCAATTTTGCGAAAGAATATAGCAGTTGATTTTTTCCCAAGCATGCCCAAGGAAGAGCTCTGATACCATATGTAAGGATCTTTAATCCTTACCTATCAATTTACAGAATTTCCCAACAGAATAGATGAATGTAGGAAGAAATTTGATAGAATTTTAGAGAGAGAAAGAGAGTGAAACAGAGAGAATTAAGAGAGAGAAGATGAAGAGAAAGACTTTATTATTGCTCAAAACCTAAGAAGCACCCTACAAGACACACCGACACAGGCACGACACGACACCGCCACGCGCGACACGGCAAATCCTAAAAAACAAAGACATGACACATCGTGGATACGTTTATTTGTTTTTAAATATTTTATTAATTTTAAAGTTATGTAAATTATTATGTATTCTAACAAACATACAACTACTCAAAATATTAAGATTACATAATCCCTAGCAAAATATCCGAAACAAAAACACATTAAGAAGCATACACAATTAAACAAAAATGAAATAGGTCAACAAAAAATCATAATTGTCCGTTATCAAACTTACCACTTTCAAAGAAAATGAAACTCCAATTAATTAAGCAAAGGAAAAAGCAAAATTGTCAAGTGACTCAAAAGGGGTATTCTCTCCATTAATAGGGTTTCGGTTTCCAACAGGTCAACCAACCAAAGAAAAATCATGAAGTTAAAAAAAATATATGGTTTAAAAACAAGTGTAGAACACGAAGTTCACAATTAACAACTATTAAAATAAAGCAATTAAATTAAATTAGCAATTAACTAACTATGCAGATTCTAAAACAGGTTTTACTTAATAAAAGGAAAACGTTGGGATCACACGAATCCACATTTACCTAGCCATCTACCATGCACATTCGTTAACGTTCTATGAAGTACATTCATTTTCAGTATTATGTATTTTTTCTAAGGATAAAGATTCAATAGCCCTTACATTAACCATATTGTCGGACATGGCTAATATACGTAACTATATCCTCTACAAGTGTTTTAAAATACATAGAAGACAATTTAAAACAATGGTTAAGACTTGCACCCTCAATGGTGTTAGCATTCAAAGTGGTTTGCAAACGTCATTGAAGAAAATAGCCTTAAGGCTTTAAGTTTTAAAACTGTTTTGACAAACTGACTCACATGCGCAGTTTGATAACAAATTTCAAAAACAGAAGGTCTTGGAATACTTAAAAGAATCTTCTCAGGAATTTTCAGTTTCGATCAATTGATACGTTTTCAATCAATTGAACTGTGTCATCCTTCAATCGATCGAAATGGTTTCGATCACTTAACTGGGTCTCTGGTTCGACCAATCGAGATAGCTTCGATCGATTGAACACAGACTTCTTGCAGTATGCATGGCAGAGGCTTGAGATCACTGTTTCATCATGATCTCCCAACTACTACACTACTTAAGACATGATTTGGGTTGCAGAAAACATATTTTTAACGTTCGAAGTCATTAAAGCTGTGTTTGGTTTGATTTTAAACATAAAACTATGGAAATCTATGGTTTAACATAACTAGCATGCAAAACCTACGTTGGAAATAGATTATAACTACTAGCAAAACGTGCAGAATGTAAAGCAAACAATAATACGAAACCTGGAACTCGAAACTTATATTAAACTTCACTATGAACCAGTGTATCTCCAATAATATAATAATCCAAGAATACCTACAAAACATGGAAAACTCTCTGTGTAAACCAAAAGTGGGCATCCAGAGGACGAGTTTATAACTAGAGTAGTTATAGATACAACCTAAGCTAGGGTTCACAGTACGTCTTCTGCTGCGCTGCCAGTAATATTCTGGTAAAACCACGTTCGATCGATTGAACGTCAATCGATTGAACTTGTAAATCTTCAAGCGCTTGAGCATCTTCGATCGATTGAACTTCTTCGATCGTTTGGGCTTTCTTCAATCGATTGAAACTGTTACTTCAACTTTGAAATGTTTCAATTCAATTCTTGCTTTACCCTCTTCTTGCAATCAGTTACTGCTCATGGCAACACAGCATATCTGCACAGAATAGAGTCTAATACAACAGAAATCATTATGGAATCATCTCATTGTATCAAAATATGCATTGTAACACAACTGCAGATAAAACAGGGAATTATGATCTTATTTGTAGTGTTTTCGTGTTCTTGCGTGGATGTATTCTACAAATACTCCCACTTGTCACAACCCAGCAGAGCTTATAAAGCGCTCACAATCGCAGAAAAAATGAATCAGTTTCTAACTGATTCAATTAACTAACTAATCACACTCTCGGCCAATACGGAAGAGACGCGTGGCAGGATACTAAACTCACAATCCCTCAGTCGATCCTGGTTCATGAGACTGGGATGGGGAGTTGGTACCAACCCACTTTAACTTGTTTATCCAATTATGTTATGTAATTTTGAAGTGATGACTTGGAATATTTTTTTTTAAATAACTAGACTAGAGGTGTATTTGTACAATTTTTTGGGTGTTAAAATGACTTTTGTAAGTAGATTGTCAGATATATAGGTATTAAGTATACCTTTGGTTTTCTTTTTTGCTTTATTCGTAATTCTTGTGGTGTTATGTGTATTGGTGTGCTTATTAACGTTCTAAATTTGTGTTATGTTATAGAGGCGCTACGGCTGTCGTGCCATGATGCTAGAAACCGTGGCAGCAGTCCCGGGCATGGTTGGAGGGATGCTACTTCACTGCAAGTCACTAAGGCGGTTCGAGCATAGCGGTGGTTGGATCAAAGCATTGCTAGAAGAAGCCGAAAACGAGAGAATGCACCTCATGACATTCATGGAGGTAGCCAAGCCAAAATGGTACGAGCGAGCGTTAGTCATCACCGTGCAAGGCATTTTCTTCAATGCCTATTTCTTGGCCTACTTGGCCTCGCCAAAGCTGGCTCATCGGGCTGTTGGGTATTTGGAAGAGGAGGCAATTCACTCGTACACTGAGTTTCTGAAAGAATTAGACAAGGGTAATATTGAGAATGTACCCGCTCCGGCCATTGCTATTGATTATTGGCGTTTGCCGGCGGATGCTACTCTCCGCGATGTTGTCTTGGTTGTGAGAGCTGATGAGGCTCATCATCGTGACGTTAACCATTTTGCATCGGTAATGGCTCTATATTCTTCTCTTTTGATTTAAAAAGGGGAAGGGGACGGAAAGAACTCTTTTCCGAGTGTGTTTCTTTTTTTATATGTTCAAATAGTATCAATTTTTTTTATAAAAAAAATGGTTCAAATATTGTAGAAATCAAGAAACAACGGAAACATTTGAATCATATATATGTACATAAGAAGGGAAGATGAAATTCATTTTATATGTACACACGTTTTTTTTGGACACTCTTTTACTTTAAATAGTAGAAGTCGCTGGTGGTAAGATTCAATTTTTTTAAATTGATTTAAATTCTCTTTTATTTTCTAGTTTCATTTGTTTTCCTTGAAACCCAAGCGAAGAAGAGAGTTTTTCTTAGTAGTATTTTTTTGTGCATTGTTAAAACCACCGAACAACGAGCCTAAACATGAATTTATTTTCTGGCTCCGATTTTTGACAACTTGTGGAAATGAATTGCAGGACATACACTATCGAGGACGTGAGCTGAATGGAATTCCAGCCCCTCTAGGCTATCACTGAAAGAGATTACAAATCAGGATAATGTTGTTGAACTACAGAATGAATGATGGGTTTTGATATACTTCTAATTACAGAGAATATGTATGTCTATGAGAATTTGTGTGTAAGGTGGTGTTTACTATGGTTTCTTTTGTTGACTAATATGATCTGAATATACATACACTTGCGTCCCCTGTTTTGAAAACCTTATTCTTGTTCTTGAGTTGGAGTTTAAATTGTTGATTTGGTCTTGAATACTTAATTTTGTCCGTCTCATTTCTTATTTTTCAGTATATTTTCCGTCCTAATTGATTATTATTATTATTATTTTTTTTTGAATGTTGTAAATTTGTGTGCAATGGCAGGTAGGTGATCTCAATCTCCTGTTGTTGTAAATGATGAGACTTCAACTTTAAAGTCCTCTGTCGACTAATTCTGAGGAAAATAAGTTCCTGAAAAGTAATGGTATTGTTGGCAATATGAAGATTAAGGTTTCCTTGCTTTATATGCTGAATTTAGTTTTTCCAAGAATGCCAAACAGTCTTATGTTCTTAGGTAAGGTTGAATTGGTGAAAATTCTGCCATTTTATTAGGTGTATTATTCAACAAAGATGCACAGATTGTAGCTATTGTTTTCCATACTAACAAGACTTGAGAGAGTGTCAGACATCTTAGGGTCCGTTTGGTAATATTGTAATATTGTAATTTTCAGTTTCTTTTTTTTCATTTTCAAGAAAACGATTGTAAACGTAACTAGTGATTGTTTTTGTTTTTCTTCTTCTGCAAACAAAATAGAAAATGTGTTATGATAGTTGTTTTCAATTTTTATTTATTTTGTATTTTTTTTGGAAGGAGAGTGAAAATTTGGCTACGAAACGAAAACCAAAGATGTGATTTTGGTTTCATTGTTTGATTTAAAAAAAGAAAACAAGGACTACTTGTTTCTGTTTTCAAAAGCTTAAAAACTAAAAATCGATGGGGCCTTAAATTGTGATTTTTGGACTACTAGGAAATGATAGACTCAGCGTAATCATTAATGCGGTGAAGTTTTGATACAAGGGCTACTAAATTGAGTGATTGTGATCTTCGTGGAGGGAAACTACACAAGAAATTAGGAGATAAGTACATTTTTTATTTTTTTAGGCGAAATTTGTAGTTATATCTGAGTTGGCCTGTTTACCCTTTTCGAAGAAGGAACTGTTTGTCTTGCTATTTCTTTGTCTAAAGTTTTTATTCAATTTGCACAGTGAAATACTCGGAATAAGCAGGTATTTTGGTAGACTGGATCCATTTTTTTATTTTTTTTAAATACTTTTGCCCACCCAAAAAATAGTTCCCGATGCTCACCCAAGCATCTCATTGGCCAATACAGTGGGACTCAAAAATAGTTCCCAATGTAGGATTAGACAAATGATGTTTAATTTTGAGTCCCACTGCATTGGCCAATGGGATGCTTGGGTGTCCAACCCGTTTCAGAATTTTCATACTTTTTAATATGACATTGTGGTAGCATGTGAATTGTTAATGTTTATTAATAATTGTGAATGAGGTTGACTGTGAGTCAACGGTAAGCATCAGTAAGGACATGAGAATTTGGTAAGAGAGATTGCATTGGCATAAGTAATTGACTTTTATATGATTTTAAATGTTATTTAACTTTACCTGATTTTCATGAATAGTAAATTACATCTGTGTAGTGTAATTTTAGGTAGTTTTGATATTGTTAGATGTCATTTTGAATGCTATGGTGAGAACGTGAATGCTACGTGTTTAAAAAGGCAGGTGGTATAGAGATTCCACTTTGGATCCTTATTTTGGACCCAAACGGAACTTAGACGAAAACTTTTATAAATTTAAGTTTTGACTCGTAAAGTCATAAAATGGACGTGTGTGATGTTTCAAGATTGATTAGAAATTTTGAGAACTCGTGGTGAGGTAAACGTAATTCCCGAGAGTCGTGCTTATATATAGTGGTGGATCATAATTTCATTATTATCCACAACTTTATAAAATATCTAAGGAGGAGAAAGAAAAGGGAGATTTCATTGCCTTCAGCTTCACGACGTTGATCGACGACCGTTCGTCTGTCAGATTTTCACTAGATTTGAGATTTGAACTTCATGAGGTAAGACCTACGTTTTGGTACCTCTTAGGCTGCGTTTGGATCACTTTTCTGAAAATATAATTTCTAGAAATTTGAGAAAAATCCCTATAAACTTGTAAGAATCGCGTATAATTTGAGATTCGACGTTTATTCAGGTCTCTAGTCGATCCTTTAAAGTTTCGGAAAGATCGCACGAGGTATGAATTATAGATCTATGAAATATATGAAAATTTCATGTTTTAAATATCGACTTTGATATTTTGGATCCGGGCAAAATTCACGTATTAATTAGGCCCGTTAATTATGCATGTGAAATTATATGAAAAGTATGTATAAATGTTTATGTAAGCATGCTATGTGTCTACTTGGGTCAAAGGTGGGTTTGGCGCAATTTCATCCGGGGTTGTAAGCTACTCGAACCTTGAGGATTTGATGATTTTGATTGTGGTTTTGTCTGGTATGGAGGAAGGCCCAACCAGGACACGGTACCTGGTATGGAGGAAGGTCCAACCAGTGTACGGGATGCGTGGGAGAGGTGTGCCTTCCACGACATCAGTTCATTTATCGGATGAATACGTGCCACTCACTCTAGAGACTATTTCTATGTGTTTTGGATGCTTTAAACCATAAATTGTCATATAAGCATACATGTAGAATTGTACACTCAACATATAGCTGAGCAGTGGAGATTTACTCCATTGCAGGTGATAAGAAGAAAGGCAAGAAGAAACGTGAGTAGTGGGGCCGAAGAATGTCGGGAGGGGCACTCTTGTGTATACTTTTGTTTTCTTTCCAACTTGTAATAAGAATTGGGAGTAGTAGAATGTTGTAATCAAATCTTGTTACGGGTGGTTTAATACTTGTAATACTTAGTAAACCCTTTTGTAGATATGTTTTGAATCGTGGATTATAATCGTGTTGAGGTTGGGAATTGGTTTGGAGACCCTTGGTTTAGAATGCTGCAGAATTGGGTATTACTGAGAGTAATCAGTCGACTGGTCCGTATTTTAGTCGACTAGACCTCTGTGTTCTTGAGTTATTTTTTCTAGTTTTCAAGGGCTTCAGTCGACTGGAGGGTTATCAGTCTATTGGTTTCTGCACAAAAACACCACATTTTACATGCATAGTGCCTAGTCGACTGGACAAGGCACCAGTCAATTGAAAAATTGAGGCTACAGTCGACTGAGTCCCCAACACAGTTGACTGGACAGGGCATTTGGACTTTTCTTACTTTCTGTTTCAGATCCCCAGTTGACCGGACCCTCATCAGTCGACTGGAGCTCTGTTTCAAAACTGAATTCTTTGGAACTTTTTCAATTGGGCAAAACTTTTTAGGGTAAATTACCTTTTATCCCCCTGTGGTTAGCCCATGTGACACTTTACCCCCTTGTAGTATACAATGTGGCACATAACCCCCCTGAACTATTGGGCAAAATGACACTGTTAGAAAATCCATCCAAATAAACGGCAATGGGCGTGAAACACATAGCAGGAAGACTGGGTGCCAAACAAATGGAAAGAAAAGACCACATTACCCTCTTCTTCTTCACCCTATACTCCTGTATGTATATACACACCCATTTAGAGAAAACAGAGCAGTGAGGAAAATTCAATTAGAGGAATTGCTGCAGCACCATTGTGAATACGTCTTCTTCTTCATCAGTCTGTGCTATGTTGATGGTTGGTGTGGCATTGCTTTGCTGGTATAGCACTGCTGGAATGGTGTATCTCAATTGTAAACAATGTGTCTCCCATTCTGTAATTATAAAAAAAATAAAAAAAATAAAAATAAAAAAAAAAAACTTTTTAATAACATAAAAATATTTGAGACATTGTAGGGTCATGTCTACATAAAAATTCAAAAGACAGAGACTTTTTTTTGTTGAAACCATTAAACTAATAGCATGATCCCCAACCATAATGGCATCTTCTTGCCATTTTCTTGACCCAATTTGTTCCAACGGAAGGTGAAAATGATGATTTTTTTATTAGTTTATGAGAAAAGTTTTCACATACCTTTATCCTTTATGTAGTTCCCAACAATATTAAGAAATCTTTAAGTTAATTCCTTTTCTTGATCGTCTTCTAGTGTTGAATCCCCATGTTGATTCCTCCTAACCCTAGCTAGCTTCCATGAATCGTCCAAACATGGAAATGGTCCCCCACCTTTATGTCAAATGCAATATGTGAATGGCAATGTAATAGATAGGATGCTGAGGGGGTATATTTGACTTTTTGCTTTTACTATTAGTTAAACTAACGATCTCATTTTGTCCAATAGTTCAGGAGGGTTATGTGCCACATTGTATACTACAAGGGGGTAAAGTGTTACAAGGGCTAACCACAGGGGGGTAAAAGGTAGTTTACCCAACTTTTTATAACTCTGATTTTAATGGATTTCACTTGTGTTTTCCACTGCTATCTTACTTTAATGGAATTGGATGAGCCTTGGTGGCGTGCCACATGTCCTATTCCTGCGGGTAGCGGGATGGGTCGTGATATTTATTGGTATCAGAGCTTTAGGTAACAAAATTTTGGGAACGTTCGACAACGAGTGGAGTGTTGAGTAAATTGTCACATGTTCTAGAGTGCATCCATACATAATAGAAATGTTTGATGCATATGTACGTTGTTGTACATAAACGAGATGTCATTGTTGTGCATGCATAGTGTTTATGCATTGAAACTTACAGGAGTTACAATCATGGGTGACCGAGAATTATCACCGCATACCCGACGTATGAATGAAATGACCGAAATGATTGGGAATAAGGGAGATATGATTCGGAATATACCAGAACAATTACCTCCATCGCCTCCATTAGAGCCAACACCGATAGCTGTGGTACCAGTGCCTGAGAATAGGGGTATAAGATCAGTGTCTGAACAATTTGCTAGAAAGAAACCGACAGAGTTTCATGGGACATCGGACACGACGCTCGCCGAACATTGGATCACGGATATGGAAAGAATATTTTGATCTATTTCGATGATTAATAGGGAGAAAATTGAGAATGTTAGTGATATACTCAAGGGTGAGGCCCAGAATGGGTGGGTGAACGTTCTAGAGCGCCAATAACTTAGGAAGGATTTAAAGCAGAGTTTAATCGCCGATTCTTTCCAAGGGCTACTCTCAATGCAAAAAAGAGAGAATTTGATAATCTTCGACAAGGGGAGATGACCGTAACTGAGTATACCTCAAAGTATAATGCTTTGCTGAGATTTGGTAAGGGGTTCGTGCTAACCGAGCAAGATAGAGTAAGGAAGTATGAGAAATGTTTAAGAGAGAATATACGGATGAGGTTAGAGACCTTCAAACACTTAACTGTGGCACAGTACAACAAACGACACTGGTAGCCCGAAAATGGGATGGAAAGATCGAGACAGAACCAACAAGGAAAGCGAGGGTATAAGGGTAGTGACCGGCACCAGGGTGGATCTATTAAGAAACCGTTTCCACGAGACTCTGGTTCTAGTTTCAGTGATTCACGGAGAGTACCTAGTAACAATCCTTTGTGTTCACTTTTTAACCGACCCCACACGGGCTGATATTTTCTGACAAACTCCCAGAGTAGGGCTACAGGGATAAATAGTGCAAGTTCTGCACCTTATCCGCAATTCAAGTGCTTTAATTGTGGTACCTTGGGACACCGAGTTAATGATTGTCCAAGAAGCGCTCGCAATAAGGAGTGAGTTCGATAGCTTCCAGTGGTTCAAAGCCTAAGCAGTCTAACGATGGGAGACAGAGGACTGAACAACGTCAGGGAAGAGTATTTCAGATGAACTTGGGAGATATGGCCGCCTCAGAGACAGTAGTCTCATGTATGGTGCTTGTATGTTTATACTTAGCATGCATACTTGTTGACTCAGGATCTACGCATTCATTTGTATTGCATGCCTTTGTTGAACATTTGAATGTTAGTTCGGCATCGCTAGGATATGAACTATCTATTGCCGTGCCACTTAGTAGATCGATAATGACGTCTACGACATACAAGGACTATGAGATCAAACTAGGTGAGAAGTTGATGACCCTAGACCTTATACCAATCGCTGTCAACCATTTTGACGTAATACTAGGAATGTATTGGTTAGCTCTTAACCTAGCCACGATAGATTGTGAAAGGAAAGAGGTGAATTTTCGACCACCAATACACTGGGATTTTTGTTTTTAGGGGAGTCAGTTTATACTTCCACCGTATTTGATCTCGGCTATCCGAGCGAGTAGATTGTGAAGAAGGGATGTCAGGGATTCCTATGTTCAGTAATTGATACTTCAGTGACCAAATTAAAAGTAGAAGATATTCCAATAGTGTGAGAATACCCAGATGTATTTCCTGATGACTTGCCAGATGTCCATATCGAGAGGGAGATTAAGTTCACTATTGAAATAATGTTGGACTCAAGACTCGTATCCAAGGCACCGTATACAATGACACCTATAGAATTGAAGGAACTAAAGGTGCAACTCAAGAATTACTTGACAAAGGCTTCAGTTGACCTAGCATATCACCGTGGGGAACTCCAGTGTTTTTTGTGAAGAAGAAGATGGTTCAATAAGGATGTGTGTGGACTATCGAGAGCTAAATAAATTGACAATCAAGAACAAGTACTCGTTACTCAGAATCGACGACCTATTTGATCAACTTCGTGGAGCACAAGTGTTTTCCAAGATAGATCTTAGATCAGGCTACCATCAGTTGAAAGTGAAGGTTGAATACGTTGAGAAAACAACTTTCAGAATGCGTTATGGGCATTATGAATTTTTAGTAATGCCATTTGGAGTTATGAATGCGCCAGCCGCATTCATGGATCTTATAAACCAAATCTTCAAGGACTACTTCGATGATTTTGTGATAGTGTTCATCGACGATATACTTATCTATTCGCAGAGTGAGATGGAACATGAAAGCCACTTGAGATTGATACTTCAGAGATTGCGAGATAAACAATTGTTTGGTAATTTAAGAAGTGTGAATTCTGGCTACCTAGCATTACTTTTCTTGGTCATGTGATCGATAAGAATGGAGTTTCGGTTGATCCTCACAAAGTGGAAGCAGTATCGAATTGGAAAAGACTGACATCCGTATCCGAAATCTGAAGTTTCTTGGGATTAGCTGGATACTATCGCCGTTTTATCGAGAATTTTTCAAAGATTTCATTGCCTATGACTAAGTTGATCAGAAAGGGTGTAATTTTTGAATGGAGTCAAGAATGTGAAGATAGTTTCCAAGAATTGAAGTAGCGGTTGATAATGGCGCCTATCCTGATGATACCATCTGGAACCGAGGAGTTTGTGATCTATAGTGATGCTTCACATCAAGGCTTAGGGGTGTGTAGTGATGCAAGGTGGTAACGTAATTGCGTACACTTCGAGACAGTTGAAGACACATGAGGTTAATTATCCGACTCATGATCTTGAATTGGCTACTATAATCTATGCTTTGAAGATTTGGCGACACTATTTGTACAGGGAAAAGTGTGAGATATTCAAAGACCACAAGAGTTTGAAGTACCTATTCACCCAATGGGATTTGAATACGAGACAGAGAAGATGGTTAGAGTTAATGAAGGACTACGACCTTTTGATAGAGTATCATTTCGGGAAGGCTAATGTAGTAGCCGATGCGTTAAGCCGGAAGACGACAAGGAACTTAGACGACAAGCTAACACAACAAAAAGAATTGGTAAAGGAAATGGAACGTTTGGAATTAGATATAATCCCAGAGATTAGTGGTGGTTTAATAATGGCGATCATAGCACACCCAGACATTATTGATGAGATCAGGAGGGAGCAGTTTAACGACGTCTACCTGTGCAAAATGAGAGACGAGATACCTTTGGAAAACCGACGCAGTGTAGTATTGGAACAAGGAGCCTTGAAACTTGGAAATCGGTTATGTGTAACAACTGTGAAAGACTTGAAAGAGAGAATTCTAGAGGAAGCACATAGTTCTAGATATTTAGTGCACCCGGGAAGCAACAAAATGTACCAGAACCTGCGAGAAAACTTTTGTTGGAAAGGTATGAAGCGTGAAATTGTTAAGCATGTTTCTGTGTGTTCTGCATGTCAACTAGGGGTGGCAATTCGGGTTCTCGTGTCATAATTGTGTCATTAATCGGGTTGTGTGCTTTGGGTTTGATTTTTAGTTTCGAGTACTATTCATCTATAATACTAACTATTTTAAATTAATCGTGTCATGTCGTGTCGTGTTCGGGTTGTCTCAGTAAAACGGGTTATCGTGTCAAAAATTGCCACCCTTAATGTCAACAAGTGAAAGCAGAAAGACAAGTACTGATGGGACTACTATAGCCATTACCAATATCAGAGTAGAAATAGGACGCGATTATTATGGATTTTGTTCCGGGATTTCTGTGATCTTCTAACAAGAACAATAAGATTTGGGTTATAGTAGATAGATTGATAAAATCAGCTCATTTTCTACCAATCAAGATGACTAAGCCGTCCAAGTTGGCAGAATTGTATGTGAAAGAGATTGTGAGACTACATGGGGTTCCAGCAGTGATTGTATCAGACCGTGATAGTAGCTTTACGTCGAGGTTCAAGGGAAGTCTACAGAAGGCTATGGGTACTAAACTGAGTTTCAGTACTGCATTTCATCCTCAGACCGACGGACAGTCAGAGCGTATGATTCAGACATTAGAGGATATGCTGCGATTGTGTGTATTAGACTTTGAAAGTGATTGGGAGAAACATCTACCTTTAATTGAATTTGCTTACAACAACGGGTTTCAGTCAAATATCGAAATGGCACCGTATGAAGCCTTGTATGGCTGTAAGTGTCAATCACCGATTTGTTAGACCGAGATTGGAGAAAGAAAGTTACTAGGACCTGAGTTAATACAGGTGACTACTGAGAAGGTAAAGCTGATCCAAGAGCGACTTAGCTAGCTCAGAGTTGTTATAGGAGTTATGCAGACTCGAAGCGATAACCGATTAACTTTGAAGTGTGAGACATTATCTACTTATGAGCATCGCCTTCTAAAGGCATTGTACAATTCGGAAAGAAGGGAAAGCTCAATCCGAGGTTTGTAGGACTGTTTGAGATCCTAGAGATAGTAGGACTAGTGGCTTATCGATTAGCTCTCTCGTCAGAGTTGGAGCATGTGCATAATATATTCCATATATCAATGTTGAGATGTTGTATGTTAGATGCGAGTAAGATCATAGTACCTGAACCATTGCAAATCCAAAAGGACTTATCTTATATAGAACATCTAGTAGAGATCTTAGATCGAAAGGAGCAAGTCTTGAGAACGAAGACTATTCTAATCGTGAGAGTATTTATAGTGTAGTCATACGGTTGAAGAGGCTACATGGGAAAGTGAAGAAGAAATGAAGAATGAGTATCCGTACCTGTTTGACGTATGAGGTATAAGTTTGGGGACAAAATTCCTTTTTGGAGGGGAGAGTTGTCACACCCATTCCAGAATTTCCATACTTTTTAATATGGCATTGTGGTAACATGTGAATTATTAATGTTTATTAATAATTGTGAATGAGGTTGACTGTGAGTCAACGGTAAGGTGTCAGCAAGGACATAGGAATTTGGTAAGCGAGATTGCATTGGCATGAGTAAATGACATTTATATGATTTTAAATGTTATTTGACTTTATCTGATTTTTATGAATAGTAAATTATTCCTATGTAGTATAATTTCTAGTAGTTTTGATATTGTTAGATGTCATTTTGAATACTATGGTGAGAACGTGAGTGTTATGTGCTGAAAAAGGTTGGTGGTATAGAGATTCCACAGAACTTAGTTTTGGACCCAAATGGAACTTAGACGGAAACTTTTATAAATTTTAGTTTTAACTCGTGAAGTCATAAAATGGACGTGTGTGACGTTTCAGGAGTTAATTAGAAGTTTTGAGAACTCGTAGGGAGGTAAACGTAATTCCCGAGAGTCGTGCATATATCTAATGGTGGATGAGAATGTTATTATTATCCATAACTTTCTAAAATATCTAAGGAGGAGAGAGAAAAGGGAGATTGCATTGTCCCGAGCTTCACGACGCTGATCGACGACCGTTCGTCTGTCAGATTTTCACCAGATTTGAGATTTGAACTCCTCGAGGTAAGACCTACATTTTGGTACCTCTTCGGCCGCATTTGGATCACTTTTTATGAAAATCTAATTTCTAAGAATTCGGGGAAAACCCTTGTAAACTTGTAGGAATCACGTATAATTGGAGATCTGACGTTTATTCGGGCCTCTAGTCGATCTTTCAAAGTTTCGGAAAGATCGCACGAGATATGAATTCTAGATCTATGAAATATATGGAAATTTCATGTTTTAAATATCGACTTCGATATTTTGGATCCGGGCGAAATTCAAGTATTAATTAGGCCTGTTAATTCTGCACGTGAAATTATATGAAAAGCATGTATAACTGTTTATGTGAGCATGCTATGTGTCTACTTGGGTCAAATGGGGGTTTGCCGCAATTTCATCCAGGGTTGTAAGTTCCTTGAACCTTGAGGATTTGATGATTTTGATTGTGGTTGTGTCTGGTATGGGAGAAGGCCTAACCAGGACATGGTACCTGGTATGGAGGAAGGTCCAACCAGTGTACGGGATGCGTGGGAGCAGTGTGCCTTCCATGACATCGGTTTCATTTACCGGATGAATGCGTACCACTAACCCTAGAGACTATTTCTATGTATTTTAGATGTTGTAGACCATGAATTGTCATTTAAGAATACATGTAGAATTGTACACTCAGTATATAGCTGAGCAGTGGAGATTTACTCCATTACAGATGATAAGAAAGGCAAGAAGAAGCGTGAGGAGTGAGGCCGAGGAATACCGGGGGGAGCACTCTTGTATATACTTTTGTTTTCTTTCCAACTTGTAATAAGAATTGGGAGTAGTAGAATGTTGTAATCAAATCTTGTTACGGGTGGTTTAGTACTTGTAATTCTTAGTAAACACTTTTGTATATATAGGTTGAATCGGGGATTATAATCGTGTTGAGGTTAGGAATTAGTTTGGAGACCATTGGTTTAGAATGCTGCAGAGTTGCGCATTACTAAGAGGAATCAGTCGACTAGTCCATATTTCAGTCGACTGGACTTCTGTGTTCTTGAGTTATTTCTTCCAGTTTTTTAGGGTTTCAGTCGACTGGTTTCTGCACGAAAACACCCCATTCTGCATGCATAGTGCCCAGTCGATTGGACAAGGCACCAGTCGACTGAAAAATTGAGGCTCCAGTCGACTGGATAGGGCTTTTGGACTTTTTTTACTTTTTGTTTCAGATCCCCAGTTGACCAGACCCTCCTATTGACTGGACCTCTGTTTGAAAACTGAATTCTTTTGGAACTTTTCCAATTGGGCAAAACTTTTTATAACTCTAATTTTAATAGATTTTACTTATGCTTTCCGCTGCTATCTTACTTGAATGGAATTAGATGAGCCTTGGTGGCGTGCCACGTGTCCTATTCTTGCGCGTAGTGGGATGGGTCGTGACATTGGGTGAGCATTGGTGAACCATTTTTTGGGTGAGTAAAAATGCTCTTTTTTTTTTTACTCTCCCCTATATTGGTGAGAAATAGAAGTCATTCTCCACTCAAACGTAATAAAGCATTCTAGTAAAAGAATGTTCTAGTAAATCTCTCTCTCTCTCAACTATACAATTGTTCTATTTAAGGGTGTCATAAAAACCGAATGGACCGAATTAACCAATCGAACAGATTAGTTCACTCAGTTTGATTCAAAATGGTGCTATATATGGAAAAATCGAACTGAACACACACACACACACACACACACACACACACACCCTCCCCCCCAAACAAAATCGGTCAAACAAAGGTGGGGTAACCGACCGAACCGATGATACCCCTAGTTATACTCTTCTTACTTTTGAAATTTTTTGCATGTATAACATTAGGATAAAAGTTAGATGTATGTTTGATAATCCAATTAAATGCAGAATATGAAAATTTTAAGCCCTTAAATATTTTTTTTCCTAGTGTGTTTGATAATATATTAAGACTCACCACTTAATTAAAAAAGTTAGTGAGCGGAAGTGAAAACATTCTATTGAAGAACTCTACTAAAAACTGTTAGAAAAACATTATTTTAGTACAATTTTTTTGGGTTAATTATATTTTACCCTCTATGTTTAGGCCCATTTTTATTTTAGCCCCAGTGTTTTAAAACTGAATTTTTGGATTAAAGTGAATTTATTAAGATTTTTCTCGAAATAGTACCACATGGGGATTAAGTGTTAAAATTAGTTCTAGCCCCCACATAGGAGATTTGAAGTGTCAAAATTAACTTCACATAGGCAGTTAACCCCAAAATTAGATCCACAAAGATGTTAAGTGTTAAAAATTAACCCCACATAGGTAGTTTAAATGACTACATTATTCCCATGTAGGGCTATATCTTCAATGGAGAGGAACTACCGAAGAAATTTGGAGTTACACCTGAGTTAGCCCGCACATAGGAGATTTTAAGTGTCAAAATTAACTTCACATAGACAGTTAATCCCAAAATTAACTCTACAAACAGGTTAAATGTTAAAAATTAACCCCACATAGGTAGTTTAAAACGATTGCATTATTCCCATGTAGGTTTATATCTTCAGTGGAGAGGAACTACCAAAGAAATTACCTGAGTTAGCCTAAATCCTTTTCCATGAACTGTTTGTATTGGTATTCTTTGTCTAAAGTTTTATTCCATTTACATAGTGAAATATTCGGAATAAGCGGATATTTTGGTATACTGGATCCACTACTTCAATTCCTCCAAAATTGTGAGCGTTTATATGGAGATGATTCTGTGCCAAAGGCAAGGTTCAAGAATGGTATGATACCATTTCTTCTTTTGAGACAAGGTATGATACCATTTCAGCCATAAACAACATAAGTCATTGCCTCCCATCAACGTAAAGATAATAAAGTGATTTTACAAGACCTAGAGTAGAACAATTTTAAAAATGAGTGTCCTAAAGTAATTAAGAGTCAATATGATTTCTGTTGTCAATTTATGAATGCAAATGTCCTCTTTGTTGGAGCGCACTTTCAGTGCTGTGATTTTTGTGCTGTTCAAACTGTTCTAGATACAATTTGAACAGTAAAAATTGGATAGTTTTAAAAAAACTGCTTTTACACACATAGAAAGCACTACACTAAAGTCTAAATTTGTCCTTTCATAACTCAAAAATCTCACTTTGGTCTTTCAAATTTTTTTAGCTTCCACGCAAGTGATCAATATCATATTTACTCAATTAGTCCCAAATAGTCGAGCCCTTATATATATCTTTTTTAAACATATAAGGATTAGGTGACGGCAAAAGTGCCGGAAAGAGTCACATTTTGTGACGCCAAAAGTGACTCTAAAAGTGGCGGAGGGGGCAAATTAATACAAAATGTTAGTTGGGGGCTAAAATACAGAAAAAAAAAATTATTTAGAGACCAAGTGCAAAATATGATATAGTTTGAGGATGCAAAATGCATTTAACCCTTTGTTTTATAAGTGAAACTAGTAAACAAAGTGAGAAATTAAGCATATATTGATAATTTTGGTTGAAAGAGTTATGGAGAAACTAGTTTGCCTTGAATGATTATCTTTTACCCCTGATCCACTCTATGTAAAACTCATGGAAAAAGCATACATATTTTAATAACCCCAATAACAAATAATTACAATATTTCTACCCAAAAAAATTGGACCGAGTTGTTGCCCCGGAACCTCCAGGCAAGTTTGTGCTCCCATAAGATCGAATTCAGGCTTTGCCCCTGCTTACTTTGTTTAATATCATAATATGTATGATACTATATAATGACTCACCACTAAACTAAAAAAGTAGCCAAAAATTTACTGCAACGATTAAGTAAAAACATTCGATTGAAAAATTCAATGGAAAATCTTTGAACTGTAAATTCAATAGCTTAAAATTTTTCAGTGCTGAAAATCCAATAATTAACTTTCAGTTTTATCAAACAAGACTTTATTGTTCATATTGTCTTTGGATCATTGAGTAAAATATTGTCTTTGGATTATTGAGTAAAGAAATAGAGAAAATGAAGTGAAACCAGCTCACTCATTATTAAACAAACATTTCAATGAACCAAAAAAGATAGGAAAAAAAAAACCCAGCTTTTTTCTAGGTACTAAGAGAAGGTGTCCTCTTGCAAACACTGCTACAAGAACAAGTTATACAATATGTAAAACACCATAGCCAGAACAGCAAGTCCCAATTCATAACCTCCTCCTTCATAGAACATCCCAAACAAACCCAGAAAGATCAACATTACCAATATAGAACCCCATCCATGTCCTTCCCATTCTTTGTCATGAAACTCTTGATCTCTTCCAATCACTCCATATGGTTCAAAAAAAGGTAAATAAAGACTAATAAAGTAAATTATAAGAATCATTACAAGAGGGCCAAGAAGCATTTTACTAACCATGAATGTAATAAGAATCAGAATGAAAGGGACTATGATTGAATTGCTAGTGTAGTAAACCAAGAGTATAGATATAAGTGGGATGATGAGAACAAAATCAAAAGTTGCTTGTTGAATACCAGAGACTAAAGAAATGCTGTCTAGGAGAGATCTTCCATAGATTACTAATCCCAAGGTTATTACTATTACCAATGGGATTGTTGGAGATGGCCCTTGTGCCATTTTTACAAGGACTTGTTTGGGGTTTGTTTCTAATTTTGTTGAGGATGAGAAGAGATCTGAGACTTGGTTACTCATGGTGTGGTAGAATAAGAGATGGTTGCAATGTTTTTTTTGTTTTGTTCACTTTTTTTTTTTTTTTTTTGAGAAGTTGTCTTGTTCACTTTGTTCTTGATGTTTTGTAGGTTTATATTAATTGAAGTTTTGGTTCAACTTGGTTGATCATTACTTTGATTCTGCTTTTTTCACGTTTGTTGTGGCATTCCAGCAAAAGAAATCGAAACTCAAGGAAAAAGTTATCCAAATCTCGGAAAGGGAACAAAATGGGTAAAATGCATTTTGCTCCCTCAAAGTATACCATGTTTTGTACTTTGGTTCTTAAATTATTATTTTTTGTATTTTGGTCCCTCAACTATTATTGTGTGGCGGTTTGCCCCCTCCGTCATTTTTAGTGACAAAAAAAGTCGCTTTTTAGTGACACCAAAAGTGACGCTGAAAGTGATGAAGGGGGCAAACTGTCACAAAATAATAATTGAGGGACCAAAATACAAAAAATAATAATTTAAAAACCAATGTGCAAAATATGATATAGTTTGAGAGTGCAAAATACATTTAACCCAAAAATGAAATAAAAATAATAATAATGCAAGTTAAGGTAATTCCACAAGTGCAACTAAAAAGGACATTGAGTAAGATGAGTTAGAGTGCAGATATAATTGAGTCAAAAATTCAAAAGTTTCATGATTATGTACGTTGGTGTATAGCTTCTAACATGTGTAATGCACGGACGAATGATCTTTAGTCAACTATTAAATGACCATTAATTTTTCTTAAAATTTTCAAAATGACCAGTTTTCCTTATCAATGTCTTAAGGATAGGGCTGCTCAAAATCTACCTGTCTATTCGACTCAACGGACCACCCGACTCGCCTGTAGTCTTTTTATTGATTTTTAAATAATGTGGGTGGAGTCACGGGTCTTGGGGGTGGAAATCCGACAGTTTCGGGTGGAGTCACTGGTCTAGGAGGGTGAAAACCCGATTCACACGACCCGACTCGAAACACACTTAATTTTTCTTTAAAAAAATATATATATATATATAATACATATGCTTATATCAATATATGCATTATGTATTATATAGTCTTTAATGTATATATATGTAATATACTTATATCAGTGATACACCTAAAATTGGCTTTATCTTATGACCGAGCGGTTCAAATCAGCAGCTAGTCCATGCCCCGGGCAAATCATGCACCACTCCTCAGAAGTATCAGCCCGAGCGGTTTAGTCTACTCATCATCCCGAACGGTTCATCTACGACCTGGCCAACAGGTCGGGAAAACCGCACAGGCACATCCCATCGCGGGAACAGCTCATCCGGGCCCACAGGCATGATCCCGAGCATTACGGGCAGTTTCCTACTCAAGCTAGAAGACTAAGGGAAAGTGCACATTATTTCCTAATCCAATTAGGAAATTCCCATAATTAATGCCAATCTGTATCAATAGGATTATATTTCCTTATCCATGTATGAGTAGGTCTCTTACATCTATAAAAGAGATCCCTTACCTCCCATTGAAGGGACCACCAACTTCTCAGTCTACACAACACCTCTATACTTCACCGTTATACGCATACACCCGGCCGGTATTACTGGTAGTGCAATCCCTCTTTGTTGGCTCATCAGGCCCGCCGGTGATCTGCTAGTGAACGTGCTCAGACACACCCGTGGACGTAGGTACCTTCATTAACAGCGCCGAACCACATACAAAAAATAGTCTCTCACACTCTCTCTCCTTAAACTGCTTTACTTTACTCTTACCAATTTTTGGCATCATCAGTTTGGCGCCGTCTGTGGGAAGCGACAAGTCTTCTCATCAACAAATCTCTTGACTGATCGTCATGTCACCGAAGAAGGGTAAGAAGGCTGATCAGCAGTCCAACCGGGATGTTCCTCCGGCCCCGGCACCGGTTGCAGCAGTCATGACATTTGAGCAGATCACCGCGACCCTCACACAACTCCTGGAGGGACAGCGTCAAATCCAGCAATAGATCGAAGCCCTGCTAGCCCAGCAAAGCAGTCTTCTAGGGGTCGGGAAATGACCCGGGATTGTTGCGTACGGTCGGGAACCTATCTTGACCAGACAACGTGCCCGAGCCAACCCGTCCCGTATTGAGGATGCCAGAGACATCGACAATGGACGTACTGTCCGACAGGAAAGGCATGAGCATATGGCCTGGGAATCAGTCCAGGGTCACTCGGTCAAGAGCCGAGTTGTCCCTAGGCGAACGGTTACCCAGAGTCATAGCCAAGCCCGATCCCAGAGTACAGTACCCTGCCATGAAGAAGAAACCTCTTCCACTGACTCGATCAACCCCTCTGATACCGGTCGGGAAGGAGTTGAAGCCTGAATCAAGGACTTGCAGAAGCAGATCGACCGAGTGGCGAAAAAGCTTGGTCAAAACCATGTTCCGAATCAAGCCAATACCGAGACAGAGTCACCGTTCTCCAGCCAGATCACAAGGTTCTCCATCCCGCGCAAATTCAAGCAGCCTCGCCTAGATCCCTATAACGGCTCGGGGAGCCCGGTCGACCATGTCCGGACCTACAAGGCTCGGATGGCCCTAGCCACCAATTCCGACAAACTACATTGCCTGGCCTTTCCCAGTACTTTGAAAGGCCCGGCCGCTCAATGGTTCTACTCCTTGAAGCCCCGATCGATCAGCAGTTTCAAGCAACTCAGCAAGCAGTTCATCAACCAGTTCGCCGGTATGCATGAGCAGCCAAAGCCAGACATGCAGCTACTGACGGTTAGACAACAAAATAATGAGTCCCTCAAGGAGTTCACCGACCGGTTCAACCAACAGAAGCTTCAAATCCGCAATCTGAACGAGACAATCGCCATCATAGCCTTCTGCTCAGGAGTTCAACACATCAAGTGCGCCGCGTCGTTCCACAGAAACTGGCCGGTAACCTTGGTCGAACTCGCAGAGAGGGTTGAAAAATACATTACACTGAAGAATTTGTAAAGATCAAAGACCCCGTGCAAGAAAGCAACAAGTCTTCCAGAAGTAAGCGAAAGCGAGATCAGCCCGGGAGTTCAGACAGTTCTTTCAGTTCACAGCAGTCCGGGTCAGGCAGCCCCGACCAGACCTCCAGTTCACAGCGGTCAGAGTCCGGCAGCCCCAACCCGACCTCCAGTTCACAATGGTCTGAGTCCGGCCTCCCTGACACGACCTCCGGTTCACATCGGTCAGGATCAAGCAGTTCCGACTTTGCCTCCAGCACAGAGAAATCAGGAGTCCGATGATCCTGATCCGACCTTCTGTCTCCATCGGTCTAGATGAGCCCGACTACAGTGGTACCTGCATGATCACCACATGAGGCTCCACCGATTGTCAGAGAGCTCGTACAAAGTCCTTGGGCCTAACCCCGAGGTAGACAAAGACCTCGGGCCTAACCCCGAGGCACTCAGAAGACCTCGAACTCCGCACCCAGGCACTTAACCAAAGACCTTGGGGTCACGCCCGAGGCACCGGCTTCGCTTAGGTCCAACCGACGATGGGGGCAAATCCACTAGGTGGCTGATGATGGCAAGCTTCAAAAGACCCTGCAACCACCATGTTCTAGGTCAGTTGCCTACAGTCATAGCCTCTGTAAGACCCTCGTCTTAGCGAAAGCTTGGGGGGCAAGACGGCGCAGTGAACTAAACAGGCAATCACACCGGGTATCTACAGGCCTCGTGGATAACCAAGTCAAAATCTTGGACAACCCGAGCACCTACAGTACTCAGAGGCATTAACTCCACTTAGGTCCAGACCGACGATAGAGGTAACTAAAATCTCTTAGGTTGGCCGACGATAGAGGAGCAAAAGGACCCTAAAGCAACGTGATTTAGGTCGGCTCCACCAATATGGTCAAGCTCTTCTCCCAACAGTCTTGACGAAGGGTAATTGGGCGGAAGACAGCCATCCTGGGGAGCTAACATAAAAAGGACCCTAAAGCAATACGCTTTAGGTCGGCTTTTTCAACATGGTCAAACTCTTCTACCCACAACCTTGACGAAGGTTCATGGGCAGAAGATAACCATCCTGGAGGCTAACTCAAGCAAAAAGACTCCGAAGTAGGCTGAGTCTCAACTCTCGGTCACTTCCCGAGCATTCAAAGACTCCGAATTAGGCCGGGTCTCAATTCCCGGTCAGTTCTCGAGCCCCTAAAAGTCCCGAGCTAGGCTGGGTCTCAACTCTCAGCCAGTTCCCGAGGACTCACCAGGCTCATAAGCCCCAAGCCAGCTTCCCCAAGCACTCAGACAGCAGCAAGTAACATCAAACTGATTTCCAAATTTGCCCCGATATAGCATCTGGCCAACCTTGGAAATGGGGGACAGCTGATACACCCAAAATTGGCTCTATCTTATGACCGAGCGGTTCAAATCAGCAGCTAGTCCATGCCCCGGGCAAATCATGCACCACTCCTCAGAAGCATCAGCCCTAGCGGTTTAGTCTACTCATCATCCCGAACGGTTCATCTACGACTCGGCCAACAGGTCGGGAAAACCGCACAGGCACATCCCATCGCGGGAACAGCTCATTCGGGCCCACAGACATGATCCCGAGCATTACGGTCAGTTTCCTACTCAAGCTAGAAGACTAAGGAAAAGTGCACACTATTTCCTAATCCAATTAGGAAATCCCCATAATTAATGCCAATCTATATCAATAGGATTATATTTCCTTATCCATGTATGAGTAGGTCTCTTACATCTATAAAAGAGACCCCTCACCCCCCAATGAAGGGACCACCAACTTCTCAGTCTACACAGCACCTCTATACTTCACCGTTATACGCACACACCCGGCCGGTATTACTGGTAGTGCCACCCCTCTTTGTTGGCTCACCAGGCCCGCCAGTGATCTGCTAGTGAACGTGCTCAGACACACCCGTGGACGTAGGTACCTTCATTAACACGGCCGAACCACATACAAAAAATAGTCTCTCACACTCTCTCTCCTTAAACTGCTTTACTTTACTCTTACCAATTTTTGGCATCATCAATCAGTATATATATTATGTATTATATAGTCTTTAAATATATATATGTTATATTCTTGTATCAATAAAATATATATGTCACTAGCGGAGATATAAAAACATTAAAATCATCAAACTAGTACATGACTATGTTTTTATTTTTTGTTTGGTCAGAGGTTTGGTTAGTCATGATTATGTAGACAAAAGCATTTAAAGCAAAAAAAAAAATGAAGACAAAGTCATGTGTAACGCAAATGTTTGATTGAGACAAATGAGATAACCGGGTTTCACCCGACTCGACCCGACTCACCCGACCACCCGATGAGTCGGGTGCACCCGACAAAACGAGTGGATGATGAATGGAAGGAGGGCAAACCCGACTATGTTCGGATGGATGAGCGGATGAGGGCCAAACCCGACTCACCCAACTCATGAGCACCCCTACTTAAGGATTTATTTTCCCAACTATGGTAACTTTAGGCCAAGTGCGAGTAGGTGGACAGTGGAAGCTGAAGAAAAACATCTAACCCTAATTAAGACGATGTCGTTTTTGTTAGGTAATTGTTGTAAGGGTGAAATATATATTTTGAAAAGTATAAATTTTTTGGGCAATATTTGGGACACAAAATGGTTATAAAGAGATGTTAAAAAAAAAGAATGTGGCATTCATGTGGCAGAGTTAAGTGTGGTAGATCCTACTGCCACATGGATGCCACATGAAATGCCACATCATTTTGTGAGCATCTCTTCGTAACTCTTTTATGCCCCCTAGCATTACCCAAAATTTTTTTTATTAATTTTTTTTTCATTTTGAAGAGTTGTAAAGTATAGTCGTGAGAGAGGACAATAAACAATTGACAAATTGATTATTCTTTTACTTTTGGATTTGGAAGGGGTGAACAAAAATTTTATAACCAGAAAATTGATGGTCAACTGACAATTGACTTAATGAAGAACGAAAGTGCCACTCAGGAGGTTGGTGTAATTTTTAGGAGTAATATTTGGGGCACAATCAAAGTCACAACTTTTTGTTCACAACCTCCATTTTGTGTCTATCTCTCTCCTAATGGGCACTGTGGGGTCACTGGCACTGTAGAACCCATCAAAAGAGAGATAGACACAAAATGAAGGTTATGACCAAATAGTTGTGGCTTTGGTTGTGCCCCAAATATTACCCAATTTTTAGACCATGAAAGAAGTTCCTCCATATATTGACCTTACTGTATGATACGTCAGTATAATTTTTTTAAACTCTTTTAAACTTGTGGAAGCACGTGAATGTATTTTATAGCAAATAGATAAATAATTGGGTAGATTACACAAACCTCCCTTGAGGTTTGCATTAATTACACGGATCTCTCCTGAGGTTTTAAAAATTACTCGGACCTCCCTCGAGGTTTGTAATTAGGTAATAAAATGCCCCCTCTCCTAACGGTCTGTTAGTTTTTTTTTACATTAGCCTCCCCTAAAAATTATAATTAGCCCCCCTAATATTATAAAATTGTCATACTAAGCCCCCTTTCTCTTATATTTTTGTGCTAATTATTAGGGGTGATCAACTTGGCCCGTATACCCGACCCACCCGATACATTTTTTTTTTTCGGTTTTCCAATCCCATGGTTCGAGTCGCGGGTCTGGGGAGGTTAAATTTATCAGGTTCGGTTCGGTGTTCGATTTTGATTTTCCAACACCTGACAAATCCGACCCGACCCGATAGTACCATAAACCTAATATATTTTTAATATATATGAATATATTATATATCTTAGTGGAGACTGTGTGGAGGATAGGAGGAGTATAAAATGTCTTTTAGGTTTTTTTTTAGGGTTTGAACTTTAAAACTTATCACTCATCAGTCTCTCATCTCTCTAACTCTCTCTACTACCAGCGGCCAGCACCTAACGACGCATAACCTCGGGCCTTGGCCCCTCACGAGTCACCACAAGGCTCTCCTCTTCTCTATCTTCACCAACCCACCGACCACCAGTCACGTACCACCTGCCACCCTCACCTAGCTCTTGACCTCTTCCCCTCTCCATCGACCCTCCTTCCAGCGGGCGCAATTCTTTGGATTGAAGAAAGGTTCTCTGTCTCAAAACTCGATTTTAAATATCTTCAACATCTACCAAGACTACCATGGTCCATGGATTGGACTAATTTTTATGATCTGTGGTTTTTTTTTTTCTTTGTAGATTTTGAGGTATACACATTCCAGACCTGGAAAAGGATAGAAATTATATTCTACTCACTACTCAGGTATGTATTCAAGTGGCCTGATTTTATTTCTAAGAACTAATTTTATTTTATTCTCAATAAACATCTATCATGGACTGATTCAATTTTTATGAATTGATTTATTGATTTTTATGAAGTAAATTTTGTAATGTTATCAACAAACATCTATCAACTATCATGGAGACATGGACTGATTTCATATTTTTTTATTTATGAACTGATTTTTATGAACTTATTTATTTCATTTCAACATCTACCAAGACTACCATGGTCCATGGATTGGACTAATTTTTATGATCTGTGGTTTTTTTTTCTTTGTAGATTTTGAGGTATACACATTCCAGATCTGGAAAAGGAGGGAAATTATATTCTACTCACTTCTCAGGTATGTATTCAAGTGGCCTGATTTTATTTCTAAGAACTAATTTTATTTTATTCTCAATAAACATCTATCATGGAATGATTTAATTTTTATGACCTGATTTTTATGAAGTAAATTTTGTAATGTTCTCAACAAACATCTATCAACTATCATGGAGACATGGACTGATTTTTTATTTTTGTATTTATGAACTGATTTTTATGAACTTATTTATTTCATTTTAGTTTCTACCAAGACTACCATGAAATGATTTTTATTTTTATTTTCATTTGTTACAAGGATGGAATCTGTTACAAAAACTGTTGAAGCACATGAAGTTACCGAAGTTAACCAGGAGCAACTGAAGGATGTGGAAAAGGAGGGTGAAACTGGTAGAAGCACTGACACTCCAGCCGCGGCGACTGAGAAACCGCCTCTTCCACCTAAACCCACGGTGAGAAATGTTAATGAAAATACTGGTAAGAGGAAATCTATTGTATGGGACCATTTTGAAAATGTAGAAGGTAATGACAGTTTACAAAAGGCACAGTGTAAGCATTGCAAAAGATCATATCGAGCCGATTCAAAGAATCACGGGACAACTAACTTGAAAAATCATTTAAAAGTTTGTCCTAGTGATCCTTTGGGTTTGAAAGACAAAAAGTATAAGGGCCAAAGCACACTATCTTTTCAACCCCAAAAGGAAGGAGACGATGGGTTTAATCTCGTTGCAACGAGCTTTACTGTTGAGGCTGCTAGAAAAGCTCTTGCCAAGATGAAAGTTGATGAGTTACCCTTTAGGTTTGTTGAGAATTTTGGTTTTAAAAGATTTTGTAATGTTATGCAACCAAAATTCTAGAATATTCCATCCAGGCACACAGTGGCTAGAGATGTTGTTAAGATATACAATGAGGAGACTAAAAAGTTGAGAGAAGTCTTGAGAGATCGTGGGTTTGCCTAACCACCGACACTTGGACCTCAATTCAAAAATTAAATTACATGTGTCTTACTTGCCATTATATAGATGATGACTGGAAAATACAAAACAGGATTATTAACTTTTGTCAAATTGATGACCACAAGGGAGAGACCATTGGTAAAAAGATTGAGTCGTGCGTGCTTGAATGGGGCATAGGTAGCATTTTCACGTTGACGGTAGATAATGCTAGTTCTAATGCCGGGGCAATTAGGTTCTTGACCAGAGTATCTAAAGAGTGGAAGGGTACGATCTTAGGGCATGAGTATTTGCATATGAGGTGTTGTGCTCATATTCTCAATTTGATTGTGTGTGATGGGTTAAAAGAACTCGATGAGTCCATTGTCAAGATGCGTTAGGCTGTAAAGTATGTAAAGTCCTCTCCAAATAGATTTGAAACTTTTAAGAAGTGGGTTGAGAAACTAAAAATTGATTCCAAGCAACTTTTGAGTCTAGATGTACCAACTAGGTGGAACCCCACTTATTTAATGTTGGAAAGTGCTGAAAAATTTCAAAAGGTGTTTTAGAGATTGGAGGATGAGGATGCTAATTACAAAGCGTACATTGAAGCATCTAGTTCGGGGGGGCCTCCAAGTGAAGAGGATTAGGAGAAGTGTAGGGCTTTTGTTAAGTTTTTGAGACTCTTTTACTTGGCAACTAAACGATTCTCGGATACTTTGTATGTCACATCAAATACTTTTTTTGATGAGATTGTTGTGATTCAAAGCTCAATAAATCAACTAATTAGATCACGAGAATGTGTGGTTACTAGAATAACATTGAATATGCAAGGCAAGTTTGACAAATATTGGGGTAATGCGAATAAAATAAACCTCCTTTTGTATGTGGCGGTGGTGCTTGATCCTAGAAAGAAATTGTCTTACTTGCAATTTTGTTTTTATGAGATGTATGATGATGTTGTAGCTCATGATTTGAAAGAAAGGGTTAAGGGTGTACTGATACCATTGTATGATCATTATGCTTCGATTGTGTCACCAATCGTGGAAGTTCCAAGTGTTAGTGGGGCATCAAGTATGGAAGTTGATGTAAATGATCCACATAAGCTCATTGCCTCTAGGTTTCAAAATTATTTAGAAGGGAGATTTTCTATGGGGTGTAAGAATGAGGTTGAAAAGTACTTGGTTGAAAATCCAGAAGGAGCAAGTGATGATAAGTTTGACATATTAGGTTGGTGGAAGAACAATTGTGGTAGGTACCAAGTGTTGAGTCAAGTAGCACGCGATGTCTTAGCAGTCTCAGTTTCAACAGTTGCTTCAGAGTTGGCATTTAGTACGGGAGGGCGTATACTTGACTCATTTCGTAGTTCACTCTCTCCTCTAATGGTTCAAAGTCTTATATGCACTCAAAATTGGCTTCAAGCATCGATGCCAATTAACCTTCGACAAATGTTGGACCATGTTGAGGAACTTGAAGCTTCTTGTGAACCAGGTACATATAATATATTTAACTATCTTGGCAAACTTTTTCTTTAGCATAATGTAGTACATGGATTGGTGTTCATGTTTAATTTATTGTTTGAAATGACATTTTGTAGTGGATATGAAATTTGGATCGAGTTCTAGTTGAAGTGCATGATCCATGGAGATGGTCAGATGGAGGAAGTTGGTGACCAAAGAACCTAGGAATTTGTAGAATGAATAGTTATATTTTGTACTCTAATTAACTTTTGGACTACTATTGATCTTTTGGACTGTACTATTTATTTCATTAATTTGGATGTGTGAGACATTGAGTAATGTTGGATGTCTCTGTAATATTAAGTTGGTAAGTGGACCAAGTGGTAAATGTTTTAGCCATATTTTGTGAGATTTGGCAGATTTTGTGCATTTGAAACTTGAAAGAATGTAAATATTTGTATATATATTCAGTATTCTGTCCTAAAACATGTGAAAATTAGCCCAAAATGGCAAAAACAGGTGGAAAACAACCCAAAAGCATGTGAAAATTAGGCCAAATTTTTTGAAAAATCAACCCAAAAGGGCCAAAACTGGCAAAACAGTCCACCATGTACCCACACGGGTTTCACACGAATCCACCCGAATCCGATAGGTCGGGTTCACCCGATCTGGTGAGTGGATGATAGGCGGTGGGGAGGCAACCCGAAGGCTCACGGGTGGATGAACGGGTGAGGCTCAAACCCGACTCACCCGAACCATGAGCACCCCTACTAATTATAAAATCCCTCCTCCCTTCTATGTTTTTGGGTTAATTTTTTTAGCATTAATTTATATCATCTACCCAAAATACATATAAATAGGTTCAAAAATTTTTTTTCCCCCGAACAAACCTCTGTCAAGCCCTTCCTATATTAATTTTCTAAATCCGCCCTTGCCCTTATGCTTCAAAAGTGGACACTTAACCCCCTGTGATTGTGGACTAAAATAGAACTGTTATGATTTCACTCAAAGAGTGTTAACACCAAAATTAACATCACAAAAGGGGTTAAGTGTTTATATTTTTAACCAATTTTAGAATTTTCGTTAGTTTTGAGTGAAATCATAATAGTTCCATTTTAGTCCACAATCACAGGGGGTTAAGTGTCCACTTTTGAAGCATAGGTGCAGGGGCGGATCTAGAAAATTAATACGGGGGGGTTGGCTTGATAGAGGTTTGTTCGGAGAATTTTTTTTTTGGGACCTATTTATATGTATTTTGTGTATATGATATAAATTAATGCTAAAAAAATTAACCCAAAAACATAGGAGGGAGGAGTGATTTTATAATTAGCACAAAAATATAAGAGAAAGGGGCTTAGTATGACAATTTTATAATATTAGGGGGGAAGTTGTAATTTTCAGGGGAGGCTAATGTAAAAAAAACTAACGGACCATTAGGGAAAGGGGCATTTTATTACCTAATTACAAACCTTAAGGGAGGTCTGTGCAATTTTCAAAACCTCAGGAGAGGTCTGTGTAATTAAGGCAAACCTCAGGGGAGGTTTGTGTAATATCTCTTGACAACCTTTCATGAAACGATTTCTTAATTGGCGAAAAAAAGGTAGGAAGGGAGTATAACTGTATAAGAAGTTGTTTCACTAGGTGGACATGATTACAGTGGCACCCTACCATGAAGGCTCTGTTTGACATGCAAATTTAGTGAGAGAAATGAAAAAGAAGAAAAAACTAAAGAAAAAACAATTTTCTTAGTATATTTTCTAGAGTTTTCTTTCATGCTCAGTTGGAGACTATAACATTTTTGAAATATAATAGTAAATCAAAGTAAAAAAGGGAAGGAATTTGACTCCAAAATTCAAATATTTTGAATTAAATTTTTTATTTTATTTTTTTACATTCCTATTTTATTTTCTCATTACTTTCCTTACTAACCAAATTAACAAAGAGATGTGTTTTCCTTTTTATTTTGTTTTGTAACATATTTTCAGAATTTTTTTTTATTCTAATCCCCCGATCACAAAATAGCAGAACCAAACTGAGCCTAAAAGCTAAGCCTAGTAACCGGAGATTCAACCAACCAATGGACCATTTGATCTTATTCTCACCCATTTTGATCATCTCAACTAGAAGAGGGCCTTATAGTGATGGACTATGTATATATATATATATATATATATATATATGTATACACACATACCCATAAGAAATTATCAGATTTAAGTACATAATACATTTACATGTATCATAAGATATCTCATTCTCTCTCAAAATTCTCATATTTTCTTTCAAAATGTTCCCTACCAAAATTATGTCACACATTAATTTGTAACTCTGAATGGGTCCCTTAAAGGAATAATTAGATTTAATGACAATGAAGGATAATGTGTTGGTTTAAGAAACAACTAAAAAATATTTAGCTAAACGTTCCTAACTCTTTTTTGGACCAAACTATCCCTCTTAGCCGTCAATTTCACCCCACCTCCACATGATCTCCGACCTCCGAAAACCCTCGCCGCCACATCTACGACAAGCTTTGCGACTTTTGATGGCGAGTTTTGCGACATCTCGGTAATGGAACGACGACTATGAGCTTCGAGATGATGGTGGTGATTAGTGGTGCGATCAGATCTGGGTCGCGATGATGGTGTGACCAGATTTGGCTTGCGACAGGTGTGGAATGACTAGATCTGAGGTTGTCGGGGTGGACAAGCCTCGACAAAAATTTTGAATGCTTCAGTTGTAAAAATATGAATGCTTCAGTTGTGAAATTTTGAACTAATGAAATTTCTGTTGGATACAATGGATATGAAACTAATGAACAGTGACTAAACTTAAGATAGAAGCACATATGGATACGTTCTCCGAAAAATAAGTTTACATCCCACACACCGTTGTTTTGTGGACTACGACGCCTTGTTCTTGAGGATACTACGATATAACAATTGAAGCACAACTAAACTTCAATTGTTCTACATAATATATGTATATAAATTGCTCTCAATTGTCTCTAGAAGAGATGAAGAAGAGAAGATAAAATCTGAAAATCAAAGTTCCTTCAAGGTAGATAACTACATTGTATATACAGAGGTGTCTATTGGGTAAGAGATGCCTCTCTACACAAATGGTTGTGTCCCAACACCTATACACTACATATATATTAGTATATACACGTTAATCAGCCATTACAACATCTGAAGTTCACATAAATTCGAAGTTTCTACATGAAAAGTTGAAACTCTTCACAAACTGGGTCCGATCGACCAGTTGAACGGGGCCTGTCGACCGGTCGAACGAGGCTGGTTGACCAGTCAAATGCCCCTTTGCCAGAACTTGTTTCAGATTTCATATAGCTGTTGACACGGTCGACCGGTCGAATACCCCTATGCTAGAATATTAAAACTTAATGTTTCAAGCCTTTCACTGAGCATTGAGCCGGTCTATAGCGATCCTAACGATCTCCTTGAGCTTACATAAGCTTCCATTCACACCCCAAATATAACAATCCCCCACATGTGAATGATTATGGCTACCTATACAAAAATGAAATACATTAAAACTACGAGAACAATTCACGGATTTGCGATGCGTTAAGAGAGTGTCTTTTGGATTTGAACTTTCCTTTAGTGTATATCTACTGGATTTACTCGGTGAAGCAGTGTACATTACGTATTGAACTGTTCAACCTTTAGTGTAAACCAACACTAGATAACACACCACATATCCTTATACATATTAATTCATTCAGTTGTGTTCATTTTGGTCTTGAACATGATCCAATTTCATAAAAATTCTTAGAGAACCAAGCCTTTGCAGTTCTCATAGAAGCGACCCCACTTCTATTTTTATATAGGTGACATAATTTAAGAGATGCCAAAATTTGGTTAGAAAAGGTAAGAAGTAGACAAGAGATATTTGAGTGTGGTTTAGCTCCGTTAACTAGGAGACCTACGACCACGTTGTGTGTCAGAGCACTTGCACTATGATATGAAAGTCACCGGAGGTCTTTGGTGAACCAACAATGGCTTGGAGCTACCAGAGACGGGCCAGGGGCAAGTACGTGTGCCATATTGAAATAGCGATTCTATAGAGTAAAAATGCGATCCCCCTTGAAGAGGGTGAGTGGCCTCTTTTATAGATACAAGAGACCACTCGTACAAGGTAAATGGCCCGATAAGGGCAGTTTAATCAAATAAGGAGTGATTGACACAAATCATGGGAGTTCCCTAATTGGGTTGGGAAACTATGTAGACTTTCCATTAGTCTTCTAGCTGAGGTAGGAAACTGTCTGGGAAATTCTCGGGCATACCATGAAAACCTCCTGGGCAGCCTCTGCAATGGGGCAGACCCGGGCAGAGTTCTCGACCCGTTAGGTGGGGATCAGGTGAGCCTGAGCAGTTCTGGATACATGACTCGGGGTGACCTCGACGGGCGTAATCAACGGGCCACTTGGCACTCCTTGCTAAAGCGGCTGAGATAAACCCTTGATGAACATTTTTGTACGTATCAGCTGTTCCCCATTTCCAAGGCAGATTTGATGCTTCATCATATGAGAGTTGGAAATTTGATCAGCTCTGAAAAACCCTTCGGGGCATAGTCCGGGACCTCATTTCGGGGTTGGACTAGTTAGCTTGGTCGATTGAGAACCGGGTCGAGCGATTGCCCCTGGTAACTTGTGGCCAGTGCTTGCCACATGTCAGGGAGTGATTGGTCCTGTCAGGATCCAACGGGGTCATAACTGAACAGTCATGTTGAGACCGAGCCATCGTGTCATGCATTGAATGCGCACGCCTTTTGAGGCACTGCTTGGTCTGCCCGAGGCGATAGCTGGCAGCGTTTAGACGGGAGTTACACAGGACCATTGGATCTGATTTGATGTAGACCATTCGCGCTGCCTATATAAGGAATACTTGTGCATTTTTGCTGTTTCTGCTGCCCACCTTCTGAGTCTACCGAGCGGTCTGAGAGAGATAAAGTGTCCTATCAAGATCTCCGAGCTCTTTTCTGCATCTTTTCCTGTAAGTCCTTTCCTCCCCAGTTATAATTCACTGCATTTCTCCTTCTTCTTTTCTTCTTTTCTCCTGAGTGAAGTTGGAGAGCACGAATTCCTTAGGGTTTGCGAGGGAGTATGATTTTTTCTTCCATCGGTTCATCTTCCTTTTTAGGTCAGGCAGCTCATCCTCCTTGTAGAGCAGCTGAACCGGTCGAGGTCTTCCGAGGTAGTATTAACCGAGTGTTTCGTCATCCTGAGAGCTTTGTACGCCAGGCCTTTTAGGCTTTTAGACTTTCCCCCCCCTTATATCTTAGGCTTGGGGTTGACGACCCATACTTAGGTTGCTGGCTAATGTCTCACACCACTGTAGGGGTTCTAGAGATGTGTCACTCTGGCTTTAACTCGTCATCCCGATCGGAAGACAAATAATCTAGGTTGGGGACCCCGTACACGAGTCTTGATCCACCTATCGCGATTCCGTCTGACCAACATAGCGAGGGCAGGATTCCCATTTAGGTGATCGATAATGAGGCAATTCAGGATGTCCCAGTTGCCTCGATGTCTAGGGGGTTGGGTAATGAGGTGTCGGTGCCAAATAGTCTTGACATAGTCTTTGCTTGCGAGTCAATCGTTAGCAGCTTGCGTACCCCAAACCTAGGTCGTATTAGGGACAGGTACAACATGCCCGACCATTGCTCCTTGGCCGTACATACTGGTGGAGTCCACCTCCACCAGTGGGGTTTTGTTACCCTTTACGAGGACGCCATCATGGTGGGCCTTCGCCTTCCCTTCCACCCTCTAGCCCGGGACATGCTGATATTGATGGAAAAAACCGGTTTAAATTAAAAGTTTAAACGCGCAGCGGAAAAGTCAAGTTATAAAAACTTAATGGTAGCCCAAGATCTACTACTCGTTAATTCCATAGACGCGCGCAAGAGGGGACAAGAGTTATACCTTAGTGTCTTGAACCCAATTCTGATTTTCTTCTTCTTCCTTGGCGATGCAGCAGCCTCCACTAGGTTGTCTTCACCCTTATGTCTCCTGCGGATGCTTGTCGAAGAGACTAGAGATGGTGGGATCTCTAATAGAGAGGAAAAAGAAGGTTTAGGGCTCTAAAAATAGTTTTTGTAGCTTCTGACGTTCTAAAACAACGAACTCCTTTTCCAGAACGCAGCTGCCCTATTTATAGATTTCCAGAACCGACCTAGACTTCGAGCGATCGAAGATCTTCGATCGATCGAACCTTCGATCGATCGAACCATTCTCGATCGATCGAGACTGCCAAGACTTTAATCGATCGAACATACTTCAATCGATTGAACTTGTCTTGACAACTTCCTCATGTGTCTTTCCAAGTATCCTGGCAGAGCTAAGAGTGGGACCTCCTAGGCTCTTTATTGTCGGCTCAGACCAGTTTGTTAATTACCGTGACCAAACTCTTTGATCAGCAAACTAACTAACTGGTCAGTTAACGTTTACTCCATTATAAAATGATAACTGAACTCCAACGCAAAAGAACATATCTGAAGCGATAACTAGACTTGTATGTTATACTAATGTCCCTCTACCTTCAGCATTCATAATCATATTCAGGTAGTCGGATAACTGTTACTGTCAACCTGAATCATGATTACTTCTTGTATTCCTTGAGTCCCATTCACCTCTCATGATTACCAAACATGTTGATAACTCTTATCAACAAGACTACAGTACTCAGTAATTGACTTGGTGACATTCTCAAGGGAATGCTTACTCTGAAACAGAGGGTAGATTCTGTCTTGACAATATATGTTCACAACCCTATGAATATGACATACCCAAGATACCCAGGTGTTGATCTTCTATAGACCTCACTGATTGGTAAGTCAAAGCAGCCATATCCACAGTCTGTGTTCATAATTGCCTCAAGATTAAGAACACGTACCTTATACAAGTTATGAGTTCCTATCGACTGATTGACAGTCTTGAGTGTCAATAGGAAAGCTCAGGTCTGTCAATGCACTATAAGCACTAGCATGTTAACTAAGAGTTAAACTCTAGTGATTGAGATTAATCACTCCATCCAATGGTAGTTAATCATGCTACAGTGTAAAACCTGATGAGATATCCAGTCTCATCATCCACTGTGACACATTCTAAGTAACAAAGAATAGTAATTCGTATCTCACTTGTATGTTTCTCATACATACACGAATTACTTACTGTGATACTTAAGGATAACAATCATCTCATGAAAGAAACATACATAACTAAATGTAAAGCTGATATCCATATATTAAAATGTCAATGTCTCATATATAAAGTAATGGTTTGAGGGCACAAACCCAACAGATATACCTCGGGATTTTTCCTAAGCAACTTGATCTGAACGGGTGGAGGCTCTTGATGGGGGTGATCTCCCTGTAGCCCCAGATTCTCAGTTACGAGATCACCATCCAAGAGTTTTTTAGGACACACCGACCATTCCCAGTTCATGGGGAACCTGGATTTTTTTCACTAAGAGCCAGGTGGGGGAGGAGAATTATAGTCAACTGCCCGAGCAACAACAGAGGGTGGAAGAAGAAATTCTTACAAGTATCCACCCTCGGGCTCTATGAGAAGGCCTTGAGAATACAGTTGAGGACTTCCTGGGCTGGGAAGCTGAGGCGTTATCTCTTATCTTGACTTTGTTGTTTTATTTTTCCATTATATAGGTGCTAACTGCCCTTTATTTTTTAGTGGGATCAGCCCACCTGCCCCGTATTCCCGATAAGTGCTAGGCCAGGACTTTTCCTTAGCCAAGGACCCCACAGACATCATCAAATTGCTGACCTAGACGGGGAATTAGCAAACCTACTACAAGCCTAACCATCAGTTCGAGGCTCCCGTCTTCCCTCCGATCATTGCTGGTACATTATCTGACTATTTTCTGATTGCCTTGCTATTCAACCAATTTTATGTGTGCTGATATATATCTTTCCTTCGTTTCCCAGAGATTACTCCTAGAGATGTGGCTGCTCCGAAGGAAAAGGAAGCTGTTTTAGCTGCCCGGGCTGGCCAAAGGAGAAAGAGGCAGGGCTCCACTGAGGGCCAGCAACTAAAGAGACTTCACCGGGGCCCCGCACGATTGAAGAAGTGACCAAGACATCAGCTCCCGGAGTGACCATTGTTGTTCTTCTCACATGCCCTGCTGACGCCATACTGGTCGGTACATCGACCCTCGCATTGTCCCTTTACCCTCGAGGTCATGCGACACTCCGAGGAAGGGTCCGACCTGGGCTGTTACAAATCCAAGTAGACAAGTGCTCTGAGTTAGGTCCCGAGGTCCTGATTGGTTGGATGTACAACGTTAGCCATATGGTAAGTAGCTTCACATACATTTTTCCTTGTTTCTCTCTTTGAGATGCTGATGCCTTCTAATTCCTTCCTGTAGGTCGACTGTCTGGCAGTGAGGACAGAGGCTTACCTGCCCGTGGTGGCTAAAAGATTGTCCGCTGCTCAGGCCGCCCTGGTTGTGGAGTAGGCGGTACAGGAATCTGCAAACTTCGCCCTCACCGTGGAAGAGGAGAAAGCGAGGGCCCTGACCCTGGAGTTGGGAGAAGCTCGAGAATTCCTTGCCATCGAGCGGGCAGCCCGGAAGGCTACAGAAGCAAAGGCGGTGGCTGTGGAGGCCGGGAAAGCCGCGGCAGAGGCTGGGAAGGAGGCCGTGAAAGCTGAGAAGCTTGCTCTCTCTAAGGCCATTACTGCCCAGGAGGCGGGGGCGAAGTACGTCGAGGAGGAGTTTGAAGCTAGATTCCTTGCAAGCTATGCTGACCTAACCCAACGGGCAGCTTCCGACCATCTGGATTGGGATCTCTCGGGCGAGTCCAACTATTGGAAGGAAGAGCAGGATGCTGAGGGGGCTGCCGCTGAAGAAGCGCCAGTTGAGGATGCTGCTACTAGGGATGAAGGGTCGTGGTGGTTGACCCTTAGTCCCCGGACTGTACTTTTGTTTTTATTCTTGTTTTTTTTGAGAGGCTGCTATATTTGCCCCCTAGGCATTATACATACATTTTTCGAACAAGTAATGAAAAGGTCCTTCGAGGCCATCTTTTGAAAACATTATCCATGTTCTTCTACTTGTGTACCTGTTTATAATTGCCCATGCCCGCTCGGTCGTGAGTCATACCAGAACCCTGCCTTACCAAAAGGTTTGGCTCTGTGACGGGTAGGAAACATTTAGACTTCTAGGGACCTGTACTCACAAACTTAGGTTTGAAGGTCCCGTCTGGTATAGTGTAGGATTTTGGTCCTATTACTGCCCGGTAAACTCTGAGCCCTGTAGGTATTTAGGAATGTTCAGGGTTTAATTCCAAGTCTTGTGAGTGCTCGGTGTGGTTTCCTGTCTTAGTTCCATATTCCTCCTACCCCCCAAGCTTTTGCTAAGGCGGGCATTTGCGAAGGAAAGGAATATAGCTAACCAACCTAGAACATTGGTAGTTCTAGGGTCTTTTTGGGGTTTGCTATCATCAGCCACCTAGGGGGATTTGCCCCATCGTATGTTATGGACCTAAGAGAAACCGACACCTCGGGTGTGATCTTGAGGTCTTTATTGTGCCTGGTGTGATCTCGAGGTCTTTATTGTGCCTCAGGTGTGATCCCGAGGTCTTTCGTGCCTCGGGTGTGACCCCAAGGTCTTTTGTGCCTTGGGTGTGATCTTGGGAAGAGCTATATTGCATTTTAGAATAAGTTCCTAACCAACAGCGATCCATGCGTCACTAAAAGTACTTGTGGAGATGTTGCACGTTCCAAGGGTGAGACAGATTCAGTCCGTCCAAAGTCTGCAACCAATAAGTGCCCGACCTATTGACCTGGGTAACGCTGTAGGGTCCTTCCCAGTTTGGCCCCAATTTTTCGTGGCTCGGGACTTTGGTAAAATGGTTTATCGCCTTAAGGACTAGGTCTCGCACTTGGAAACTACAATACTTGATTTTGCTGTTGAAATACCGAGAGACCCGCTACTTATAGGCTGCTATTTTCATATATGCCCGATCCCTTTTCTCTCCTATTGGGTCGAGCTCCCCTCTAAGGGCTTTCTCATTGCCTTCGTTGAAATTTGCCACTCGGTAAGTTGGTAATCTGAGCTCTGTAGGAACCACTGCTTTCACTATTGTCGCTCAGGGAGTAGTACGATAGCCCACAGAAGGGTTGGTAGTTCTTCTGTCCAGAGTCCCTTGACATTCTCAAGCTTGGTTTTAATGGACTATAGAATCATTCAGTTTATTACTTTGGCCTGCCCGTTAGCTTAAGGGTGCTCAGGGGAAGAGTAGTGATTTGATATACCATAGCCCGAGCAGAATTGCCTGAATACTAGGGTGTCGAACTGCCTGCCATTGCCGCTGACCCGTACCCGTCGAATGCCAAACCTGCTGAGAATGTTTCTCAAGATGAAACTTTCTATCTTTATTCGGTAATTGTTGCCAAGGGCTCGGCTTCTGACCACTTAGTGAAATAGTCCACAACAATGACGGTGAATTTAACCTGGCCTTTAGCCATGGGAAAGGGTCCGACTATGTCGATGCCCCACTGGGCAAACGGCCAGGGGCTGAGGATTGGGGTTTGGAACTCTCCCGGGTGGTTGAACATCGATGCATGTCTCTAACACTTGTCACACCGCTTGACATATTATTAAGAATCCCAGGCCATCGTCGACCAGTAGTAATCTTATAGCAGGGCCTTGCGCGAGAGCGCCCGACCTCCAACATGGCTACTGCATACTCCTTTATAAATTTTGTGTAGTATTCCTTAGATCTGAGTAGGGTGGATGCACCATAGATATGGGATAGAGAACCCCCTTTTGTAGAGGACGGCGTCTACGAGGTGGTATCGTGCTGCCTGGTATTTAAGTCGGCGGGCTTCATCCTTCCCGTTCGGCAGACATCCAATGGTGAGGAACTTCATGATAGGATCCATCCAGCTGGGCCCTACCTCGACCGGGTCAACGTCCATGCCTTTTAAGTTGGACACACTGGGCTCAGGCAGATACTCTACTATTATCCTGGGCAGTTCTAACTTGGAAGATGATACTAAGTGCGCTAACCGGTCGGCCCTTGTATTCTTGTCTCTCGGGATATGTTTACTTAATAAACCCTTGAGCTATTTAGTAACAGACCTGACTAAGGCCAAGTAGGCCACCATGTTTTCCTCTCGTGCCTCATACTCCTGATTGACTTGGTTGACAACCAGCTAGGAGTCGCTGTATCCTTGAATCTGTTGTGCGCCCATTGAGGTAGCCAATTGCAGCCCGACCAACAAGGCTTCGTACTCGACTTCGTTGTTAGAGGCCTGAAACCCAAACCTCAGTGTGTACTCCAGATGAATCCTGTCAGGTGTGGTCAGGATAATGCCTGCCTCACTACCCTATTTGTTGGAGGATCCATCCGTATGGAGTACCTAGGTCGGGATGTCAGGAAGTGGACCGAGTGGTAGCTTGAGCGGAAATGGCTCTTCCACCGGGTCTTCTGGATAAGTGAATTCCACGAGGAAGTTTGCCACCGCCTGTCCCTTGATTATAATACAGGGCCGGTAGATCACTTCAAACTCTTCCAATTCTAATGCCCACTTCTGAGCCTCCCGGATGTTTCAGGTCAGCCAAGGACTCAGAAAAGTGGCTAATCTGTGAGGACCACAATGACATGGGCCTGAAAGTACGAGCGGAGTTTTCGAGCAAAGATGATTAGTGCCAAGGCGAGCTTCTCAATGCGGAAGTATCTGCTTTCTACACCTTGTAGTGCCCGGCTCGTGTAGTAGATCGGGTATTGTATCCCGTGCTCTTCTCTTACTAATATTGAGCTCACCGTCAATGGTGACATTACTAAGTAAAGCAATAATTCTTCCTTCGGTACGGGCGTCCAGAGTAGAGGAGGCGATGTTATGTATTTCTTGAGCTCTTGAAATGCCTCTTCACACTCTTTCGACCGCTGAAAAGCTTTGCGGAGGATTTTGAAGAATGACAGACACCGATCGGTTGCTCCAGAGACAAATCTGTTCAAGGCAGCTACCCATCCGGCTAAACTTTATACCTCTGTTCACCAGGGTGATCGCATGTTTATGATGCCCTGAATTTTTTCAGGGTTCTCCTTGATTCCTCGCTGGCTCACCATGTGTCCCAAGAACTTCTCAGACGAGACTCTAAATGTGTACTTGACCAGGTTCAACCTCATCCAGAATTTTCTTAAGATGCTGAAGGCCCTGGCCAGGTGCTCGAGATGGTTGGACTCGTCTTGGCTTTCGACCAGGGGGTCATCAAGATATACCTCTTTCATTTTCCTGATCAAATCCTTGAACATATGGTTGACCAGGCGTTGATAACCCCAACATTTTTTAGGCTGAAGGGCATAACCTTGTAGCAATACATCCCCTGGCAGTGATGAAAGAAGTCTTCTCTTCATCCTCGGGATACATGCTGATCTGGTTTTATCCCGAGTAGGAATCCATGAAAGAGAGAAGTGAGTGACCGACTGTGGAGTCCACAAGGAGGTCTATCCTAGGCAGTGGATAGCAGTCCTTGGGCAAGCCTTGTTCAGGTTGGTAAAGTCCACACACATTCTCCACTTTCTATTACTTTTCTTGACCAGGACCATGTTTGCCAACTAATCGGGATAATGAACTTCTCGGACCAACCTTGCCTTGAGGAGCTTTTTGATTTCTTCGCGCACTGCTGCTTGTCTTTCGAGAGCCAGGCCCCCTTTTTCTCTTCTGCTTGATTGGTCGGGAACTCGGGTCAATGTTGAGATGGTGGGACAGGACCCGGGGATCTATTCTTGGCATGTCTTCGTGGCACCAGGCGAAGACGTCTTGGCTCTCTCTCAGGAACTGGATTCACTTTTCTCTGCGACTCGGTTCCAAGAGAGTGCCAATGTTGATGGACCAGTTGGGGAACTTAGGGTCCAACACCACTTTTAGTTCCTCCACCAGGCCAAGTTCATCCTTGGCCTTCCTTGGATCCATCTCCTGGATATTCAGTGTCTCTGCAATGGCCTCTCTGCGCAGGGAGCTAATGTAACAACTTTGGGCGGTTGGTTGGTCTCCTATTAGGCTTTTCAGGCCCTGGGAGGTAGGAGCTTGACAACTAGGCTGTATGTTGACATAGCTATCTTAGCTTTATTGAACATTGGTCTTCCAAGGATGACATTATATGTGGATGGAGCCTCCACAACCATGAAGTTTGCCATCACTGAGAGTTGCTGTGGGTAGGTTCCCATCAAGACTGGTAGCTCGATCATCTCGAGCAATTATGTGCTTGAACCATTGAACTCGTCCATGGGAGTGGCCATCGGTCGGAGCCTGTCCCTTGATATCCTGAACTGATCAAAGGCTGAGGTGAACATAATATTCGAGGAGCTGCCTGTGTCTACTAACACCCTCTTTACCATATAATTAGCTACGGAGAGCGTCACCACTACTGAATCGTCGTGGGGCCAGTGCAGGTCCTTTACATCTTTAGATGAAAATGTCCACACATCGGTCAGTGGGGAGTTGGCTTATTAGACATGTAGACATCAGCTCAGGATACCCGAGCATGCCTCTTTCTGGCCGACTGTGAGTCCTTTCTGCCTGATGTTCCTCCTGAGATCATGTTGATATGATTGAGGGGTTGTGGCTGCTCGGGAACTCGGGCGTCTGGCCGAGGTCATCTATCTGCGGTGACAAACTCTGTGAGGTGACCCTGCTCGTTCAGCTTTTCAATGGAAATCTTTAACTTAAAATAGACCTCTGTGTTGTGACCGTGATCTTTGTGGTACCGGCAGTACTTGTCCCAGTTTCTCTTTTTGGGCGAGCTCTTCAGGTTTGTCGGTTATTTGAGTAGCCTCTGAGCCTCGGCGACAACCATGACTTCCTGGATAGGCCAGGAAAGAGGTGTTAAAGCGATTGGGGCCTGATCCCAACCGCTTCTTTGCTGATCCTTCTTCAGCTTCTTTCCCGAGCCCTTCTCAGGACCCTCGGGTTTTTGCTTGGATTTTGGGGACTCTTCTCCTGTGAAGCTGGCATGCCTAGATTTCAAAAAATCTTCCGTGTCAATGTATTGCCCAACCCTCTCTGAGAGTTCAACTAGGGTGGCCGACCGGTCATGGTGGAACTACGTGGCAACCTAGGTGTGCTGAACCCCCGAGCAGAAGGCTGTGATTGCGATCATTTTGTTCAGGTTGCAGATCTGATGCTTTTGCTGATTAAAATGGTCGACATAATTCTTCAGGGATTCTCCCTTGTACTGCTTAACGGCCAACAATTGGGTGTCTGGCTTTGATCGATCGAGTATCCCTATAAACTGGCTAATAAAGAGCTTGCTGAGCATCTTGAAATCATCAACCGCTTGGGGTTTTAGTGCGTAAAACCACTATATGGTAGGGCCTTTGAGGGTGCTGGGAAAGGCTAGACAGAGCAGTTCGTCGGTGTTGGTCACAAACGCCATCTGAGTCTTTTAAGTCCGAACATGATCGATCGGGCTCCCCGAACCATCATAAGAATTGAGATGCAGTTGCTTGAACTTGCGTGGAATAGGGAATCCTGTGATCCGGACTATGAAGGGTGACTCAGTTTTAGAATTGGTGTAATCGCGACCTGGCCTGCGACTCAACTTCTCAATTTGTTGTTGCAGGTTGTTGATTTGGGCTCTGACGTCCTCCTTTCCAGTCTCCCGCACTGTATCTGTACGGTAGGTCGGGTCGGATGACGAAGCCTCTTCTTCAAAGTGCGTTGTCCTTAGGGATGGGGTGCGGCTTCGACTCTGGGTAATTGTGTGCCTAAGATCTCCGCAGCTCCGTCGAGTGTTCTTGGGCTGATTCTCGGACCATTTGATCTTGTCCCTCCCCCCTGGTAGCGTGTTTGCTATTGATGATCTCTCTAGCGTCAACCGCCTGGTTAGGGTTGGCTTGTGCTTGCTATCGTGTCCACTCAGGAGCACGGCTACGCTCATCTTTCTTGGACCACTCCAAAGCTGGGGGGGATAACGGTACGGTATGGGCACCCCGTCTAGTTTGCACCAGCCTGCGATCATGTGCATCGTTCCTGGGCTAACCTCGGCTTGAGGGAGTTTATCTTGTCGAGCCAGTAGTGCATCGATTTGCTGCTGAGTTTGACACTGGCCCTCTAGGAGTTGGGCGAGAGCCGCAGTGATCTGCTTATAGGTCATGGAGGCAGTCGGTTGCTTGGCTTGTGAATCCGCCTGACCTGCTAGGGCGGTAGTCTTCTTACCCTTCTTTGGTGGCATGATAATTAGTCAGATTTGTTTTTGGGAGAAAACTATTGGTTCCCACAGACGGCGCCAAGCTAATAATGCCAAAATTTGGTTAGAAAAGGTAAGAAGTAGACAAGAGATAATTGAGTGTGGTTCGGCTATGTTAACTAGGAGACCTACGTCCACGTTGTGTGTTAGAGCACTTCCACTGTGATATGAAAGTCGCTAGGGGTCTTTGGTGAACCAACAATGGCTTGAAAGCAACCAGAAATAGGCCAGGGCAAGAATGTGTGCCGTATTGAAAAAGTGATTCTATAGAGTAAAAATGCGATCCCCCTTGAAGGGGGTGAATGACCTCTTTTATAGATACAAGAGACCACTCGTACAAGGTAAGTGGCCCGATAAGGGTAGTTTAATCAAATAAGGAGTGGTTGACACAAATCATGGGAGTTCCCTAATTAGGTTAGGAAACTCTCTAGGCTTTCCATTAGTCTTCTAGTTGAGGTAGGAAACTGTATGGGACATTTTCAGGCATGCCATGAAAACCTCCTGGGCAGCCTCTACAAAAGAAGGCTGCTTTACTTGGGATCATATTTAATTCAACCAAAAAACAAAACATCTTTGGGTAGGGGATACCCATGAGGGTAATCAAATCTTAAACCGATTGACAATCATCTTGGTGCTACATATAGAGAGAAGAAAAGCCTTAGGTTGCGTGGCGTGGAAAACACATTTTTTTGGGGCGGCTGTCCCCACTGGTTTGCGAAAGCAATGGGAGACGACGATAGCCTTTAGAACAAATTCCTTAGAGTAAGTGAATTATGACTCGACTTTCACCTCCGAAAAGGGAAGGGGCTTACTGTTGATGTCAAACTCTTCCTCGAGAAGGTAACATGAAACCAATTCGATCTACAAACTAGGCATTCCGATCAACAACTTGGAGGTATGGCTGAGTGGCTTAAGGCATTGGTTTGCTAAATCGACATACAAGAAGATTGTATCATGGGTTCGAATCCAATTTCCTCCGGCACGGACCATACCCAACCACGGGTGGCGTTTGTTTTTGCCCAGTCAAGTAACTACCCAGTACAGCTCTATAAGTACAGTTACCAGTACAGCTCGCTCTGTAAGTCCATTAGCAATACAGTAAGTAAGTCAGTCAGCACTATGCTATAACGACTTTACAGCATAAAAGAGAAAACTTGAACATGCAACAGTTATTTCGATCGCTTCGACCTGGGCAGAGTTCCCGACCAGTTGGCTGGGGATCGGGTGAGCCCGAGCAGTTCTGGATACATGACTCGGGGTGACCTCGACGGGCGTAATCAATGGGCCACCTGGCACTCCTTGCTGAAGTGGCTGAGATTAACCCTTGATGACCATTTTTGTACGTATCACTAATATTACTCATCAATATCATTAAATGGAAATATAATCTCAACAAATTTTATTACACACTTTGAATAATATACATGAATAGAGCCACATTAAATGTGTGTTTACAATATGGACTTTCCTAACTAGTTTGCCTATTGAACCAAGATGTTGGGATCTCTAGTTAGCTAGGTTAGGTTTCCGCTAGGTTGTTTAAAGTATTAGCTTTAGGCCTATTCATTTGTATATTGAAATTGATCTCTAGGCAGTCCTTTCGTAAGAGAATCTGTAATGTTTTCCTTTGACTTGACGTAATCAATCGTGATTACACCACTAGAAAGGAACTGCTTAATTATGTTCTGTCTTCATCTTATATGCCTTGACTTGCCATTATAGATGGCATTCTTAGCTACGAAAGATGCCGCATTACAGTCACAATGCACAACTATGGCCGTTACCGGTTCGGCCAGAATAGAATATCTTCTAGGAAGTTCCGAAGCCATTCCACTTCCTCACCAGCCTTGTATAAGGCTATGAACTCTGATTCCATCGTCGAGCGTGCTATACACGTTTGTTTAGTTAATTTCTAATCTTGTCAGAATCAAGATAAAAAGTATACTCTCCTTTTAAAGATTTTGTAGTGTAGAAGTAGAGGACGAACCCACAGAGATTGAAATACTAAAACACTTCAATTTTAAAACCTAAACCTAGTTAATTAAGAAAACAGAATTTTGATTTTGATTTTAGTTAAACTAAGAAACAAAGGAAATAAATCTAATTATGAAAGCAATTAAAAGTTATTTTGATAAATATGTGTATTGAACCAAGGATTGCAAATCCACCACTAGCTTCATAATAAGGGTATCAATGCATTTAACTAGCTTTTTACATTGGATGATAATGGAGAATTGTAGCTACAAGCCCAATTACTCCGTCAAGAAAATAACTATGATTCAAGCATCAACATAATTCATCTTCGGTTGGCACGGAGTGTCTCACACTAAACTATCCAGTACACTCCATCTTCCCTGGGCATGAACTATTCGACTACTTGATATCACAATTCAATTAAGCACCATTACATGTAAATAATCCATACAAGCACAACAAATACAGATCATTGAGCACATCACATTCAAAATAAATTTAAGACAAGAATAAACTTTGAAAGTAATAATTTAATCAATAGAAGTACAATTTTATTAATAAAATCCTCTAAACATGTAATCATCATCCACACATAATAAATCTAAAAGAAAAATATAAAATACACCCCATTACTTGGCTAGGGTTTCATTAAAACCGTAGATTAAGGTCTAAGCGGCCATAGAAGCAATGAATGGCAAGATGTTGATGGAGGAGGCCATGGGAATCCTTGGTCTTATTCTTCTTCTACTTGCTTTACTCTCTTCAATGGATGAAGTTTTAGTTGTTGATGAATGTGTATAATATTATGTAACCCCCAATTTTACTTAAAAGAGGATAGATATACATTTAGAGCAAGTTTTGGAGGCTTTCCTAAACCGAATCGCACTAAAATTGGTTTATTTACATTTCTGGACTTAATTAGGCAATTCTGTTTGCGTAGGGGTCTTTAGCACTTAAAAATACGCAACATTGGATTTTTGTATGGGTCGCTCGAGTGGGCCATTCGAGCGCAATTCTGGGAAGTCGTGCGAGCGGACTGCTCGCACGAGGTGGCTTTTACTACTCCTTTCTTCTGTTTTTACACCCTTTTTAGCCTAGAACTCTTGCTATCTTCTAAATCCTGACAGAAAATAGAAAATGGAAAACAAAGTAAAAGTACACAAAAACAGGATAAAAAGTGCTAACAAATGTGAATTAAGGCATGTAATTAGAACTTGTTCACTCCCGATCACACCCCAAACCTACTAATAAAAATTCTACTCCATTGTCGCTTGGATCGCGATTGCACTTAGCATGTGCAGCAAGCCTTTTAAACCTCTAGGTCTCCCTAGTCGGACGAGTGAAGTTTTGTGAGGGTTCTTGTCGAATAAGACACCCACAACCATCTTTATTTCAATATATATTTAAAAACGTTTATCTAAAACAAATAACATAACGTTCAATACTCCTTATCATAAAATAATGATTTGAAATAGAATAACAAACAAGAAGAAACGGAACCAAATGTCTGCCTACTTCATGAAACACAATCCCAAGCACATGCACCGTATACATCAATAGAGTTTCTCATAAAATTGCATGTGTGTGATATGGTAGTCAAATGAACTTGCGCATGTGATGAACTTGGAATATAACTCAGATAACCATCCAACTATGCTTCGACTACGAATCTCACAATGTTAATTACACTCTTAAATGAAATGTTCACAACATGTGTAATTTCTCTAATATATGGGAGCGGGAGCAAAGGAAATATGTTTTCAAAATGAGAAACGCTCACATATGACTCGAAAAAGACGCATGACATGAAAGAACAGTAGTCTCATTGATAGGATGGCAATAGTTAAGAAAAATTAATCGTTACCATATTTTAATCCCCCTCCCATCATTTACATATCCAAACCATGTTTTCTAGGATCAAATAGGACTTTTCAAAGGTTGTCATGTGGCTCAGGTAATGAAAAAGGATAGAAATGATTCATTAAGTAGTTGTAGAGTGGTGTTGTAAGGCATGTTTGATTTCTTTCATCATCTCTTCTACCAACTTTTATCTTTTCATTCTCTTCTTTTCATATTTTTTTAATTTCTTTCCTCTTCTGTTTTTTTCTTTTCTTCTTTCAACCTTTCTCTTTTTCTTTTCCTTTTCGTTACTTTTGAAACGAATATTCATTGAATACCAAGGCAACTACCCCAAACATCATCTTGTTTTCTTCTTCTTCTCAATCAACACACCGCCTTATCACCACTAAAAGTTGACGAATCTCTCAATAGTGAACTCTAAGTTGGTCAAGTTGGAGCCAAAAAAAGAAAAGGATAATGGTGATTAAAGAAAAAGGGCATTTTAACTGCTCAAAGGGGCGAACTAAGAAAATCGGTCGGTGGTATACAAAGAGGGCCTACCATCATTTCCTATGGTCATATGGTTCTTCAATGTTTAGGACGGAAGATTATTTAGCATGGTAACTAGTAATTTAACTCAACTATCAACCAAAACAAGAATAATGAGACTATAACAATAAGTTAATGCGCTATTTCAATGAAATTCGACAAACACATAATGTATTTAAAACCCTCTAAAAAGGAAAAGATAGGCTCAAAAGTTCACTGGGTCTAGTCTCCACCATGTGTTATCTAGAGATCCGAATCATATTATAGTTCAAATCAAACATACATTCAAGCGCCTACGTGCAATGCATAGGTTTGTGTGCAAATCTATGAAATAAAACTATAATTTGAATGATACATAACCTAAAATGTCGCATCATGACTTCAGCAAATGTTTAACCACATCTTCTCATGTTTACCATTCTATAACAATCCAAGTTATATAACAAGAAGTATTGACTTGAGATTGCAAAAATGTTGGTAACATCGTTTATTTAAGCACAAGTATCAAAATTTTTTGAAAAATTGGTGCATAATAATGTGCATGTGAGTGCATACCCCCAAACCTAAACCTTTCATTATCCCCAATGAAATAATAAAATGAAAGAAAGGAGAGTACGTAAGGAAGGAACGACATTACCTTGATCTCAGCAATCACAAACCAGGTAAACGTATATGAATATGGCGATAAAGTTCAATTGCTCCAAATGGAGCCACTAATTCACTTTTCAATACTTGACAAAAGAAAATATACAAACAAAAGAACAACGAAAGCTATATACATATGTAATGCAGACCGTGGCATACTTGTTGCAAAACTAAACTAAAATCAAAAGACTTAATGAAAGTAAAAAAGAACAAGCATAAATGAAACTATGAAATAAAGAAGGACTCGATCTAAAAGGGACTACGAGAGCAAACAAAAAAGATAAAAAAAAAACTGACCAGGATTGGGAGAAAGAAGGTAAGAGAACAAAGAGAAAAACACAAAAAACCCCCCTCGCACGAGTGACCTTCGAGCGCGCGAGTCCCTTCGCGAGGTTGATCTGAGGCTGCTTTTAAGTTTCATAAAGAAAAATTTCTAAGGCAAAAGACCGCACGAGCGGACCGCTTGGGCGAATAGCCCTCGTGCATGCGATTTAGGCTCGACCTGAATCTGAGGGCATATATAAAGAAGTTTGGAAAAATTTTCTCTAAGGTGAAATCTCGCGCGAGAGGGCCGCGCGAGCGACCTGTCGCGCCAGCGGGCCGCGCGCGCGACATGTTCTTTTTCTCTTTTCTCTTCCTTTCAATGTAGATAAGTTCAAAATTAATTAACCCCGACCCCCAAACCTATTCAAAATGACTAAAACTAACTCAAAACAACCAAAGAGTGTACAAAAATGAGAAAATAGAACGATAAAAGCTTGGGTTGCCTCCCAAGAAGCACTGTCTTTTACGTCTTCAGCTAGACCATTCTAGCTCAAGACTCATGGAGGCCGAAACTCAGTATTTGTACCCTTAAAGACATTAGGGATACGCCAGTAGAAAGCATAAATAATGTCATTATTCGTTAACTCGATCGACGATTCTCCTTGATCATGTACATATCGATTTCTCATCTTCCGAGTAAATTCATCATTAGGATCTGGGTTATTTGGATTTTTCTATTCATTGTGGATAATCTCCTTCCCTTTATTCCTGTTTATTATGTTATTGGGTCCATTAGCTTGTCTAACCTCGCTCTCTGCCACACATGGGTAATCCTCATCATTGGGAGGTTGATCAATAGCGTTAAATACGTTTAATTTAAGGTTCATATTCCCAAATGACACCTTCATTACCCCCATTCGATAGTTGACATGTGCGTTGGCCGTGGCTAAGAATGAATGACAAAGAATGTCATGAGTGTGTTTCCTAGCATCTAGCACAGGTTTGGTGTCAAGAACCATGAATTCGACGGGATAGTAATATTTATCAACTTTTACGAAGACATCTTTGATGATTTCCCTGGGGATTTTGACAGAACAATCCACTAATTGTATGGTAGCAGCCGTGGGTTTAAGTTCACCTAATCCTAATTGTTTATAAACTATGTAGGGCAAAAGGTTCACACTCGCCCCTAAGTCAAGGAGAACCCGATGAATTAAAGTGTCACCTATATGACAAGAAATGGTAGGCGTTCCAGGATCCTTATATTTCGGAGGAGCGTGTTGGAAGATTGAACTTACTTTTCGGTGAGAAAGACCTTTTTTGGAATATGACAGTGCAACTTGGGATTTTGAGTGCATAGGTCTTTTAGACATTTAGCTTAAGCAAAAAATTGTTTAATAGTGTCGAGGAATGGAATATTGATTTTCACTTGTTTAAACACCTCGAGTATATCTTCAATTTTTGACCCTTTCTTTGAAAGATGTGACGGTTCGTCGACGTTTGGTGGTAAAGGCTTTTTCATAACATAATTAGTTAGGACAATTTCATTTTCTTTCCTAATTTGATTCATGTCCTCACCTTTCTCTTGATTCAAATTAATGTTTGCATCTCTCCTACTCTCCCTCGGAATCTCTATAACTTCTTCCTCTTGTGTAGTCATCCTAGTCAAGACGGCATTTACTTGCTCACTCGTACCCTCAATCTTATGTTACCCCTTAGGGTTTTGAATAGTTTGACTAGGCAACTTACCCTCGTTTCTATGACTCACCGCATTAGCTAGTTGCCCCATTTGGGACTTAAGCTTCACAATGGTTTGTGTGTGAGAGTGCACTATTTGTACTTGTGCTTGCACTTATGTTTCGATAGTCTTAAGGGATGTCAACACCTTTGCCTCATAAGCGTTATCCCTTGGAGGGTGAGGATTAGGAGGGGTGAAATTGGGGTCGGTAAGTATTAGAAAAATTAGTCGTCATAGGATTATAACTATTTCGTGAGAATCGTTGAATAGAGTTAATGTATTGCTCGACAAACTCCAGGAATTGAGAAGCAGAAGGACATGCAAAGATATTATGAGAAGGTTTAGAACACAATGCACATATTTCGAAAGGAGGTGGACTGGGCATATGGCCCATCCTCATGAGTTGGTCAAGTTTTCTAGATAGTTCTTGTATTTCGATTGAATGACTTGACTCGAAACGCTCCTCTTGCTTGGGTTTAGGTGGAAAACACCCCTCAGGACGTACTGACACAGCTTGATTCATCGAATTTTTACTCAACATTTTAAATATTTTCCATGCCTCATCGGTGCTTTTGTGTAGGAAGGTACCCGCACAAATGGCATCGACGGTATTACGAACTACGGGAACAAGTCCCTCATTGAAGATTTGCACTAATTGCCACTTGGGAATTTGATGATGTGGGCAATAGCGCTATAATTCTTTAAATTGTTCCCAAATGTCATAGAGCGTTTCCCCATCTTGCATCACAAAGTTCATTATAGATTTTCTTATTTGATTAGTGTAGGTAATAGTTGATGACTCATATACTTTGACTATACACATCACCAACGACTCCACATGTAACAACATCACCACTGTGGACTCCACATGGGCTCACCAACACCAAACCGCTAGCCCACTTCAAACAGACCCACCTGTGGATATCGCAAATTTTCTCTCTTTTACCCACAGCTTTTAACTTTAAAAATCTTTTCTAAATTTCAGATTCAAAACAAATGAGTCGCCACTTAATTTTTTAAAAGGAAAATTAAGAAACCATTTCAAAAGGAAACTGATCTTTTGCGAAACCAAAGATTAACTAGGTCCGGGGATTATGGAATGAGAAGGGAAGGAGCCTATCGGACTAAAACACCCCTTCTCATCCTATCTCATGATAGGCCTCTACTTAGCATCCTTTTAGTTGAATTACTAATCTAAGCATGCCCTCAACTAATACATAGGTATACTTATACATTACACAAACATGTTGAAATGGTGTAAAATTATCAATTTACAAAATATCATTTAAAAGCCACGTAATTCAAGTAGCAAGCAATATGATATGCAATGGGGAACAAGAGAACTTACCCGGGATCCAGCCGCGATATTAAACGTGTGATGCATACAAATGAAAGAAAATCCTAGAAAAGAGTCTCTAATCACATATACACATAAGGCAAGACCTAATTCTAAGGTGTCGCGCATTAAGTCGAAAAATCGATAAAATCAAGAAATTAAAATAAACTAAAGAGGAGTTCAAGAAATCATACCTCAATAGCGCTACAAAACAAAGGGTTAGTTCACATGATATACAAGATATGAAGTTAGAAATAACAATCCTAGATTTCTAGCTTAAATCTATCAAATGTAATTAAATCTAAAGCAACTAAGTCCTAATTACAAGTGTCAAACCATATGGATGAATATATATATGAACAAGAATAAATTGTAAAACAATCGGTGATTTAGATCATTTAAACTTTGAATTCAAGCTCAACTAATCATTATTGAAACATGGTTTGGACCTTCATTCATGAAAATATCATCTAAGCCACCACTCATAAAAATTGATTAAAACTTGCAGAATTCTGAAAATTGCTGAGAGCAGATCATAACTTTAAAGAAATAAAAAGCATGGTTTTAGTGGTTTGATCTTGATGAATTTTGGACACAAGATGCCTCTGTGTGTCTAGTTTGTAACACAAAAAAGAAATCAAAGTTTCAACGGTTGGATCTCCGGGAGTTGGACAAAAACTAGACATCACTCAGCATTCTATAACCTTCTGTCCAGAGTTCTTGCACGATTTTCTAAAAATAGCAAAAAGATCAGAAATGCTTTGTTCTTTTTAGGGTGACTTCCTAACACATTAAGTTACTTAGAAAAAAAGATTTTGGGTCACAAATACTTAATTAAGGTTCTGATTTACTTATTTCAAAAGAGTGTTACTGTTCTGAAACTCTGGACAGATTGTAGTGACTTTACAAAACTCATGACCAAACCACTTTAAACATGAAATCTCCTTAAAGCAAAAATTATAGTGGTAAAACATTGTGTTATTGACACTTTCCCATTGGTTTCATTCAGTTTCAACGGTCTGATTTTGAACTAAAAATCTTTGATCAAAATCGGTTTATGAACCCACTGTTTCATTGTCAACTTCAACTTTTATTTGTTAACCCCGACTATTAAACCATGAAGTTGGACTTAAACTAAACCATTTTCTCCTACCATTTGATGGTCATTGGAGACTAAAGACCCTTATACTTGTAGATTTTCAAATGAAGTATGAATAGACTTCTTAAAATCTCAAGATGATGAATCTAAACCATGGAGATGGGCTTAGACTCAAACTACCTTCTCCTACCATTTGATGGTCATTGGAGATGAAGATATGACTAATACTCATGAGCCTTCAAGAATCTCTAGAGAGAAGTACAAGCAAACATAGCTAATACTCATAGGTTTTCAAGGAATATGGAAGGGGATTCCATGAAACCTTAAGTTAAAGAATCCCAAACCATGGTGGGGGTTTAGATTTATTTACTTGCTTTTATATAAAGGATGATCAACCTTGACTCTCATGGGGGAGAACAAGCTCACATGGAATCAAGGGATCCAACTTATGAGATTCAAGTGAAGTATGGAAGACTTCCAAGAATCTCAAGAGAGAAGTATAAACAAAGAGGAAGAAAAGAAAGAACTAAAAGAAAAGGGCAATTAAACTTTGCAAGTTCCCCAATAAAACTTCTAAAAAAGGGGTTAATCAAAAGACCAAGTAGTTTTAAGATTAGAAGTTCAAAAGAATGAAGAAAAACAACTTGTGGTTAGAGGATCACCTCCAAACTATCCTCAAAGCTTCTCTCTAAGAATGAAGAAAAACAACTTGTGGTTAGAGGATCACCTCCAAACTATCCTCAAAGCTTCTCTCCTTTGAAGATCTTCCAAGCTCTTCTCTCTAATTTTCCAAAACTCTCTCTTTTCTCTCTCAAATATGTTTTAGTGTAGTGGTATATTCTTCTTGTGTTTTTTCACAAGGAAGATCCTCCCTCTTTTATAGACAAAATTACCAAGTATTCTCAGTGAATTCGGAGTAAAAAACAGGTGTAAATGTCTCATTTGGTGGTACAATACGTACTTCCTGAAAATATACAGACTGCTGATTTTGTTGAGTGAATTGGAATCAACTTGGGCTCCAAGTTGAGGAAGTTGCTATTTAACAAACACTCTCACACACATATCTCATAATCTGGAGATTGCAACACTAAACATAGAGAGTTTCAGAGAGAAAAGAGAAAGCTTGAGAGTTTAATTGCTGAATTTGCTAGAGAGAGAGGACTCAATCCCCATAGCCAAAGCTTGGGTTTGAATTTCTATATTGCTTCTCTTTCTCAACAATTACATCAATCATAATCACTATGAGTATTCTAAACTCACTCTGAATGAAATCCATGCTTGTTTACTATGTATTTGCCTAATTCAAGAATCTCTATTGTTGAATTTACGTTCGAAATTCCAAAGCTTGAAATCAAGATTTTTTTAAACTCAAACAAAATCCATTTTCTTAGATAATTATGAAAGATTACATGTTGTAGATGCTATGTTTAAAGTATAAGAGCTTAATTCATTCATAGGAGGACGTATATTAAGGACGAAGTTTTGACATCTTTCGATTTTTTGTAAAATTCGAGAGCTACGTTTCGATTCATGTTAAATTGATTGTAGATTCATAATCCTTGTGAAAAACCGAAGAGATTCTTATATAATAAGGTTTGATTTCGTTCATTTTTCAAAATGGGTCTAAAATATGAAAACAGGGGAATTCTGACGAAGAAGACGAAGCTACTGCCTGAACTCGCGCGCGCGATCGCGCGAGGGGCCCCTCACACGAGCGGCCCGCGCACTTGACCTGTGTGAATTCTGGCAGATAGAAAAGTTGTTATAATAAAACAAAAATTGGGCATGTCGCGCGAGCGGCTCGTGCGAGAGGCCCGCGCGCGAGACTTCTGACAGTTTCTTGTTTCTGCTTGTTTGATATTAAGGAACTATTTGGGTAATGTTTTATGGACTATTATAGCTCTGTTTGGGAAATTTACTAGAACAGAAACCTATTTGGTCATGTTTGTACGATTAAAACGATGTATTACGACTTATCAATCCTCGTATGCACGTTGTTTCTATATTTCAGTGATTTACTTTATGTTAAGGTTTCATGACATACATGTGGAGTCAGTTATACGTGCATGGTGTGTGGTAGTCAGTGTGGAAAAGAGTGTGTGGTTAAGATTGTATTGTGAACACTCCCTGGTAATTGTATACCAAAGTGTGACGTGTTGAGATTGCGGTGAGAGTATCTTTGTAATGCGACAGTGGCAAAACTGGACACTCTCTGATGCCCATGGTAGCATTCAAGTGTGTGGCGCCGAACTTGGACATTCCATGGCACCCATGGTAGTGCTAAAGTGTGGCCTACGGACACTCCCTGGGACCCGAGTCTAGATACTGTGTGAGGTTACCTCCGGTATTTGCGAGGCAGATTAGGTACTAAAGTGTGAGGCATTGGACACTCTCTAGTACCCCGGACCAAAGTGTGAGACAAACTGGACATTCCCTAGCACCCCTGTGCTAAAGTGTGGCTATCAGAGTATTACAAGGATACTGGTGTGAGATAGTGGGTTGTTGTGTTTGTCGAGAGAAAAGAGTCGGTAAGATGAGATGTTAGATTGTTTTTCCTACACGGTCACATATATGTGAATTAAAACTTTCAAATGATATTGTGGTTGTTTTCTAAAAATGAACTCTTTACTTTAATGTAAACTTGTTGAATTAAATGGGAATTGGAAAATGGTAAATGAGTATGTTTTACATTCAAAGTTATGTTTTTAATATTCACCAGCTTCTTGAAGCTGACGACGTGATGCATCCTAGACATTCGTGTCTAGGCTTTTCAGGTTACGATATTGCTGGACCATACGACTACGCAAACTGAGAATCCTTGCTGGAAAGAGAATTTACTTTTATATGTTTTAAGTTATAAACTGAATTCTGTAATAAGGATGACTGTAACAGACAATAGATATTGTTTTGTTTTAAGGCGGCTTGTGTCATAGTTGACCCCATATTGGAATATGCAATAAGTTAGAAAATATTTGTAAGCTTTTATTGCTCTACTCTGATTATTGTTTATTGTTGTTCGACGATTGGGACGGAATCGATCCTTTAAACTGTCGCGACCTACGGGTCCATAAAGGAAATTAAATGCTTTCCTTATTTATGCTACGTCGGGGCGTGACAGGAAGTCAGCCGAATCAAGCCAAGATAAAGTCCAGATTCAAGATCAGACTGGTGGAGAAAAAATATGGTATTTTTTACCAGATTGGTTTTATCAGTTTCTTGCCTTATCTCTACCATCCAAGCCGCTATAAATCAGCAGGCTGGCCAAGCATTGAAGGCACTCCGCGTCATCTCGATACATTGCATTCAAACCGCATCCCAAAGCATTCAACATGCATTCTTAGTTTTTTTAGGCAAATAAAAGGCATTCGTTTTATTTTTTTTAGGTTTTCTTAGCTTTCAATTACATTATTGTAATTTATGTTCTTTTAATTAAATAAAAGTCTATTTTATTTAATTCCTTCTTTCATCACTTGTATGGCTTGTATGCCTCAATACTGCCATAGGACCTTAGGCCAAGGGTACTTTCATACTTGGCCATCACAATCGCATTGTTAGAAGTTAGATTCTCAAGCATTGTGTATCACTCACACAAGCAATATAAGGGATTATTTGCACTAACGAACCACTTTTGGTTCTGGCACGCCAGCGCTAAACTACAAGCAAGCAGGAACGTAGGCAAAAGTTAGTAAAAAAAATAGAAAAGGCTCTCTAGGATAAATATCCGAAAGGGTGCCTAGGCAAAAGTTAGAGTGAAAAAAAAAGAAAAAAAAGAAAAGAAAAAAAGAGTAAAGGCATTATACCATAATCAAACATGTGTTTACCGAGGCGAACCTAATCGTGAAATGCTCTGAGCACCAGTTTTGACCTTAGCATTGAATTTAAACTGATTCAGCTCAAATCTTATTTTGTCATATCTTTCTTGAATCTAAATGTGATAGAGATTGAAATTCATTAGCTTGACCAAGCTTAAAAAACCAAAAGTCTCATGCCAAAATTGAACTACGTCTGACCTGATTCCCATTTGGGGAAACGTAGGCAACCTCTCAAAAGGTTCGTTCTCACCTATGTCAAAACCCAACCCTTTGGGTCTTGCCATTGTTAAAACACTGCTTCTCAGTCATGATATCGTCTTAATCCCACTCCCTTGTTCAGAACTACGTTTGACCTGATTTCCAGTAGGGGACACATAGGCAACCTCTTAAAAGGTTAGGTCTCATCCGTTGACTCAAACCATTTACCCCGTACACTAAGGGAAACTTCCCCTAGAACCTTGTGTTCCTGCTTTGCCTTGATACAAGGGACAAGCCCCCCGTCATGAGCTTTAAATTCAAAACAATGTGACGAATAAATCTCTGGCCGATGAGTGTCCTTTGATTTAAAAACTAGACTATGCAATTTGCTTTCCCTTCAAGGGGCAAGCCCTTATCTTGAATTCATATCAATCAAATACAAGGGGCAAGCCCTTCACTCCGTGGGTTTAGGTTGATTTTCAAAAGAATTCGTCACTCATTGATTTACAAACAAGGGACAAGGCCCTCTACCACCCGTTCTATCCAATCGAGTCCAACCCCTTGTCATATACAAGGGGCAATGTATAAATATTCATTTTTAAATATGTCAAAGAAGCAACCTGAATTTTTACGTATTATTAATTTGTTGTGTGCATTTATATTTTTATGGTCATTTATTTATTTGTGGGTAATTATTTTTATTATGATTAATTACTGTATGAAGTTTTGTAAAGTTAAGTTATAAAAGTTTAAATTGGCCAAGTTATTGAAGAGTGATGTGTTAATTATTTAAGCAGCATTTATAGGCCCGTAAACATGTTAAATAACGTAATTAATATTTAGATTAAGTACCAGGGTCATGGGTACCCATTGGGCTACTCATTTCAGTACTTTGTATTGCATTTTGGGACCAGATGATGTTTTTTTTGTGAGCCCATAAGATAAAAAATTGGATTTTTAGTATTTGTGTGTTAATAATATACATGGGTGTTTTTATATCTTTCTACATACATATATCTAGGTGCCCTAGCGTTAGAAGAGAAAAAAAAAGAAAAGGAAAAAGAAAATACAGAATAGACGTGAGAGAGAGAGAGAAGAAGAAGAAGAAGAAGAAGATAAGGGTTTTGGATCCGTCATCGCATGTGAAATTGCGGAGCATGTTTTTCGTCATTAGATTCGTACTTGCATCTATTCAACTATTTAAACAAGGTGAGTTAAATGTGTGTATTCGGGAATATATATGCACGTATGTATAAATGTATATGCAAGTGAATGAATTTCTTACATGTCTAATTTAATTGTTGGTGTTTAATTTTTTTGCAGTAGAATGCACAATGTTATTGTCGAATTAATTTATGACATTTGTGTGACTTCATGAATTTGATCCTCGGGTAATGATCCTAGGGTATTCGTAAATAGTATGTGGATAGTAAGATGTATAAAAACTTATGTGAAATATTCATGATAATTAGAAAGTTTTGTGAAATTCATTTTTTTGTAATTCTCACAATTTCTAAAACTTCAGAAAAATATTAGAAAATTGTGGCTTAGAATTTTAGGATTATGTCTGTGTGTCCTATGTAAAATGTGATTCTGCACACGTTTCGTGTTTTAAGTTTTTTTCTGGTTCTGCACCATTTGGGCAGAAATTTAAGATTATATTAGCAGTTTTTTTGTATGGTTAAACGTGCAAAATTTGGGGAACATGATTTCTTTGTGGATTTCTATTCGTTAATATGAATTAACAAAAAGTTACTTGGAGTTACATGAATTCTCATAAAATGTTGAGCTATGAAAAATGGGTGATAGTCATTAACTTTGAGTCTGATGAAATTTTATAATTCCGAGAATGCAGAAATGGTTTCAAGTTCTTTAGTGTTCACCGCTCCACGTTGTGTTATTTTTTTTGTTAGCTCGACTTGCCAAGTGTACCCATTTTCCAATGGCTTCGTGATCAAGCTAGCCTAAGCCTTATGCTCGGGTTAATTTATAGACATCTAGGCATATTGACCGGCCTTCTGTTGTGTATACCTGGTTTGGTTGATACCCTAACCAAACCAGCTCTAGAGTGGATGTTGGTAGTATGTCCGGGCACACATGGGATATATGTGTGGGCTGTACCATAGAGGGTGGCCAAGTGGTGAAGCTAGGAAATTAAATAATGAATCGTTCATAAAAGTAAGAGTGGTTGTAAATAAATTCCCGAAGAGTTAACCGTTCAAATAAATTACTTCTTTGATTACTGTTAGTTTAACTTCAATTGTTTTTAACATGTAGCTTAGGACTAAGTTTTCTATTTTGGTGATATTTTAATAAAAAGGTGTTTCGCACATCTTCGTGGTATTTTTGTGGTTACTAACTTTTGTATTGCAGGATGGTGGACCCATTAACGTGTTACAGGTTTGGCTCACCATAAGTAGATTGGTAAGTATGAAATTTGTAGTAGCTTTGGGTTTCAGGCAAGAAACGACTTGCCACCACATAAATGGAAACTACTCTATTGTCCATATATGTTTGTAGAACTACCTGTCTTGGCCTAAGTGTGTTGTAGTATGGTTTGTAGTATACGAGTTCACGTTGGATCCCTAAAACTTGTTGTTTTGTTCAATTCATACCAGTATTTTATATACTGACCCGAGTGCGTAATGCATTCGGGACGTTTCTATATGAAACGTAGTCGAATGATTGTGCATGTTTAGTAATGGGGGACATTTTTGTGGAGCTTATGTCTGTGTGAAGAGATTGCTGATGTGCTATTTCTTGTCAGAGTTATATTTATTTTCTTATTGCACTTGATTTTAATTTCTGGCAATGTGAGCCATATTTATAATATTATAGCATGGGTTGTATTATTGAGATTAGGAACGGTGTAGTAGCTCTTGACCAAAGGATGTTTAGAATTTATTTTATTTCAACTGAACTCTATACGGAGATTTTATTTATTAAAAATGGTGCTTTTTTGAAAATTAAAAAGGGATAATATTTGAAATGGAACGCTATTTCTTTTATAATAAAAATGAATGTTTGGAAATATAGGTTTAATAATCAAGAGTTTTATTTAGAACAGATCATGTGCTTTTATTTAATGGGTATTGAATATTATTTTCAATATAATCATTTGTTAACCTGTGTGAAAATGTGACCCTTGGGGTTTTGGGAATTGAACATTAGTCCGGATATATTCTCTTGATTGAATATTTGGTTGTCCAAAAATCGAGTTGTAACAAGCATTCCCCTTCTACCCTTTTTGTTCAACCGAGCCCAACCCCTTGTCATACACAAGGAGCAATCCAGGTCCTAGTCCCTTGTCATAAACAAGGGGCAATGTTATTCTGAGGTGATGTCTTCATGTGAGTTTAGACGGAGTAGTATTTTGTTCTTTGATTAAAAATGAAAGTTTGATTGCTGCAATACACAGAGAGTAATGAATTGATTACTTACATAATTAGGAAAATTTTCAATCCTTGAATTTATTCATGAAGTCACATCTCAAAGAATAGGGTGAATAGAAAAAGAATAATCTAAATCATGTGCAAGGTACATCACTCGTAATAAGGCACCGCGTCAGAGGAAAATAGAAAATATGTATGATTTGAATGTTTTTAGTGTCTCAAGTTTGAGTCATAGAGTCGTAGACTTTATGGGTGTATCATGAGCAATGGAATAAGAAGTTGTTTTTCTGAGAATGGTAATACAAATAAGAAAGGATTCCATGAGCAACTGCATGATCTTCTGAAAAGAGCCGTGTTTATAGCATCATTTCATCATCAAGCATGAAAGTCTAAACTAGGAGCAATGTTCACATCTCTCAGATTTAATAAGTTTAACCTCCACGATTTCAAGGGTATCCATAATGATGGTGCAATACATACGTGGTTCACCTTTGATGGCTCCACGATGCTTCTCCTCACCGTTAGTGGCTCTACATGGTTTCGATAGTTGCACGGGTATCCCCCATTGAGCATGATGATTTTTTTGCATATTCATTTCAGTTTCAAGCATTACACTCGTAGCTCACCTTAACGGGCTCTACAATGCATTAATGGTTGAGCGGGTAACCCCCACCCATCCCCCCCCCCCCCCCCCCCCCCCCCCCCCCCATTGCATTAGAATTGATAGAAGATGTTTTGAGATTTGAGAGTAGTGTGCCTTAACCTAGCCCTTTCAAAGTGATTTTCAAGTGTGCCTTAACCCGGCCCATTCAAACGATTTCCTTGCAAGCCTTAACTCGGCCCATTCAAAATTATAAATTTCTAGCGTGCCTTAACCCGGCCCACTCAAAATGAATTTCTAGCGTGCCTTAACCCGGTCCACTCAAAATGATTTCTTTTGAGCCTTAACTTGGCCCATTTAAAATGAATTTCAAGCGTACCTTAACCCGGCCCACTCAAAATGAATTTCTAGCGTGCCATAACCCGACCCACTCAAAATGAATTTCTAGCGTGCCTTAACCCGGCCCACTCAAAATGATTTTTTGTGAGCCTTAACTCGGCCCATTCAAAATGAATTTCTAGCGTGCCCTAACCCGGCCCACTCAAAATGAATTTCTAGCGTGCCTTAACCCGTCCTACTCAAAATGAATTTCGAGCATGCCTTAACCCGGCCCACTCAAACTGATTTCTTGTGGGCCTTAACCCTGCCCATTCAAAAATGAATTTCTAGTGTGCCTTAACCCGGCCCACTCAAAATGAATTTGAAGCATGCCTTAACCCGACCCACTCAAAATGAATTTCTAGTGTGCCTTAACCCGGCCCACTCAAAATGATTTCTTGTGAGCCTTAACTCGGCCCATTCAAAATGGTTTTCTAGCGTGCCTTACCTCGGTCCACTCAAAATGATTTCTAGCGTGCCTTAACTCAGCCCACTCAAAATAATTTTCCAGTGTGCCTTAACTCAGCCCATTCAAAATGATTTCTAGCGTGCCTTAACTCGGCCCGTTCAAAATAATTTTCCAGTTTATGCATTTATGCCCCTGTAATGCCCCGTTTGGTCCCTGGACCCAATTTTGCCTCCGATTTGATCATTTTGATGCATTTTGATCAATTTTTCACAATGTGGAGTGGTTGGAGACATTCATAGAATATCGTTTGCATGCATATAAATCCCCAGCAGAGCAATTATTCTCATTTAAAATTGCATGGCATTAGTCGCTACAAGTCCTGCATTGTTGCATTCATCCGTTCAAACAAGTTTCGAGTCGTGTGTAGTACTCCTTGTTAGCCCTGACGGCTCCAGAAGTATCCTTTCCCAGTCAAGTGATGTCGCATTTGTTCCCTAGAAGAACATTGAATCCCAGTTGTACGACATTGATTCCCGCACTGTCGTACTAGTCGAATTGAATGAAGTCTTGAATCATGTGTAGTGCTCCTGGTTTGCCTTAACGGCTCCACGAGTCCCTTTTCCCCAGTAGAGTTATATTGCATTGCATCGTATCCAATGGATTTTATTAAATGGCTCCTTGAATTTGAGTTCCCCAGCAGAGTTGTCATTCTCGCTTGGCTCGAAGAGCTATGCTCAAAGTTGTCGATAGTCGCATTGGTAGTCGCAGTAGTGAACGCCCATGATGTTCATCATAACTATCTCGTCACTGCGTATTTTAGGTCCACTTCGCCTTAAGTGGCTCTAGAGACCTCCTAGTCTCTACCTAGCTCAAAGAGCTATGCCTGGAGATGTCGTGAAGCCCTCAAGATGAGGCAATCCCATTGTTGAAGCCCTTAAGATGAGGCAATCCCATTGTTGAAGCCCTCAAGATGAGTCAAACCTGTTGTGAAGTCCTCAAGATGAAGCAAATATGTTATAAAGTCCTCTAGATTGAGGCAATTCCCTTGTCGTGAAGTCCTTTAGATTGAGGCAACCCAATGAATCATCCACGATAGGACATCCCCGTTGAATCGTCTATGATAGGACACCCCCGTTGAATCATCCGCAATAGGAGATCCCCGTTAAATCGTCCCGGATAGAACATCTCCGTTGAATCATCCGCGATAGGACATCCCATTGAATCGTCCGAGATAGGACACCTCTTATCATCATCCGTGGTTCCAGGTGGAACAATCCCCGAGTATGTTGCATGTTAGTAGTGATTTAAGTTTTACATCATTCATTATATATTATACTTGAACTTTTTCTTGCATGTGGTATGCTCATTGAACTACGGTTGGTCTGATTTCCTGTAAAGGAATATGTAGGCAACTCTTTTGAGCGCGACCATTTGATTTTCGAGATTATTTTGTGTGCTTGCATGGTTTGATATTCTCGATTTTTTTTTCCTAAAGTCTTTCTGCTCACTTAAAAGGTTGTCAGGCATGCTTTGATAGTCTCTTATGATGCGCGTTGCTTGTAAATCTCAGTCAAAGAGCGCAAACTGTAGCCACCCTATTTTGGTTCATCCTGACAGAAGGAACCCCGGCTCAAGAATAACCCGATGACCGAGGTAAGAGAACGAAGTCTGGGAAGTCTGGAGTGAAAACACAACTTCTAGGCTAAATGCCACGGTGGCTCTTAGCTGAGTGCCGCACGGCACTCTCAGACTGTCGCGTGGCACCCTTGATTACTACTATGGCTTTTAGATATTTTAGATGCTTTCTGGACCCTTGATCCAATCTGCGTGAAAACGCCCAAAAACATGAAAATTTATGTTTTTTGTGTCACATATCGCTTAGCTATAAGATGTTTCACCCAAATCTTGAAATATAAAATGGGGAACTCCCCTCCCCATCCAACACAACTTGAAAATTCTAAGGATTAGAGAACCAATGAAACCCCTCTGGAGGATTTTGAAGCACTCCTAGAAAGTCCTTAAGAAAAGTATAAGTTTTTTTTAGAGCTAGGAATGAGTCTTGGAGTCCATGGTGCCAGCGAAGCTCTGTCGAAGGAGCATTCTGAGGAGAGTTCTTGGGGTAAGTTCTTCTTCCTTTTTATTTTTCTACTCTTATTTTCTATTAAACCTTTAAAGTTCTAGGATAGTTTTAATTTAGTGTTTATAGTATCCATTAAAGAAGAGTTATACCAGGCAGAGCTACCCCCAAATGTTGTGGTAGTCGGAGCTATGGGGTTGGTATCCTATCCATGGATATTCGATCCCGGAGATAACAAAGCCTTAATCAAATCTACGATTCTAGAATTAGGGCATTCATATAGGAATAATGTTGTAGTTCATACTAGTTGGGATAGTAGGATATCATTGTTTTATCCATGCATGATAGTTATTATCCAAGTATCCATGCACATGCATACACTTACACACTATCCTCACATAGAATAGTAGGTTATCCATACTAAGGATAATACTTAATTAGGCTTACACATGCACCTTACTACACATAGTAGTCATGTTTGTCACACATACATGATATCCATGCCTAGATAAGTAGGATATTCTTGATTATCCTATATATATTATGCTATTATTGTCTTAACCATGGTCAATTAGGGATAATTGGGAATGCTATGCTATCCCGAGTAAGTTACTACACTCTCTTTTATTTACTACTTTTTTAGAATCACATAGAAGTATGCTTAAGTGTATAAAAATAAAGATTTTAATTCCTTACGTGATTACTTGTGCATATATAGATTTTATGTTTTTTTTTAGGTATTTGAGTATGATTTTCACGTTTAATTTAATTTTATTTGCTTTCGCCTGCATAGGGGTGTGTAGTAATACATTTAGTCCCTGAATTATCGCTTTGGCACGTGCATTGCATGTACTTGTATAGTCTCTTGCATGATTTTTCTTTTATTAGTTGTTTATAACTTGAATTAGGATTGTATTAGAAATAAATGACACAGTTCACATAATGTCTAGTCAATCACCTTAAAAGTTGAGTAGAGGCCCATATCACGATGGGGCGAGAGGGAGCATTTTAGCATGAGATAGCTCCTTCCTCTCTCGCACATTAACCCCCGAACCGAGTTCTTTGGTGACAAAGGGCGGTGCTATCTATCCATTGGACTAGATAAACTTAGTTTTCTTGGTTTCCTTTATCAAACCAAGTGGTGACTCTATTAGTGAGGATCTCTTCAGATTTAGCCTTGTCGAACAAACATGGATTACTCACTCGTGTAGCCTCGGATATGGATCATGGGCGTCGGTAGTCACCTCGGGTTGGATATAAAGCGCCATGGAATTCAAAATATGAGTAATCGAAATTGGTCGGATCGGATAAAGGCTAATAAAGGATGGTGAACCTCACTCATGGCTGTTGACATGAGATTTGAAATAGGACAATCAAGCGGGCTTAATCCTTCTAGGCCCTAAGCTTGGTTCGGGTACCCACAAGTCATGACCTATTTTGCAAGAGTTGTACAGCGAAAAAGTCATGATTAATTGAAATATCGAATATTAACCACCACACGGAGGCTTTATTCTTTCGTTTTGATATTTCCCTGATTTTGTCATTAAGTAAGAGTTTTAAGGATTCTTTTATTTCATGCTGTCTAAATTTTGATATCCATATTTATTATGTCTTTTTGTTTTTTCAATAATCATCATGTCTGGATCTGCATTTAGTCCACTTGCCACCATACTCATACAAAACAAACTAATTGGAATCAACTATGTTGAATGGAAACATAATATGGATATTGTTATAACTGCGGAGGATCACATATATGTCCTCACTACCCCATGCCCACCTAAACCTGCTGCTAATGCTTTGACAAAAGCTAGACGGGAGTTCAATAGATGGAAGAAATTGAATGGGATGACTCATTGCTACATTATGGCCTCTATGGCTGGTGTGTTGCAACACCAGTTCCAATCGAACGATTCTGCTAGTGCCATCATGCCCTCCCTCAAAGAATTATTTAGGGAATATGGCAGACCTGCTAGGCAGATCGCCATGCAAAAGATCACGAATGCGAAAATGTTGGAAGGAACTCCAATTCGTGAGAGCTCGTTTTAAAAATGACAAGTTATTTAAATGAACTAGAGACTCTGGGTGCCAACATTGACGTACAAATCCAAGTTGATGTGATCCTGAATTCCCTGTCACCATCGTTTGCTCAATTCAAACTTAATTATAATATGAATCAAATGAATTTTTCTATGAGCGAACTTATTAGCTTTCTTCAGGCAGCGGAAGGGGTGATCAAACCTGGGGGCAATGTTCTGAACAATGAGAAAAGCGCTTCATCTACCCAATCTGTGCCGAAAGGCAAGAAAGGAAAGTAGAAGGCTGGCACTGGTAGTCCAAGTATTGGACCAGTCCCAAAGATTGCGAAATCTAAGGGAAATGGTAAAGGCAAGGGGACGGCGGGTGGTCAAGGCAAATGAAAATATTTCCAATGCGGAGATAAAGACCACTGGAAGAGGAATTGTCCGGAATTCTTAGCTACAAGAGTTCAAGGTATGATTGAATCACATGTGATTGAAGTAAGTTTTATAACGGATACTTCGAACACTTTGTGCATTAATTCTGGTGTGACTTACCATATCTGTAATTCATTGCAGGGGTTCAGATCAACCAGGAGGTGCAATGATGGGGAGATCGTGTTGAATCTAGGTTCTAGAGAAATCGTTTCTGCAGTTGTTATACGAGTCGTAGTTTTAGAATTTTCAAACAATAAGACTTTGGTTTTATCAGATGTACTTTACATCCCTTTAATGAGACGTATTTTAATTATAGTTTCAAAATTATCGAGTAATAGTTTTTCTTTTCATTTTGGAACTGAAGTTGTTATTAAAAGAAATGGTTTTTTTATTTGTTCTAGTGTTAAAACTAATGGCTTGTTTGTGATCACTGACATGAAATAAATAAGACTTTGGTTTTATCAGATGTACTTTACGTCCCTTTAATGAGACGTATTTTAATTTTACTTTCAGAATTATCGAATAATAGTTTTTCTTTTCATTTTGGAACTAAAGCTGTTATTAAAAGAAATGATTCTTTTATTTGTTCTGGTGTTAAAACTAACGGCTTGTTTGTGAGCACTGACATGAAATAAATTTGTGCGCTCTTGTGCAACACCCAAGTGTAGGTGATCATGCAAGTAATACTGGATAAGTCCATGTCAAACCCATGGAAAGAAATAGGAAGAATGTCTACTAAGTTACAACATAAAGAAAGAAAAAAAGGAAAATAAGAATGTAGGAGTAGAAGTGTACTAATAAATCCTAATATATTAAATTAAACTAAATAATAAGCTAAAGTATAGAGAAACATAAGTGATGAAATAAATAAATTAAAGGTGATGGAAACACGTGAATCCACATTGATCCTAACCATCTACAATGCATACTCATTAAAGTTCTATGGAGTTCATTCCTTTCAGCATTCTGTATTTTTCTAAATATAAAGAATCAATAGCCCTTACATAATCAGGACTATATCATCACAAGTGATTTGAAATACTTATAAGACAATTTAAAACAATGGTTGAGACTCGCACCCTCAATGGTGTTAGCATTCAAGGTGGTTTGCAAAAGTCATGGAATAAAATAGCTTTAAGGCTTTAAGTTCTAAAACTGTTATGACAAACTGAACTTACTGGAACAATTTGGTAACAAAGTTCTAAAATAGAAAGTCTTGGAATAATCAAAGGAATCATCTCAGGAATTTACAATTTCGATCGATCGATACATTTTCGATCGATCGAACTGTATCATCCTTCAATTGATCGAATGTCTTCGATCGCATGACTGTGACTCGGTTTCAATTGATCGAAATATCTTCGATCGATCGAACAAAGGCTTTCTATAGAATGCATGGCAGAGGCTGGGAATCAACGTTTCATCATATATTTTCTAAACTACAGAAACATGATAAAACTAATATAGAAATAATAAACTAGAACAATCATAACTTCTAAACTAATAAACATTCAAATAAAGACAAAGGAAAAGAAAAAATATGGAAATAATCTGATTAGAACTTGAAATCAACTTGAAATCTTGTCCATGGAGTGAAATAAGTGGAAGAAATATATTAAACTAACCTAATCTACTCCTAATCTACCCTAAAACTGCTATTTTTTGTGTTCTGGGGCGTCCTCCTCGTGCTTGCTATTGAAACGAGTTATTTATAGGGTTCCTGTAGACTGTACGCAACTTTTTGGAAAAAATAAAGTTCGATCGATTGAAGGAAGGGATCGAACCTTCGATCGATCAAAGTATTGTCAAGGGCTTGAACTTCTCTACTTTTGACAACTTTGCGCACCAATGGGAGAATGACCATATCTCTTCACTTGGACCTTGGATTGACCTCCGACTTGTGGCCACGTGACCATTACTCATAGATTTACATTTTATATTACATAGGAAATCTTCCAAATCTGAGGTCTTCAATGTCAAAAATGGCATTTTCTCAACCGCTTCCATTGTTCTCTTAACCAGAATCACTTTCCTTTAGCTCAACTTCAATCACTTACATTCTAATGTCTGTAAAATAATGCATAAACATAAGTTTTAGCATTAACATAATAAAAAGAATATTTTTATTAGAATCCACCTAAATTTACGGACTTTGGGGATAAAAGTATGCATAAAAGACCATGTAATATGCTATAAATATGCACTTTTCTCCTCTAATCACACCCCCCAACTAGCTCATTGCTAGTCCTTAGTAAGGAAGCGAACTAAAGTAAGATTTATTTAAACTCTAAAAAATTGAAAATAAAAAAAAATAAAAATCTTAACTTACTTTTGCAGGAACCACGATTGCATTTAGCGTATACAACAAGCCTTTAAACCCCTAGATTCCCCCTAGTGGACGAGTGTTGTCTCGTGAGGGTTTGCAATGAATCTACCCACAAAATTCATGTTTATGATAATGGTTCTCGTTTAAATGTTTTCAAGGAATTTTTTTTTTCTCTCTCTCTCATTTAGCAATGTGCTTAAGCTGAACAAACTCATGAAACTCTCTAGTATGCCATAGCCATGCAACACACACATTACAAATAATTATACTGTCAAAGTTATGAGAATATTCCATACCTATTAATCATCAAGTGTGTGTGTGAATGGACAACCAAAATGCAAAATTTTAATTTCAAAGCTTGCATAACCTAAGACGCTATCAAGACATTCATTTTGACTCAACTCTCACCGGGACTACACGCTCAAGATGAAATCGCTCCGAATTAGGTGTATAATTATCACTCATGATATGTAAGCAATAAAGAGTAAATGAAATGGAATCTAATACTTCTCATATCTAAATTGAAAAATGAAAATTTTATTGCATTAAGTCTCATGAAAGGATACCTTTCACTAGGAGAGTGAGATACTGTGGAGAACCCTCTCATTACCTTAACTTCAAATACAGTTTACTTAAAAGCATCAGGACTTTGAAAAAGCGGTGTTCGATTAAGAAGAAAGAAGTTCATGATTTTCAATTGAGTCAAAGGATGTGATTGGAATATCTACTACAATGTACACTTTTTAAACATCCCCACATCTCCAATATCTCTCTTCTCTCTCTCTCTCTCTTTTTATTTTTTCCTTTTTTCTTTCCCATTCTTCTATTTGTTGTTTTTTTTTTCTTTCGTAACAACCATTGGCATTTTTTTTCTATTTTTTTAATTTATATTTTCATGTGCTTTTTTTTTTGCCAACTTTCCCTTATTCACACAACCAAACTTCTTGTCAACGTAACACATCCTAATCACTCTTAGGTAGAGAAAAGAGGCTCAAACTCGTAATTTGGAGTTAGGCATATATTCTAGGATTGTAACGACAAGGCAATTATGGTAACGCTTAAAAGGTGTAATAAAGGAACAACATAGAGGTAGGACAAGGCTGTATTAACCATGTATGGTCAAAACATTGCCTGAATCATCTTCTAAGTTCATAGAATTATTCATTTCAACAAATTCAAGAGCTTTAGATTTGGTAAATCTTGAACGTTCTCTTCTAGTGATTAGTCATATGAAAGGAAAAAATGAGACTTTCAACGAGTGAATACTCTTTTCAAAAGTAAGAGTGATAGCATAAAACCCACCAAAACAAAAATGAGCTTTTGCAAAGAAAAAGTTCCTTGCTAAAGGGCACAATTTCGTTGTAAAACCCTTTGGAAGGAAAATTTTTCGTTGCTCAATTCCTTGCAGAAGCTGATGGAAAAACCGATTTAAGTTAAAAGTTTAAACGCGCAGCGGAAAAGTCAAGTTATAAAACTTAATGGTAGCCTAGGATCTACTACTTGTTAATTCCATAGATGCGTACAAGAGGGGACAAGAGTTATATCTTAGTGTCTTGAACTCAATTCTGATTTTCTTCTTCTTCCTTGGTGATGCAGCAGCCTCCACTATGTTGTCTTCACCTTTATGTCTCCTACGGATGCTTGCCCGAGAGACTAGAGATGGTGGGATCTCTAATAGAGAGGAAAAAGAAGGTTTGGGGCTCTAAAATAGTTTCTGCAGCTTCTGACGTTCTGAAACGACGAACTCCTTTTCCAGAACGCAGCTGCCCTATTTATAGATTTCCAGAACCGACCTAGACTTCGAGCGATCGAAGATCTTCGATCGATTGAACCTTCGATCGATCGAACCATTCTCGATCGATCGAGACTGCCAAGACTTCAATCGATCGAACATACTTCAATCGATCAAACTTGTCTTGACAACTTCCTCATGTGTCTTTCCAAGTATCCTGGCAGAGCTAAGAGTGGGACCTCCTAGGCTCTTTATTGTTGGCTGAGACTAGTTGTTAATTACCATGACCAAACTCTTTGATCAGCAAACTAACTAATTGGTCAGTTAACGTTTACTCCACTATAAAACGATAACTGAACTCCAACGCAAAAGAACATATCCGAAGCGATAACTAGACTTGTATGTTGTACTAATGTCCCTCTACCTTCAGCATTCGTAATCATATTCAGGTAGTCGGACAACTGTTACTGTCAACCTGAATCATGATTACTTCTTGTATTCCTAGAGTCCCATTCACCTCTCATGATTACCAAACATGTTGATAACTCTTATCAACAAGACTGCAGTACTCAGTAATCGACTTGGTGACATTCTCAAGGGAATGCTTACTCTGAAATAGAGGGTAGATTCTGTCTTGACAATATATGTTCACAACCCTATGATTATGACATACCCAAGATACCCAGGTGTTGATCTTCTATAGACCTCACTGATTGGTAAGTCAAAGCAGCCATATCCACAGTCTGTGTTCATAATCGTCTCAAGATTAAGAACACGTACCTTATACAAGTTATGAGTTCTTATCGACTGATTGATAGTCTTGAGTGTCAATAGGAAAGCTCAGGTCCGTCAATGCACTATAAGCACTAGCATGTTAACTAAGAGTTAAACTCTAGTGATTGAGATTAATCACTCTATCCAATGGTAGTTAATCATGCTACAGTGTAAACCTGATGAGATATCCAGTCTCATCATCCACTGTGACACATTCTAAGTAACAATGAATAGTAATTCGTATCTCACTTGTATGTATCTCATACATACACGAATTACTTACTATGATACTTAAGGATAACAATCATCTCATGAAAGAAACATACATAACTAAATGTAAAGCTGATATCCATATATTAAAATGTCAATGTCTCATATATAAAGTAAAGGTTTGAGGGCACAAACCCAACAAACTCCCACTTGCACTCATAACCATTCAGAACTACATCTAAGACCTAGACTAGCTAGATGACGAACAAAGACCTTCTGTGGCAAGGCCTTTGTAAACGGATCAGCAAGATTGTCAACGGTGGCAATCTTGGTGACAGTCACATCTCCACGTTGAACAATATCTCGGATAAGATGATATTTTCGCTCTACATGCTTTCCCTTCCCGTGGTTCCTTGGCTCCTTGTACTGAGCCACTGCCCCAATATTATCACAATAAAGCGTAATAGGTGAGAATGACGCTAGTACCACCTCGAGCTCCATATGAAACTTCTTGAGCCAAACAGCTTCCTTTGCGGCTTCACAAGCAGATACATACTGCCGAAGCATATGGAATTCCTGCCATGCGATTCCTCTCCTCCTGTGTCTTAGGACACTGTTCCTTGGAGAACGCTAAACCATGCCTGAAAGGTAACAAACCTTTCTTCGAATTATTCATTGAAAACTTAGTTAACACTTTATCGATATAACCAGCTTGAGATAATCCCATTATCTTTCGCTTACGATCCCGAAAGAGCTTTATCCCTAGAATATAGCTCGCCTCTCCTAGATCCTTCATATCGAAAGTACTAGCTAGCCAAACCTTGACCGTTGACAATGCTGCTACATCATTTCCAATGAGTAGAATGTCGTCAACGTAAAGCACAAGAAAAGCCACCACTTTCCCTTCACATTTCTTGTATACACAAGGTTCATCTAGATTTTGTATAAAACCAAACGACTTGACCGCTTGGTCAAAACGGATGTTCCAACTTCTAGATGCCTGCTTAAGCCCATAAATGGACTTTTGCAACTTGCATACCAAGTTACCTTTCTGACCAGCTATAAACCCTTATGGTTGTTGCATATAGATGTCCTCCTCAAGATTGCCATTCAAGAATGCAGTCTTGACGTCCATCTGCCAGATCTCATAATCTAGGCATGCAACAATGGATAGGAGTATCCTGATGGACTTGAGCATGACCACCGGCGAGAAGGTTCCTCATAGTCAATGCCCTCCCTCTGAGTATAACCTTTCGCTACAAGCCTAGCCTTATGGGTCTCAACCTTTCCATCATATGCTCTTTTCCTCTTGTAGACCCACTTACAACCAATGGGTTTAATATTGGCTGGAAGTTCTACAAGATCCCAGACCTGATTAGAATCCATATATTCTAATTCAACCTTCATAGCTTTAACCCAATGATCTGAATCAACATCAGCCATTGCCTCTTCATATGTGGCAGGATCAGATTCAGATTCTATGGAGACAGCTTCAAAAACTTCTCCTGAGAAAATGTATCTATCAGACTGGCTGATAATCCTCCCACTACAACGAGGCACCGGTGCGGAAATGGGTGAAGAAGTGGTATTTTTTTGATTTGCATCGTTATTAACTGCGGGTTGGACTGAGGGCTCTCCTTATATTTCTCTCAGATCTATCCTTCCCTTAGGTTTATGGTTCATGATATAATCATCCTCTAAGAAAACAGCATTTGTACTAGCAAACACTTTCTGTTCTCTTGGATCATAAAAATACCATCCATAAGTACCCTTTGGATACCCTACAAAATAACATACTTCTGATCTAGAATCCAACTTGCTCATCTTTCCTTTCAGCACATGTACCGGACACCCCCATATCCGGAGATGTTGCAAAGAAGGCTTGCGCCCAATCCACATCTCCCGTGGTGTCCTGGGAATAGATTTGCTTGGTACTAGATTTAGTATGTATGCAGCGGTTTCCAAAGCATAACCCCAAAGGAATAATGGCAACTCTGAATAAATCATCATTGACCTAGTCATGTCTAAAAGAGTCCGGTTCCTTCTCTCCGCTACACCATTCTGCTGAGGAGTGCCAGGTGCAGTCAACTGTGACAGAATCCTATTCTGAACGAGGTGATCAATAAACTCATTAGAGAGGTACTCGCCACCTCGATCTGATCGAAAGGCCTTGATATGTGAGCCCAATTGCTTCTCCACTTCAGCCCTAAACTCTTTGAACTTTTCAAAGGCTTCAGACTTGTGCTGCATTAGGTACACATATCCATACCTAGAGTGGTCATCAGTAAATGTTATGAAATACTCATAACCACCCCCTTGCTCTAATATTTATTGGTCCACACACATCAGTATGAAATAATTCCAACAGTGCATTGGTTCTATTGCCCTTTGCAGGAAAGGGCCTTTTGGTCATCTTACCCTCTAAACAAGACTCACAGACTTCTATTGGTTCGAGAACCAAATCGCCTAAGACCCCTTCTTTGACTAGTCTGCCAATCCTATTTAGATTGATATGGCCAAGCCTCATATGCCAAAACCTTGTTGGATTAGTGGAAGGTTCTTTTCTTATAGATGGTATAGTTACCATTGAGTTATTAAGTTCCAAGCAAGAATCTTTAGAAATATTAGGAGTGATCACATACAAACCATTTGATTTAACACCAGAACATATAAAAGAACTATTTCTTTTAATAACAACTTCAGTTCCAAAATGAAAAGAATAACCATTATTCGATAAATTAGAAACTGAAATTAAATTACGTCTCATTGAAGGGACGTAAAGTACATCAGATAAAATCAAAACTTTATTGTCTAGAAATTCTAAAACTACGACTCCTATAGCAACCGCTGAAACAGTTGCACTAGAACCTAGAGTAAGTATGATTTCCCCATCACTGCACCTCCTGGTTGATCTGAACCCCTGCAATGAATTACAGATATGGTTAGTCCCATCAGAATCAATGCACCAAGTGTTTGAAGTATCCGTAATAAAACTTACTTCAATCACATGTGATTCAATCATACCTTGAACTCTGGTAGCTAAGAATTCTGGACAGTTCCTTTTCCAGTGGCCCTTCTCACCGCATTGGAAACACTTTCCTTTGCCTTGGCCACCCACCTTCCCTTTGCCCTTACCTTTTCCCTTAGATTTTGCAATCTTAGGGACCGGTCCAACACTTGGACCACCAGTGCCAGCCTTCTTCTTCCCTTTCTTTCCTTTCGGTGTAGATCGGGAAGAGGAAGCAATTTTCTCAACGTTCAAGACATTGACCCCAGGTTTGATCACCCCTTCCGCTGCCAAAAGAGAACTCATCAATTCGCTCATTGAAAAATTCATTTGATTCATATTATAGTTAAGTTTAAATTGAGTGAATGAAGGCGACAGCGAATTGAGGATCACATCAACTTGAGTCTGTGCATCGATGTTGGCACCTAGGGTTTCCAGCTCGTTTAAATAACCAATCATTTTTAAAACATGTTCCTTGACTAGAGGCCCTTCCGACATCTTTGCACTCATTATCTTTTGCATGGCTACCTATCTAGCAGGCCTGCCATGCTCCCCGAACATCTTTTTGAGGGATGTGATAATGTCACTGGCAGAATCATTCGATTGGAATTGGTGTTGCAACACACCAGCCATTGAGGCCAGAATATAGCAACGAGCCATTCCATTCGACTTCTTCCATTTGTCGAACTCGCGTCTGGAAGCTGCCGAAGCATTTGCCGCGTCTTCGGGGCATGGGGTGGTGAGGACATATATGTGATCCTCCGCAGTTAACACGATGTCAAGGTTACGTTTCCATTCAGTGTAGTTATTTCCAGTTAACTTGTTTTGAGTGAGTATGGTGGCAAGTGGACTAAATGCAGATCCAGAAATTATGATTACTGAAAATCAAACAAACAAAATAAATATGGATATCAGAATTAGACAGTTTGAAATAAAAGAATCCTTAAAAACTCTTATTTTAAAACAAAGTCACCGGAATATCGAAACAAAAGAATAAAGCCTCCGTGTGGTGGTTAATTTTTGATTTTTCGATTAATCAAGACTTGTCCGCTATGCAACTCTTGCAAAACAAGTTATGACTCCCGAACCCTTTTGATCTCTAAGTTTCTGAATAATACCCCGTGTGGGATCCTTTATCCATAGCTTAGCTAGTGTGTACCATTAACTAGGATCCAATCACAACCGTCTCAAGTAGCGCCTCCGTGTGGTGGTCACCCTCTAACACGTCTGATTGATTCTATCAAAGGAAGTTCACATCTAGTAACCAATGAGTAATGCACCCTCCGTATGGAATGATCACCCCTGGGGACGTGACACAGAATGCACTACTCATCTTACAGTGAACCGTTAATAGAAGATCGTGGGTGTCAATTAATAAGACCCTCTCCCACTAGATTTAGAAATTGAGGATTTTGCTTTAAAAAATGTTTCCACACCATAAACATCCAATGTTTACTAATGCGTTGAAATGGTTTTTGAATTTTATTTTAGAAAACTTGTTTTACGTGCATGCAAGTAGTAACAATATAATTAAATGCCAATCACAAACCAAGCACATAAAACAAAAAACTAAAATTGAAAATAAAGACATCCAAACAATGCCTCTATCTCCCATGGCTCTATCTCCATAGAACCTCCTTTTGGTTTGATCGCCTCCAGCTCCATCTTCATGGACAACGGCTCCTTGCTCCATCTTCATGGATTTTCTAATTCTATTACATTTGTCCTATGCTTCTTTCAAAACTTACAATTTTTCTAGAAATAGAAATAGCAACAACAAAATACAATAAAAGGCTAGGGAAACCGTTGCGACTTTCCTTTTCGTAGGATTGAAGTCGCAGCGCCCTTTACATATGCCTTAAAACCAAACCAAACTTAAATTAAAAAAAGCACCAATCTCAAACAATTTAAACACAAAATATTCAAATGACTTGGTGCCATGGGAAATAGCGACTAATCTAGCTGCAAAAGGGTTAGTCGTACACACATCCATACATACATAATAAATATATGTGACTATTGGAACACTTAATTGATTCACACAGTATATAAACTCTTTACATACTGAATTAGAACTTAAAATAGCATCTTACATCTCTGTCACAGTTCGATCGATCGAAGACCGTTCGATCGCTCGAACCTTCGATCGATTGAACTCTGTTCAATCGCTTGAACTTTCTGTTTCATAGAATGATTTTAAAAATTTTCAGAATACTTTAAAAAAAAAAACTTTTAATTTCAAAACACCTTAAAACTGTGAAACAGAGAGCCTGACAAAGAATCTGTCTCGATCGATCTAACTTCATTCGATCGATCGAGTACAGAGGATGTTCGATCGATCGAAACATGTTCGATCGATCGAACCCGCCTTGCATCCCATGCAATCACAGATTTATATTCTGCTGCGATAACACTGCAGAAACAGATCTGTGACAATGCCGTTTCGAAAATAGTTCTAAAATCAACATGCAAATCAAAATAGAATTCCAAAAACGCATCTATAGATCCAAACGAGCGTGGCTCGGATACCAATTGATGGAAAAACCGATTTAAGTTAAAAGTTTAAATGCGCAGCGGAAAAGTCAAGTTATAAAACTTAATGGTAGCCCAGGATCTACTACTTGTTAATTCCATAGATGCGTACAAGAGGGGACAAGAGTTATATCTTAGTGTCTTGAACTCAATTCTGATTTTCTTCTTCTTCCTTGGTGATGCAGCAGCCTCCACTAGGTTGTCTTCACCCTTATGTCTCCTACGGATGCTTGCCCGAGAGACTAGAGATGGTGGGATCTCTAATAGAGAGGAAAAAGAAGGTTTGGGGCTCTAAAATAGTTTCTGCAGCTTCTGACGTTCTGAAACGACGAACTCCTTTTCCAGAACGCAGCTGCCCTATTTATAGATTTCCAGAACCGACCTAGACTTCGAGCGATCGAAGATCTTCGATCGATCGAACCTTCGATCGATCGAACCATTCTCGATCGATCGAGACTGCCAAGACTTCAATCGATCGAACATACTTCAATCGATCGAACTTGTCTTGACAACTTCCTCATGTGTCTTTCCAAGTATCCTGGCGGAGCTAAGAGTGGGACCTTCTAGGCTCTTTATTGTTGGCTCAGACCAGTTGTTAATTACCATGACCAAACTCTTTGATCAGCAAACTAACTAACTGGTCAGTTAACGTTTACTCCACTATAAAACGATTACTGAACTCCAACGCAAAAGAACATATCCGAAGCGATAACTAGACTTGTATGTTGTACTAATGTCCCTCTACCTTCAGCATTCGTAATCATATTCAGGTAGTCGGACAACTGTTACTGTCAACCTGAATCATGATTACTTCTTGTATTCCTTGAGTCCCATTCACCTCTCATGATTACCAAACATGTTGATAACTCTTATCAACAAGACTACAGTACTCAGTAATCGACTTGGTGACATTCTCAAGGGAATGCTTACTCTGAAACAGAGGGTAGATTCTGTCTTGACAATATATGTTCACAACCCTATGATTATGACATACCCAAGATACCCAGGTGTTGATCTTCTATAGACCTCACTGATTGGTAAGTCAAAGCAGCCATATCCACAGTCTATGTTCATAATCGTCTCAAGATTAAGAACACGTACCTTATACAAGTTATGAGTTCTTATCGACTGATTGACAGTCTTGAGTGTCAATAGGAAAGCTCAGGTCCGTCAATGCACTATAAGCACTAGCATGTTAACTAAGAGTTAAACTCCAGTGATTGAGATTAATCACTCCATCCAATGGTAGTTAATCATGCTACAGTGTAAACTTGATGAGATATCCAGTCTCATCATCCACTGTAAAACATTCTAAGTAACAAAGAATAGTAATTCGTATCTCACTTGTATGTATCTCATACATACACGAATTACTTACTATGATACTTAAGGATAACAATCATCTCATGAAAGAAACATACATAACTAAATGTAAAGCTGATATCCATATATTAAAATGTCAATGTCTCATATATAAAGTAATGGTTTGAGGGCACAAACCCAACAGAAGCTTCCTCAATAAAGCTTCTAGGAACGAAAACAAATTTTCTTGCAAATTCTTACATTTGGCAAGGAAATTTTTTCCTTGCTAGTGCTCACGTTTTTCATTGCTAAATGCCTAATTTCCTTGCAAAAAACATGTTTTTGTGTTGTAATTTGGACAATTGGAAAGGAAAAAATTTTGTTGCTAAATATCCGAGTCTAAGGCAAGGAAATATGTTCCTTGCTAAAAACGACATTTAGCAAGGAATATGATTTCTTTGCAAATGATTTTAACATAAGGCAACGAAACAATTTCCTTGCTAATAAAATTAGTTCCTTGCCAATTAAACAACTCTAAGACAAGGAAATAATTTCATTTCTAAAGGTTATTTTTAGCAATGAAAATTTGGTTCATTGCCCAATTTGTTCTCTTAAAAGTAATCCCAACAATACATGTGGAATCCAATGTTTATTTTTAATTCTGTAATATTTCAAATCCTGTTCAATTTATAAATATAGAATAATCCAAACTTGTCGAACATAAAATAATATCACATCCAACATTACACAAATTTCATATATCCGAAAAATACATAGTAGGTCACAAAAAATATCCAACACAGGATTAATTTTCATACATCCAACATCCTAGCTACTAAATAAGTCCCATAATGCGCATTTAGTAAAAAAAAAAAAAGAGTCCCACAATAGAAAGACAATAATGAATTGTTGAACACTCTAACGAGCAATCCACCAACTCTACGCGCCATCTGCAAAAAAAAAAAAAAAAATTACGTTAATGTGTTATAAATTAATATAAGAAGAGAAAAAAAAATACGGAATTACCCTATGTAACATCAATTTGTGCACATAGTTTATAGACTTTGGGTAAGTGAGTGTATATGTAACATCAATTTGTGCACATAGTTTATAGACTTCGGGTAAGTGAGTGTAACAGTGTTCATGCAAACTAATATCTTCTATATAAACACTTTGCACTTGGATCTTTTACAACGCGTGTAAGTCATGAGAGTCTTATACAACCGATTAAATGGCTGATATTATAGGAAAAAAGCTGGGGAAAAAAATTAACTTTTGATTGTTAAGTAGAGAATAATCTTGACATTGAGGAAAAAACACATATTACCATGCAAATATGCACAAACAATACTCAATTCCAGATTTGTATGCTAACACAAACAATTCCCGTAATAAATTGTTGGGTAATTCTTTGGTGACAACTTTCATACAACTTTCTAAAAGATGTGTCTATCTCTCTCCTGTGTCACTGTGGGGTCCAGTGACATCACAGGAGAGAGATAGACACATTTTTTTTAAGAGGTTGTATGAAAGTTGTATAAAAGTTGTCACCAAAGAATTACTCTAAATTGTTTCTAAGTTAGTTTTTGTTGTATTTTATTGAGAAGTACCAAATAGCCATAATTAATTTGAATTGATTTTATCTATAAGCAAACCCACAGTATGTGGCATTTACAGTAGTATAGATACGAAATATTTATGAAGTCAATTACCTCTCCCTACCCTACTTCTTTGTTCTCCCTCCCTCCCTCTCTCTCTCTTTCCCTCTCGATTTTGGCTTCCTCAGTTCGTCTTTTAACAATTTCTCTCAAGTTGAATTTTAAAGAAATGGAGAGGGGGATTAAGTTTCAAATGACAATTTAGGACTCTAGAGTATTGTTTATGAATGAAAAAGCTTAATAGTGTTTTACTGTAAATATGTGTGCCAGTTAAAACAAAATGGATACCTCTCTTTCAAAGTATGATATACTTACATTTGTTTATATGGGCCTCTATAATTTTTGGCTAGCTATTTTACCCCTACAGATTATTTTCCTATCATTTCAAGTGGCCAAATGCACCAGTATAAAACTTCATCATGCTTCTAAGAAATGTATATTTTTAAAGCATCTAGGACAACATATTTTCAAAGCATCTAGAACTCTAGAAATGTATGCTTTATAAGAAATGTATATTTTCAAACTCATCTTGAGAAAGATGTTTCTCTTAACTTTTAGGATAGCATCTAGGTAATTGTAGTTTGAGTTCTCTGTACATAAACTATCAATGGGAAACTCCAAAAAATGAAAAAAAAAAAAAAAAAGAAAGAAAGAAAGAAAGAAAATTAGAGATAATCAAAACGAGGAGAGAGAGAGAGAGAGAGAGAGAGAGAGAGAGAGAGCCCAACGGTCACATAACTCACATGTAAACGTCAATTGAATTTTCTATTTTTTTTTTATAATCCAAACTGTTGATTGATAAGCAAGAACTATGATGGTCACTGTCATGTAACCACAAACAAAATGGTGGATAAACATTTGAACAGGCTCAAAATTGCCAGACCCAAACAAACAAATTGCACAACATAAACCTAGGCCCAAGGAGACATAAATTTCCAATCCAATGTCCATATCTATAATTAGATCAGTTAACCATGCATAAATGGTCTACGGCACCCAGGGAGCAAAACCCCTGAATTAATAATATTACTGCAAAATTTTAATTGTCCAATTCATGCTCATTTTTTTTTATTAGTAAAGCAAATTTAAAATAGAGCAACTAGGGAATGTAAGCAAAGTAACTACTTCACATAGTTTACAAATCAATACCTGAGGAGCACTGCCAAACAGATCCTCTAGAGTAGACGTACACAACAAGACTTGGTCCACATAGTCAGGATCAACCTCGGCCATTTGAAGAACTCTCCTTGCTGCCTCTGCAGCCAAATCGTCAGGTTATCTTTCCCTGCAAAAGCACAAACAAATGTTTATTTAGTTTGAATACCTAAAATGCCAGTACCTAATAAGATGCATCTTGCTACCAACAGCCACAAAAACAAACTTAGATTTAACAACGTCAAAATATCTCTAATAAGTAATAGTGTAATGCATGAAGATTTTATTTAAGTAATAGGAAACAATCAAATCATTAGGTGATTCAGCAAAAAACACAAAATGGAGCATCCAGCAATATGTTCTTATCTTTTTTGAATTTTAAATAGCAACTGTTGGAAATTAAACTTGATTTTTGAAGATGTGGTCAATTTACCAATATGAAGATGAAGAATTTCAGTCAAAAGAAGAGGAATCCAGAATTGTTTAGTCCTATCTAGAAGCTGTTTAAAATTAAATAGAGTATCTAGTAATATGTGTTGACGTATGAAGTTGATAAAAGTATTTGGAAGGTCCCTAGTTTTATATGTGAACACATTTATGATTTGGTAATGTTAGTCATGCACTATTATGTATCACAGTGCCTATATATATAGGCTTTGAATCATGTCATTCAATGAGAGTGAGAATAAAAATAGAATACAAGTTTCAATATATTTGTCATCTCTCGGTTTATATACTACCCATTACTCATACATACACCTTAGCCAATATTTCATACATTTTACATAACAGTGTGGTATCATAGCAACAAAAAAAAAAAAATTTATTTCCCTCCAAACACATGGCCAACAATCCATCTCAGTCCAATGTCCCTAAACTCACCAGAGAAAATTATGATAATTGGTCCATACAAATGAAGGCATTACTCGGCTCTCTTGATGTTTTGGATCTCGTAGAAGATGGCTTCACCGAGCCCACAACAACGCAAGAAGAAGAAAATATGTCCGAAGAGATGAAGAAACAATTGAAAAGTTCAAAGAAGAAAGATTGGAAAGCAAAGTCCACCATTTATCAAGGACTTGATGAACCAACATTTGAGATCATCTCGAGTGCCAAAACATCAAAGGAGGTATGGGAGACACTTCAGAAAACCTTTAAAGGGTCAGATCAAATAAAGAAAGTTCGGCTTCAAACTTTAAGACTTGAATTTGAGTCTTTACATATGAAAGGTGCAGAGTCAATTGCCGAGTATTTGTCACGAGTGATGGTGGTTGTTAATCAACTACGAAGAAATGGAGAATAATACCCGATGTTCGAGTAACGGAGAAAATTTTGCGATCTTTGGATCCAAAATTTGATGTGGTGACTGCAATTGAAGAATCCAAAAATTTGGAGGAGACGCCCATTGAACAAGTTGTTGGTTCCTTACAAGCTTATGAGCAAAAGCTGGCCAAGAGAGGGGGAGAAAAGAACCTCGAGCATGCACTTCAGACAAAGCTTTCACTCAAAGAAAGACCTGAACGTGGAAGACCGGAACGTGGAAGATTCCAACGAGGCCGAGGTTTTGGAAGAAGAGGTCGAGTAGGACGATTTGACCGTGAAGAGACACAAAGAAGTGAGCAATGTGTTCAAAATGATGGAGGAGATAAAAGGCAGCAATGGAACACTTCACGAGGCCGAGGAAGAGGTCGGTACTCAAGGCCCTATTATAGACCACAGTATGGAAGATCTGAAAAATATTGCAACATTTGTAAAAAACTTGGTCATTACACTTCTGAATGTTGGTATCGAAACACTACCAATGAAGAGGAAGTTCATTTGGCTAAAGAAGAAACTAAAGAAGAAGAGCCTACTATTCTTTTAGCCTGCAATGATTCTGTTTCAAACCAAGGAAGTGAGTGGTATCTTGACACTGGTGCTAGCAATCACATGTGTGGGAAGAAAAACTTGTTCGTGGTTATTGATGAAAGCTACAAAGGCAATATTGTGTTCGGAGATTTGACGAAAAGGCCCGTGAATGGAAGAGGTAAAATTCTTATAACATCAATGAATGGTGAGCATCAATTAATTTTCGATGTTTATTATGTTCCCAACTTGAAAAGTAATATTCTTAGTTTGGGACAATTGCTTGAAAAGGGCTATGACATTCACATGAAGGATTTAGGCCTTTGCATTCGTGATAAACATAAGAAATTGGTTACTCGTGTTAAGATGACGAAGAATAGAATGTTTCCTCTCAATCTCAAAGTTGATCAATCAAGATGTCTCCAAGCAAAAATTGTGGATGATTCTACTCTTTGGCATCTTAGATTTGGACATTTGAATTTTCAAGGACTAAATATTTTGTCAAAGGAGAAGATGGTGACAGGAATTCCTCGAATTGACCGGCCTATGAAAAAGTGTGAAGGATGCATCATTGGAAAGCAACAAAGAAAAAGTTTCACAAAAGGAAAGTCGAGAAGGGCAACTCATCCTCTTCAGTTGGTGCACTCAGATGTGTGTGGTGCAATTAAACCAATGTCTCTTGGTGGAAACAGGTATTTTCTTACCTTCACTGATGATTTTAGTGGCAAGACATGGGTTTATCTCATAAAAGAAAAAAGTGAAGTTTTTCAAAAATTCAAAGAGTTCAAAAGTTTGGTTGAAAAGCAAAGTGGTTTCAATATCAAGGCATTAAGATCCGATTGTGGTGGAGAGTACACATCAAATGATTTTGAAAATTTTTGTAAGGAAAATGGGATTGTTCATCAATTTACAATTCCATATACCCCCCAACAAAATGGTGTCTCGGAAAGGAAAAATAGAACGATTCTTAATCTTGTCCGTTGCATGTTGAGAGAAAGAAATGTGCCAAAAGAATTTTGGGGAGAAGCCGTTGCTTGTGCTGTTTATTTATTAAACAGGTTTCCGGCTAGAAGGCTACGTGATTTGACATCGGAGGAAGCTTGGAGTTCACAAAAGCCAAGTGTTGGTCATTTGCGAATTTTCGGATGTGTTGCTTATGCTAAAGTGCCTGAGCAAAGAAGAACAAAATTGGAGGACAAAGAGAAAAGGCAATTTTCTTGGGCTATGGAGAGAATGGCTACAAATTGTACAATCCTATCACAAAAAAGGTGTTCTTTTCAAGAGATGTTGAATTTGATGAAGTTTCAGCATGGGATTGGAAAGGAAAATCTCAAGAGAAGGGAATTTTACTTGAAGAAGAAGAAGAAAATAGCATCCCAGAAAATGGTGCAGGTGCAGCCATGTCTCCTCAAAGAGAAGTCACTAGTCCAATGTCTAGTGAAAGACCAGCCCAAAAGACAAGAAGAATTCAAGAGCTTTATGATGTTACAAGAAGAATTGATGATTCTAATGAAGAAGATTTTACTATGTTTTGTCTTTTTACAGGAAGTGATCCAATTAGCTTTGATGAAGCACATAAAAAGGAAAAATGGAGACTTGCTATGAATGAAGAAATTCAAGCTATTGAAAGGAATAATACACGTGTAGATAAGTATTTCATTTAGAATGGTTTTTCAAAGTGCCCATATGAACATGCTTTATATGTGAAGATTAATAATTGTGGAGATGTTTTACTTGTTTGTCTATATGTTGATGATTTGATCTTCACAGGAAATAATCCTTCAATGATGGAAGATTTTAATAAGTCAATGACTCGTGAATTTGAAATGACTGATATTGGACTCATGGCTTATTTCTTGGGAATCGAAGTGAATCAAAACTCTCAAGGCATTTTTGTTTCTCAAACTCACTACACAAAAGGGATCTTGAAGAAGTTTGGCATGGAAAATTGTCAACCCGTTGACACACCAATCGAAGGAGGAGGAAAATTAAAGAAAGAAGGCGACGGGAGAAATGTTAATCCAACTTATTTCAAAAGTTTGGTTGGAAGTCTTTGGTATCTCTCTTGTACACGGCCCGATATTCTCTATAGTGTTGGGTTAATTAGCCGCTACATGGAAAATCCCAAAATGTCTCACTTGCAAGCCGCTAAAAGGATTCTAAGATACTTGAAAGGTACGGCTGATTTTGGTCTATTTTATCCATCAAATGATGATTTGAAGCTTATCGGTTACACCGATAGTGATTGGGCCAGTGATTTGGATGATCGCAAAAGTACTAGCGGATTTGTATTTTTTCTTGGAAAAACGGCGTTCACTTGGTCGTCAAAGAAGCAACCGATTGTCACTCTCTCAACTTGTGAAGCAGAATATGTGGCAATTGCATCTTGTGTGTGTCATGCTATATGGTTAAGGAAGTTATTGAATGAAGTTCAAGAGCCACAACAAGAAGCAACAGAGATCTATGTGGATAGCAAGTCGGCAATTCAATTGGCAAAAAATCCAGTCTTTCATGATAGAAGCAAACATATTGACACAAAGTATCATTTCATTAGAGATTGTGTCAAGACAAAGGAAATTCAATTTGTTCACACAAGGTCCGAAGATCAAATTGCGGATATCTTCACAAAGCCGCTGAAGGGTGCAACATTTTACAAGCTTAGAAATTTACTTGGTGTTACTGTTATTGGTGAATCAAGTTTAAGGGGGGATGTTGGAAATTAAACTTGATTTTTGAAGATGTGGTCAATTTACCAATATGAAGATGAAGAGTTTCAGTCAAAAGAAGAGGAATCCAGAATTGTTTAGTCCTATCTAGAAGCTGTTTAAAATTAAAAAGAGTATCTAGTAATATGTGTTGACGTATGAAGTTGATAAAAGTATTTGGAAGGTCCCTAGTTTTATATGTGAACACATTTATGATTTGGTAATGTTAGTCATGCACTATTATGTATCACAGTGCCTATATATAGGCTTTGGATCATGTCATTCAATGAGAGTGAGAATAAAAATAGAATACAAGTTTCAATATATGTCATCTCTCGGTTTATATACTACCCATTACTCATACATACACCTTAGCCAATATTTCATACATTTTACATAACAACTCATCCTCTTTACCATCAAAAACAATTAAGAATAATGGCACTGATATTGATATTTGTCCCGTTCTTTACACGACTAAGAACCAAACAATGAGTTTTGAATCACAAATATCCAGCACAAGACTGCACAAAAACCAACAAAGTGAATCCAACATGTGTGATCGTATACCAGATATCTTGAACGTTAAGGCTCTATTTGGTTCATGAATTTAGTGATGTAACGGAAAAGAAAACATCAGGTAAATCACTTTCCATTGGTTCATTAGGAAACAAGTGAGGAAAATTGAAAGGAAAAAGAAATAGGGATAAAATGAAATTGGAAATGTAGAATTTGGTTACAAAAGCAAGCACTGCAAGAAGACACAGACCTGGAAGGATATTTCGTTTACGAATCCCAATGCGAGCGGCTATCCATTCATCAGATTTCAACACTTTTTCTAAGATCGTCATTCGAAATCTGAAGACTTGGTTTATGACAGACCCACATCCAACTAATTTGTATCCTTTTCTAGCAAACCTGTAAATTCTCAAAATCAGAACAAAAGAAAGATTATCTTCGAAGTGTGAGAAAGAAAGAAGAGATGAGAGAGAGAGAGAGAGAGAGAGAGAGAGAGAGAGAGAGAGAGAGAGAGATGTTCAAGGTTGGGCGGCGAGGGCAAGATGGTGGGGCAGTGTGTGGGAGTGGTCCGGCAGTGGTGGGAGATTAGCTAGAGATGGAGAGAGCCGTTGACGGTGGTGCATAGGAGTATTCTTTCCCCAAAGTGAGTGTGTGTGTGTGTGTGTGTGTGTGTGTGAGAGAGAGAGAGAGAGAGAGAGAGAGAGAGAGAGAGGGTAGTGATTGTTTGGGGAAAAATTGACTTGTGAGAGGAAAAGTAATTTGAGGAAACATTGGGCACTTCTTTTTGGCCAATTTGGCACGGCTTGAAACGGCATCAGATTGGGCACGGTTTTAAACCACGCCAGATTGGCAAAATGCCGTACCGAATTGTTTCACAATTTTATAACCATGCCAAATTAAAATTCGGGAAACGTGCCAGTTTGGCACTTTTGTGTAGTGTAAGCATATCAACGCTATATAATTATGCTATCAGAAGCAAAAAAAAAAATCTAACATTTGTACATATTTATGCATATATGTGAACCTGTACATACACACTCCAGTATTACATATAAATTCTCAAATAGGTCAAACCACTAACACGTCCTAGCTATAAACCAAAAGAAGTTGCATGGATTAATATTTTGCAAGCATTTCACAGGATGTCACTATGCAAACTCACTCAAACAGTTTGGTCTAGATCTACCGGAGTACCAAATTGTTGGGTAGCATGTTGGAACCAGTAGAACAATTTAAAATTTACAATTTGACAGATAAGCCAATAGAACTTTGTGGTTAAAACAGAAATAAGCCAAAAAAAAAAAGCAAAAATAAGTCTGCCAAGAGTTGCTTCACAAGCTAGGAACAATCTACTATTTTTATGATCAAAACTCTTCATCATAATCTCATGGTGTTTGGAATAACTCCACTAGATGCGGTCATAACAAAATCAAGAGATCATGATCATTCTAATGAGCTGGTGCATCCAATTCCATGTTACCCAAAACTCAAACTAAACCATTGGGTTAGACACGTACAACTAGCATAAACCAAATTTTTTTCCCTGAATCCATAAAATTGAATAGCTAAGCTTATTTCGGAAAAGTTTTACAAATAAGCAACTTACTTACATAGACTCCTGTGAAGTTTCATCTGCCCATTTCTTCTTCTTTTTTGCTAAAGCACGTTAAGTACCACAAACAGTTCACGTCGGTTCCTCTCCTGTAATTCGATCACGCTGTAACATTGATTAAGGACAACATGCGCATCCTTCTGAGTATCATGATATGTAATAAAAATTAAAATTAAAACTTCAGTGAGATTACATTATCGTGGCTGATGATTTTAGCACAGCCCATGGTCCCATATATAGATGTGACCGATCTTCTGCTTTTCCTGATTCTTTTTGTTTGTCACTAACTTTCTGCATCGAATTGGAAGAGTATGAACAACGACATGAACATAGGAACAAATTATGATATCAAAATGAATGCACTTTTATCTTAAAGACATCAGATCCGAAGTATTTGACAATTTTTAACCTTTTTTTTTTATATTACTTAACCATGGAGTAAAAAATGGGAAGACATGCATAAACTAGTGTTTCTTACAATTTTCTTTTCCTTTCTCTAAATCCGCAAGCAAACATAGCATTAGTAGAAGTTTGGAAGTAGTCTAAAAATTCTTTTGCCTTTGTTTGTAATTTACAAAAAAGCGAATTAGATTAAAGCACTTTCGTTTATAATAAAACAAGAAGGTAAGGTTCACTGTTTGTCTTTTCGGTGGGCTGATGCTGGGTTTGCTGCTTTGCTGTTAGTCTCAGTTTAAATCAAAGTGTGGGGATGCATCGGCATGGATCGAACATGTATGCTTTTATGACTGATAGTTGCGGCTCTGAGGCTAAAGAAATTTTGAAGCTGCTTATCTTAATGCTGCTTTAACTTATGACCTCGTGACTTTCTGTATTAGTTTTAGGGGCTCTAGCTTGTTGAGTGGGCTGAAGTTGGTGGAATGTATCATTGACCTTTTTGGTCCTATTTGATAAAACTTGCTTGCGGTTTCAAAAAAAAAATAAAAAAGGTAAGGTTCACAAAGTCAAGGAAATTTCTTGCAAGAAACCAAAGTAGGTGAGGTTTTTATAGGTTATGGGTTTGACTTGAAACGAAATTAAATAGATTACATTTTTCTTTGGGAAACTGCATTTTACCCCTTATATTTTGACCATTGTTTAAGTCATTTCCTGTATTTTGAAAAGTATAAAATAACCCTTTATACTTTAAACTAAAGTAAAAATAACAGAATCTGTTAAAGTGACAATGAAATGAAAAAATACCCTCATATAGAGGGGATGAATTGAACAAAGGTCAAAGTAGAGGGGGGTAAAATGAATCTTTTCCTACTACTGTTTGGCGGGAATAGTGAATTTTGAACACTCTCCGTCCATTTGACAGAAAATCTGACACTTTTACTTTAGTTTAAAGTACATGGGGGTTATTTGATACTTTTCAAAACACAGGGGGTGACTTGAACAATGATCAAAGTACAGGGGGTAAAATGAGGTTTCCCCTTTTTCTTTTGAACAAATAGATAGCTAGGATAGTAGGATGTATGGTACATCCCAATTTGGGACCCAAAATGTTGTAGTTAGGTTCCAAATGATGTAAGTAGGTCACAACATGTTACAATTTTGAAAACAACTTCGCTTTTTGAAAAGCAATGTAATTTTCAAATTTACAATATTTTAGGACCTAACTACAAAATTTTGTAACAAAAACAATAGGTATGTACGAATTGTGATACATTCTAAACCACTAGTCTAGGAGTTATCATAGAACTTTTGCTAGTTATATATATATATATGTATTACCAAATATGATAACAATAATGCTAGGGACACTCCACAAAGCACACCCCAAAGCACATCATGCTTTAAATGCATGTACCTTTGGTTGTGGAGAATTTTTACACAGGGCCCACACTTTTTTGAAAACTGTCATGGAAGTCCAAGGTACATGCACACAAAGCATGAAGTGTGCTTTGGGGTGTGCTTTGTGGGGTGTCTCTAGCACCACTCATATGATAATGAGCATAACACAATTCCCTAGAGGCTTTAGCCCAAACAACAATAAACAATGTAAAACACAAATAGCCAAAACAAAAGTAAGGCTCCCTCATAAAATTAACAACAAAATCGCAGGAAATAACTACAGCAACAGAGAACGCAATCCTATCCATGAAAAGCACCATAATCATCCTTTAAAAGTGCTAAAAAAATACACCAAGTAATAATCCAACAAAATAAATATGTATATACGTGTTGTGATATAAAGTGGAGAAATAATGAAGTCAAACTTACTAGAGTGGAGAGACACAGAGTTAGGGAGTAATTCCTACGGATGGTGGGTGATCCACATACCACATGCATTTTGTAAATATAGCAACAAAATCAAACATGACAGCTCTTTCAATCCATGATGGTAAACCTAACGCAAAATCTGAGAATTAATTTTTTTTTTTAATTTTTTTTTTTTTTTGGGTGGGGGGTGATTTCATTGATTTCATTGATTTAAAGGATAACAAGGGAAAGACACTTACCAAATCAAAGCTACAGACACAAGAATGACTAGTGCCCAAAGCACACCCAGGCCCTCTAACCGCTTAAGCAAAGCCTCTCAATTAGGCAAAACTACAATCATCTGTAGTGCAAGGACCTAGAACAAACATGATCAGGCTCCCACCCCCCAAACAGAAAAACACAGCAAACAAAGACATCAATAACAGATCCAGACAAACCCAAATCACCCAATCGACACAAAGTGGCACACAATCGACACACACACACACACGCACAAGCACAGAGAGAGAGAGAGAGAGAGAGAGAGAGAGACAGAGAAAGTGTCATGACCCTGCCTTGTGAAGAGATATTATGACCGTTGGCAAAGATGGATTTCAGCCGTACGATATGCTGTTTGAATTGTAGCCATGGGATGGTTTGAACGACGTCGTTCTATTAAATAGCTCCTATAGAGCGACGTCGTTTGATAACCAGTACTTTGATTGTAAATTTAGTTGTAATAGTGATAGGTGTCTCTCTGTAATTGGTTAGAATGATAATTGGTTAGTTGTAACAACCAACAAGTGGGTATTTCTAACTGATGAGGGTCTGTAATTCATTTGCGAAAGTTGTTAATAAGAACTTCAACTCCTTCCCTCTCCTTTGTTTTCTCTTCTTTCTCTCTCTAGTTCATCTTCTTCTTCAAACTTCTACTCTCTGCTCTGTAATTTTGATTGTATCAGTAAGGATCTAATAAGGGGGTCCTTACAAGTGGTATCAAAGCATTCGATTCAAGGGTAAGTGGAGCAAATTCGTTTGTAATTGATGGGGCCACTTGTGGAAAACATGAAATCATACTCAACAGTTCTTTCAATAGATAATAAATCTCCTGAGAAAATGGTTCAAGAATTGATGGAATGGAAGCTGCAAAGCCAAGTTGGTAAGAGTTCTTTACAAGATCAGGTTGAATCTGTTAATGGTAAAATGGGAAGTGTGGAGTCCAAGCTTGAAGCCTTGATGGGATGTGTCAATCGTTTTGTCGTTGATAAAGGCAAAGATAAGGTGGGTGTGGGTGTATTAACTATTCCTGAAGAGAGTAGTGGAAGGAATTCAGGTATGGGGTTTGAGACAAATCACAGAGGTGGAGCATAGAGTCATTTCCAATAAAGTCACAGAGAATACAGAAATATGAATGATGATCATGAAGCTCAAAATCATAGAGATGGTATACTAACCCACAATACTCGTTTACCGAAAATTGATTTTCCTCGATTTACTGGGAATGATCCTAAGGGATGGTTAAAGAAATGCCGGAGGTACTTTCAATTGTCTGCAATAGCTGAAGAAAAAAAAAGTCCTTTTGGCTTCCATTAATTTGGAAGGGAAGGCAGATGCATGGTTCCAGTCCCATTACGAGTCTCTAGACGGAGTTTACTGGAATGTATTCGCTGAAGACGTTTGTGATAGATTCTCAGAAAAAGGATTCGATGATATTGTTGGCCAGCTCAAGAAGCTTCACCAAATGGGTTCGGTTGAGGAATACAAAAGCCAGTTCGAGAGCCTTAAACCCTTGTTGTTAGCAAGAAACAGGGGCCTTAGTGAAGCATATTTTGTAGCTTCGTTTGTTAGTGGATTGCAAGAAGATATTGGGCATTTGGTGCAGATGTCTAGCCCCACAACCTTGTCACAAGCTATCAATCTGGCTTGTTTGCAAGAAGGACACTTAGCTGCAGTTGAAAAGAATCACCAGCATTCACAATTGAAGGTACCAACTATTCCTGTTTGTAGTGCTATTACTTCTCAGAATAGTTCTTATTCAACCAGTAGAAATTATCTGAATAGGTCGAATCAACGAAACAAAAGCATAAATGTTAATATTAGAACACAATTTTCTGGAGTTAAAAGAGTTAATCAAGAAGAAATGCAAGCAAGAAGAGATGAGAATCTTTGTTACTAATGTGATGAAGTTTATCACCGGGGACATGTTTGTTCAAAGAAGCAATTGTATTTGTTGATTGGTGATGAGATATCTGATAATGATGAAAAGGAATTACTCGAAGGGGTGACTAAAAATATTGAAGGAGGGACATCAGACAATGGGAAAGAAATGGAGATATCGATTCATGCCTTGCTGGGAAATGAGAGCCATCAGACTATTAAATTTTGGGGAAGAGTTAAAAAGAATAAAATTCTGATCCTAGTCGATAGTGGCAACACTCATAATTTCTTAGATCCAATCTCTGCTAAGAAATTAGGTTGTGTTACCCAATCAACTAATGTTATTAAGGTTACTGTTGCTGATGGGAATCATCTGTGTAGCAGAGCTAAATGCCAAGAATTTGAATGGGAAATACCCAAAAGTTCCAGACAGAAATGAGACTCTTACCATTGGGTGGTTGTGGTGCAATTTTAGGAGTTCAATGGTTGAAAGAAATTAGTCCAATGGTGTTGGACTTTAACCACCTAAGTTTGAGATTCATGAAAGGGAAGAAACAAGTCTATTTGAAGGGAATTCAGTGTACTAATCACGAATCAATCCAGATAATTAGTGGAGAGGACCTACAGAATTATTACATCCTTAATGAACAAGCTATAGTGTATCAGCTTAGTGCCTTAACAGAATCTAAGCCATCAGAAGACTTACTAGAAGCAATTCAGCAATTGTTAGAACAATTTCAAGGTGTGTTTGCAGAACCTAAAGGCCTACCACGTGAAAGAGTACAAGATCATCACATTCCTATCAAGGAGGGAACCAGTCCAGTCAATCTCAAGCCTTACAAATGGCCCTACCTATAGAAAGAAGAAGTGGAGATGCAAGTAAATGAAATGTTGCAATCAGTTGAAACGGATGCATGCTATAATATATGGTATTGGAGATGTATTTATGCAGAAAGGAAAACCCTTGGCTTATTTCAAGTAAAGGTCTTACTTTGAAACATCTAGGACTTTTGACCTATGAGAAAGAATTTCTGGCCATTATTCAAGCAGTTAAAAAATGGAGAGCGTATTTAGAGGGCAAGACTTTTACTATCAAGACTGATCATCAGAGCTTAAAGTGACTAATGGAGCAGAAAGTCACTTCCATGTTACAGCATAAATGGTTAGCCAAGCTGATGGGGTTGGATTTTATCATTTCTTACAAGAAAGGGGCAGAAAACAAGGTTGCTGATGCCTAGTCCAGGGTGTTTGAAGAAGAAAGTGAACTCATGGCAATTTCTGTTATTATTCCCTTATGGCAGAAGGAACTTATCTCCAGCTATGAAGGGGATTCAAATTCAGAACAACTAATGGCCAATCTCTTAATTGATCCCATAGTTGCTCCTCCTTTTACTATCTCCAATGGTTTATTGAAGTATCAACAAAAGTATTATGTGGGATGCAATGGGGCACCGAGGAAACAAATTTTGAAAGAGGTTCATGATTCAAGGGTAGGGGGACACTCAGGGATGACTGGTACTTATCAGAGACTATCTAGATATTTTTATTGGACAGGAATGAAGAGAGAAGTCAAAGACTGGGTTTCTCAATACACTATTTGTCAGAGGGTGAAACATGAGCTTGTTCCCTACCCAGATCTGTTACAGCCTTTACCTATTCCTGAGCAACCATGGTTAGAAATCTCGATGTGCTTTATTGAGGGACTCCCTAAATATGATGGGCATATAGTGATCCTAGTAGTTGTGGATAGGTTGACTAAATATGCACATTTTTTCAGCCTAACTCACCCATTTACAGTAGAACAAGTAGCTGTGGTCTTTTTTGATCAAGTACATAAGTTGCATGGGCTCCCTACAACCATTCTTACTGATAGGGATAAGATCTTCTTAAGTATGTTTTGGTAACACCTATTCAAGTTAGTGGGTACTAAACTCTTACATACTACATCCTATCATCCTCAACGTGATGGATTAACAGAAAGATTAAACCAAAGTTTAGAGGCTTACCTGAGATGTATGTCTTGTGATAGACCTTATAAGTGGAAGAAATAGCTACCTTTAGCATAGTGGTGGTATAATACCCACTATCATTTTAGTTTAAAATTGACTCCATTCCAGGCTCTCTATGGTTACCCACCTCCCCAATTCAATATTCACCAAACCATGAGATCCTCAGTCACCGATATTGATATCTATGTGAAAGACAGAACCTTGATGATACAATTACTTCAAGATAACCTTACCCAAGCTCAGAGCAGAATGAAACTCTATGCAGATCAGCAAAGGAGTGAGCGGGAGTTTAACATTAGCGATTGGGTTTATCTTCGTCTCCAGCCTTATAGACAATCATCAGTAGCTTCCAGGCATAACTTCAAGCTCTCCCCTAAATTCTTTGGTCCATTTTAGGTTCTACAGAAAGTGATTAAAGTTGCTTATCGCTTGGATCTCCCTCCACACTCCTTGATTCACCCAGTATTCCACGTATCATTACTAAAGAAGCATTTTGGTACCCGTATTCAGCCTTGCCCAGAGTTATCCATGCAAGGCTCGGAAGGACAGTTCTTGGTGGAACCGATTGCCATTCTAGATAGAAGAATGGTCCGAAGAAATAATGTTGTAGTTGTTCAACAACTGATTCAGTGGACAAATTCTTCTCCAGAGGAAGCCACTTGGGAAGATTGGAGTGTCATTCATGCTCGTTTTCCAGAATTTGATATCACTTGAATCCTTGAGCACAAGGAATAATTGAAGAAAGGAGTATTTGTCATGACCCTGCCTTGTGAAGAGATATTATGACCGTTGGCAAAGATGGATTTCAGCCATACGATATGCTGTTTGAATTGTAGCCATAGGATGGTTTGAACGACATCGTTTTGTTAAATAGCTCAAATAGAGCGACGTCATTTGATAACCAGTACTTTGATTGTAAAATTAGTTGTAATAGTGACAGGTGTCTCTCTATAATTGGTTAGAATGATAATTGGTTAGTTGTAACAACCAACAAGTGGGAATTTCTAATTGATGAGGGTCTGTAATTCATTTGCAAAAGTTGTTAATAAGAATTTCAACTCCTTCTCTCTCCTCTATTTTCTCTTCTTTCTCTCTCTAGTTCATCTTCTTCTTCAATCTTCTACTCTCTGCTCTGTAATTTTGATTGTATCAATAAGGATCTAATAAGGGGGTCCTTACAGAGAGAGAGAGAGAGAGAGAGAGAGAGAGAGTATACCTACTATTGAGGGGGACTCGGCAGAGAGAGAGAGAGACCGAAGCACGCCCTAGCACTACACGCCCAAGCTCTGGTAAATTTTGAGAGAGAAATTTAGGGTCAATTTTGAGTGGAAAATTTAGGGACTAGGCATATATGGGTTAGTAGTTTTAGCAAGGAAAATATTTCATTGTAAAAAGTGTTTTCCCAAATTTTAGGTAAGGAAGAAATAATTCCTTGTTAAATATAAACTTTTACCAAGGGAAAAAAGTTTCCTTGCTAAAAATAGGTATTATCAAGGCAAACATTTTCTTGCCAAAAAGTTTTTTTACAAATATTTACTTAACTTTAGGCAAGGAATAACAATTTCCTTCCCAAAACATACTTTTAGCAAGGAATTTGATTTTTGTTGCCAAATATTTCACTTCAGGCAAGAAAAATGATATTTCCTTCCCAAATACTCCACTTTTTGCAAGGAATTATCATTTTCCTTGCCTAACGTATATGTCTTTCAGCCTTTTAGCAACAAAATCAAATTTCCTTGCAAATACTATACTTTTACCAAGAAAATTTCTGGTGTAGTGGTATGACCAACTCAGAATACTCTCTCTCTCTCTCTCTCTCTCTCTATATATATATATATATGATACGCCCAAAATTGGCTCTATCATATAACCGAGCGGTTCAAATCAGCAGCCAGTCCAATCATGCACAACTCCTCAGAAGCATCAGCCCGAGCAGTTCGGTCTACTCATCATCCCGAGCGGTTCATTCACGACCCGGCCAGCAGGTAGGGAAAATCGCACATGCACATCCCGCCGTGGGAATAGCTCATTCGGGCCCACAGGCATGATCCCGAGCATTACGGGCAGTTTCTTACTCAAGCTAGAAGACTAATGGAAAGTGTACACTATTTCCTAATCCAATTAGGAAATCCCTATAATTAATGCCAATCTATATCAATAGGATTATATTTCCTTATCCATGTATGAGTAGATCTCTTACATCTATAAAAGAGACCTCTCACTCCCCATTGAAGGGGCCGCCAATTCTGTAGTCTACACAATACCTCTATAAAATTCACCATTATACGCATACACCCGGCCGATATTACTGGTAGTGCCGCCCCTCTTTGTTGGCTCACCAGGCCCGCCGGTGATCTGCTAGTAAACGTGCTCAGACACACCCGTGGACGTAGGTACCTTCATTAACAAGACCGAACCACATACAAAAAATAGTCTCTCTCTCTCTCTCTCTCTCTCTCTCTCTCTCTCTCTCTCTCTCTCTCTCCTTAAATTGCTTGACTTTACTCTTACCAATTTTTGGCATCATCAGTTTGGCGCCGTCTGTGAGAAACAACAAGTCTTCTCATCAACAAATCTCTTGACTGATCGTCATGCCACCGAAAAAGGGTAAGAAGGTTGATCAGCAGTCTGACCGGGATGTTCCTTCGGCCCCGACACCGGCTGCGGCAGCCATGACATCTGAGCAGATCACCGCGATCCTCACATAACTCTTGGAGGGCCAGCGTCAAATCCAGCGATAGATCGAAGCCCTGCTAGCCCGGCAAAGCCATCCTCCAGGGGCCGGGAATGTTGCGTACGGTCGGGAGCCAATCTGGACCAGACAACGTGCCCGAGCCAACCCGTTCCGTGTTGAGGATGCTAGAGACATCAACAGTGGGTGTGCTGCCTGAGAGGAAAGGCGGGAGCATATGGCCCGAGAATCAGTCCAGGGTCACTCGGTCAAGAGCCGAGTTATCCCTGGGGATACAGTTACCCGGAGTCATAGCCGAGCCCGATCCCAGAGGACATCATCCCGCCATGAAGAAGCATCTTCCACCAACCCGACTAGTTCCTCAGATACCAGTCGGGTATGAGTGGAAGCCCGAATCAAGGACTTGCAGAAGTAGATCGACGGAGTAGCCAAAAAGCTTGGTCAAAACTGTGTTCCGAATCAAGCCAATACCGAGACAGAGTCACCATTCTCCAGCCAGATCGCGAGGTTCTCCATCCCGCGCAAATTTAAGCAGCCTCGGCTAGATTCATATAACGGCTCGGGAAGCCCGTCGACCATGTCCGGACCTATAAGGCTCAGATGGCCTTAGCCACCAACTCCGATTAACTATACTGCCTAGCCTTCCCCAACACTTTGAAAGGCCCGGCCATGCAGTGGTTCTATTCCTTGGAGCCCCGATCGGTCTGCAGTTTCATACAACTCAGCAAGCAGTTCATCAACCAGTTCGCCGGTATGCATGAGCGGCCAAAGCCAGACATGCAGATACTGACGGTCAGACAACGGAACAATGAGTCCCTCAAGGAGTTCACCGACCGGTTCAAACAACAGAAGATTTAAATCCGCAATCTGAATGAGACAATTGCCATCATAGCCTTCTGCTCGGGAGTTCAGCACACCAAGTGTGCCGCGTCGTTCCACCGAAATCGACCGAAAACTTTGGTTGAGCTCTCTGAGAGGGTTGGAAAATACATTGACACTGAAGAGTTTCTGAAGACCAAAGACGCCGGGCAAGAAAGTGACAAGTCTTCCAGACGTAAGCGAAAGCAAGATCAGCCCGGGAGTTCAGACAGTTCTTTTAGTTCATAGCAGTCCGGGTCAGACAACCCCGACCAGACCTCCAGTTCACAGTGGTCAAAGTCCGGCAGCCCCGACACGACCCCCAGTTCACAGTGGTTTGAGTCCGGCCGCCCTGACATGACCTCCAGTTCACATCGGTCAGGATCAAGCAGTTTCGACTTTGCCTCCAGCACAGAGAAATCTGGATCCCGACGATCCTGATCCGACCTCTTGTCTCCATCAGTCTAGATGAGCCCGACTATAGTGGCAGTTGCCTGATCACCATATGAGGCTCCGCCAATTGTCGGAGAGCCCTTTCAAAGACCTCGGGCCTAACCCCGAGGCAACCAAAGACCTCGGGCCTAACCCCGAGGCATACAAAGACCTAGGGCCTAACCCCGAGGCAACCAAAGACCTCGAGCCTAACCCCGAGGCACTAAAAAGACCTCGAGCTCCGAACTCAGGCACTAAAAAGACCTCGGGCTCCGAACCCATGCACAAAAGACCTCGGGGTCACGCCCGAGGCACCGGTTTCGCCTAGGTCCAACCGACGATGGGGGCAAACCCCCTAGGCGGCTGATGATGGCAAGCTTCAAAAGACCCTGCAACCACCATGTTCCAGGTCGGTTACGTACAGATCATAGCCTTTGTAAGACCCTCGTCTTAGCAAAAGCTTGGGGGGTAAGATGGCGTAATGAACTAAACAGGTAATCACACCAGGTATCTACAGGCCTCGCGGATAACCAAGTCAAAATCTTGGACAACCCGAGCACCTAGAGTACTCAGAGGCATTAACTCCACTTAGGTCCAGACCGACGATAGAGGTGACTAAAATCTCTTAGGTTGGCCGACGATAGAGGAACAAAAGGACCCTAAAGCAACGTGATTTAGGTCAGCTCCGCCAACATGGTCAAGCTCTTCTCCCAACAGTCTTGACGAAGGCTAACTGGGCGAAAGACAACCATCCTGGGGAGTCAACATAAAAAAGGATCCTAGGGCAATACGCTTTAGGTCGGCTTTTCCAACATGGTAAAATCCTTCTACCCACAGCCTTGACGAAGGTTTACAGGCAGAAGATAACCATCCTGGGAGCTAACTCAAGCAAAAAAGACTCCGAAGTAGGCCGAGTATCAACTCTCGATCACTTCCCGAGCACTCAAAGACTCCGAATTAGGCTGGGTCTCAACTTCCGGTCAGTTCCCGAGCACCTAAAAGTCCCGAGCTAGGTTGGGTCTCAACTCTCAGCCAGTTCCTGAGGACTCAGCAGGCTCAGAAGCCCGAGGCAGCTTCCACAAGCACTCAGACAGCGGCAAATAACATCAAACTGATTTCCAAACTTGCCCCGATATAGCATCTGGCCAATCTTGGAAATGGGGGGCAGCTGATACGCCCAAAATTGGCTCTACCATATAACCGAGCGGTTCAAATCAGCAGCCAGTCCAATCATGCACAACTTCTCAGAAGCATCAGCCCGAGCAGTTTGGTCTACTCATCATCCCGAGCAGTTCATTCACGACCCGGCCAGCAGGTCGGGAAAACCGCACATGCACATCCCGCCGCGGGAACAGCTCATTCGGGCCCACAGGCATGATCCCGAGCATTACGGGTAGTTTCCTACTCAAGCTAGAAGACTAATGGAAAGTGCACACTATTTCCTAATCCAATTAGGAAATCCCCATAATTAATGCCAATCTATATCAATAGGATTATATTTCCTTATCCATGTATGAGTAGGTCTCTTACATCTATAAAAGAGACCTCTCACTCCCCATTGAAGGGGCTGCCAATTCTGTAGTCTACACAGCACCTCTATAAAATTCACCATTATACGCATACACTCGGCCGGTATTACTGGTAGTGCCGCCCCTCTTTGTTGGCTCACCAGGCCCGCCGGTGATCTGCTAGTGAACGTGCTCAGACACACCCGTGGACATAGGTACCTTCATTAACAGGGCCGAACCACATACAAAAAATAGTCTCTCTCTCTCTCTCTCTGTCTCTGTCTCTCTCTCTCTCTCTCTCTCTCTCTCTCTCTCTCTCCTTAAATTGCTTTACTTTACTCTTACCAATTTTTGGCATCATCAATATATATGAGCTCGACTCACGAGAGTATGACCTCTTTCCATCGGTTTGTATCAAGTGTTTAGAAACTATTTGGGTTAAAAATTTTGAGTAGCACAAATTTACTCTTGTTTATAATAAGAATAAATTTGGACCACTTTGTGAAGAAACTAAAAATAAGTTATCAAACACCAAACCAAATTGTTCGACAACCATATTTTTTTTTTTTTAACTAATGAATTTCATTATAAGAAACCATTATATACATACAAAAGACCAAAAACAAACATCTCCCTAAGCCAAACAAACTCCCCCCAAGGACCACAATACTCCCCTAAGCAAATCGGTAGCACTAGTTTTTTACTTCTTCTTATGTATTGACTCTAATAAAATATTTAATTCTAATTGAAAGAAATAATGTATGATTTGTATCGATTAGTATATAATTGTGTGGTTTGCGATTCACATGGGATAAAATAGAAATAAGAAGAAGATCAAAAGTTAGAGAGGAATAAGAAAGAGAGATTGAGATTTACCGTATATCACTTGAATAACATGCACAATCTTTGCTTAGAAAGCAAAACAAACAAAATACAAACTTCTTTAAGTGTATAATTTGTGATAAGTGCCCTTAAAATAAGCAGTAAAATTTTTTTTTAACCTAAAATAGGTGCCTAAGTTAAAAAAACTAGCATGCCCTTACCAGCAGTCAAGTCAAATAGTGCCTTGCTGCTTTTTTATTGGTGAGTCAAATACACGTATAAGAATGTATTAGAGGTAGCTACACTAGGAATTTGTACTTCACTTAAATTGTACGTTGAGGTTTTTTTGCCTCACGAGCAATTACTAGTGTGTGTGTATATACATGTACTTGTGCATGTACATCAAGGCAAATTTACTAATACATGTTTCGTTACAATTGTTACTTTAAGCGAATTTACTAATACAGGTTTTTTCACAATTGATGCATTTAACTAAGTAGAATGAGCTTGAAATCTGAATGTGTGCCGAGTAATTATTTACTCAGGCCCTCTTTGGCATATTGAAGTGATTCTTATTCACTTCTTAAAGATTCAAATCAGGTGCTGTTTGTGATGAAAATATTCAGCCAATGCAGGTTTGACACGCAAGATGTGACGTGGCAGGATAATTGGTGGATACTGATGGATATTGGAACTGTTATAAGCGGTTGATGCTGATTCATTTCAATCAAGTATTTAACTGATGAAAGACACGTGTTGACCATCATGGAGTAATTAAAGGGCAGTTGTCAACTTGAGAAAATGCCACGTATAAAAGCAATTATCAGTTTGAAAAGAGGAGGGAACATTCAAATCAAGTTGTTGAGGCCTCGATGTCTATAAATAGAAGGATTGTGTATTCGAAAGAGATCCTTCGATCAAACATCAACATATATCTCTCAATACATATGCTGTATTGTTATCTAGATACTTATATTTAGGAGTAGAACACCTTCGAAGTCATCTTCAAGGTTAGATTGTAGTTACTTTAATTTAATAAAAGTAGTTCATTACTTTTAGTTACTTTACTATTCTTATTTAGGAGTAGATATTAATTTAGTCAGTTCAAAGTTCTTCAGTTTGTTACATCTTCACACAATTAAAAGTCCTGTTCAAGGCATCGAACGTCACCACAATTCCCTGGTGAGGCGCAGTTTGGATTATCACATATACACATTGGCAATTTGCTTGCCTGGCACGCTCGCACACACTTATAAATTTTCCAACCAAACATTTTTTGGCACGCCCGGTGGGACTCGAGTGTCAAAGGATGGCAAACAGAAACCTTCGAAGCAATAGGTCTGTTGATAATGCCAATGTTGGTGTTAATACTGCTGAAATTGGTGGTTCTTCACACCAAGATCCTCAGAATAGCAATACTGGAAATCATACAACCAATGAAAACCCAGAAGTGAGGGTTGAAAATTTAAATTCGATTCAAAATAATGGGAATGTTGGTTCAGAAAATCAACATGATTTGGTAAGTCAGTTGACACCAATATTTGATCACTTGGGAAATATGCTTCAGAATGTTAATGTTCTGATCACTTCCCTTAACAACAGTTTACCACAATTTGCACCAACAATGGTGCCAAATGGAAATCCTTCTATGATTCGACAGAATGAAAGAAGTCATAGCCATGGTTTGTTTCAGCCAAATCCTATGAATCATACAAACGGGCCTCCTTTTAGGCCTAATTCACAAGAAAGTTTCTATGTGTCTGTCCCTAATAATACATTCCCAGTATACGAAGGGATCCAAGGAAACCATGTAAATGGTCAAGATCATGGTCATAGAGCAATAAATATTGAAGAACCAAGGCCTAGAGAAAACATGATAGGCCAGAATAGGAGAATAAATAATAATCCTATGTTCGAACTAGACCCTACTGGGATAGGAGTGGGTCGAAGGTATGAAAATCTTAGGAGGATGGATAATAATCCTCAACCACCACCAGTACCACCAATGAACCATCTTTTTGGCCAACCAGGTCATCAACAACCATTTAATATGGTTGATAGGAATGACATGATTAATTTAATTCATGAGGTTTGTGGACCTATGGCTCGGGGGGGGGGGGGGGTACAAACTCCAGTTTATAGGAAGCCTTATCCTGATTGGGTTGATAGGATCGAATTCCCCAGGGGATTTAAATTCCCTACTTTTGCTATGTTTGCAGGGGATGAGAGTCAATCCACAATTGAACATATAGCAAAATTCATCAGTCAGTGTGCTGATGCAGGAAATAATGAATATCTTAGGCTTCGTTTGTTTCCTAGTTCGTTAACAGATACTGCATTTGCTTGGTTTACTAATCTAGCCCCTAATTCGATCTATAGTTGGGCTCAGATGGAAGAATCTTTCCATACTCAGTTTTTTCAGACAGAACCAGAAGTATCAATGGCTGATTTAGCCAGATTATGTCAAAAGCCTGATGAAAAGGCTACTCAATTCATAAATAGGTTTAAAAGGGCTAGAACAAAATGTAAAATCATGTTACCTGAACCTGAATTTGTTAAGTTGGCCCAAAGTGGCCTCGAATTTAGACTTAGAAAGAAATTCGACGCTTTGGAATTTAGAGATCTTGTTGAATTGACTGCTCGAGTCTCTAGATATGAAGCTTTATTGGAAGAAGAAAGTGAAAGAAATGCTTCTTCAATAAAAACATATTATAAGGATCCCAATTATGAAATAGATGCTGCAGAAATAATAGGCAAAGAGCCTTTCACATGCAAGAGTCTTGTGAAGAAAAATGTTTCTGCGGAAGTGTATAAATCAAAAGGATCCTTTAAAAAATATTCATTCGATGTTTATAGATTGGATGAAATATTTGATCACCTATTAGAAGGAAAAATTATTAAATTGTCTGATGGGACGAAATTACCTTCGACTGATGAATTAAAGGGTAAGAAATACTGCAAATGGCATAGTTCTGGGACCCATTCGACTAATAATTGTACTATTTTTCGAGACAGGATTCAAGATTTGATCAAGAAAGGGAAATTGAAATTCCCTGAAAAACAAATGGGGGTTGATGAAGATCCATTCCCAGCAGTACAGGAGGTGTCAATCAATGTTCATGACATTTCCTTCGAAGATCTGGTCAAAGAAAGAGAGAGTGCAAAGTTAGAAGACCATATGAAAAGATTTGAAGAAATGACAAGAAAAAAACTTGATTTATCAGTTTTCAACCATGAATATGCAAAGAATCTATGCATTGGTTGTGGGAAAAGATATGCTGAAATCTATGATGAAAGGGTTGGTATCAAAGCAGGCAGGAAAAACAAACAGCCTTTGTTCGAACAAAGGAAACCAAGCACTTCTGGTGAACCTCCTTTCCAACCAATCATGAATGTTGGGAGAGGACAGTTTAGAGGACCAATTTATCAAGCTTCAACATATACTGGACCTATGACAACAAGGTATGCCTCAAAACCAGTGGTTCCTTTTAAAGCCAATTTTTCAAGAAACTTTCATCTTGAAAGTTATGTTCGACCATCAAGGAACATGCAATATATGAGGCCAAGTTTCTTTCATACACCAAAGAAACATTATAGGTGGTAGAGAGAAAAGCAGATTCAGTTCATATCATCGAAAGTGGTACCAGCACATGTGGTGCAGGCTGAGAAAAATATGGAAGTATTAAAGGAATCACCAAAAGTTGGTGAGACATCACAATCAGGTGAGTCTACATTGGTACCAGGAGTGCCAAATTGGTTTGTTTTGCAAGATGATAGAGTAAAAAATATGATCGAACAGCAAGGTCCTCAAAACAAAAATAGGATGATCAAACCTCCTCATGTTGAAAAAAATACATGGCATGTACTTCAACATCCCAAAGGAAAAAACCAGAACATGGTCCCTATGATAAATAGGACTCAACAGAGAAGACTGCAGAGGAAGTTTACTATGTGGAAAGAATTTTCTAATATGCAGGCTAGAAGCCAGGAGTTAGGAAGTGAAATGAAAAAGGATTCCAATGATGATTCGAAGCCTAATCCTAGGTTTGATCGAAATCCAGAGGGTGATACTGATACTATGTCTGAGGAAAGTATCATTAAAGCCAAAGTATTGGAATTAGAGAAGGCTATGAGTATTGATGATGAGGATGAAGCAATGACAATGGTGAAATCTTAGGATATGGGAAATGCTGAAATGAAATTGGAAAATGAGGTGGTTAATGATGAAAATATGCTCATTCAATTTGGTACATTTCCAGAACAAATGGAAGTTAACACTGCTACATTTGTATTGCCAAAAATTTTCGAGGCAGCAGAAGATCAACAGTTAGTTGAAGAAATGGAAGTGGAAACATCTACTGAGGATGTTTCTGAGGTAAATCTTCCTGAGTTTATTTTTAATGATTGTAATTTTGTTTATTCATTCGAAGAACCATCCGCAGAAATGACTAGACACCTTAAACCATTATACATAAAGGCTTGTTTAAATGGTGTTCTTTTAAACAAGATATTGGTTGATAATGGTGCTGCTGTCAACATTATTCCCCAGAATACTTTGAAAAAGATCAATAAATAAAATGCAAAATTGATAAAAACCCACATTATGATATCAGGATTTACTGGTGATAAGAAAAACACCAAAGGGGTAATACCTATTGAAACCATAGTAGGTTCAAATAAATCCAAAACTGCTTTCTTTGTGGTAGATGCTAATCCTAGTTATCATGCCTTATTAGGAAGAGACTAGATTCATGCTAATAAATGTGTTCCTTCTTCAATGCATCAGAAATTGTTGCTAGTGAAGAAAAACTGTGAAATTGAAACAGTGAAGGCTGATGTCCAGCCTTTTCATGCAAGTTCCAATTGTGTCGAAGCTCAATTGTATCAAGAGAATGTCAAGCCAATTGACCTAAAAGAGTCAGAAGACGAATCTCCAGAAGAAAATTGGGATATTTTGGCTGAAATGCCATTTGGTTCTTTGGAACCATTGGGTGATGATAAGATAATTTGATGACTCATACATCCATGGCAATGGAAGATGTAGAAGAGACCATTCGATTGGTCTTGCAAAAGTTGATGATAACAGATTTAGAGTCAAAAGTTGAAAAAGATTCGACCATAAATTGGTCAGATTATGTTTTTGAAGAAGATTCACAAGAATTAAAAAATAGTGGCAAGGAAGAATTATCTGTAATGCCAGAAAATTCAATACAGGAAGTATCACAGGATCCTCTTTTAGAAGTCAATTTAGGATCAGATCAACAAAAGAGAATCACTTACTTAAGTTCCAAACTTGGAAAATATGACCAGTATAAATTGGTCAAATTATTGAAGGAATTTCGAGATTGTTTTGCTTGGGATTATGATGAATTGCCAGGACTCGAAAGAAGCTTAGTAGAGCATAAGTTGCCTATCAAAACTGGCTACAAACCAGTGAAACAACAACCTCGAAGGATGACTCCAGAAGTCACTTTAAAGATTAAAGAAGAAATTGAAAGATTGCTCAAGGCAAGATTCATTAGAACTGCCAGGTATGTTGAATGGCTATCGAATGTTGTTCCAGTAATGAAGAAAAATGGTAAATTAAGAGTTTGTATTGATTATAGAAACCTTAATTTAGCCACACCTAAGGATGAATATCCTATGCCAATAGTTGATTTATTAATTGATAGATCTGCTGGAAATACTATAATGTCCATGATGGATGGTCACTCAGGATATAATCAAATATGTATTGCTGAGGAAGACATTCATAAAACTGCATTTAGATGTCCAGGTAGTATAGGTACCTTCGAGTGGGTACAAATGCCTTTTGGTTTAAAAAATACAGGGGCTACTTATCAAAGAGCCATGAATGCTATTTTCCATGACATGATTGGAACATTCTTAGAATGTTATATAGATGATATTATTGTTAAATCAAAAACATTCGATGATCATCTTATTCACATGAAATCAACATTCGAAAGAATGAGATTTTTCAAACTTAAGTTAAATCCATTAAAATGTGCCTTTGGAGTCAGTACTGGAAATTTTTTAGGCTATTTGGTACATGAAAAGGGAATTCAAGTGGATAAGAATAAGGCACAAGCAATCATTCGAAGTAAACCTCCTTCGACCAAAAAAGAATTGCAAAGATTCTTAGGACAAGTCAATTTTATTCGAAGATTTATTTCCAATACTGCTGGAAGAACTTTGATTTTTTCTCCCTTCTTGAAATTGAAGGATCATGAAGAGTTGAAGTGGGAAGATAAACATCAGATTGCCTTTCAAGCCTTGAAGGATTATTTGGTGAAGCCACCAGTGTTAATGCCTCCAAGAAAAGATAGGCCTATGAAGTTATATATCTCAGCAGCAGAAGCATCGATTGGGGTTTTGTTAGCCCAAGATAATGATGATAAGAAAGAACAAGCTGTGTATTACCTTAGTAGGTTTTTAAATTCTGTTGAATGCAAATATTCCTGATACGCCCAAAATATGACCGAGCGGTTCAAAATCAACAACCCGGCCGGGCCCACAGGCATGATCCCGATCATTACGGGTAGTTTCCTACTCAAGCTAGAAGACTAATGGAAAGTGCATCTATTTCCTAATCCAATTAGGAAACCCCCACAATTAATGTCAATCAATCCTAATACAATTAGGAAACCTACTTGATTGGTGTCAATCACATCCTAATGGGATTACACTTCCTTATCTATGTATGAGTAGGTCTCTTACATCTATAAAAGAGACCTCTCACCCCCCCATTGGAGGGGCCAATAATCTGTAGTCTACACAGCACCTCTACAAAATTCACCATTATACGCATACTCCCGGCCGGTATTACTGGTAGTGCCGCCCCTCTTTGTTGGCTCACCAGGCCCGCCGGTGATCTGCTAGTGAACGTGCTCAGACACACCCGTGGACGTAGGTACCTTCATTAACAGGGCCGAACCACATACAAAAAATAGTCTTTCACTCTCTCTCTCTCTCCTAAATTGCTTTACTTTGCTGTTACCAATTTTTGGCATCATCAGTTTGGCGCCGTCTGTGGGAAACGACAATTCTTCTCATCAACAAATTCTTGACTGATCAATATGCCACCAAAGAAGGGAAAGAAGGTTGCGCAGCAGTCCGACCGGGATGTTCCTTCGGCCCCGGCGTCGACTGCAGCAATCCTGACATCTGAGCAAATCACCGCCACCCTCACACAACTCTTGGAAGGCCAGCGTCAAATCCAGCAACAGATCGAAGCACTGCTAGCCCAGCAAAGCAATCCTCCAATGGCCGGGAAACGACCCGGGAACGTTGCGTACGGTCGAGAACCGATCTTGACCAGACAACGGGCCCGAGCCAACCCGTCCCGTGTTGAGGATGTCAAAGACGTCAGCAGTGGGCCTGCTGCCCGAGGGGAAAGGCAGGAACATATGGCCCGGGAATCAGTCTTGGGTCACTCGGTCAAGAGCCGAGTCGTCCCTAAGCGAACGGTTACCCGGGGTTATAGCCGAGCCCGATCCCAGAGGACAGCCCCCCGCCATGAAGAAGAAGCCTCTTCCACCAACCCGACCAACTCCTCAGATACCGGTCGGGAAGGAGTGGAAGCCCGAATCAAGTACTTACAGAAGCAGATTGACGGAGTGGCCAAAAAAACTTGGTCAAAACTGTGCTCAGAATCAAGCCAATACCGAGACAGAGTCACCGTTCTCCAGCCAAATCACGAGGTTCTCCATCCCGCGCAAATTCAAGCAGCCTCGGCTAGATTCATACAACGGCTCGGGAAGCCCGGTCGACCACGTCCAGACCTACAAAGTCCAGATGGCCCTAGCAACCAACTCCGATGAGCTACGCTGCCTAGCCTTCCCCAGCACTTTGAAAGGCCCGGCCATGCAGTGGTTCTACTCCTTGGAGCCCCGATCGGTCTGCAGTTTCAAACGACTCAGCAAGCGGTTCATCAACCAGTTCGCCGGTATGCATGAGCGGCCAAAGCCAGACATGCAGCTATTGACAGTCAAACAACGGAACAATGAGTCCCTCAAGGAGTTCACCGACCGGTTCAACCAACAGAAGCTTCAAATTCACAATCTGAACGAGACAATTGCCATCCTAGCCTTCTGCTCGGGAGTTCAACACACCAAGTGCGCCGCGTCGTTCCACAAAAACCGACCGAAAACTTTGGTTGAGCTCTCTGAGAGGGTTGGAAAATATATTGACACCGAAGAGTTTCTGAAGACCAAATACACCGAGCAAGAAAGCAACGAGTCTTCCAGAAGTAAGCGAAAGCGAGATCAGCCCGGGAATTCTGACAGTTCATCCGGTTCGCAACGGTCTGAGTCCGGCAATTCCGACCCGACCACCGGTTCACAGCAGTTCGGGTCAGACAGCCCCGACCGGACCTCCAGCTCACAACAGGCATGGTTCGACAGTCCCGACCTGACCTCCAGTTCACATCGATCAGGATCAAGCAGTTCCGGCTTTGCCTCCAGCACATAAAAATCAAGAGCCCGATGATCCTGATCCGACCCCCTGTCTCCATCATTCTAGATGAGCCCGACTACAGTGGTACTTGCCTGATCACCGCGTAAGGCTTCACCGATTGTCAGAGTTCATACAAAGTCCTCGGGCCTAACCCCGAGGCATCTACAAAGTCCTCGGGCATGACCCCGAGGCATCTACGAAGTCCTCGGGCCTAACCCCGAGGCATGCAAAGACCTCGGGCCTAACCCCGAGGCATCTCAAAAGACCTTGGGCTCCGAACCCAGGCACTCAAAAGACCTCGAGCTCCGAACTCAGGCACTAAAAGACCTCGGGCTCCGAACCCAGGCACCAAAGACCTCGGGGTCACAACCGAGGCACCGGCTTCGCTTAGGTCCAGCCGACGATGGGGGCAAACCCCCTAGGTGGCTGATGATGGCAAGCTTCAAAAGACCCTGCAACCACCATGTTCCAGGTCGGTTACCTACAGATCATAGCCTCTTTAAGACCCTCGTCTTAGCGAAAGCTTGGGGGGCAAGATGGCGTAGTGAACTAAACAGGTAATCACACCGGGTATCTACAGGCCTCGCGGATAACCAAGTCAAAATCTTGGACAACCCGAGCACCTACAGTACTCAGAGACATTAACTCCACTTAGGTCCAGACCGACGATAGAGGTGACTAAAATCTCTTAGGTTGGCCGACGATAGAGGAGCAAAAGGACCCTAAAGCACCGTGATTTAGGTCGGCTCCACCAACATGGTCAAGCTCTTCTCCCAACAGTCTTGACGAAGGCTACCTGGGCGGAAGACAACCATCCTGGGGAGCTAACATAAAAAAGGACCCTAGAGCAGTACGCTTTAGGTCGGCTTTTCCAACATGGTAAAATCCTTCTACCCACAGCCTTGACGAAGGTTTACGGGCAGAAGATAACCATCCTGGGAGCTAACTCAAGCAAAAAAAAAACTCCGAAGTAGGCCGAGTCTCAACTCTCGGTCACTTCCCGAGCATTCAAAGACTCCGAATTAGGCCGGGTCTCAACTCCCGGTCAGTTCCTGAGCACCTAAAAGTCCCGAGCTAGGCAGGGTCTCAACTCTCAGCCAGTTCCAGCGGGCTCACCAGGCTCAGAAGCCCCGAGGCAGCTTTCTCAAGCACTCAGACAGTGGCAAGTGGCATCAACTAATTTCCAAACTTGCCCCGATATAGCATCTGGCCAATCTTGGAAATGGGGGGCAGCTGATACGCCCAAAATATGACCGAGCGGTTCAAAATCAACAACCCGGCCGGGCCCACAGGCATGATCCCGATCATTACGGGTAGTTTCCTACTCAAGCTAGAAGACTAATGGAAAGTGCATCTATTTCCTAATCCAATTAGGAAACCCCCACAATTAATGTCAATCAATCCTAATACAATTAGGAAACCTACTTGATTGGTGTCAATCACATCCTAATGGGATTACACTTCCTTATCTATGTATGAGTAGGTCTCTTACATCTATAAAAGAGACCTCTCACCCCCCCATTGGAGGGGCCAATAATCTGTAGTCTACACAGCACCTCTACAAAATTCACCATTATACGCATACTCCCGGCCGGTATTACTGGTAGTGCCGCCCCTCTTTGTTGGCTCACCAGGCCCGCCGGTGATCTGCTAGTGAACGTGCTCAGACACACCCGTGGACGTAGGTACCTTCATTAACAGGGCCGAACCACATACAAAAAATAGTCTTTCACTCTCTCTCTCTCTCCTAAATTGCTTTACTTTGCTGTTACCAATTTTTGGCATCATCAATTCCTTTATAGAAAAGTTATGTTTGTCTTTGTACTTTGCAGTTATGAAATTAAGATATTATCTTCTTCCCACTGAAGTTTATGTGATTGCTAAGTATGATTTGATTAAGTATATGTTGACTCGACCTATTCTGAGAAATCGAATTGGTAAATGGATTTAGGCCTTGTCAGAATTCTGTTTGTTTTATGTGCCACAAAAGGCAGTAAAAGGGCAGGCTTTGGCAGATTTTTTGGCTGATCATCCAAATTGCCTCGAAACAGAAGGGAATTATGAAATTGGACAAATAAATATCAGTCCATGGAAATTATGGTTCGATGGTTCAAAAACTGAATTTGCTGCTGGCATTGGTTTTGTCATTGAATCACCTGAGAAAATTAAAAACAAATATGGTTTCAAACTAGATTCGAATCAATGCACCAACAATCAAGTTGAGTATGAAGCTTTAATCTTGGGACTCGAAACCTTGTTAGATCTTAAAGCTACATTTGTAGATGTGTTTGGAGATTCCCAGTTGGTCATAAATCATATGAATGGGACCTATAAATGTATGAGTAGTACATTGAAAGTATATTATGACACTACAATGGATTTATTATCCAGATTCGATAATGTGAACTTGTTGCATATTCCTAGAAGTTTTAATGAAGAAGCTAATGATGTAGCTCAGAGGGCATCTGGATTTAGAACAAATAATGAGGATGTTGAAATAGAGCAGGTGACTTATAGGAAATTATTACCAATATTGGTAAATAGATTATCTTCTGTTGGTATCCTAAATATAGAGGTGCATGATGATTGGAGAAAACCAATCATAGATTATCTCTCAGGATATAATGAAAAGCCTGATCGAGGTATAAGGCTAAAATCTGTCAATTACATCTTGTACAGTGATAAATTATTCAAAAGAGGAAGTGATGGATTATTACTGGAGTGTTTAAGCAACCTCGAAGGATTAGAAGCTATAGCTCAAATTCATGAGGGATTATGTGGAGCTCATCAATCTGGAATTAAGATGAGATGGTTGCTTCGAAGACACAATATTTATTGGCCAACTATTTTGAAAGATTGTATTGAGTTTGCCAAAAGATGTCAAGAGTGTCAGAAGCATGGTCCTTTAAAGCATTTACCAACTGTTGATCTTCAATATGTGGTAAAACCTTGGCCTTTTAGAGGATGGGCCATAGATGTAATAGGAAAAATCAGTCCTCCTTCTTCAAAGGGTCATGGATTCATTATTTTGGCCACATATTATTTTACTAAATGGGTAGAAGCAGAACCTATGCAGACTGTGACTCAAACAATGGTTGTAAAATTCTTAGAAAACATAATTTACAGATTTGGTATTCCTCAAACTATTGTATCTGACAATGCCTCTATATTCGAAGAGGATGTGATTGCATTTACAAATAAGTTGGGAATTACAATGTCAAAATCAACCCCATATTATGCTCAATCGAATGGACAGGCTGAAGCCACTAACAAAGTCATAAAAGAAAATATGGCTAAGGTCATAAAAAATAATCCAAGAATGTGGCATGAGGTTTTTCCAGAAAGTACAGGTGTATCTCCTTATGCCTTAACATTTGGACATGAGGCAGTTTTGCCTATTGAAATAAAGATTAATTCTCTTCGAGTGATGAAGCAGAATCAGTTATCTTTGGATGATTATCAAACATCCATGGCTATTGAATTGGAAGATATTGATGAAGAAAGAATCAAAGCTCTCAATAATATTTTGATACAAAAGAAAATAGCATCGAAGGCATATAATAAAAAAGTACAGCCAAGAACCTTTGATGAAGGGGATTTGGTTTGGAAGACAATATTGCCTATTGGATCCAAGGACCCAAAGTTTGGAAAATGGTCACCTAAATGGGAAGGTCCTTTCCAAGTCAATAAGGTTTTTAAAGGTGGATTTTATCACTTGAAAATTTTGAATGGGTATGTCCATTTAAGGAAAATCAATGGTAAATTTCTCTAGCAATATTATCCCACTATTTGGGAGGCAAGAAATTTAGAATAAAGCATTCGAGCAAGAACTTGTATTTCATATAAAGATAAATACAAAAACCAGCTATTGGTAAATTACAAAATCTACATTGGTATATATTATTCATACCAACTTTGTTATGAATTGAGCTTTTAACCTAAAGTTATCCCAAGACCTGTTGTACAGTTTTGATTGACTAAGGATGAACTTTTGCCTTGAGATTGATTCTTGAGTCTTTAGAGGCTTCGATTCGAGCTCTGTCTTTAAAACTTGAAGTTTTGCCTCAACACCTTGCTGTTTGATCTTCAGGTTTGCCAATTCAGTTTCTGCAAATGCAAGATCCTTTTTTAGTTGATTCACTTTGGCAGATGCTTTTTCAATAGACATGTTGGTTCTTTCAAATTCTGTCAAAGTTCGATCCATCTCAAGAGTTTTCTCTGTTGTATACTCCATGTCAACTTCTAATTTCTCTCTTTCTTCGATGACCTTTTCTAACAAAAAGCAATCGAAATCAAAAGTTGACATGACTGCAGAAATTGTTTCCTTGTCTGGAACAGAAATGTTAGGACTTTCTAACATGAATTGGCATAAGACCTTCATAGCTCTTTGTACTTCCTTGTCCTCAAAAACCTCAAAAGAAATTTGACTAAAAAGCCTCAAGGTAGCAAGAGCAGCCACTGGATCTATTGAAGGTGTTTTTGATTTGCTTCGACCTGTCATTCGTTGGAAGAATTCTTGAACATTGGTCGAAGTGACATCCTCCATCTTCAGAACAAACTTCAAACACTTTTTAAAGTCCTTGACTTCTTCAGGAGTCAAGTTAGGAGGAAGAGGCAGGTGAAACTCTTCAGAACTTGAGACACCTGAGGTAGCTTGAGGTTTAAATGAAGTAGATGTAGGAGCAGCTTTAGGATCAGAACTTGCACTTGGCTTCGAAGAGCTAACCCCAGTTTCAGGAACAGATTCAACCTGTTCAACAAAGAATTAGGAATTGGTTCAGAATTTATCTATGAAAGGAGATCAGGAGTTAATGGATTTTTGACGTCTTACCACAGGTTGGTATTCGAGTAATGTAGCATGAGTGTCCAAGGGAGGAGATTTCGGGACTTCTGGGATCTCAGGAATCTGAGTTTTTGTTTCTGGATGGATTGACGCCGTTTCATGCTCAGGATGGGGTGCTACCTTCGAAATGGGGACTGCTAAAATAGGTACTGTTTTCATGATCTCTGTGCCAGCAGAAGGTTCACTGGCTGTTTTGACTTTCTTCTTCTTGCAAATTAATAAGGAGATTGGACTGGTGTCGTTTTCTTCTTCAGAATCAACATGTCCAGAGGCTACAGGAGAACTCTCTGTTGATAGGATTAGTTTCCTCTTTGGTCTAGGAGATGATGGAGCAGGAGCCTTTGAAGCTTTCGAGGGGGTTCGAGTGCTCGATTTTGCTTTCAAAGCTCTGGTTGTTGGTGAAGAGCTTTCTCCAGCTATCACCCCTGTGTTTTGAAGTCCAAACAATCATAAGTCAAAGTTTTTTCCATCATTTAAAAAGAAAAGGATTCAGTAAGAATTATGATTACCTGGTTGCTTCGAATCAATGTATCTCAGAAGATGGCATTTGTCCATCTCCACTGACATTAAATTTTCCCACCAGCTTGAGAAGGCAGGAGTGCAAGTGGTATACACTGGTAAAGAAGTGAACTCCAAGTTGCTGATTTTGTTCTGATAAACTGCTAATGAAGCAGTTATCACAGATTCTAGCACCTTCGAATGAGTTTTATAAGCCATGAGTATATTGGCTTGACTTCTGATTGGGAAAGGAATTGACTGAGTTAGCCCAAATTGCCTCAAAAACTGATTGGGGAGGTAGAGTTCACCTTGAGATTTGAAGCTTAAGTTGTTCCCAAAGAATAAGTCCCTACTAATTAGGAAACTTCCCCATGCAGCATTTAGTTCGAGAGCGTTTGCTGCTCTGCCCAAAATTTGACAAAGCCAATTAGGGGAAAGAGGAGACTTGTCTTCAGAACTGCAGAGGATTTCGAATGGTTGAAATAGTTTGTTTGACCTCATTTCAGGAAGAATAAAAAAAAGAGAGAGGCATTCTTTGAAAGTTTTATCAACACTTGGCAATAAAGCAAAAAAGGTCCCATATGCCACAGTATTAGATAAGGGTCCTAAGTCATGAATTTCTGGGAAGTAAGCATATAACCATAATTGCAAAATCCAGAAAGGACCACCTTGGGTGAGAATGAAAGGATCGAAGCATAAATCAGAAAAAGATCTATAGAGAGATCCTAAAACGAAAGGTGCTAAGGCTAACCTTCGACCGGCAGCCAGAGCTTTGGCAATATTAGAAAATTCGAGGACAACCCTCTGAGAAGAAGTACAAAATAGATGCTTCGAGAGCCAATACAGAAGGAAGCAATAATATTCTTTATCAGTCACTGCTCCTGATGTTTTTCTGTGGGCAATTAGGAAATTGGTATACCCTAATGATTTGGAGTCAGTGTTGATTGAAGGACTATCAGACTCAGCCATATAGGGATGAGCATCTTCCCCATGAGATAGAAACCCTAATAAATGACAAATATCTAGAACAGTTGGACCTATTGGACCAAATCGAAATTGGAAGTGATTGAAAATGGGGTTCCAAAAACAGAGAGCTGCGGCTATTAAGTTAGGACTGGATTCAATGGAAAATTTTGAAAGATTGATAGCATGGTAAACCCCTGTAGTGATTAAAATTTCTCTCTTTTTCTCCAAAATTCTATCTACCCATTCAGGCCAATCCTTTCTGGGTTTAGGCCAGTGTCTGAATTTCCAGTCATACTTGGGATTTGGGAGTTCCCGTTGGTAAGTCAAGCGTTGTTCTCCTAATCTAGGGTAATAGACATGGAGTCTCAAGCTTGGAACGCTTAGGCAGGGACCTACAACAATTGAAGATTCCTGGTTAGGAAGAGTAATGGGAACAAGAATTTCGTGAACCAGAGAAGTCTTTTGCCCACCCGAATAGCGCTCTTGCTCATCTTTAATGATCTTTTCAAAATCATCGCAAATCTTTTGAAGTTGAGTATTGTCATCAGATTTTGCCATTTTTTGGATTGCGAAGAAATAAACAGGTAGGGAAAGCAAAGTGCAAAATAAATGGTTTAGGGCAAAGCAAATTGGTGGAAGTCAGAAGGTTTGTCTTTCTCTGTGCTTATCTATTTATAACCTTTGGTGACGTTTGGAAAGAGGTGCATTTATTGAAAGATAGCCGTTAGATTCGGTTACCTTTTTTGGACCGTTGTATCAAAGGAAAAGACATACTGGTTCAGAATGAACTAATTTATTAGTAGGAATGCGAATGTTCCATCATTCATTACATTAAGAAGAGAGTGCAGTTACAATTCAAAGACATAATTGGTAAAAGTGGGGAAACCCATAAGTAACCAAATTGTGAAACATAGCCCAATAATAAGCAAAATGCTCTGCCTCTAGTTCTATCTCGAAACATAGGTTTCTGGTTTCTAATGCCAGTTTATCTTCACTTCGAAGGGCGATGTAAGCTTCCTTGAGTTGTTCTTCATATTGGCTTAATTGAGAAGTGATCTTGAATAGAGCTCTGCGGAGATTTCGAAGTTCTTTGGCTAATGGAGTTTTGCCTCGAAGGGAAATACCAGCAGCTTTGGCTTCATCTTTGAGATGTGCAATTCGACTTTCGAGATCGGGCTTCGAATAATGGGAAATGGTGCTTTCTTCATCAGAGCTGCCACAACCATAAACATACTTCTCTTTAAATTCTAGGACTTCATCAAGGAGTGCATTGGGGGTTTCTTTGAGTCTTTCATAAAGATCTAATAGATAATTTAGATGATGGATACTTTCTTGATGATGAGAATACCATCTCATGTGGGACGCCAAAGTTCAAAGGGTAAAATCCATTTGAGTTCGAACAAGCGTTGAAATATCCCATTCATGACATAAGATGTGACAGCTCCATTCGAAGTTGATTCGAGCCCTCGAATTTTGCAGAATAGAGAATGGAAGATGAGAAAAGGCAACTAATAGCCTTTGAGCTTGAATAATCAAGCACGGGGAGGGTGATGTAATGGATGGAGTGTGCTCGAATGTAGGACCATGTCTACACAATTGGTCTAGCTTTGAAAAAGGATCACTAATGTTTTCAGTAGGGTCTATCACTTGAATTTTGGTGTCAGGAAAGCCTAATACAGAATGATCAAAAAGAAGTACCCTCTCTTCATAATCTTTCTCGAAAAGTTTGCATTTTGAAAGGAAAGCTGAGGAGTAGTGCTCATTGGAAAAATTTTCATGAGATGCCCTTACATATGTGTGGATAGGAGGTCTGCCTTGAGGTATTAAGACATTACCTCTTTGGAGTCTCTCACCAGGAGGACTGGTTGAAGAAATCAACCAGTCATTCAACAGATTTTTCTCTCGAGAGAGATGATTCGAAAATGGATAGTATGGTTTTATTGTCCTACTTCGAATAACACCTTCAGTCTCAGGGTATTTGAAGTTTGGATGAACAACTGAAGGCACTGTGATTGGGGTTTCGAGCTTCATTCCCTTGTAATATCCTACTCCTTCACCATGAGAAATATGTTGTTCCCAAGCAGGAGGGAACGTTTGGTTATTGTAAATTGATTTAGAGGAGCTCGAGGATGAATGCTGCCCTGATGATGAAGCACTTGGTTTGTTTAACATCTCGTGCCATTTTCCCCATTTCGAGTATGAGAAAGGTTCGGGAGGAACCTCAAGGGGATTCCAATTGGTTCGAAGAGGAGTTTTAGGGCGTTTGGTTGATAGCATCACTTCTTCGGGAAGATCGACAGGAAAGTTATCGCTAACATCGAACGAAGATTGAGAAGAAGACATGACCAAGAGAGTGAATTCAAAATAACAGGGGCTCAAGAATCAAGCAAATGCGATGGTTTGGAGTGAATTGAAGGAATGGCCATGCAATTTAAGAACATTCAAAGATTGCATAAGATGTTAACTGCCCAACATGATCTAACCACGATCACCATTATCTTTTTTTTTAAAATCAAAAGGAAAATGGCGTGGGGGGTAATGTTTGTGATGAAAATATTCAGCCAATGCAGGTTTGACACGCAAGATGTGACGTGGCAGGATAATTGGTGGATACTGATGGATATTGGAACTGTTATAAGTGGTTGATGCTGATTCATTTCAATAAAGTATTTAACTGATGAAAGACACGTGTTGACCATCATGGAGTAATTAAAGGGAAGTTGTCAACTTGAGAAAATGCCACGTATAAGAGCAGTTATCAGTTTGAAAAGAGGAGGGAACATTCAAATCAAGTTGCTGAGGCCTCGATGTCTATAAATAGAAGGATTTTGTATTCGAAAGAGATCCTTCGATCAAACATCAACATATATCTCTCAATACATATACTGTATTGTTATCTAGATACTTATATTTAGGAGTAGAACACCTTCGAAGTCATCTTGAAGGTTAGATTGTAGTTACTTTAATTTAATAAAAGTAGTTCATTACTTTTAGTTACTTTACTGTTCTTATTTAGGAGTAGATATTAATTTAGTCAGTTCGAAGTTCTTCAGTTTGTTACATCTTCACACAATTAAAAGTCCTGTTCAAGGCATCGAACGTCACCACAATTCCCTGGTGAGGCGCAGTTTGGATTATCACATATGCACATTAGCAATTTGCTTGCCTGGCACGCTCGCACACACTTAAAAATTTTCCAACCAAACAGGTGCATAGGGGGTGGAGCATTTATGTCAAAAAAGTGTCAAAATGCATATATATTTTTTTATTTTCAAAACAAACTAGCATGTTTTTAGTCGTACCAGATTAAATATTTTTTTTAAACTAAAAAAAAAGCTGACATTATTTTTGACAGTATCAAAAGCGTGTCAGATTAATGTACCAAAATTGTGACACGTGAAAGCACCAATGTGCTGACTATCTATTCTGACATGTGGCACAATTCTGGTTTCGTTAGGAATCAAGCCAAAAAAGTATGTCAAATTCTCAAAATCTGACACTATTTTAAATAGTGCCAAAAAAATTGAATCCCCAAATTTGACAACTCTTTAAAATCATGCCAGATTTGATCAGACACTAATTTAGTGTTTTTGGTGTTGTGGGTAGTCAGAGACTCAGAGATGGAAAGATGAAGGAATGAGTTAGAGATACCTTAAGGCCAAAAAAAAGGAAAACGGGCCGGACTTTTTTTTTTATTTTTTTTTGCTAGGATAAAATGGGCCGGACTTGGCACTATATAACTTGAAAATTTTTTCCATCTACTATATATGTTAATTGGAGCCCTGCGCGTTGCAGTCTAATTTTTTCCATCTAATATATATACCAGTTGGAGTCCTGCGCGTTACGCGGAAAATTTTATTGTGTCATTTCGTGTGGTTAAGTGGTTGTTAAAAGTGTATAATAAGATGTTAAAACAGTTAAATAGGAAATTGTAAATGTAGCTAGTTTATCTAAAACACTTTCTACGGAAAAAGTTGATAATTCTGACTATCTTGTAAATGAGTAGTAAAGTTACCTAATAAAGCTCCACTAAAAATATATGACACAAGTAAGGTATTTACTCTAAAAAAGAACATGAATGTGTTTGTAGACCTTAATTGATATTCGAATACAACCTATAAATCATAAATTTGAGGGAAGAAGTTGACCAAAATGTAAATATTAGTGACTAATTCATAATAGCCACTAAAATAACCACTTTATTTGACATTTTAAATATTCCAGAACTTAAATTTTAGAGAAGAAGTTGACCAAAATGTGAATATTAGTGACCAAATCCTAACCAAACCAAACCAAACCAAGCCTTGTGTCCCAATCAATTGGGGTCGGCTGTATGAATCATTTTTCTCCATTCTGCACGATCAAGAGCTATATACTCATTTAAATTATATATATTCATATCTTGTTACACTACATATTCCCAAGTCAGTCTAGGTCTACCTCTCCCTCTAACCATTCCAGGCACTACGATCTTATCACTCTTTCGCACAGGTGCATCTACAGGTCTTCGTTGCACATGGTCGAACCATCTAAGTCTATTCTCCCTCAACTTATCCTCAATATGTGTCACTCCTACAGTCTCTCGGATGTACTCATTTCTAATTCTATCTTTCCTAGTCTTACCACACATCCATCTTAGCATCCTCATCTCCACTACACTCACTTTGCTAATGTGTTTTTTCTTAGTTGCCCAACACTCTATCCCGTAAAGCATAGCTGGCCTATAAAATTTTCCTTTCAATTTTGCTGGTATTCTCCGATCACATAATACTCCAAAAGCACTCCTCCACTTAAGCCAGCCCACTTTAATTCTATGGGTCACGTCATCACCAATCTCTTCATCTCTACTGATCATTGAACCTAGATAGCGAAAGTGTTCCCTCTTTGGGATCTCCTGATCTTCGATCTTCACTTCTTCGTTGTCTCTACTTCCACTGTTGCTAAAAGTACATTCCATGTATTCTATTTTCGTCCTACTTATCTTTAGCCCCTTAGTCTCCAGTGCTTCTCTCCAAGCTTCTAGTTTAGTGTTGAGTCTCCTTTTAGTCTCATCAACCAAGACAATATCATCTGCGAACAACATACACCATGGGACCTCATCATGAATGTGTCTATTCAATTCATCCATAATTAGGGCGAACAAATAAGGGCTCAAGGCCGACCCCTGGTGCAGGCCTACGGTAATTGAGAATTCGCTTATTTCTCCAGCTGGTGATCTAATTGTAGTAACCGCTTCATCATACATATCCTTCACCACGTCAATATAACCCTTGGTCACTCCTTTCTTCTCTAGCACCCACCAAATTAAATCTCTAGGCACTCTATCATAAGCTTTCTCTAAATCAATAAAAACCATATGTAGATCTTTTTTCTTCTTTCTATACTTTTCCATTAGTCTTCTAAGTAAATAAATTGCTTCCATAGTTGATCTCCCAGGCATAAATCCAAACTGATTTTCTGACACTGATGTTGCGCCTCTTAAGCGATGCTCCATCACTCTCTCCCATAGCTTCATAGTATGGCTCATCAACTTAATACCTCTATAGTTGTTGCATTGTTGTACATCTCCTTTACTCTTATATATAGGCACTAGGATGCTCTTCCTCCACTCATCAGGCATTTTTCTAGTCATTAAAATCCTATTAAAAGCTTTTGTAAGCCAAGATGCCCCCACATCTCCTAAGCATTTCCAAACCTCAATGGGAATCCCATCTGGTCCTAAGGCCTTGTTGGGTTTCATATGCACCTCAAACTTCCTTATTCTCCGATAGAATCTGTATTCTCTAGTTTCATCGTAACTTCCAGTTTCTTCTTCTATTGTGTTATCCATATGTTTTTCATTCAGCAACTTCTCAAAACAGCTCTTCCACCTTTCCTTAATCTCTTCGTCGTTCACTAATACCCTAGAGTCATTGTTTTTTATACACTTAACCTGATTAATATCTCTTGTTTCCTTTCTCTCGACTTAGCAAGCTTATAAATACATTTTTCTCCCTCTCTAGTGTCTAGTTTGGTGTAGAAGGCGTCATAGGCTTCCATTTTAGCAACTCTAACTGTCCTTTTAACCTCCTTATTTGCACATTTATAGCTTTTGAAGTGTTCCTCACTTCTATCATTTTGCCACTTCTTAAAGCAATCCTTTTTGGTTTTTATTGCAGCTTGTACCTCTTCATTCCACCACCAAGTATCTTTAGAAGCCAACCCTCTTCCCTTCGACTCTCCGAGGACCTCCTTCGATATTCTCGTGATGCACCCTGCCATTCTATCCCACATAGTATTGTTCCATCTTCCAAATTCCAAGGTGCTTCTGCATACATTCTCTCTTGGAATATTGCTAGTTTCTCGCCTTTAAGGTTCTACCACCTAGTTCGCGGGACCAATTCCTAAATAGCCACTAAAATAGCCACTGTTTTTTTTTTTTTTTTACTTTTTTAAAGTGAATAATAAATATCCAAAACTTGCTGACCCAAATGCAATTACACATTTACAATATATGAATCTTAAATTTGAGAGAAGAAGTTGATCAAATTGTAAATATTAGTGACCAATTCTTAAATAACCACTAAAAAGGCCACTTTTTTGACTTCTTTTTTAAGCGAATAATAAATATCCCAAAAATTATTGACCAAAATGTAATTAGACACAAGATTGTTGATTCAAAACCTCATTTGAGAGAAGAAGTTGATCAAATTATAAATATTAGTGACCAATTCCTAAATAGCCACTAAAATAGCCACTTTTGTTGACTGTTTTTAAAGTGAATAATAAATATCCCAAAAATTGTTGACCCATATGTAATTAGACACAAGATTGTTGATTGAAACCACATTATTATATTAAATAAAATTTCAAAAGAATGTAATCATTTGTCTAAAATGACAGATTTACCCTCACATAAATCAATATATCCTTACAACGTATAGATAGATGTATGAGTAATTATGGTACAATGAAGGACAAAAGAGGAAGTTCATATTTTTTGACGTGCTAGCTTATTTTATCTAATAAATATCCCAAAAATTATTGACCCAAATGTAATTAGACACAAGGTTGTTGATTGAAACTTCATTTGAGAGAACAAGTTGACCAAATTGTAAATATTAGTGACCAATCCTAAATAGCCACTAAAATAGCTACTTTTGTTGACTTTTTTTGAAGTGAATAATAAATATCCCAAAAATTATTGACCCAAATGTAATTAGACACAAGATTGTTGATTGAAACCTCATTATTTTATTAAATAAAATTTCAAAAGCTGACTTGAATGTAATCATTTGTCTAAAATGACAAATTTACCCTCACATAAATCAATATATCCTTACGACGTATAGATAAATGTATGAGTAATTATGGTGTAGTGAAGGCAAAAGAGGAAGTTCATATTTTTTGACGTGCTGACTTATTCGTTCTTATAGTATAGTAGATATATATATATATACATATTATAAAGTGGAATAAGAAGTCTGTCACGTGACAGTTTTGTGTTTTTTTTTTAATTTCCAAAAATTGTATATTTTTCGCATTTCACCTTATTTTATCATATTCGAAATTTCGTCTCTCCAAAATATTGAGATTTTTTATTTCACCTTTATTGGCCTAAAAGTAATCCTTAGAGGGGGGGTGAAAAGGATTACTAGCAATTAATGGGAAATTAAAATTTAAAGCTTGCACAATACTTAAATTAAAACAATAATTAAAGAGAGAATAGAAAGAGACACTTGCAAACCAAGTTTTCAAGTGGTTCGGCAATCTGCAATCCGCGGCTTACGTTCACCCCTCAAGAACACCTCTCGAGAATTCCACTAATCAATCTTCTTTGGGTGAAGATCAAACCACTTCTTACAAGTTCTTCTAGATCTCCTTTTACACCTCCAATGAATAATACATTCACTTGGAGCAAGGGTTACACCAACCCTCTTACAACTTCAAGGATTTTAATAGTGTTTAATTACAACTGAATAACACTCTCTTTGTATAGTAGATAGACGCAATAAATGCTCACAATAAAAGCTCTCAAGGTTTTACAAATAAAATCTAGAGCTGGAAGATTAAATCTCAAGATTTAGGACTTGAATCTTTGATTGCAACAAGTGAGTATTGAATGAGAGTAATGAATTATCTAGCAACCAAATTTGAACTGAGTATATACACTCTCTCAAAGAAATTTGAACGTTTGAGGTAGGAGAGAGCATTTAATGTATAAAGCAAAACAGAGGAAAAAGAGCCGTTACTGTTCTGCGGAATAATCCAGTCGACTGGGCTCGCAGTTCAGTCAACTGAACTTTTGAAATGAAGGTTTGCGCCATAAAAATAGTCCACGAAAAAGTGGTCCAGTCAACTGAAATGTTTCAAGCAGAATGCTTGGTTTTGATGCAGAAACCAGTCGACTGAAGGTCAGTTTCGATCGGCTGAAAAATATAGGGTCCAGTCGACTGGACGACTGTTTAGTCGACTGTTTTTCTTTAGAAAAACAGTTTAACAGTTTTGAATGTTTTGTTCTGTTTTGAGCCCTTGTTTTTTAGATTCAACCTAACCAACTTTACATAAATTCCTATAAGAACAATACATTAAACAAATATTCTTTCATAAGACTTTCATAGAATATCCATCATCATTATTGAGCTCTGTTTGGGCAACACACTAGATGAAATCATAAGTACTCAACTTGATAGTTTGTTAATTATCAAAATTACTTAGGGTAAAACCCTTGGGGCTAACAATCTCCCCCTTTTTGATAATGACAAACTACTAGTTGCTCAAGATAAAAGAATAACAAGTAATTGTCCAATTATGATAAGTGATGCATTTACTTTGAAGAACATGTGAATAGATAAGGTAATGATAAATGAGAATCAATCCAATGTCATATGTTAAACAAAGAGAAATGGAAAAAAAAAATTCAATTCAATGTGGATATGCAATAGGATATTCTCCCCCTTTTGTCATCAACAAAAATCACTTAGAGCGGTGAGAAGCTCCCCCTCTTTGAGTGAGTTGATGGACGGGATGGGGTGGGGGGGGAGGGAAGTATGGGAATCACTCAATTAAAAGTTTCATCATCTTCCCACGGTTAGTACACAAACAGATAAGTATACCAATATCATGAGAAGTAATAGCAAATACAATCATTATGCAGACATGAGTGCATAAATAAGCATAAATGGCAAATAGAGCTTCAGAAAAAAAAAATATGATAATATCTATAGAAAAGTTTGAACACAAAAGAGAGTATACAGATACAAAGAGAAAAGTAAGCACGAACCAAACCCAAAAAAAATCTATCTAGATGTTCAGTTAGCTTATACAAAAGGCCTAAGTCCAAAAGAGATCAAAAAGGCTATCATAACCCAACAAGACTCTGAATCACCCGAATGGCATCTCGAGTATCATCAATACTGGACTGCATCGGGAATAAGCGATGATCCACGAGCTCCTGAGTGGCAAGAGAGGTGGTGCGAAGCGTGTCCACAGTAGAGCCAGTCTCAAGAATATCGGAACAAAGTGTGTCAAACTGAGAGGCCACTGTGGAGGAGAGTGTGGAGACACGGGAAGAGAGAATGGACTGTAATGAAGTGACGGTAGTGGAAAGAGAGTCTATAGAGGCTGTGATGATGGAGAACTGCTCTGAGAGGTCAGCAGCAGCAGAAGGAGGAGCAGAAGAGGATGGAATGTCAGTGAGAGGGGGAGTGGAGGTGGAAGGAGAATCAGAATGTGGGGCAGGTATAACAATGGGATCAGTGGTGGTGGTGGCAGTAGTAATGGTGGGTGTATCAGAGGAGGGAGGAGCAATGGTAGGGAGGGGAGCTTTGGGGACAAACCTGTCATCCTTAAGCTTATAACCTATGAGAGAGAGAGAGTAGTGGTGGAAGAAACCTCATGGACTATGGGCTTATGACGATCTCCGTCATCAAGAGGAACTTTGAAGTGATAGAAGATGGATGTGAGAGCCATACCAAAGGGGAGAGAACTAGACTTAGATTTCTTTTGTGTCTCACAAATATGTTTGCAAAAGAGATAAGACAATTCAAATTTCTTGCCCGCAAGTATACACCAAAGAATGAAAATGTCATAATAAGAAACATTATCGCGACCACCAGTGCGAGAAACGATAGCATAGGTAATGATGTGGTGAAGTAAAAGACATTCAAACGTAAGTTGGGAGGTAGAGGGTTTTAATGGTTCATCTAATTCAGGGTTCCCACAAATCAAACGATAAGCTATCAGAGGGTCAAAACCATATTCTGTGTTCCATTTATTGTCCTCGTATCGATGAATATTACCTATTGGAAAACCAAAAATCTGAACTACAGTGTTGGAGTAACGGTGAATTTTACTCCGCGAACAAAAGGAATTGAATGAAATATGTTGTGGTGAGGGGTGTAGATTAGCGAAAAATTCTCGCACAAGAGTGGGGTAATAGGGCTAAGAGATAGATAAAAAGTAAGTCCATCCTAAGGCATCAAAAATAGCATCAATTCGTAGTCCATAGGAAGTTGAAAAGTCGGGTTGAAGAGATTTACCTATGACCATTTTTTGATGAACAAATGATGCATTGTAATTATCCTGGCGCTCAGTATCAAGAAAACGAGCAGGAGGGCGAGGCAAGGGCGGAGCTGCCGGAGCATGAGGAGGAGCAGGTGGTGGAGTAGATACCGAAGCAGGGTCGAAACTGAGGAGCCCCCTGGTGTCTTGCGTTTATTGGTCTTGGGAGGCATCTTAGCATGAGGGAGGGGAAAGATGGAGCGGCTGAGAGTAAGGGAGAAGAGCAGAGAGGAGATATGGTGGGGAAATGGTGGCCGGAGTAAGGCATACAGAGAAAAGGAACAAGGGAGGTCAAGGGTTCAGTCACCTGAAAGGGCTCAGCTACCGGCGGCTATATACTCGGCTTCCGCCATGGATAAAGCTACGGAGTTTTGTTTCTTACTAAGCCAAGAGACTAGGGAGTGTCCTAAAAAGTGACACGTGCCACTTTTGCTCTTGCAATCCACTTTGCAACCGGCAAAGTCCGCATCCGAATAGCTAACTAAGTCAAAGGGAGTGTTCTTAAGATACCATAAACCTAAGTCAATTGTGCCTAACAAGTATCTAAAAATGCGCTTAACTGCTACAACATTCGACTCTCTAGGTGAAGATTGAAATCTAGCACAAAGACACACACTAAACATAATATCTGGTCTACTAGCTGTGAGATATAATAAACTACCTATCATGCTACGAAAATTTTTAGAATCAACAAGTTTTCCGGATTCATCTTTGTCAAGTTGGAGAGATGAACTCATGGGAGTAGCAATAGGTTTACAATTTTCAAAACCAAATTTTTTTAATAAATCTTTAATATATTTGGATTGGTTTATGAAAATACCATCTTTATGTTGTTTGATTTGTAAACCAAGAAAGAAATTTAGTTCTCCCATCATACTCATTTCAAATTCATCTTGCATGCATTTTGCAAATTCCTCACACATTTTCTCATTTATAGCATCAAAAATGATATCATCCACATAGATTTGAACAAGTAGTATATCTTTGTGTGAATGTTTAATAAAGAGTGTGGTGTCAATTTTTCCTTGAGTAAACCCAAGATCAAGCAAATATTTGCTAAGATGATCATACCAAGCACGAGGAGCTTGTTTTAAACCATATCGAGCCTTTGAAAGTTTAAAAACATGATTGGGAAATTTTGAACTTTCAAAGCCAGGAGGTTGCTTGACATAAACGTCTTCCGCTATAAAGACATTTAAAAAGGCACTTTTAACATCCATTTGAAAAAGTTTGAAATTTTTGTGGCAAGCAAACGCAACTAACATTCTAATGGCTTCTAACCTTGCTACGGGAGCATAGGTTTCCTCATAGTCTATTCCTTCTTCTTGGTTATACCCTTGGACTACAAATCTAGCCTTATTTATAACCACAACTCCGAATTCATACTTCTTTTTCCTAAACACCCATTTGGTTCCTATGATTGAATGGTCATTGGGTCTAGGAACTAAAGTCCAAACTTGGTTTCTCTCAAATTGGTTCAATTCTTCTTGCATAGCCATAATCCAACTATCATCTTGCTCCGCTTCCTCTATGTTTTTAGGTTCTATTTGAGATAGAAATGCTAAGTTGTTGCAAATGTTTCTAAGAGAGGATCTAGTAGCTATGCCTTGACCGGGATCACCTATGATTTGATCTATGGGGTGACTAGGAACGATCTTCCAATATATAGGGAGGTCATCTCTAATATTGTTTCTAGAATGTTCTAGAGGGATAGGGGAGCCTTCCTTAGATTTTTCTAAAGGAGTGGAGGTTGAGGTACTAGCTCCATCTAAGCTTGCTACGACAACATCATCATCATCATCCTTCTTTCTAAAGGGATTGGCCTCATCAAAAACTACATGCATGGACTCTTCTATAACTAAGGTCTTCTTATTAATGACTCTATATGCCTTGCTTATTTGTGAATAACCTAAGAAGATACCCTAATCCGATTTGGCGTCAAACTTACCTAAGTTATCCTTATTATTCAAGATGAAGCACTTACACCCGAAAACTCTAAAGTAACCGATGTTAGGTTTTCTACTCTTCCAAAGTTCATTGGGAGTCTTACCAAGATTATTTCTAACAACAACACGATTAATAACATAACAAGAAATGCTAGTTGCTTCGGCCCAAAAGTATTGTGGCAAAGAATTTTCATTCAATAAAGTTCTTGCCATCTCTTGAAGTGATCTATTTTTCCTTTTAACAACACCATTTTGTTGAGGACTTCTTGGTGCCGAAAAGTTTTGTCCAAATCCATTCATCACAAAAATTTGAAATGTCTTTATTGTCGAATTCTCTTCCTCTATTACTTCTAAAATTGTTGATAGCATACCCTTTTTCATTTTGAACTCTTTTACAAAATTTTACAAAGTTTGGGTAAGCTTCATCTTTATAAGCAAGAAAGATGACCGAAGTGAATCGTGAGTAGTCATCAACAATTATGAATGCATACACTTTGCCACTCATACTTGCTATAGGATTAGGACCAAATAAATCCATATGAAGCAATTTAAGGGGTCTACTAGTAAAAATCTCCTTTTTCTTTTTGAAAGAGGTTTTTATTTGTTTTCCAAGTTGACAAGCATCACAAATCTTGTCCTTAACAAACTTTGTTTTTGGTAAACCTTTGACTAAATCATTTTTTGATAAATTTGAAAGGAGATCCATACTAGCATGTCCTAATCATCTATGCCAAAGCCAACTAGTCTCACTCAACACGGCAAAGCATTTAACATCTTGAGAGGAAATATCATCAAAATCAATAGTGTAAACATTTTCATCACAATATGTAATAAATAATACTTTATCATCTTTAGCGTTCATAATAATGCAATAATTTGATTCAAAGACAATTTTAAAGCCTTTATCACATAACTGACTAATGCTTTAACAAATTATGTTTAAGACCATCAACAATTAAAACATTCTCAATAGTTAAAGATGAGCTCTTACCAATTTTACTTATGCCGATGATTTTTCCTTTGGAGTTGTCTCCGAAGGTAACGTTTCCACTATCCTTAGGAGAGAGAGAGGAGAACTTTGATTTGTCTCCGATCATATGTCTAGAGCATCCACTATCCAAGAACCATCTATCCTTACTTGAGGATTTTAAGCATACCTATAAAACAAGTTTAAGTATTCCTCTTTGGTACCCAATATTTTTTGGGTCCACTTCTGTTAGCAAAGGGAGGTGTGGTTCCCTTTTTAATCCAAACCATAGTAGTTTTTCTCCTATTTGGGCATTTGTAGTTCACATGCCCCTTTATCATGCAATAGTGACAAGTTACTTGAGGATTGAAATTGCTTGAAGTAGATCCTTTTGTAAAAATGCTTTGATGAGATTTGTTTGAAGAACTAGAACTAGTAGAAGCATCACTTGAAAAGAAATTGTTGTACTTCTTTTCTTTGTAGGTAGGATTGAAACTTAATTCGGCTTTATCAAAAACACATCTTTGTTTTCCTAAAAGCATATTTAAATTTTGCTCTCCATGAGTGAATTTAACTAAAGTTTTTGTCAAATCTTCAACTTGTTTCTTCAACTCGATGTTTTCTTTTTCAAAATCATTTGAAGGAACGCTCCTTGAAGAGAACATTTCATTTTCTTTTCTCAAAGATTCATTTTGTGATTTCAATTCACTAAGTTCATTTGAGAGAAGGGCAAATTTATTTTTGAGAGCTAAGTATTTGGTTCCCAAACTTTTCGATTCTTCATGTAATTCATCAAATGCATTTTGTAACTCATCATAGTTATGAGATTCATTACAAGAGTCATAGTTAGAGTCTACCTTATCACTTTCATGTGCCATGAGGCAAATGTTTTCCAATTCATCATCACTTGATTCATCTTCGGATGTCTCATTCTCGGAATCATCCCAAGTTATTGCCTTCATTTCCTTTTTCTCCTTTTGCTTGAAGTTATTCTATAGCAAAGGGCAATCGGCTTTGATGTGTTCGGGCTTTTTGCACTTGAAGCAAATGATTGGATCTTTCTTGGCTTCACTTTCCTTTTGTCCTTTTCTTGCAAAGGATTTGTCTCTTCTCAAGAACCTCTTGAATTTGTGAGTGATCATGGCCATTTCATCATCTTCATCACTATCATCGCCTTAGTCATTTGAAGCCTTTAGACTCAAGTTCTTCTTTTTATCTTCATTTTCGAAGACAGCCAATTCCATTTTATGAGTGATGAGAGATCCCATGAGTTGTTGAATAGAGAGCCTTGAGAGTTCCTTTACTTCACGGACCACCGTGACCTTTGGTTGCCAATGCTTTGGTAGAGACCTAAGCACTTTCTCAATCATTTCTTCGTTAGGATAAACTCTATCAAGATTTTTTAAACTATTTTTAATAGTATTAAAGCGAGTAGACATTTCACTAATAGTTTCATTTGGAAGCATTTTGAACATTTCATATGATTGAACAAGTAAACTAATCTTAGACTTCTTAACTTGATTAGTTCCTTCATAAGTGACTTCTAAACTTCTTTAGCCGATTAACATGAAGAGATTCTATTATACTCATTAGGATCTAAGCCACAATATGGTAGATTTATAGACATAGAATTCATTTTAATAAGTTTGTTGTCACCATCATTATATTCAGCTTCCTTTTTAGCAACAGTTTCGGTGCCTACGATCTTAGTGGGAACATGAGTTCCTTTGACATTGATTTTCCATAAATCAAAGTCTTGAGCAATAATGTAAATTCTCATCCTATTTTTCCAATAAGCATAGTTAGTTTCATTAAAGCATGGAGGTCTTTGGGATGATTGTGCCTCACTATAAGTGATATTGGTGCTTGTGGTTGCCATATGATCTTAACTCAAAGATATGTGAAATCAATACTAGAGCCCTTGCTCTGATACCAATTGTTGGCCCAAAAGTAATCCTTAGAGTAGGGGTGAAAAGGATTACTAACAATTAATGGCAAATTAAAATTTAAAGCATGCACAATACTTAAATTAAAACAATAATTAAAGAGCGAAGAGAAAGAGGCACTTGCAAACCAAGTTTTTAAGTGGTTCGGCAATCCGCAACCCGCGGCCTACGTCCACCCCTCAAGAACACCTCTTGAGGATTCCACTAATCAATCTTCTTTGGGTGAAGATCAAACCACTCCTTACAAGTTCTTCTAGAACTCCTTTTAGACCTCCAATAAATAATACATTCACTTGGAGCAAGGGTTACACCAACGCTCTTACAACTTCAAGGATTTTAATAGTGTTTGATTACAATTGAATAACACTCTCTTTGTAGAGTAGATAGACACAATAAATGCTCACAATAAAAGCTCTCAAGGTTTTACAAATAAAATCTAGAGCTAGAAGATTAAATCTCAAGATTTAGGGCTTGAATATTTAATTACAACAAGTGAGTATTGAATGAGAGTAATGAATTATCTAACAACCAAATTTGAACTGAGTATATATACTCTCTCAAAGAAATTTGAACGTTTAAGGTAGGTGGGAGCATTTAATGCATAAAGCAAAATAGAGGGAAAAAAGACATTACTGTTCTGCACAGTAATCCAGTCGACTGGGCTCGCAGTTCAGTCGACTGAACTTTTGAAATGAAGCTTTGCGCCATAAAAACAGTCGACGAAAAAGTGGTCCAGTCGACTGAATGTTTCAAGCAGAATGCTTGTTTTTTATGCAGAAACCAGTCGACTGAAGGTCAGTTCCAGTCGACTGAAAAATACAGGGTCCAGTCGACTGGACGACTGTTCAGTCGACTGTTTTTCTTTAGAAAAACAGTTTGACAGTTTTGAATGTTTTGTTCGGTTTTGAGCCCTTGTTTTTGAGATTCAACCTAACCAACTTTACATAAATTCCTATAAGAACAATACATGAAACAAATATTCTTCCATAAGACTTCCATAGAATATCCACCATCATTCTTGAGCTCTTTTTGGACAACACACTAGATGAAATCATAACTACTCAACTTGATAGTTTGTTAATCATCAAAATTACATAGGGTAAAATCCTTGGGGCTAACAACCTTATTTTAAAAGGTAATTGATTTTGGGACTCCAAAAGTTAGCAATAGCACTCCATTGTACAACATCCAGTGCACGTAGTATCATGCAGTTAATGCGCTGCATGGAGTGCCAATGATAACTTTTGGAGTGTCAAAATCAATTCTCATTTTAAATTAGCTATCAAATATAAAGGAATAGTATGTATCCAAATATATATAACGTAATGGGTAAATATCACCTAGACCCCCTGAGGTTGATAATCACACTTAGACACACTCACGTTTTAGTAATGGCACCTACACCTCCTAAGGTTTGAAATGCGTATCACCTAGACCCCCTTCGTCAATTCACCATTAAAAAAATGATGGACTGGGGAGGTGTCTAGGCGATACATTCGTCAAACCTTGTGGAATGTAGGTGATATTACTGAAACGTGAGGGGGAATAAGTGTGATTAGAGCAAACCTCAGAAGATCTAGGTGATATATACCCATAACGTAATATATATATATATATATATCCAATTTAACGTAATCTATATCCAATACAATCTATAACGATTTATTCTAGGATGTGAATGACCTCAAGACATATCTAAATCTCATATATATATATATATATACACACATACCAAGAGTAAGGCTATATCACTAGGAAAGATTACTACTCTTTTTTTTTTTTTTTTTTTGTGTGACAAAAATTGCTGTTTATAATACCTAGAGCAAATCACGAGAAGATCCCTCTCTCACGTTATGAACAATTTTGATTCATACATACATTCTATGCAATCTATACATCTAATCTGCTACATCAAAAAGAAAAAGAAAAATCTAATCTGCAGTAACAGATTTTGTGTCCTACTTAATGTGTACATACATGGATAATTTCAATTTTATGGAAAGCAATAGATTATCATATGTCAAAGTTTTCATATATGGATAATTTCAAATTTGTTGAAAGCTCAATAGATTCTCACTTATAAATCACATTTTTCCCTAAATCAGACTACTTCCCTCAAACTATTTCCCTTCCAAAACCAGACTTGGCACGCTAAATACTCTCTCCTATATCAATCTCTCTCTCTCTCTCTCTCTCTCTCTCTATCTTACACTCACTGCTGCGCAATTGTTGTTTCAAATTTCTCTTCCACTCTATGTCGATTTTTTCATGTTACAGGAGAGTTTTTATGATCAATGTTTTTGATTTCTTATTGATGTAATTGCTTTTTGTTTAGTATCTAATTGGGGTAAATTAATGTTTGAACTAGTAACTATATGTGTGTGCATTGCATGTAATTCAATTTCTTCTTTTTAAGCCCCTTATAAGATATCATTGTGCAACAATTGGTAAGTATTTGATACTTTAATTATAAAGAACTTTCTGGGCTGTAAATTGCATCTTATGGTGGTGTTTATGCATTGAACGTTTTGTTTGTTTGTTTTCTTTTTGTTTTTTTTTTGAGTAATGTGATTTTGTAAACTATTTTTAGGCTTTAATTATTAATTGAAATTATGTTGAGTTACAGATTTCATTGTCTAATGATTCCATCGGGTTCATCTAAAGTTTTGTCTTATTTTTGCTTGTTGCATCCCAGTGTTCTTCCGTGCATTACACTAGTTAAGAACCTAATTTTATAAGAAAATCCAAACAGGCTCACAAAATATCTCACAATTACCATAGATAGTGGCCAAAAATTATGCTTGGTTTCATCTATAAGACATCCAATGAATCTAATAAACCAAAACTGTTGCAGTCAATTGGTTGTCCAATAGAGGTGTGTGTATATATATATATATATATGTACCCACAAGGCCACAGGCCCACAAGTCATTAATACGCATCCTCTCCTCATGCAGCCGAACAGAGAGACGTGGATATACCTACAAATTGCAATGGACCACAAATAATTGAATTGTTCACAAGTTAGCTCACATAGTCACCAAGCAAAATAATCGATCCTCAACTCAGTATAATAAACAGACAATGTACATTAAAAAATCATTTTGTGATTTCGAAAATAAAAAAAGTCCACGTCTAAATCTACATTTAATTTCATACTCAATAATTTTGACCCTTGATTTCAGGGGACTTCATGTAGATTCCACAGGGGACACACCGAAATTAAGTGCCAAAATGTGTTGGGTGTAGAATTGGGCGTGGGTTTAAATATGGGTGTAGCATTTTTTTGTGACATCCACATATATGGGATCTGTTTCAAATTCTGATTCCAAAAATAATCCCTCGTGATTTTGTTTGGTTTACAAATTTAGTGAGAGAAAATAAAGGAAAATACTAAGACTTGACTCATTGATTTGATAAGGAAAAAGAAGGGAAAGCATAGAGGAATATGTTTTCCTTTGGTTATCAAGGAAAATAAGAAGAAAAAGAATATGGATTGGTAATAAATTATAAATTTCAAATTTTGTGAGTCACTTTCCTCCATTTATTACAATAATCCTTTTTATTTTTATTTTTTTTTTAAATTTTTTTTTTAACTTTTTAATGTTATTTCAACATGGAGAGAACCCAAGGGAATTAATTTTCATTTCTTTCAATCAATGCCCAAACCAAACATACCCTGGAGAAAACCTTTTCTTCTATTTAGTTACCAAGGAAATGTTACGAATTTATTAATAATGAATATAAGTAAAAGGCTATTGTTAATGTCAAAGTAGAAATTGCTAACGTCAAAGAAAAAAAAAGTGTCACTAAAAATTTTAGCGACAGTTATTTTTTGATGCTAAAATTTTTAGCGAAATTTTTTGCTTTGACATAAGGAATTTTTACTTTGACATTAGTATTTTCCTAAATAAAATAAGAATCAAAACTTAAATAAAACTGGCAAGTTGACCTAATCTATCCACTACCCTAAACAATCTCAACTGAGGAGATTATTATGCAACTACTCCAACTCCAACAGTCACTTTGGTTTTGGGACTCTATATATACGGACTTAATTTAATTCATGTCCATCATATATACACATTCAATACACATTACTGAGAACTCAACAATCTTTGTATTCCTAATAAATTCATAACAGGAAATACAAAAAAGAAAAAAAATTAAAAATAACAAAAATATAGTGCATGAGACTAATTTTTCTTTTCCTTTTCTTTTTTCTTGAATTGTAAACCAAACAAAAACCCAAACAAAGACATTGCTTTCATATCTCACATGCAATGGTTATGTTTATCCTGTAAGATATCTGAAACTGTATGTTTCCATCATTGAAGATGCGAAAAATATATAAATAATCTCATCAAGTTGATTTTAGTACAGTAACAGTTTGGGCTTGCGTGAAAAGTGGGCGACAAAGACTACAACTCAGTTTCTTAGGACAAATTATTTAGTGAGTTCATAAGGTCATGTCAGCATGTGAATGTGATGTGATTATTTAATTTTAACTGTTCACGCACTCTCTACTTTTAGGGAATCATGACAAATGATCATCAAATTTAAAATTTAAAATTATACCAATCACTTGTCATGATCCCCGTAAAAATAATTATCAAGTCTGCAAATGGGTAATTAAGATTAAATGGTTATACCATATCAACATACTGACGTGACTACGTGACGGACTTATTGAATAACTTCTTGTTTGCTACAGAGGATAACGGATGTAAGGAAATAGGAGAGTTTTCTTTGTTTGGTAAGAAAAAAAAATGATGAGAGAGAAGGAAATAGAGGAGATGACCACTTTCCTGCGGTCCCACATTTTCTGTCCTCCAAATGATGAAAGAAATTCCATTCAAATGGGCTAAATAATTGCATACAAAATTCCTTTCAATTGTGATATGGAAAATTAATTGTACTCAAATGCTTTACAAAACATTGTATCAAAAATGTCAAAAGATTGAAATTTGGATTACAAAATATTGTACCCAAATACCAAAGGATTGTAGCCAAATGCCAAAGGATTGTATATCTGGTTACAAAAGGTTGTAGGCAATTGCTAAATAATTTTAATTCTGGTAACAAAAGTTTCTTACTATTACGTCTTATGATTAGATAATTTTTTTTAAATTTACGGAATATCAATGTCACCCTTCTAATTTGATTTCATATTAACTCTCGTAATTTGATTATATTTACTAATCATATTATTTTTTATGTTATAAGTACCATTTATATTGTAGTTTTAATATTTACAATTATCTATTATCCTTAACTTGATTAAATAAAAATAATTTAATTTCGAATGTAAACAAACTCAATTTACTCTAATTACTTTACCTTAAACGCTAATTTTTAAACCCTCAACTACTAACCACTTAGAGTTAGCCCTAAACAACTTTACCTTCAACACTAAAATCTATCCAATGTCAAATATTATTAAATAATTTAGGTGGGAAAAAGCTATTAAACATATTAATATTTGAAAGATGCCGTGTAAATTATTACTTTTACAATATTTGGGATTAAAATACAAAATGTATAAAATATTAAAATATCCTTAGACAATAATACATTAAATTTATGTTTGAACAAACAAAATCACTAACATTTGAAAAATCCTTTTACCCTATTTTGATTACTGATAATGTTTGGAATGCCATTTTTGGAAATTTTTTTTAGCATTTGTAATTATGTTATACTCTCTTTAAGCTCCTTTTAAAAAAAAAATGTAATTCAATACAATATTATATATTTCAAAAGGGCAAAAAAAAAAAGGAAGTAGGGGTGCATTTGTTCAAATTAAAAATTAAGTGATGCATTTAAGTGCTGAAAATTTTAAGTGATTTATATTTGCAAGATTAAAAACAATGTTTTAAGAACTAAAATAGATTGTATTCAGTGATTATTTTCAGTAAAAAAAAAAATTCATTCATTTAACGTATTCAGTGGATTTTTGGCTGCTTTTTCAATTAAGTGGTACATTATCAAACGCACTGGAAAAAAAAAATAGGTACTGGCAATTTTTATTTTCACTTCTTAATTGGGTTATCAAATACACTAAGTCTTACTCACTTCTATTTTTTAGTTGGAGATAGTATACATATGATTATTTTAACTGAACCAAGTTCCTTGTGCCCGAGTGGTAAGCTTCTTGGGTGTACTACCCAAAAGGTTTAGTGTTCGAGTCATGGGGGGCGTGACCACTGAAGTATTCACCCGGCGCCTCCAGGCCTAAGGGGATTAGTCGAGGTGCGCGCAAGCTGGTCCGGACACCCCCAATTACCAAAAAAAAATTAAAAAATGATTATTTTAACTGACAGATTTAATCCCATGCTACTAGACTTTTACTTCTACCCACTTTTGCATCTCTCTCTAGCTCTCAGTATATATACACATATTGTGTATGTACGTGTGTATTAATTGTTTATTAATATTCACCCATTTTACGATCAGAAAAATAGTTTCCTTGATCAAACTCGGCAAATCTTATTGCTTCCGCTTTTTAAGTTTGAGAGAAATGATTTGAATATGAATTCCAGAGTTAGGGGGCAGCTTGTGATTTGCGATTTGATAGCTTTGTGATTGTGATAACTTTGCGATTGTTTTTGTCATAATAGATTTTGATAGTTGGGTGTTTAGGTAATGCATTGTAAAAGTGATTCTAGTGGCAAAATCGACTATGCAAGTTTTTGGTTACATAAATGCAAAATTGATTTTAAATGCTCAAAAGACAATTGTATCCTTGTACTAATCCTCTATTTTTGTCCAGGGACCTTTGGCCACACTCCCCATTTATATATACATACTAGTAGTTTAAACTAATTTTTGCTTCTTAAGATGGGTTTTGATTTGAATCCCACTTTTAGGTGTTGTCAACAAGTTTAGTTTCCTCTGTCTAGTAACATTCCTTAAGTAGTTGGATTTCCGAAAAGGTCTTTAATTTAGAACAAATAGAATAAAATTAGAGAAGTGCTAGGCACACATCCTAAATCATACCCTATGCTTTAAATATATGTACTCTATGATGTTTGAATTTTTTACACTTTTCTGTGCACCACTTACACAGCACATGGTGCATGTATTTAAAACAAGGGTATAATTTGGGGTGTAATTTGAAGTGTGTACCTAACATTTCTCGTAAAATTACTACGTGTAACATATTTTAATCAAGGGATATTAAAGTAAAAGGACAAATAAGTGTCAAATGGGTACCAGCGTTTGGTCTAAAAGCTGCCTCAAGGTAGCTTCTCCAAATTGCAACATTTTCACGATAGAAGACATGGGTCCCACAACAACAGCTTCTACGGTTGTGCAGCCAAACACTTTAGGAATCACGATGGGTAGCCAATCGTGCGATTGATCCCCCTATCGTGGTGCTATCGTGGAGCCAAACAGCCTCTTAACGTACTTAACCTCATGCTATTAATTTGATCAACTTCTACAACAAATCCTATATATATGTGTAGGGATTCGGTTATGGGGATACGGATACGAGAGATTCGTCAATTTTCCAAAAAGTAAAGGTAAGGGTAAGGGTGCGGGTGCGGGTGCGGGTGCGACGGAAGAACTTGGATAAAATATTAAATATATACCTTCAAATATTAGCATATACAAATTATTTTATAACTATTAGTGCATTAATTAGTGTATACCCTAGATCATTGCTATTATTATTTTCTATTATTTATCTTCTAAACCCCCAAAGTTTTCAAAATTTTAAGAAGAACTTGTGTTCTTTTTCAAAATAACGCTACAAAAAAGCCTCAGCCACACTCCAAAAGAACTCAAAGAATCCACAGAGCACCCAGTACGGGTGCGGTGGCCTTTTTGAAGAGTCCGTATTAGTGTTATTATAGCACCACAAAAATAACGTCCCAATTTTAGTGTTATTATATAGAAAAATCTAGTCAAAAGTCTCATTCTATCAATGTTTCTTTATAATAGGCCCACCATTTAGTACTTCATAATAATAAGCCCTATAATTATAATTGTTGTTAGAGATTAGTCCAAAATATCCTATTATAGAATTAATAGATGACTATTCTACCCCTAACTTATATATATATATATATATAATCGTATATATACATATATTTAATTCAGATTTAATTATTGAATCAGTTACCAAATCTGACCAAATCTGATCAAATCCCAATTGACATTGGTTAAAATATATAGAAATTTTTTCCCAATATTTTTGGATATTACTTTACAAAATGGTTGTAAACGAATTTCATCATTTCTAATTCACAGTGTATTGCATATTCAATCTAGATATCACATCACAAACGAGTCTTTCTGCGGGTATTGAATTTACACTGCAAATAGTTCATTTTTATACTGTAACTAGTTTATTAGTGTGAAATTTTACACAGTAACTAGTTTATTAGTGAAATTTTACACTGCAAAATTTCAATGCTTTCATTAAATCTGATTTTGACTTACCATATATTCACATTAATTCTGGTAGTTATTATAGCATTTTGACTTGCCAATATCTCATTTTGAATTAATATCCCATAATTATAGTGTTTTCCGCTTTTTGTGTTTGTGCCATAAATGACGTTAGGTTTTGAAAAAAAAATTGTTTAACCATTTCTAATTCACAATGTATTGCATATTCAATCTAGATATCACATCATAAACGAGTCTTTCTGCGGGTATTGAATTTTACACTGTAAGTAGTTCATTTTTATACTGTAACTGGTTCATTAGTGTGAAATTTTACACTGCACCTGGTTTATTAGTGAAATTTTACACTGCAAAATTTCATTGCTTTCATTAAATCTGATTTTGACTTGTCATATATACACATTAATTCTGTTAGTTATGATAGGATTTTGACTTACCAATATCTCATTTTGGATTAATATCCCATAATTATAGTGCTTTCCATTTTTTGTGTTTGTGCCATAAATCACGTTAGGTTTTTGAAAAAAAAAATTTGTTGTAAATTCTGATCTCCTATCCCTTTATTTTTGGATATCTAATAAATGAAAATAAAATCCCAGGATTTTACGTATCTACATTATGTGTTTGTCACATCTTACTAATGTCATCCATGGGTTTTCTGTTCTACCAATAATCATTCATGACAGTATGTATTATATTGCATTCGTGAGAGTTTTAAGATTGAAGGAGATAACAATCGATCGAAGAGAAGATATCAACTTAATTGGAATAAATGAATGAATTTTTCACTGCGAGTAGTGTGAAATTTCACACTGCTGAATAATGTTTAGGTTAAATTTTTCACTGCGTGTAGTATGAAATTTCAAACTGATACTACCAAAACCCTATGAAGATAAAAAATGTTTTACATACTGCCACAAATCCAATTTGTTTATCCAAAACAGAAAGATTAAAAACAAATCAACCCAAGAGCCACTCTCAAATATCAGTCAAGAGCACAATACAAACTATTCGACAAAACACCTTGCATGCATCCAACATGACCACGCTAATCCACCCCAACCACATTCAAAAATAAGACCAATACAAAGGCAAACAAATTTTAAGAAAAGAAAAAATCATCAATCCCACAATGAAACTACAGCAGATAACTCCATTTCAAAAGCACCACTATGAAGTCATCACATCCTTGCGAAAGTTATGAAAGACTCCATCACGTCCAATAGAGAAAAGTAAAAACAAGGCTCTGCTGAAAAAATTTGACAAATCTGTGTTGGTGATCTTCTCCAAGATAGCTTCTTCGTTTTTGGTCTTCATAAAAACCATGCTGCGAAAGAGCAATAGTGTGAAATTTAACAAGTTTGCAGTGTTCAATTTTGCACTACGGAATGAACGATCCATCAAAATCAACTATTGTTGGGGAATTTTCACACCACCGAAAGTTCTTGTAGAAGTTTACAAAATTTCCAAACATGCAATAGTGAGTGCTAAATTCCAGACTGCAGTCACACGCAAAAACTAGTTTTTCCCCAAATCTTGTCTTCAATCCCACAATGAATAATCCATCAAAATCATAAATCAACATGTAGTATCAAAATTTCACACGACTTGAAAAAAAAAATCACATTTTCTCCCCATTGTCGTTACTCGTCAGAGCCGTACAACGTCACACTTTTTGGACGCCTATGAAGTTTTTTAGCTTGCAATTGAATGTAGAACCTATATGTTCTTGGAAGTAGGTGGACAATCAATTGATATGTAGTACATTTTTCTAGAGAGAGAGATTATGAAATGTTGGAGAAGATGAGATATATATATATATATATATTATGTATATATGGTGTTTAAAATTTAAAAACCCTTGATTTTGGGTGAGTTTAAATGGGAATGATTCTTTTGATAAGTCATAGGGGTAGTTTGGCCACTAAATAAAAATATGGACCTATCATTAAAATGTTGTATGGGTTGGGTCAATTACAACAATCTTAGAGTAGATTGGATTTATTATTAATTAACTCTATTATATAAGGTTAATTACACTTTACCCCTCTGGAGTTTGTTTCGGTGACACTTTACTTTGGTGGTTTAGTAAATGTGACCACTTAACCCCCTGTGCTTTAGGGTAAAGTGTCACCCTTACAGAATCTAATGAAGAGTGTTTTCAAGAAAAAAAATAATAATAATAATGGAGAGTGTTAAGTCCCTAAAATTAGTGACCACTTTACCCCTTTGTGGTTTGGACCAATGACACTTTGCCCCCCCTATGTTTTGGCCCGATGATACTTTAACCCGCTGTACTTTCGGTGTGAAGTGTCAACGTAACTGTACTTTCGGGGTAAAGTGTTAACTTAATACTCTCTGTGACATTTTACCCGAAAATCACGGGAATTAAGTGATCACTTTTAAACCATAGCGGGGTAAAATGTCATCGAGTCAAACCACATAGAGTAAAATGTAATTAAACTTAAGGAAACTTACACTAAGTTGTTGTACATGGCAGAGAATGTTAGCAATAGGGAATAAGGAGGTGACACAAACTGTGTCGTGTGAAGAATATTGCGGCACACATTGTGCCGTGTGCAATGGTGTGGCCCACATTGTGCCGTTTATTTTATGCAGCACACTTTGAGCCGTGTGCTTTCATGCGGCACACTTTGTGCAGTGTGATCCCAACCCAATGACCCACTAACGACTATAATCCCCTAATGGCTAATCGTAACGGCTATAATCCCAACGGCCACAATCCTTCTATATAAGCATTACACAATTCATACAAAATTTGTTTAATTGATAGTTTGTCTGAAATTGGAGGTATGTAAAATTTTCAAGTTTTTTTTTTATTTAGATTTTCTATCAAAATAAATTTCATTTTGAGTTTCTCCCACAAAAATATACATATATATTTCATTTTATTCATTTTGATGTCTTTTTTTTTGGTTTTGTCATTAGTTTTAATTTATTTTAATTTTATTTCTTATCAGTTTTCTCTACCAACAAGTATGATGCATCGATTGTTTGGGAAAAAGATTACTCGCCATCATTCTGCAAACACAACACAATCATGTACTCAAGAAGACTCGACTGAAGACTTTGCTCGTGTTGTCGATGAAAAGGCACATGCCTCTGATGGCAAAACCGTGATCAACAAACAAGGTCACAAGTTCAAAATGCGCGACAATTGGAAAAGTGTTCACTCGTTCTACAACTGTTTGTCATGCTTCCAACAAATCAAAAGTGTTATTGACCTTGCTGGTTGGTCTCGGCTACTCACGCTAAATATGCCAAATTCCGATCAACGTTCAGTGGAATCATGTATTGAACGATGGTGGATACGACTCATACGTTTTATTTACCGTTAGTTGAGCTAGGCATCACCCCTTACGATTTTACTTTCATAGCAGGTGTGTTCAGGAAACATTTTCCATATTTTTAATGAGTTTAGAAAAATATTTACAATTTTTTTTACTATTACAGGCATTACTATTGGGCAGGGTGTGGCGTTGCCTCCTTAAAATGACACAGCATTTAGAGATGCATCAATCATTATCGACTGTTATTTTCCCGGGGCATCGTTTGACAAGTACAATTCTGGCGCTATAAAATTGTCTGACGTGGGGAACTACATTGACGTTGCTATTAAATATCTTGGAGCTCAAAATTCGCTTGATCCTATTGTGATTGGTAGAGCATTCTTGTTCTACTGTATCGGTGCTCTATTTTTCCCTAATGGGAATTCTACAATTCCTGTTGGATGGCTATCATACGTAGATGACGTGTCTAAGATCGAAAATTTGGATTGGGGGTCCGCCATATTGGCCTGTATATACAATGCACTTGACATTTGTTGTCATCGAAATATAAGAAGCGTGGACTACTTTTGGCAATTAATTGAGGTACAACCCTATCAAATTTGTTATCAGTTATTATAAGACTTTACTATATACTTAAATCCACTTTCTCATCTATGCAGTACTTCTTCTACGAGTACACACACACATCAATGCATGTTCTAAAGATTGCCGAAACTGACTATTAGCAAGGATAAAACGATGGGCTCAGGAAGAGCGCGCAGTAACTAGGGGGACTGTGATATTTAATTTCGGGTCGCACCAACAACAGCTGGAAATGAGATCGGCGGAGGCAATATGCTGGACACCGTACGTCAATTCACAATGGAGGGTAGTAGATGCCATACAACATGCGTATACAATGTCTATACAAAGAGTACTATTGTGGGATCCGCTACTCGGGGGTATATGGTATTTGGGAGACTGATGTTACATGCAATTGATGGGTACTATTGTTATTCCATATAACCCCCCATCTCCTATGTGCCGAATCAATAAAGAAGATTATGATTTACGTCGAGCAAATGGGTGGGCATCAGCGTCTATTTTGTCATTGTTGTGACTCAGCATGAATTTGATGACTACTTTAGTGATGTTTCACGGGGTGCAATAGTACCTCCATTCACGCGCTATGTGAACACAGATGGTGTAGGTTACGCAGCAGTTTGTCCTCCTCATATTCGATTGCCCCAACCACCTACACCAGATTACAGGCCCAGTGTTTACGATACCCAGCCATCAACTGCTACATAGTCACAATCTTCACAGAACGTACGATGTTTCAATTAGACAGCTGATGTTGCCGCACCCAATGGCGCAATCATTACCGTTGATATTCCCCACATCCGATCCTCAAAATGGCCACCATCTAGTGCACATACCCAACACCAGTAGAGGGACTTGTATATTGATGCTAGAGATTATGCAAGGTCTTTGCGCAATGCACTCATGTAGCAGACTCGTTTGCGCTAGGAAATTATTGCAGAAAAGGATGCCTAAATTATACGACTACAAAGTTCTACATTTACTTCTACTGAAAATTTGTACCGACCATCATTCTCCACTCCTAACCTTGGCGAATCGTCACAACTGGGGGTGTCTCAAAACATGACAGAAGAGGAATTCAATATGCCATGGGCTTATAGAGGGTTGTTATTTGTATGTAACAATGTGGTTTGTATTTTCACTGACAGAAGGGGAATTCAGTACTTGTTACTTGAATGCAAAATGTATAATGTATTTCCATTCAACTGTATGATTTGAAAAAAGTAGTTTGTTGTTAAGATGAACTGAAAAAATTATTTTGTTACACATTTCCAAATATAATAGGCCACAACATTTCAACAAATTGACTAATACAATTTATTCATTCGAAATCCGAATCATCATAAAATGGATTTGGTTGTTAAACCATAATGTTCCTCTCTCCTCCCACAGTAGATTCACTAATTTTTTCCTTGAACTTTGACTAAGAACTGAAGGAAGAAAATCTATTAGTGAATCAAATGCTGGATCACTCAATATCGCTGCAAATAACTCATTAGGTACATTCCTCCAAAACTCAAATGAATTTGTAATATCTGGCGCTTTCCCAAATTTTTTTTAACATTGTTCATTGTTACTGATCCAACTACGTAGATGAAACTCCCAAACACCTTTTGATTGATATAAATGTGAAGATAAACGAACCTTGCCAGCGTCGTATGTCGCAATGATTTCTTTCCATTTTTCTTCAATAAGAGTATCTAGATTTTTGATAACTAGAAAATTTTTTTATGTATGCAATTAGAAGAATAGCTTGTATTTATAGACAAATGGTGGAATTTATTCGAAACAGTTATAAAGAAAACTCCCAACGGATATATTATAAAGCTCAACGGTTATATTTAAACCCCCAACGACTATATTTTAAAGCTCAATGGTTATATTTGAAACCCCCAACGGATATATTATATAGCTCAACGGTTATATTTGAAACCCCCAACGGATATATTATAAAGCTCAACGATTATATTTGAAACTCCCAATGGATATATTATAAAGCTCAACGAATATATTTTCCCTTTCCTATAAATTGTCAACTACAATTCTTTTTTGGTACAGATTACACACCCTTTCAATCATTTATTCACTTGTGTTATACAAAGTGAACATGGATGGCAATTTGGAGGAGTTCATTTTAGCCAAATACCATTCAAATTTCTCAAATGATGAAGATGAAGCTCCAATAATATTCATGGAAACAAAAAAATGGATTGCTCTCTCAAACATTGTTCGTGACAGTAGCGCAATTAAAAGTAAAATGATGATCAACTGTAAAAGAGAAGAAGGCCACATGCGCTTATGATGCGATACTTTGCTGAAGAGCCTATATACACAGATCACATATTCCAACGATGTTTTCGTATGCGTCATTCTTTGTTCAATCGAATTCTTGAACCGTCACAAACTACGATGAATATTTTGGTCAAAAGAATGATGTAGTACACACGCTGGGATTGACCTCGCACCAAAAAGTTACTGCTGCTTTGCGATGCTTGGCTTACAGTGCATCATCTAATATATGGGGGGAATACCTCTGTATGGGAGAGACCACTATACTGTAAATGGTGAAAAAATTTTGTGTTGCTATTCTCGCCGTATTTGGAGAAGAGTATCGAAGAGCGCCCACTGCCACTGATATAACATACATGGCCAAAGAGCATTCTAGACGTGGTTTTTCGGGGATGATTAGTAGCATCGATTGCATGCATTGGGAATGCAAAAATTGTCCCACCTCGTGTCGTGGTCAGTATCACCAACAATTATAGTAGAAGCTGTGGAATCATATGACACTTGGTTATGGAGATCATTCTTCGGAATGCCAGGTTCATGTAATGATCTTAACGTGCTACATTGATCTACAGTGTTCAAGGATCTACTATATGGCCGTATTCCCCCTATCAACTACACTAGTAACGCAATGACTACGACATGGGTTACTATCTAGCAGACAGTATTTACCCACCATATGCGAATACTGTCAAGACTTTAAAGCACCCAACTTCACAAAAAGAGAAAGTTTTTAGCCAGGCTCAGGAAGGTGTGCGAAAAGACGTTGAACGTGCATTCGGTATTCTTCAGGCTCACTTTGCGTTTATACATAATCGAGCAAAATTATAGAACAAAGAAGCATTGGCCGTGATAATGAAAGCGTGCATAATTTTGCATAACATGATTGTAGAGGATGAAAGGTGTGACTGCAACTAGTGCACAGAATATGACGATAGTCAACCTATTCCAGATATTCATAGGGATGGTGAGGCTTCTATGAATTTTTGGGTGTGGATACCGGCATTTGGGCCCACTTTTAAAATAATTCGTTCAAAATAAATTCAAAGAGTTGCCACTTAATTTTTTTTAAAAGAAAAATTAAGAAACCATTTTAAAAGCAAACCAATATTTTGCGAAACCAAAGATAAACTGGGTCCGGGGATTATGGAATGAGAGGGGAAGGAGCCCGACGGACTAAAACACTCCCTCTCATCCTATCTCGTGATAGGCCCCTACTCAACATCCTTTTTAATCGAATTATTAACCTAAGCATGCCCTCAACTAATACATATATACATATACATTACAAAAGCATGTTTGAAAGGGTATAAGATTGCTAATGATAAAATAACATCCAAAAATATTAAACGTGTGATACATGCAAGAAAATAAAATCTAAGAAAAGGTCTCTAATCATATATACACATAAAGCAAGACCTAATCTAAGGTGTTGCACATGGAGTCAAAAATCAATAAAATGAACAAGAGATAAATAAACTAGAGAGGGGTTAAGAAATTGTACCTCGAAGGCGCTACAAAACAAAGGGTTAGTCCACATGCTTTGAGCAAAATATAATGTTGAATCCTAAATGACATACCCAAATTTCTAGCTCGAATCTAGCAATTATAGGAAGGATTGACATAATCATGAATTCTTTATAAGTAGTTGAAAACACAACACATCCATAGATATGCAAGTCTCAACTAGGAGCCAATACAATGTCCATATGGAGATAATGTAATCCCAACATGATCAAAAAGAAACCATAGTTATGTTCAACTAGGCTCAATTTGAATGCAACCTTAAGCTAAGAATTAATCCTAATCATAAACATCGACATATGTAGATGTATGCATAGACATGAATAATGATGAACTGTGAACTTTTCATTAGTTTGAATCATTTAGCCTCTGGATTTAAACTTTATTTGCATTATTTAAGACATAGTTTGGATCCTAGGACGTTAGGAGTCTATTAAATTAGAGTTATTCAAGTTTTATCAAGACAGTGACAGAATTTTAATAATTACACAGAGCAGACCAGATTTTCAAAAATAGAAATAAAATACTTTCAACAGTTGGATCTTAATGATTTTTGAGTATGTTATGCCTCTGTAAGATAGTTTCCAACCCAAAAAGAAAATCAAAGATCCAACGGTTGAATCTCTGGGAATAGGGTAATAACCAGACATTACTCAGAAACTTTCAACTCTCTGTCCACAGTTTTTACATGATCTTCTAAAAATAGTAAAAAAAAATCAGAAACACTTTGATCTTTTTAGGGTACTTTCCTAACACATTGAACCTCCTAGAAAAATGTATTTGTGGTCAAGAAAACTTGATTAAGGTTCTGATTTACTTATTTTAAAACGAACTTACTGTTCTGAAATTTTGGACAGAGAACAACCTACTCACAAATCATAAGGCCAAACCATCCTAAGTATATGATTTCATCAAGACAAAAGTTCTAGAGATGCATATATGAGTTATAAACATTCTCTAATTGGTCTCACTCAACTCCCACGGACCATGATTTAATTAGAAATCTTTGATCTCAGTGAGTTCACGAGTTCACTGCACCATTGATGGGTTGGTATTCATAATCTCAACTAGACTTAAACTACATCTTATTCCTCTACCAAATACATGTTCCTTGAGGAATATGGACCCATTTTCATTAGTTCCCCTCCCAAGTTAATGGTCCTCGGAGACTAGAATATGACTCAAAATCGTATGAACCTCATAGAATATAGGAATGATTCTATGAGACTCACCTTTGAAGGATTCAAGTTATGGTTCAAAGAAAACTTATACCCAACAAAACACATGGATGTAACCATGATCCACCTTAATCTCCACATAAAGCATGAGACTATGAGAGATTAATAGATCAAAATCTAAAGGGGACCTCAATGAGATGTAGAAAATCTCATGGGTCTTCAAAGAAAAAAAATTGAGAAGAAAGGAAATAAAATCAAGGTTTTTATAAAATCTAAGTAAATATACTTTTACATCTTTTTGTTTGAAAACCAAAGGCTATGTCTAGATCCAAGTTAATGAAAATAATGAAAACTCAATCACAAACTCTATAGGTATGTGATGAAATGGGATAAGAAGAGAGGTTTTGAAAATGTGTAAAAGATCCTAAACCTATGAGTTTGTGATTGAATTTAGCCTAATTCTAGATAGACTTAGAGGGTTACCTCTATATCCTCAAGGACTTCTTTGATTTGTTGGTGAAGATCCTTCAATTTCTTCAAATTCTTCTTCAAAGGAATTCTTGAATTCTTCCCAAATTTCTTGACTTCTCTCTTTTAAATCTCTAGTTTTTTATATCTTGCAAAATGGAAGTAGAAGATTGAGGGAGAAGGATGATTGGAGAATTGGAATTGGAATCCTTGTAATGGAGGTGATGGCCTCCTTATATAGACCAAAATCTGATGGTTAATTGGGTAATTTTGAGTAGAAAATCCATGTGCAAGAATATTCCATACGTATTTGAAAAAAAATAGGTTGTTACAGCGAGCGACACTTAGTGAGTGCCGCCGCCTACGGCACGTGCCGCACTAACGGTATTATCCCCCTTTTATTTTATTTTCAAATATAAATGCTAAGTATATATAAATTAAATATCCTATTATATTTTTCTTCTTCTCTTTCCTTTCTTTTCTTTTAAAGTTCTTTTTTCTTTTCTTTAAAATTCTTTTTCTTTGAAAATTCTTTTTTCTTTTCTTTTGTTTTCAAAATTGTAATATATACATATATAATTAATTTTGGAAATTTAACTTTCGGGCTGTTCTTTTCTCAGATGTATTCATACCCAGGTCTTTTCGAATCACCTGATTTCCCTCTTTTTCTCAATTTTGAAAACTTAGTTTGAAGAATCTTCGGAAGAACTTGAACTGCTTAAAAATAATCTTTGAATCCCGACGGTCATTGTCATCATCGGTCTAGAGGTAACCATCCCCTGAATTTAACGGTCGGTTAAAATTGGGGTGTCTACAATGGGTAGCGAGGCAAAAATGCGCGATGTACAGAAACACAAACAACTGCGTGATGATTTAATAGAACATGTTTGGGAGTTGTACGCTCAAGAACAACCATGAGTGAAAAGGTGAAATACATGTCTTAAGAAGTGGTGAGGAGTCTAGATTCAAGTGAAAGGCATTGAAATTAAAAATTACAATAAGCTTGAATAAATTAAAGTGGTGCAGAAGATGATCCAGGATTCTGTGATTGACTTTGCCTCCTCTGCAGGATCTCATCAAATCGCATTTTGTAGTATTGTTGTTGGTGATATGACATGTTGCTTGTATCAATTGTCATTATTATGTGTTCCTCTTTTCACAACTTGATTTCCATCTCATTTTTCCTACATTCCACCTCATCTTTCCTTAATTGTATCAACTCTTCCATTTGTGTTTCAAAACGATTTCTTGATTCACGGTTATCTTCAATACTTTGAGCATATTGTGTTACAAAATTTTCAGCACTTTCAACAACTGCGACGTTAGCAGCAACACTATTAGCTCTACTTTTTCTCTTTTGTCGTTCTTTTGCGGCTGTTTGACCCTCCGGCCTATCGGATGGTGATTCTATGTCAATTTGCACATCATCACTGAGGTTAAGGCTTGCAATATGAGTGGTTAGAGTACCAGTATGAGTGGTTAGAGTACCAGGCGATGATGTTTCATTGCCGTCGAAACCAAAATGATGTGTGTTAACCCTAGTCGTACTAGTATCATATTTGGGTAGCTGCCTTAATATTTGATAGCAGTTGTCGAAGACAAATTATTTGCCCGTCTTTGTGTGATATTCTTGACACTCACGATTGATCTGCTCATAAGAGATAAATGTGAGTACTGCAATTATACTGAATTATTGTAGATAACTTATACTCAAAATTGTATAAAAAATTACCTAGTCAAGTTCATTTGTCCCGCTACCATGGTTTGAGCCGTAATTGTGTGCTGTCTTAGATGCGTATATCATGACTGCTTGTGAAATTGTTGAGAATCATGTTTGAAGACTGTCGCCAGCACGCTTGATCACAATATCTTCATTTTTGTTGTACTCGTGTTCAATAGTGCTCCAAATTTTGAACCCGGTTGACTATTTCCAACAATTGAATTTGTACTAACCTTAACGTTTACATGGCAGAGTATTTCATCTTCAAATTGTCTCATATTTGGGGTTCTAATTCTAGTACCCATTTTTCTAACAATTTTGAGTGAGTTTGATATAGCTTCTGTCAATGTAATCCGTTTTTATAGATTTACGATTATGACCGTTAAAATTGTGTCGTTGGTAAATTTTTAACTTTTGTTCAAAATTATAACCGTTGGGACGAAACGACACAAAGTGGGCTGTGTGACTGTAGAAGGCACAATCTGTGCCGTGTGGGTGAAACGGCACAAGGAGTGTCGTGTGGCTGGGGAAGGCACAGTTTGTACTATGTGGCCAATGTGCGCCGTCTAGCTTCATGTGGCACAATTTGTGCCATTTCGTGTGCTGACGGCTCAATCTTTGCCGTTACTCCCTAGATTTGTTGAAACTTAGTGAAGCTTAGTGCTACCACAAACTTAAGTTTAGCTAAGTTTTGTTATCCTATACATTAGTTAAAGTGGCCCATTGTTAATGGCTTTTATTTAACTTATCCTAAGTTGTCGTACATAAGACTCCCATTGTTGATGCTCTTACATATTGGGTAGTTACAACCAGGTGCAAAAAAAGGTTATAAACTAATAACACCACAAAATGTTTGAACCACATATTTTGAAGGTTATCCAGGACCATACGTAAAGAAGAGTCACAGTCACTTACTGACCTGTGGGGAGAGAGAGGGGAATCTTATAGATTTCAGAATGAAAAGTTTGAGCAATTATTCATTTTAAGTATGTTGGATAATGTATACGGTTCACTACTTAACTGAAAGTGGTCGATTACTAACCAAAATTTTCAAGTAAAATATAGTTTTGAAAATTTTAAGTAAACAAGATCTATGGGGGATATTTGATGTGTTTATAAAAATTTCACTGATATTCCTTGGTTAGAAAGGAAACTTAGGGTTCGCAAGGTAACGTTGTGATTTTTTGTTTCTAATTTTTGTTTTCATTTTTTATATTGGTGGTCGACTGTGATCAATTCAACAAATGAAAGCAAAAAATTGAAAACCAAAAACCACAACGTCACCATGCAGGGCCTTAAATATTGATGGTGTTAATTTCTAACTTACTCTGTTATTCGATTTTGTGCTAAGGATTGTTTAAATTTATCATTTTAGTTTTTGATGCGTGCATCTACAGGATTGTCCGCTTTCTTTGTGTATAGTCTTTGAATGGGTTGGGTACTCGTACTATATATTGTCGCGCCTGCCCCAAATGTGGGAGGCGGTCCCTTCGAGGATCGCGACCGTTATGTTGATAGACATGAAAGTAGGTGAGGTGTGTAAAACGTGGGAATAGGGCCAAGTAAGAGTTCAAAGTCACCACCTAACATGTTTCGGGAGTTAGGACCCCTGCAAAGACAATCATTGCGATCATCTTTGAATTTTAAAAAAATGTTTTGAAAAAGTAAGGCCCTTTAAAAGTGTGACTCTTGACAGTTATGCAAAATCAGAGTTCTTGAAGTGGGTTCGGGGAATCGTTTATGTCGAGGGAAGGTATTAGGCACCCTCGAACATCCGTGACACACGGTTGTCGGTTTAGTGGTTTTTATAGTAACGGGGCGTAAGTAGGAAGTAGTAGAATACATATACAAGAAATTTAACGTGAGAATCCATGACACGCGGTTGCTGATTTACGTATCTCGACACGAGATAGTTTTGAAAGAGAATAGATATGGCCGCACCCAAGTAAGGTTTGCAAACGTATCTCGACATGAGAATCAGGCCGTACGTGGTTCTGTGCTGTGTATATGTATGGGTGTTTGGTCAATCTAGACCGTGAGTGTATAAAATAATATTTTGAGTAAAGTCGGTGTAGCTAGGTACTTTAACCTGTATAGTGTAGTCCTAGACTTTAACCTTGAGAAAGTAGTGAGTTATGAGATAGTATGTTGAGTAAAAGTTGGAGTAGATCAACCGTGCGATGAGTTTTTTTGCATTTTTGTCTTTATGATTTTTTTGTCTTTTTTTTTATGTGCCAGAAGTAAGGGTCGGTGCCCAGTGATTTGAAAAGGTATGCCGGAAGTAAGGGTCGATGCCCAGTGATGTAAAAAAGGTGATGTGAAAGTTTTATCGGAAGTACAGGTCGATGCCCAGTGATGTAAAAAAGGTGATGTGAAAGTTTTACCGGAAGTACGGGTCGGTGGCTAGTGATGTGAAAGTTTTACTGGAAATATGGGTCGGTGCCCAGTGCGAATGGAGAGAAGTATCAATTTTTTTGTGTTATCCGATTTTCATCAACGAATATCAATATCAGGAGATAAAATGCAGTCGGGTAGGTCATTAGATCTCTTTTCGGCTGACACAGGATATAAAGTCCAATCGGTTGGAGTTCGAAGGTCTCCTTTCGACTCACTCAGGATATAGCAATTTGATAAAGTTTAGTCGGGTGGGTCATTAGATCTCCTTCCTGCTGACGTAGGATATAAAGTCACAATCGGGTGAAGTTCGAGGCCTCTTTTCGACTGGTGCAGGATATAGCAGTTTGATAAAGTTCAACCGGGTGGGTCATTAGATCTCCTTCCGGCTAACGCAGGATATAAAGTCCAAGTTGGTAGAGTTTGATGGTCTCCTTACGACTTGCAAAAAGAAGGCGAAATATCCGACCAGTGGATTTATAGGGAGACCACACCACTAAGATAAAGTAAAAGAGAAAGAAAAAGGTGGAATATCCGACCAGTGGATTTATAGGGAGCCCCAGACCACTAAGAGTATGAGTTTGAGTATGTTACCTGTGCAGAAGGGTCTATTGAAATTCAGTCGATGTTTGTTGAGAAAGAATCCAGAGCTTTGAAAGGATCGTAATCGAGAAACGTCACACAAATAAGCCGAGAAGGGCCGAAGTCATATTTCAACACGAAATTGACTTGAACGGATATCATGGCTGGGTCTGGAAGGGCCGGAAGAGTCAGAAAAGCCATAAGTCGGGCCAGAATGGGTCCGGGCTGAATTGAGCGGGACCCACAGTGGTCAAAATTTTGCCAAGATAGCCTGAAATGGACATATAAAATTCCAAATGGACCTTAAGATTTGGATTCGACAAATTCTGAGGTCACCGGTGCATTCGGAACGGCCAAATTAGCTAGGAACAAGTGTCCGTTTGTTGAAATCTAGACCCGGAGTGGAGAAAATTGGGAAAAACCAAAAGTGGGGCCAACTGCCACGTCAGCAAGCCACATGGCAGTCGATGCCACATGGCACGTTCTTGTTTGCTAGTCAAATCTGGTTGGGCGGCTGATGTGGCAACTGAATAGATAGACCACGTGGCAGAATGCGCCACGTGGCAGCTTCTAATTGGATTGCCACTTCTAAATCATCATGACGTGGCAGATGATGTGGCAATTGATGCGTGGCAGCCTGTAATTGGCCAGTCAATGCTGAGCTGGCGCTGACATGGCAAACACGTGGTAGTTGACTCAGCATCCTCGCTACATGGCAGTATTTGGTTGGTGTGTCAAAGATGAGTCAGAGCTGACGGTTGGCTACGCGTGGGATTGGCAGAATGTACCGTGGTGGTGGGTGTGGGCATTTTTAGCAGCCTTTGGAGGCCAAGCCACCGGCATTGGGAACGTCTGGGCTAGACGATGGGTCCAGTGGTGGTGGTGTCCGGCGGTTGTTGCTGGAAAGTCTGACGGAGCAGCTTCTGTGCAACAGTAGCGCGTGACATCTTCTAACGGCGCATGGGCCTTCTGTGGGACTGGTTTGGTGGTGAGACCAGCGGCGTTGGCTCTGATTTGGCCAGGGGAACCCACTGGATGGGGAGGTGAGATTTAGGGAGTCAGTTTAGGCTCTGTTTGGTTGTGTTTTCAGAATATGTTGGGGCTTAAGGCTCTGTTTGGTTCAGACAACTTTTTTGGGCTTTCTGGGTGTTTTTTAAAGGCTGTAGTTGGGTAGGGGTTGGGTAATGGACTGAGGTTTATGTGTTTTGAGTAGTGGAGGCCATGGTGGTGTAGTGGTGGTGATATGGTGGTGTTCGGTTAATGACCAAACAAAACCTAAGGGTTTTTGGGAGGATTTTTGGTTGAGCCAAACAGGGCTTTCAAAAGGGAGGCTGTCCTTTTTTTTTCTTTCTTGTGTGGGAGAGAGCTTTCTATTTATAGAAAGTTTTCAAAAACCCTACATGGGTTTTAATCCCATGTAGGCAAAATGCGAGGTTGTAGGTTCCAACATCCGATCGAGACCATCGATCAATTTTGAACTTCAATCTCTGATATTTTTCAATCCAGGTGCCCGATTTGGACGATTCAAAAAGATCCGAACTTGGTTTAAGGTCCTCTTCAAATCCGTGTGGTTGGATCAGAATTTGTTTGAAACCGAAAAATGCCTCTGTTTTCTTCAGACTATCGACGTTTGATCTAGACCGTATGAACTTTCGACTGTCGATATCTTTTAATTCGACTATCCGATCTTCCTGGTTCAAGATGATTTGAAATCGTATTGACTTTCTCTTTGAATTGGTACAATTCGATTGAGAATCTCGGACTTAGAAATGACCATTTTGCCTCTTGTCATCTTTTCCCGATTGAGCTTCGAAACCTCGATTGGACACCGTTTCTTCTCTGATTGTTCGATTGGACTGATTCAAGTTGCTAAACCACTGTTTTTCTTTGTATTTCAATCATCCATGTCTAGTCGGACTTTCGGTGCTTCCGGATTGTCGATCGTGTCCCTTTTCCTTGATTTTGGTGAGCTAAAACTTCGATTAGAGTTAGATTCCCCATCGGTTACTAGAACTTGATGATTTGAAGTTCCGTGGCCCCACGTTGATGCCCATTTTTTCTCAATGTAATCGAATTCGACCTTCGGTCTTCTTGGACTTGATTCTGGTCTTGAATTTTGTGTCGAGCTTCGATTCTGGTTAAAAACGTCATCGATTATCGTAATCGGACGATCCCAGATTCTGGAACTCTGGTGGATGAGCTGTCATCTCTGTATTGACTTTGATTTGACCTCTAAAGTCCCTTTTTGGATTCTGGAGCTCTTTCCTCAATTTGAACTCCTGGTGGGCCTCCCTGTGATAGTTATTTCTTTTTTTGGCAAGTCAAAATGGGGTGTATACATATATGAATTATGATAATTAGCATGAGATTTTTCAATAATCATTTGAATTAATTAGTGAGGTTTGTTTCACAAAGAGGTCGTGGAATACATAAGGCATATGATAAAAGGAATTGGAGATATTAATAATTATCTAGTGACATTTCACACAACGTCATTATGCTAACGTGGTATGACATTTCAATAATATTATTAGTACGTGGATATAGCAAGTAGTTACGATTTTAAAAACACCGGTGTGATGACTTTGTTTGACCGTGCCACTCAATTTTTAGTTGGCGAAGTTATTCGGTGACACCATATAAAATCCTATCTTTCATGTTTCTAGTCTACCTCTCTTTTTTTCACTTTTTTTTTTAAGAAAAAAAAACTAAGGTTTATTAGTATTGACATGAACTGTGAGGAATCTGACCAAAAAATACGCTGTGAGGGGAAAAATTACGTACTTATATTTATTAATTTTGGCAATGTATAGTTTATTTTTTCTCTTTTCTTTTTGGTAGACATGGGTCCAAAATTTTACATCATCATCATCTATTGTAAATAAAAAATAAACTTTTCTTGGTAACTGTACACATAAAGACATTTCCAAGAAAAAAATATATTTGGATTTTTCCAAAGCCATCTCGAGACAATTTGAGGACTAAAGTCACAATTCTAAACAGTATTTTTTTATTTTAAATTTTTTTGGGATATTAGATTGTAGACCCCTCGATATTAGGTGTATTAGCAAAAAATGCACATGATTTGGCCCTTTTTTAATAATTCCCTCGCCACTTTTTAATTTGGTGAAAGCCCCTCGCTACTTTTACAATTCAATGAATAACTCCTTATTTTTGAGAAAAAAAAATGGCTAACTTGATATTTATCTGTCAACTTTAAACCCCCGTAACTTTCAATTTTTAGTCTTTTTGAGAAATTTTTTTCATTTTTTTAATTTTTTTTTCTTGTATTTGTTCGAGACCTATGCATTGGAATCGAAAATTATACCCAATAAAAAAAATGCAATTTAGGACCTCATTTTTCAATTTCATCTGTCAAAATAGATAATATTATCTGTTAATAGACATATAATATTCACGAAAAACGACTGTCGCGCCTACGCCCCTGGAACGCCAGGCTGTCGGTGTGGGCCCGACTTCCTGAGAGTGGGTGAAATGTGATAGATTTTTATTGAGAATGGTGAAAAGAGCTGTTAGGAGCAATTGAAAATGTTCAGAGTCGCCACCTAACTTTGTAGTGTTAGGACCCCAGCAAAGACAATAAAAGTAATATATCATTGACTTTTGAAAAACTGTTTTGAGAAAAGTGGGCCCTTTAAGAGTGTGACTCTGAATAGCCATGAGAAAATAAGAGATTTTGAGATGGGTTCGGGGACTCGATTATGTCGAGGGAAGGTGTTAGGTACCCTCGAATATCCGCGCAAGCACGAGTTGTCGATTCTAGTGATTTTCATGATAATGGGGCATAAGTAAAAGAAATAAAGTGTGAGAATGTACAAATATTGGGAAAAAAATGTGGTTATGGCCGCACCCAAGTGAGGGGTTGCATACGTATCTCAAGTCGAGAATCAGGTCGTATGTAGTTCTGTGCTTGGTATATGTGAGTGTTTACAAGTGTTTTGAAAATGTTGGTCGATCTAGACCATGCAAATGAGAAGTAGCATTTTGAGCAAAAGATGGCATAGCTAGGAACTTTAACCCGTGCGGTGTAGTCCTAAACTTTAACATTTGAAGTAGTGAGTTTTGAAAAATGATTTGAGTGAAAAATGGTGTAACTAGGAATTTTGGAAGTGATTGAGATTAAAACGAACTTATGCAAGCAAGTGAAGAATGAAGTATGTTTTTTTTTTTTTTTTTTTTGTATTTTTGTATTTTTCATTTTTTTCTGTTATTTTATTCCTATACCGGAAGTAAGGGTCTGTGCCCATTAAGAGTGAGAAGACTTACCTGTCTTATATGTGTTGTTTACAGATTCCAAGCAAAGATGGCATTGTAGTCTTATTTTGAGAAAGCTATTTTTTGCATTTTTATTTTTGTCTTTTTTTTTTGTGTATCGAAAGAAAGGGACGGTGCCAAAATGATTGGAAAGAGATTTTTTCTGTATTTTATTTTGTGCTCGAAGTAAGGATCGGTGCCCAAAAGAAAGAAAAGAAGTGAAGTGTGTGTAGGTTAAGAAGACTTACCTGTAAAGATCTCTGAATGCAAAGGTGGTTGTTGAGTCCAATTAATCCTTTATTTTTTTTTTATAATTCTATTTATATAAGTTAAGCAATCTTTCTAATTTAGACATGGATTTCTGTGTTAGAAAAAAAATCACGTAGTCCCCAGTAAAACATAGATCTCCGCATTAGCAACCACGTCATCCCCAGTAGGGCATAGCTCTCCGTATTATAAACCACTTGGGATTTCTGTATTGAGAACAATGCAATCCCGAGTCGGATGTGATTTTTCTATTGAAAATCTAAGTAATCCCGTGTATGACGTGGATTATTATTATTTTTTTTTATTTTTCTGTACAATAGTGTGAGAGGGAGAGAAAATTACCTGCGAAGGGGCTGTCAAATAGTGGTAGTTAATAGTGACGGCTTGTGGTGGTGAAAGAGAAAAAGAGAGATGAAGTGAGTTTGTGGAGGAGGTGGTTCGGCAGTAATGTAGTGGTTGGTGATCTGTGGTGGTGAGGATGAGAGCGGTATTTTGGTGGTAAGGTGAGAGACAGAGGGAGGAGACAGAGAGAGTTATATGGAGAGAGAGAAATGGATTTTTCTTCACTGATCTCCCCTTCCTCCGCTGAATAACATTGGCTTTTATGGGCCAAGCATTCCTTTTATTATTATTATTATTATTTTATTTATTTTTGTTTTGGTACTTGCTTTTTTTTTTCCCCCTTTTTCTTCAGTGCTTCTTTTTTCTTAGTCCATCGAGATTGTGGTTTTTCATTTTATTTTGTTTTTCTGTTTTTTTTTTTTTTTTCCTATTTTTTCTTTCTTTAGTGTTTCCTTTTTGTGTGTGTGTTTTTTTTTGGCTTAGTGCTTTCTTTTTTTTTTTTCTTTTCTTTCACCGTATGTTTTTTTTTTTTTTGCTCTTTTTTTTTTGTTAGACTCCACCAAGAGTGTTTTCCACTGAGCTTGTGGATGGTGAGAAGTTATTAGGTATGGACAGTCCACACGGCTATGTTGGTTTTTGATCGTGATTTTTTGCAAAACTTCTGATCTTGGCCCTGAAATGAATTTGCATTTTTTAAATCATTTTTTTTACAAAAACAAACATTTTTTCTTTTTTTCTTTTTATTTGGGCAAAAATGGGGTGTCGGCAACTGCCCCTCTTTGTCATGTTTTGCGAAGCAAATTGTGACAAAGATTAGGAGACACCCATTTTTGCCTCAACTATTTTTTAAAAATTATTTTTTCTTTGAGAATTATGTACAAGAATACGAATGATCTCAAAGTCTTTTCGAGATGCCCATGTATCTTATGTGGAGAAAAATTACATCGAGCGTAGTTCAAGCGAGTGACACCATGATTGGTGAAGAGTGAAGTGATGTGCCAGAGAAGGCAAGTGAGTGGTGTGCCAAGGTAGGCAGTTGGGAATTAGGAGTATTGCCAGATTGGGCAAATAGCTCCGCTGGGAATTGAGAGTATTACCAGAATGGGCAGATGACTCTACTGGGGATTCATGTGAGAATCGAATAGAAGAGGGATGGTGTAGTAGAGAACTGCGTAACCGTGTAATCTCGAATTTTTAACCGAGACTGTAATAAAGTAAGGGTATGGTCGAGCTCGCTGAGCTGCTTACGTATCTCCTATCGGGAGAATGAGACCGTGCGTAGTTCGTGTGAACCTGGGTAGCTAAGAGATGGTGAGAGAAGGTGTTGTCGAGAAGTGTGAAGCCGCGTAATCTCGAACTTTAACCGAGAACATAAAAAGTAAAGGTATGATCGAGCTCTAAGAGCTACCTACGTATCTCCTATCGGAGAATTAGAGTGTGCATAGTTCGTGTGAGCGTGGATAGCTGAGATGGTGACAGATGGTGTAGTCGAGAAGTGCGAAGCCACGTATCTCAAACTTTAACCTAGAACATAAAAGTAAAGGTATGCTCTAACTCTTAGAGCTGCCTACATATCTCCTGTCGGAGAATCAGACCGTGCGTAGTTTGTGGCAAACCTGGGGAAAGAGGGATGCAGCCAAGAAGTACAAAGTTGCGTAATCCTAACCTGGGGTTGATGTTGATGATAACGGGATGCCACTTGACGGACTTACTCCCGACGACGATATTGTGAACAGGATGCCTCTTGACAGACTCATTAAAGATGTGAACGGGGTGCCACTCGACGGACTCATTCGTGATAGTGAGATTGTGAACAGGATGCCCCTTGACGGACTCACTCATGTGTTGAAGATGTGAATGAGACACCACTTAGCGGACTCATTCCCGATTATTGATTGTGAATAGGATGCCTCTTGACGGACTCACTCCTGAGTTGAAGACGTGAATGGGACGCCACTTGACGAAGTCATTCCCAATAGTGAGATTGTAAACAGGATGCTTCTTGACGGACTCACTCCTGAGCTGAAAATGTGAATGGGATGCCACTTGATGGACTCATACCCAATAGTAAGATTGTGAATATGATGCCTCTTGACGGACTCACTCCTAAGCTGAAGATGTGAATAGGATGCCACTTGACGGACTCCTTCCCAATAGTAAGATTGTGAATAGGATGCCCCTTGCCAGACTCACTCCTGAGCTTAAAGATGTGAACGGAATGCCATTGGGCGGACTCATTCCCGATAGTAAGATTGTGAACAAGATGCCTCTTGCAGACTCACTTCTGAGCTTGAAAATATGGGCTTGGTAATCCCGAGTACGGGACTACTTCTTGATGATCCGTAGAGGGGAGGTTGATCTGACATGTAGATCTAAGCTGAGAGATTGCTGTAGAGTTGGAGTCTGAGCAAAGGCTGTATGAAGTGGGTTTAAGGTATGTTGGGCCAGCGGTGAGGCTTTTTGAGCTATGTTAGGCCAGTGGTTAGGATTTTGGAAGTATGTTAGGCCAGAGGTGCGTGTTCTCCTTACAAGGATGATAGAAGTATCGGGACCAATTGCCCCTGTTTCAAAGATGTGCATTTTTTGCTATATTGTAAAGTATGAATGTTTTTTTTGTGGAATGTGATGTTATGCTATGTGCAGAGTATTTACAAAAGTTTTAGATGCATGACTTTATCATCTGCGAAAGAATGTTCATAAGTTAGTGGATATTATATGTCTTGTTATTTATTGGAACACTAGAAGACAACGTATCTTGACTTTATGAGCTCAGTGCCCTAGTATTTGGTGAATGTCCAGTCCTTGACTGTATTTGTGGTGTCGACAGTTTTGCCATAGTCTTGATTTTTACTCGTAGCGCTCTTTTGAGGTTTTCACTACGCCGGTCAGACCATCTTGAATTTGACAATATGTGATGGCCCATGTCTTTGAAATGATGCAAAGTATGATTTAATAAATCCAACAAGACTTGTGTCAATCAAAGTGGAGTTTCAGTGGGTTGTACTGTAGGTTAGGGTCATGGGTTAAGAAATGAAGGATCGTATGAAGGCTCAAAGTTGTATTTTTTTTTTGTTTTGAAAGGTCGATGCCTGAGATCACCTTATCCTCTGTCATTTATTTTCTTTTTCCCTGTCCCAATTTAGGGGTGGGCATACTTCGGGCCAACCGAACTTTCAAACCGAAACCGAAGTTTCAAACTATTTCAGTTTGATTTGAACTCGAACCAAACTAAGTTCGGTTTGAAACCGAACCAAAGTTTCAAGTTCAGTTCGGTTTTCGGTGGAGTTTTTCAACCCGAACCCGAACCCGAACCGAATTTTTGAAGTTTTTAAAACATGTAAATAACAAATTCCCAAAATTAAGGCTACACCTAAAGAGTAAACCTAAAGCTAAGTCTAGATCTTGATTACAAAATGTTTTTTTTTAGAGATCTAGAGTTGTTCCATACTTCCTTTGTTCTTGCAAAATGTTTTGGGTTGCTTCCAATAAATTTTTTTTTTCACAGAGCTAAGTCTAGATTTTGTTCTTGGTTACCAAACATGTCGTTAACTAATATCCTTGATTACAAAATATGTAGTAATGCTGCTATAAATTATAATGCTATTACTAATTTACTATATATAATTTTTCCTTTAAAAAAACAAAAAACTTCGGTTGAGTTTCAACTCGAAGTTTCGAACCGAACCCGAACTTAAATTTTGAAACCGAACTATGTTTTCGAAGTTTATTTCAGTTCGAATTCGGTACCGAAATTCCCAACCCAAACCGAACAACTCGAGCCAAAATTTTCGGTTCGAAACCGAATTGACTGTTTGCCCACCCCTACCCCAGTCTAGCATGGGGTGAGTATTGCTGAGTAAAATGCGACTTGGGGAAAAATTGGCTCAGTTCGAAGTGAGTATCAAGGTCAGATAGTATTTTGTGGATTTGTTTCCAGCTTTTGTATTGACCTTTTTTTTTTTCTTTTTTTGTCGAGCTTATTTTCTTTTTTTTTTCTATTTTTTTTTTTTTTTTTTTTGCATTTCCCCAGTGTGGGGGGTAATCCTCTGTGGGTTTAAATTTGAAGAGAAATTTTCATTGTATGGCTAAAGTGGGCTAGCAAGTGAATAATAGTGTATAGATAGCTGAAATGATTGCCTCTCATCATTTTGACACAAGTCTTGTTAAATTTTAGAAATCATATATGTACAACATGAGAATGTGCAATGTCATGAGGAGTAATAGGTCGTCCCAGTTAATATTTGATCGATGTATGGCACGCCTTGGGTTTGGATTTGAGGCATTCTTTCCCTTGAGAGTGGGTTGTCCGTATGCTATAGCAGTTGTAGAGCTGCATGTACTTGTGATGATGAGTAGTGTCAAATACTGTAATGAACAATCATGAATTTGAAACCTTTCAGCATGTTGTGTAATGGACTGCGATTGCATGGTAAATTGGACACGTGTTGCGTTCAAAAATATAATTGTGATGTCCCAATTGGCTTCCACAAGTTACAAGACAGTCGTATCCAATGAATCATGAGATTTTAAAGCAAGATAATAATTATTGAATGATGAGGAAAGTTTGTTTTATTTATTTATTTATTTATTTTTGAATTTGTGGTTTTTAAAAAAAAAAAGAAATGTATGTACTTATACAAAGCAGACAATGCATACATTTAGTAGTTGAGAAACAGCCCTTGTGTGGCATTTTGATGCCTCACAAAGAGTGGCATTCTGGGCAGTGGGTGGAGTATTGGCCTTTCGCGAGAGTACCCAAAAGTTTGGGTGTATATGGGTAAAAGTAGGCCTATTGGTTCAACGTCTTGAGGGTTCGAACAATCGTGAATGCGCTGGTATTTCCCAGATTTGATATCCTCAGACTTTGTCATCCGGCCCTGCTCAGGCTTGGTGCTTGGACATGTTTGGATTCAAAATTCAGAGCTACTTGGACTAGTTCTCCATTCGAACTTTCTCGATCTATGGAGAAGTCGATGATGCCGGGAGTAGGTTGAGTGCGTAGAAGCTTCCCATGTTGACCTCTATCAGAAATGTACCTGCGGTGGAGGTCAGAAGAAGTAGAGGTAGATGTAAAGTTAGTAAGTCGCTTCAAAGAAAAGAAACAAGGATTCTCCTCCTAGTGACTCGTTAGAGATGGGAGAGTACTACTCCAGTGTGATGTGTATTCCAAGGTATGAGATGAATCTGGATAGCCTTTCGGCATCACCAAATGCCTTTAAAAAGTGGTTTTGTCCTTGGGAGTTTTATTTTTGTTTTGAAAGGTGAGAACGAGTTTAGAAAAAGTCTGGCAGCCTTCCAGCGCCGTTTATGAGTTTTTAAAAGTTTATCCACCCCTGGCCTATAGACAGGTGCAGGGAGAGGATGGAGAAGAATTAGGCAGCCTTAGGTGCCGTTTATGAATTTGAGAAAGTGTATCCATCCTTGTTAAAATGTAAGGAAAAGATAATAAAGAATGGACAACTTTTCAGTGCCATTATGAAGTTTTGAAAAAGTGTATCCATCCTTGTTAATAAGTAAGGAGAAATAAGTGAGAATGGGCAACCCTCCGACGCTGTTTATTTTATTTTGAAAAATTCTTCCGCCCCCTAGTTTGTAAAAAGTGTAGGGGGAAGACAGAGAAGAATCTGGTAGCTCGTCGGCTCCGTTTATTGTTTTTGAAAAGTTTTTCCGTTCCCTGTTTATATAAGGGAGGATAGAAAAGATTTTGGGCAGCCTATCGGCGCCGTATTATGTTTTTGAAAAGTTTTGAATGTACGTGCAGAATGTGACTATGTGGAGAAGGTTGACATCTAATGTAGTCTTATTTAGGTCCGGTTCCCGAACCTTCAAACCTCCGGCGCCGTAGCACCTTCTCAAGTTGATGGCTTCGAGTTGAGGAATTTTCGGTGCTGGTATCGACAGTACCACTGCAACGGCCATACCACTTACTAATCCTTCTATCTAATCGCAAGGGTTATTCAAGAACTGGGACATGTCATGCCCGATGCCAGTGTGTAGTGTTTATGGTAGTAAAGTATGGAATTGGCCTTGCAGTTTCATTGGCATTGGCCTTGCAAATGTTCTTTCGTGAGTCACAGGTACCTATGGAAGCAAGTTTATTTCCTACAAGAGAATCATAGAAGTATAAACTTGTAAGTAAAATAAATGCCCCATTACAATGAAAACCACCAAAGTGATGGCCTGAGTCCTACCAATCCCTAGTAGAGTCGCCAGCTGTCGCGCCCGTGCCCCCCGAAACGCCAGGCTGTCGGTGTGGGTCTGACTTCCTGAGAGTGGGAGAAATGCGACGGATTTTTATTGGGAATGGTAAAAAGAGTTTGTTAGGGCCAATTTAAAATGTTCAGAGTCGCCACCTAACATTTGGGGTGTTAGGACCCCTGCAAAGACAATTAAAGTAATATACCTTAGACTTTTGAAAAACTGTTTGAGAAAAGTGTGACTCTAAATAGCCATACGAAAACCGGAGATTTTGAGATAAGTTCGGGGACTCGGTTATGTTGAGGGAAGGTGTTAGGCACCCTCGAATATCCATGCAAGCATGGTTGCCGGTTCTAGTTATTTTCATGATAATGGGGCATAAGTAAAAGAAATAAAGTGTGAGAATGTGCAAGTACTAGGAAAAAAATGTGGTTATGGCTGAAGGAAAAATAGGTTTAAAATTAATTTTAAACGCGCAGCGAAAAGATTGAGTTTCAAAAACTTATTGATAGCCCAGGATCTACTACTCGTCAATTCCATAGTTGCGTACACAAGAGGGGACAAGAATTATACCTAGCAGTCTTGAACCCAATTCTGAAATCTCTAACTTCCAGCAGCTTCCACTAGATGGTCTTCACTCTTATGACTCTTGCGGATGCTCCCGGAGAGGCTAGGGTTGGTGGGAACCCTAATAGAGAGGATAGAGAAGGTTTAGGGAAACCCAAATAGTTTCTGCAGCTTCTACGTATATAAACGAAGATTAAAAATATTCAGTACACAGTTGCCCTATTTATAGATTCCAAGAACCGACCGAACGTTCGATCGATCGAAGTGACCTCGATCGATCGAACCTTCGATCGATCGAAGCACCTTCAATCGATCGAACATGTCAAGACTTCAATCGATCGAGACTCTTCGATCGATCGAGTCATGACAAGATCCTCAAGTGCCTTTCTAAAGCATCCTACCGGATCTAAGAGTGGGACCTCCTAGGTTCTTAATTGTTGGCTCAGATCAGTTGATTAATTCCCATGACCAAACTCTTTGATTAGCAAATTAATCGACTGATCAGTTAACATTTACTCCACTATAAAACAATAACTGAACTCCAACGCAAAAGAACATATCCGAAGCGATAACTAGACTTGTATGGTGTACTAATGTCCCTCTACCGTTAGCATTCATAATCATATTCAAGTAGTCGGATAACTGATACTATCAACCTGAGTCACGATTACTTCTTGTATTCCTTGAGTCCTATTCACCTCTCATGGTTACCAAACATGTTGATAACTAGTTATCAATAAGACTGCAGTTCTCAGTAATCAACTTGGTGACATTCTCAAGGGAATGTTTACTCTGAATCAGAGGGTAGATTCTATCTTGACAATATATGTTCATAACCCTATGAACATGACATACCTAAGATACCCAGGTGTTGATCTTTTATAGACCTCACTGACTGGTAAGTCAAAGCTGCCATATCCACAATCTGTGTTCATAATCATCTCAAGATTGAGAACACGTACCTTATACAAGTTATGAGTTCCTATCGACTATTTGACAGTCTTGATTGTCAATAGGAAAGCTCAGGCCCGTCAATGCACTATAAGCACTAGCATATTAACTAAGAGTCACACTCTAATGATTGAGATTCATCACTCCATCCAATGGTAGTTAATCATGCTACAGTGTATAATTGATGAGATATCCAGTCTCATCATCCACTGTGACAAGTTATAAGTATCAAAGAATAGTAAACCGCTATCTCACTTGTATGTATCTCATACATACACAAATTACTTACATGATACTTAAGGATTAACAATCATCTCATGAAAGAAACATACACAATGAAATATAAAGATGATATCCATATATTAAAATGTCAATGTCTCATACATAAAGTAATGGTTTGAGGGCACAAACGCAACAAACTCCGACTTGCATTCACAACTATACAGGATTACATCTGAGACCTAGACTATCTAGATGATGATCAAAGACCTTCTGTGGAAAGGCCTTTGTAAACGGATCAGCAAGATTATCGGAGGTGGCAATCTTGCTAACAGTCACATTTCCACGTTGAACAATATCTCGGATTAGATGATATTTCCGCTCTACGTGCTTTCCCTTTCCATGGTTCCTTGGCTCCTTGGACTGAGCCACTGCCCCACTATTATCACAGTAAAGCGTAATAGTGACAGCAACGCTGGTAACACCTCGAGCTCCATAAGGAGCTTCTTAAGCCAAACAACTTCCTTTGCGGCTTCACAAGTAACCACATACTTAGCTTCTGTAATTAAGTCTGCAATGCATTTCTGCTTAATACTCCTCCAGCTAACAGCACCACCTCCCAAGGTAAAGAGATGACCGTATGTCAACTTTCTCGAATCTTTATCTGACATAAAGTCTGAGTCAGTGTATCCTACTGGAATTAACTCACTACCACCATCTATAAGCATGTAATCTTTAGTCCTTCTCAAGTACTTAAGAATGTGCTTAATAGCTACCCAGTGCTCTGGGCCTGGATTTAATTGATATCTACTAATCATGCCTACGGCAAATCAGATATCTGATCTAGTGCATAACATCTCATACATGAGACCTCCCACTGCCGAAGAATAGGGAACTCCTGCCATGCGATTCCTCTCCTCTTGTGTCTTTGGACACTGGTCATTGGAGAACGCTAAACCATGCCTGAAAGGTAACAAACCTTTCTTCGAATTATCCATTGAAAACCTAGTTAGTACCCTATCGATATAACCAGCTTGAGATAATCCTATTATCTTTCGCTTACGATCCCGAAGCTTTATCCCAAGGATATAGCTCGCCTCTCCTAGATTCTTCATATCTAAAGTACTAGCTAGCCAAACCTTGACCGTTGATAACGCCGCTATATCATTCCCAATGAGTAGAATGTCATCAACGTAAAGCACAAGAAAAGCCACCACTTTCCCTTCACACTTCTTGTATACACAAGGTTCATCCAGATTCTGTATGAAACCAAACGATTTGACCGTTTGGTCAAATCGAATGTTCCAATTTCTGGATGCCTGCTTAAGCCCATATCTGAACTTTTGCAACTTGTATACCAAGTTACCTTTCTGACTAGCTATGAACCCTTCTGGTTGCTGTATATAGATATCCTCCTCAAGATTGCCATTCAAGAATGCAGTCTTGACATCCAATTGCCAAATCTCATAATCTAATCATGCAACAATGGATAAGAGTATTATGATGGACTTGAGCATGGCTACTGGCGAAAAGGTTTCCTCATAGTCAATGCCCTCCCTCTGAGTATAACATTTCGCTACAAGCCTTGCCTTAAAGGTCTCAACCTTTCCATCAGATCCTCTTTTCCACTTGTAGACCCACTTATAACCAATGGGTTTAATATTGGCTAGAAGTTCTACAAGATCTCAGACCTGAGTAGAATCCATAGATTCCAATTCAGCCATCATAGCTTTAACCCAATGAGCTGAATCAACATCAGCCATTGCCTCTTCGTATGTGGTAGGATCAGATTCAGATTCTATGGAGACAGCTTCAAAAAATTCTCCTAAGAATATGTATCTATCAGGCTGGCTGATAATCCTCCCACTACGACGAGGTACCGTTGCATAATTGGGTGAAGAAGTGGTATCTTCTTGATTCACATCGTTATCAACTGCGGGATGGACTGAGGGCTGTCCTTCTATATCTCTCAGATCTATCCTTCCCTTAGGTTTATGGTTCATGATATAATCATCCTCTAAGAAAATAGCATTCGTACTAACAAACACTTTCTGTACTCTTGGATCATAAAAATACCATCCATAAGTACCCTTTGGATACCCTACGAAGTAACATACTTCCGATCTAGAATCCAATTTGCTCATCTTTCCTTTCAACACATGTGCCGGACACCCCCATATCCGGAGATGTTGCAAAGAAGGCTTGCGTCTGTGGATACCGGGCTTCCACCGCTTTGTTGTGTTTTGAAACTTGATTTGGATCAAAGAAAGAAAATGGTCTGTTGAAAACAGATACAGAGTCGCCACTTGGTCTTTAAGGAACCAAGAAACCTAATTTTGACTCACCCAAACGGATAAAGGGCACCGGCCCTTCATAACCAAAGAACTTGGCTTGGGGTTTTGGTACGAGAGAGGAAGGAGCCTTTGTCGCGACTAAAACACCCTCAACTCGCCCCGTCTTTCAACGGGCCTCAATTAGCATCCAAATAATCATCTTATACTATGTATGGTTCGGAAATTAATACTATGATAGTATATTACATCACATAAGAAACTTGAAACGGAAGATCTAAAGATAAAATATCATTCATAAGATCTAAGTCAAATATCATGCAATGTAAAGTGAAAGATCACACAAATAAACCTAGGAAAAATCGTCTAATCATGTATCAAGTAATTAGTTTCCTTAATCTAAAGGGGACATGAATTGTTCTTGAAACAAATAAATAAAGAAATCAAAATATGCTTAGCAAGCTAACATGATGCATGTTATTCTTTGAGAAAAGAAGATCTCTCAATCCCCGGGACGGATGATAAAAGGATGATTAGATCGAGGGAAGCATGAACGTGTGATCATGATCATTCCTTATAATCTTCTTAGATTAGGAGTTACAAAAACCCCAAATCTTTGCATGGATGCAATGTATGTACCTAGAATGTGTAAAGGTCGTAGTGTGCTTTCTGTTCATGGATTCCTAGAATAACTTAGAAGTCTAAAATGTGTATGAATGGATGGATGAAATCAACATGGGATATGTACAAATGTATTATGAACTACTTCCTAGGACATGAGCTAATTTGGAATGCATATGGGCATCAAATTAAAGAATGAAAGTTGAAATGTGCTTGCTGTGAATAGTGGACAGAACAGTAGCATGATCCTTTGGAAATTGAAAAGAGGGGTTAGGAATGTTTTCAATGCACAATTTTTTATGGAGATCTTCCTTAATGTGTCTAGAACACAACCCAAAAGGCCAATCTTCAATAGAGATCACAGATTGAGAGAAATCATATAAACAATGAAGGTCACTCAGAAACAGAGTCCGTACTGTCGACTGAAATGTTGAAAAATCTTAGAAAATGAAATCGAATGATCTAGAGGCCCATTTTATACAGAACGTTCTCTAAGACATTGAATTTTAAGGGAAAAATAAGTTAGGACCACCCCTTTTGGAAACGTTTTTCTGGAAAACAAGTTGAAGGTGGACCTAGCTGCTGTGACATCAAAAACAGAATGTCTAGAGAAAATGTTTGGATCCATATGGACCATTTTCAAGTATTTTCATGTCAAACCAAAACTCATGGGTGTTCTCTAATGAGTTAGGAAGACTTTCCAAGTGGTCTTACATTCATACATTGATTATTGAACTCAAAATAATTCCTTGAAGTTAAATGACTCACTGTTTTGAGGGTTTTGAGAAAAACAAGGTTTATTTCTTGGAATCAAAATGAGGGGTTTAAGAGGGGGGTTTTGAAATGGGGGTTTTGAAAGTATACTTCCAGAACTTGGATGAATATTCTAACCACTTGGAATATCAATTCCTAACTTATTTCAAGAACTTCCCAAGTATTTGCAAAATATGGTTTTATTTGGAAACCAAACTCAAGAGTCTATGGGAGTATGATACATGAGAGGATAGATGATACATGATATGATATAGCATGCTAAAAGTGGTAAAGAACATGTGCATGGGATATGGGTTCATCTAGATACAAGAGAGTGTTGCATCAAAGTGTGAAAGTCAAAAAGTGAAATGCTGTGAATATTGGACAGACTGTATGCATCACTTTATAACATTATAATGGAAGGTCAAACGTGCCTAGAAAAATGTGGGACAAATCAGAGATTATCCTTATTGTGTCTAGAAAATAACCCAAAAAGCCAAACATCAATAGCTATCACAGATTAAAAGAAAAAAATCAGAATGTACACATGACTCAGAAATAAAAGCTGCACTGTTGACTGATTTTGTATGAATTTTCATAAATCAAAGAAATGGTTTATGATGACCCATTATATACCAAAAGTTTCCTAAGACACCCAAGTTTCATAAATAAAAAAAAAGAAAAGATATATGTACAGTGACGAAAAAAATCAGAATAAGTGCAAGAAGTCAGGTGAACATTCTGTGAGAATAGAGGCAGATTATGAATATGAACTTCTCACATCCAAAACAAATACTTTTACATCTCTATAATTGAAGGGAAAATTGGAGACAAACTATGATGTTTTAGGAAGATTTTCCAAGTGGTTTCATCATCATAACTCACGTATTTAATTCAAAACAAATCTTTGAATCTGAATAGCTCACTGTTTTGGATCATTCTTGAAGAAAATGGATTTGGGTTTTGAAATAGAGTTTTAGTTCTTGATTGGGGTTTTGAAATAGATGTTCAAAGCATGAACTTAAACTCTTGAGATGACCATGTGACCACTTAGAACCTCATCCAACCTTGAATCATCAAAGAACTCCCAATATTATTGGAGAGATTCATTTTTATTTTGAACATAACTTCAAGAATACCTTGAAGGTATTGAAGTTATGATCATCATCTATCAAACATGTTTTTGAGGTCAAGAGCTACTATCCATAAGGATTCACTCACCTCAAACTTCATGTCATCATTTAGATGATGATGAACTAGTAAGTAAATAAAGAAAAGTAAAAAAGAAATGAGGTAAGAAGAGATGAACATTGTATAAACAAGCAAGTAAATAATGATCAATAGATGATATTCATGATGTATTGAACTTGTAGCTTGGTGTTTCACTCATAGATATAGACATTTGGACATGGAAGTAGCTTCCTAACTAAAAAATGCTTAGAGAAATGGTGATTGGGTATGTTGATGATGAAGTATATAGAGAAATGGTGGAGGAAAACAAGATTAGAACTAACTTTGATTGGAAAAAATGGAAGAAGAAGACTACTTCTTCTCTTTCTCTCTCTATATTTCTCTAGAGTTTCTTCCTAAGCTCTCTCTAAGCTTCCATGTATCTCCTCTAAATAGAAGTAAATGGCTTCTTTTATAGGCAAAGGAGGGGTGGTAAATGGAGTTTTGAAAAGTTTAAAATGGTCTCCCATTGGTCCAAAATAAGCTGGGAACCAAAACTACGTCGTTTTGATTTCTAATAAATCAAATTGGACCCCCAAAATAAATTACAAAAACATGCTGTTCTGGAGGAGAGTGCCGCGGCGGCACTGGGTCAGTGCCGCGGCGGCACTGCTCTTCCTTCGTCCGGATAATGCTGTTTAGGCCCCCAGATGTTCCGGTATTCGCGAAAATGCCCTATTTTGTCCGAAATTCACAGAAAATGCATACGAACTCCAAATTGAGGTTGTGATATACCATTGGAAAGGTAATGGAGTGTACTTTACATAAAAAATAGTTCGGGGATAGGTCACTTTGGAAAGTTTTGCGGTATTCGCGATAAAAGCCGATTTGATCGCCTTTTTTGCCTTTGGAAATTCATAATAAATTCGTTTTAAATCCAGAAATTATGTGCGATATACCGTTGGAAATCTATTGACCTCTAGTATCCGTGAAAATTTTTTAAAAAATGTTACGGTGCTCCGGTTCCAAAGTCAAATTTTGGTCAAACTGGTCAAACATGGGATTCCCGGGAAGTTCTGGAAACCTCCGGGGGTTCCCAGGAGCTGACGTTTTCGCTCGATTTTCTTTTAGAACTCATTTTAATACTTTTCTCGTGATCTAGAATCATTATGGAGAATTCAGACGATTTTGGTCAAACTTGGTCAAACTTGGTCAAACCTTGGTCAAACCGGTCAACGGGGACTTTCCGGGAACTTCCGGGACTTCCGGGGGTCTCTGGGAGCTAACGATTTCATCCAATTTTTCTTAAAAACTCATTTTATCATTTTTCTTACGACGTAGTATGTTTCCAAAACTTTTGGTCCAAATCTGGGAGCTTTTTGGGCTTTTAGGGGTATTTTGGTCATTCTGAGCATTTTGAGAGATAGAACTAACTTCCAGGAGTCCTTTTGAGTCTTTTTTCGATCATTGTGAACCACCAAGCTATGGGTCTCCTAAATTTGATAGCCGACAAAATGGGGTGTCTACAGTTTGCCCCTCTTTGGCATGAACTTGCGAGGCAACGCATGTCGCAAGCGAGTGCCAAAGTTTAGAAGAGACAGGTCTTTTGGAGGCTATAGATTTAGGATAAAAAAGTTGCAAAAGATGCAAGGATGATGCTGAGGTCAGTGTTGGTCGCGCTCTGCGTGAGCTGCCTATGTATCCCATGGAGAATCAGACCAGGACGTAGTTCCGGGCACAAAGGAACCAATCACACATGCACATACACAACAATCAGGCGGATGCTTATGCTAAAAGAGTGATATGCAATGCATGGATGTGATATGAATTATGTCATGAGTCCTATCATGTCTAGTGTTATGATTCTAGTATGAGCAGGTGCTGTGGGGTGTGCCACTCCGAGTGGGCTGGTGTTATGCTAGTGTTTGTGACTGTGATGACTCGGATAAGGACATCAAGGTTTAGAAGACTCTGGGTCTAGGGGCAAACTTCTGGAATTTTGGGAAGCGTGCTTCGCAAGTGAATGTTATTGGATGTGGGGTCCCAGAGGACTATAATCAGAGATGCAGTTTGACAGATAACCGACGGACATGGAAGCCCTGGAAATTAAGAGACGGACACAGAAGTCCTGAGACGTCAAGTGATGGACATGAAATCCCGAGATGTCAAGCGATGAACATGGAAGCCCCATTAATGGACATAGAAGCCTAAGATTTTGAATGAGAATGATGAACACAGCATATTTTGAATGAGAGTGATGGTAAACTAATGATGATTAATGAACTGACGATGTACGAATCGAGATGATGAGTCGACAAATGAACTACTGTGACTATCATGGATTGGATCAACAGTTGGGCTAAAAATGACCGAAAGAAGTGACGATGCACGAATCGAGATGATGAGTCAACAGTGAACTACCGTGACTATCATGGATTGGATCAACAGTTGGACTAACCGTGACCAGAAGAAGTGATGATGTACGAATCGAGATGATGAGTCAACAGTGAACTAGTGTGACTATCATGGATTGGATCAACAGTTGGACTAACTGTGATTAGAAGAAGTGACGATGTATGAATCGAGATGATGAGTCAACAGTGAACTACTGTGACTATCATGGATTGAACTAACGATGTACTAATCGAGAAGACGAGTCGACAGTGAACTACTGTGACTGTTGTGATTGAACTGACGATGTACTAATCGAGAAGACGAGTCGACAGTGAACTACTGTGACTGTTGTGATTGAACTGATGATGTACTAATCGAGAAGGCGAGTCGACAGTGAACTACTGTGACTCTCCTAGATTGAACTGACGATGTACTAATCGAGAAGGCGAGTCAACAATGAACTACTGTGACTCTTCTAGATTGAACTGAAGATGTACGAATCGAGAAGGCGAGTCGATAGTGAACTACTGTGACTCTCCTAGATTGAACTGACGATGTACAAATCGAGAAGGCGAGTCGACAGTGAACTACTGTGACTGTCCTAGATTGAATCAATGGTTGGACTAACCTTGATTAGAAGAACTGTTGAATTGATATGCCTGCTGGGGATTGCATCTGCTTGAGGGGGTGAAGTGACTCTGCTAGGGATGAATGTGGTTTCTTCTGTGGTCTTGACTGAGATGGGCCACTAGAATGGATAATGCACTCTGCTAGGAAGAAGGAAATACTCCCGTTGAATGGGAGTCAAGGTATCATTCTATTTGTGATGAGGGATACGGAGATGGTCTGCGATAGTTAAGGTTTTGATATTGAAAGAGGAGGGTGATCAACAACAACTCATGGACTTATGTTGGATAGATGAAAGAAGATCATCAACAGCCACTCATGGACTTATGTTGCTAGGATGAAAGAAGATCATCAACAGCCACTCATGGACTTATGTTGCATGAAGAAAGATGAAAGATCAACAGCCACTCATGGACTTATGTTGTTAGGAGAAAGGAAGTGAAGGAAAAAGTGGTTTAAAGTTAGAGTTTAAACGCGCAGCGGAAATAGGTTAAGTTATAAAACTTTTGGTATTCCAGGATCTACTACTCGTCAATTCCATAGATGCGTACAAGGGGGTGCAAGAATTATACCTTAGTGTCTTGAACCCAATTCTGAAACTTTAACTTCCAGCAGCCTCCACTAGATGATCTTCACCCTTATGACTCCTGCGGATGCCTGCCGGAAAGACTAGGGTTGGTGGGAACCCTAATAGAGAGGATAGGAAGGTTTTGGGAAGACTATAATAGTTTCTGCAGCTTCTGCGTATAAAAACGACGATCACTTACTTCCAGAACGCAGCTGCCCTATGTATAGATTTCCAGAACCGACCTAGACTTCGATCGATCGAAGTGACTTCGATCGATCGAACCTTCGATCGATCGAACCATTCTTCGATCGATCGAACCTGCTGACTTCAATCGATCGAACATAATTCGATCGATCGAACCTGTCTTAACAGCTTCCTCAAGTGTCTTTCCAAGCATCCTAGCGGAGCTAAGAGTGGGACCTCCTAGGCTCTTTATTGTTGGCTCAGACCAGTTTGTTAATTACCATGACCAAACTCTTTGATCAGCAAACTAACTAACTGGTCAGTTAACGTTTATTCCACTATAAAACGATAACTGAACTCCAACGCAAAAGAACATATCCGAAGCGATAACTAGACTTGTATGGTGTACTAATGTCCCTCTACCGTCAGCATTCGTAATCATATTCAGGTAGTCGGATAACTGTTACTGTCAACCTGAATCATGATTACTTCTTGTATTCCTTGAGTCCCATTCACTACTCATGATTACCAAACATGTTGATAACTCTTATCAACAAGACTGCAGTACTCAGTAATCAACTTGGTGACATTCTCAAGGGAATGCTTACTCTGAATCAGAGGGTAGATTCTATCTTGACAATATATGTTCACAACCCTATGGACATGACATACCCAAGATACCCAGGTGTTGATCTTCTATAGACCTCACTGATTGGTAAGTCAAAGCAGCCATATCCATAGTCTGTGTTCATAATCATCTCAAGATTGAGAACACGTACCTTATACAATTATGAGTTCCTATTGACTGTTGACAGCGTTAAGCGTCAATAGGAAAGCTCAGGTCCGTCAATGCACTATAAGCACTAGCATATCAACTAAGAACTACACTCTAGTGATTGAGATTAATCACTCCATCCAATGGTAGTTAATTATGCTACAGTGTAGACCTGATGAGGTATCCAGTCTCATCATCCACTGTGACATATTCTAAGTATCAAAGAATAGTAATTCGTATCTCACTTGTGTGTATCTCATACACACACGAATTGCTTACTATGATACTTAAGGACAAAACAATCATCTCATGAAGGAAACATACACAATGAAATGTAAAGCTGATATCCATATATTATAATGCTAATGTCTCATACATAAAGTAATGGTTTGAGAGCACAAACCCAACAAACTCCCACTTGCACTCACAACCATTCAGAACTACATCTAAGACCTAGACTATCTAGATGACGATCAAAGACCTTCTGTGGTAAGGCCTTTGTAAACGGATCAGCAAGATTGTCAGCGGTGGCAATCTTGGTGACAGTCACATCTCCACGTTGAACTATATCTCGGATTAGGTGATATTTCCGCTCTACGTGCTTTCCCTTCCCGTGGTTCCTTGGCTCCTTGGACTGAGCCACTGCCCCACTATTATCGCAGTATAGCGTAATAGGTGACAGCGACGCTGGTACCACCTCGAGTTCCATAAGGAACTTCTTGAGCCAAACAGCTTCCTTTGCGGCTTCACAAGCAGCAACATACTCAGCTTCTGTAGTTGAGTCTGCAATGCATTTCTGCTTAATGCTCCTCCAACTAACAGCACCACCTCCCAAGGTAAAAAGATGTCCGGATGTCGACTTTCTCGAATCTTTATCTGACATAAAGTCCGAGTCAGTGTATCCTACTGGAATTAACTCACTACCGCCGTACATAAGAATGTAATCTTTAGTTCTTCTCAAGTACTTAAGAATGTGCTTAACGGCTGTCCAGTGCGCTGGACCAGGATTCGATTGATACCTGCTAACCATGCCAACGGCAAAGCAGATATCTGGTTTAGTGCATAACATCGCATACATGAGACTTCCCACTGCCGAGGCATAGGGAATTCCTGCCATGCGATTCCTCTCCTCTTGTGTCTTTGGACACTGGTCCTTGGAGAACGCTAAACCATGCCTGAAAGGTAACAAACCTTTCTTCGAATTATCCATAGAAAACCTAGTTAGCACTTTCTCGATATAACCAGCTTGAGATAATCCCATTATCTTTCGCTTGCGATCCCGAAAGAGCTTTATCCCAAGAATATAGCTCGCCTCTCCTAGATCCTTCATATCAAAAGTACTAGCTAGCCAAACCTTGACCGTTGACAGCGCCGCTACATCATTCCCAATGAGTAGAATGTCGTCAACGTAAAGCACAAGAAAAGCCATTACTTTCCCTTCACATTTCTTGTATACACAAGGCTCGTCCAGATTCTGTATGAAACCAAACGACTTGACCGCTTGGTCAAATCGGATGTTCCAACTTCTGGATGCCTGCTTAAGCCCATAAATGGACTTTTGCAACTTGCATACCAAGTTACCTTTCCGACCAGCTATGAACCCTTCTGGTTGTTGCATATAGATGTCCTCCTCAAGATTGCCATTCAAGAATGCAGTCTTGACGTCCATCTGCCAGATTTCATAATCTAGGCATGCAGCAATGGAAAAGAGTATTCTGATGGACTTGAGCATGGCTACCGGCGAGAAGGTTTCCTCATAGTCAATGCCCTCCCTCTGAGTATAGCCTTTCGCCACAAGCCTTGCCTTAAAGGTCTCAACCTTTCCATCAGATCCTCTTTTCCTCTTATAGACCCACTTGCAGCCAATGGGTTTAATATTGGCTGGAAGTTCTATAAGATCCCAGACCTGATTGGAATCCATAGATTCCAATTCAGCCTTCATAGCTTTAATCCAATGAGCTGAATCAACATCAGCCATTGCCTCTTCGTAAGTGGTAGGATTAGATTCAGATTCTATGGAGACAGCTTCAAAAACTTCTCCTAAGAACATGTATCTATCAGGCTGGCTGATAATCCTCCCACTACGACGAGGTACCGGTGCGGAAATGGGTGAAGAAGTGGTATTTTCTTGATTTTCATTGTTATAAACTGCGGGTTGGACTGAGGGCTCTCCTTCTATCTCTCTAAGATCTATCCTTCCCTTAGGTTTATGGTTCATGATATAATCATCCTCCAAGAAAACAGCATTTGTACTAACAAACACTTTCTGTTCTCTTGGATCATAAAAATACCATCCATAAGTACCCTTTGGATACCCTACAAAGTAACATACTTCCGATCTATAATCCAACTTGCTCATCTTTCCTTTAAGCACATGTGCCGGACACCCCCATATCCGGAGATGTTGCAAAGAAGGCTTGCGCCCAATCCACATCTCTCGTGGTGTCCTGGGAACAGATTTGCTTGGTACTAGATTTAGTATGTATGCAGCGGTTTCCAAAGCATAACCCCAAAGGAATAATGGCAACTCTGAATAACTCATCATTGACCTAGTCATGTCTAAAAGAGTCCGATTCCTTCTCTCCGCTACACCGTTCTGCTGAGGCGTACCAGGTGCAGTCAACTGTGACAGAATCCCATTCTGTACGAGGTGATCAATAAACTCATTAGAGAGGTACTCGCCACCTCGATCAGATCGAATGGCCTTGATATGTGTGCCCGATTGCTTCTCCACTTCAGCCCTAAACTCTTTGAACTTTTCAAAGGCTTCAGACTTGTGCTGCATTAGGTACACATATCCATACCTAGAGTGGTCATCGGTAAATGTTATGAAATACTCATAACCACCCCTTGCTCTAATATTTATTGGTCCACACACATCAGTATGAACTAATTCCAACAATGCATTGGTCCTATTGCCCTTTGCAGGAAAGGGCCTTTTGGTCATCTTACCCTCCAAACAAGATTCGCAGACTTCCATTGGTTCGAGAACCAAATCGCCTAAGACCCCTTCTTTGACTAGTCTGCCAATCCTATTCAGATTGATATGGCCAAGCCTAATATGCCAAAGCCTTGTTGGATTAGTGGAAGGTTCATTTCTTTTAGATGGTAAAGTTACCACTGAGTTATTAAGTTCCAAACAAGAATCTTTTGAAATATTGGGAGTAATCACATACAAACCATTTGATTTAACACCAGAACATATAAAAGAACTGTTTCTTTTAATGACAACTTCAGTTCCAAAATGAAAGGAATAACCATTATTCGTTAAATCAGAAACTGAAATTAATTACGTCTCATTAAAGGGACGTAAAGTACATCTGATAAAATCAAAACTTTATTGTCTGAAAATTCTAAAACTACGACTCCTATAGCAACCGCAGATACGGTTGCACTAGAACCTAGAGTAAGCACGATCTCCCCATCACTGCATTTCCTGGTTGATCTGAACCCCTGCAATGAATTACAGATATGGTTAGTCGCACCAGAATCAATGCACCAAGTGTTTGAAGTATCCGTAATAAAACTTACTTCAATCACATGTGATTCAATCATACCTTGAACTCTTGTAGCTAAGAATTCTGGACAGTTCCTCTTCCAGTGGCCCTTCTCACCGCATTGGAAACACTTTCCTTTGCCTTGGCCACCCACCTTCCCTTTGCCCTTACCTTTTCCCTTAGATTTTGCAATCTTAGGGACTGGTCCAACACTTGAACCACCAGTGCCAGCCTTCTTCTTTCCTTTCTTACCTTTCGGTGTAGATCGGGAAGAAGAAGCGCTTTTCTCAACGTTTAAAACGCTGCCCCCAGGTTAGATCACCCCTTCTGCTGCCAGTAAAGAACTCATTAATTCGCTCATTGAAAAATCCATTTGATTCATATTATAGTTAAGTTTGAATTGAGCGAATGATGGCGACAGCGAGTTGAGGATCATATCAACTTGGGTCTGTGCATCGATGTTGGCTCCCAAGGTCTCCAGTTCGTTTAAATAACCAATCATTTTTAAAACATGTTCTTTGACTGGAGTACCTTCCGACATCTTTGCACTCATTATCTTCTACATGGCTACCTGTCTGGCAGGCCTGCCATGCTCCCCAAACATCTTTTTCAGGGATGTGATAATGTCACTGGCAGAATCGTTCGATTGGAATTGGTGTTGTAACACACCAGCCATTGAGGCCAGAATGTAACAACGGGCCATTCCATTCGACTTCTTCCATTTGTCGAACTCGCGTCTGGCAGCTGCCGAAGCATTTGCCGCGGGTTCTTCAGGGCTTGGGGTGGTGAGGACATATATGTGATCCTCCGCAGTTAAAACGATGTCAAGGTTACGTTTCCATTCAGTGTAGTTATTTCCAGTTAACTTGTTTTGAGTGAGTATGGTGGCAAGTGGACTAAATGCAGATCCAGACATTATGATTACTGAAAATCAAACAAACAAAATAAATATGGATATCAGAATTGACAGTTTGAAATAAAAGAATCCTTAAAACTCTTATTTAAAAACAAAGTCGCCGGAATATCGAAACGAAAGAATAAAGCCTCCGTGTGGTGGTCAATGTTCGATCTTTCGATTTATCATGACTTATCCGCTATGCAACTCTTGCAAAATAGCCATGACTCCCGAACCTATTTGATCTCTAAGTTTCTGAATAATGCCCCGTGTGGGATCCCTTATCCATAGCTTAGCTAGTGTGTACCATTAACTAGGATCCAATCACAACCGTCTCAAGTAGCGCCTCCGTGTGGTGGTCACCCTCTAACACGTCTGATTGATCCTATCCATAGGAAGTTCACATCTAGTAACCAATGAGCAGTGTACCCTCCGTATGGAATGATCACCCCTGGCGAGGTGACACAGAATACACTACTCATCTTACAATGAACCGTTAATGGAAGATCGTGGGTGTTATTTGATAAGACCCTCTCCCACTAGATTTAGTAAATTAAGGATTTTGCTTTTGAAAAATGTTTCCACACACTACCCATAAACATCCAATGTTTACTAATGTGTTGAAAACGGTTTTTGAATTTTATTTTAGAAAACTTGTTTTAAGTGCATGCAACAATGTATTATACGCCAATCACAAAACAAGCACATAAAACAAAAAACTAAAATGAAATTTAGGCATTCAAACAATGCCTCTATCTCCCATGGCTCTATTTCCATAGAACCACCTTCTTGGTTTGGTCGCCTCCGGCTCCATCTTCATGAACAACGGCTCCTTGCTCCATCTTCATGGAATTTCTAATTCTATTACATTTGACCTATGCTTCTTTTGAAGCTTACAATTTATCTAGAAAAAGAAAATAGCAAAAAACAAAGAAATAAAAGGCTAGGGAAACCGGTGCGACTTTCCTTTTCATAGGATTGAAGCCGCAGCGCCCTTTACATACGCCTTAAAACCAAACCATTAATAAATTACAACATGCACCAATCTCAAACAAATTAAATATAAATATTTAAACGACTTGGTGCCATGGGAGATAGCGACTAATTTTGCTGCAAAAGGGTTAGTCATACACGCATCCACACATACATAAAAAATATATGTGACTATTGGAACACTTAATTGATTCACACAGTATATAAACACTTTACATACTGAATTAGAACTTAAAACAGCATCTTACTTCTCTGTCACGGTTCGATCGATCGAAGACCGTTCGATCGCTCGAACCTTCGATCGATTGAACATTGTTCAATCGCTTGAACATTCTGTTTCACAGAATGATTTAAAAAATTTTACAGAAATAATTTAAGATTAAAGTATAATTTAAAAAACCTTTACAATTGTGAACAGAACACCTGGACAGAGAATCTGTCTCGATCGATCGAACACTATTCGATCGATCGAACACCAGAAGGCTTCGATCGATCGAAACTAGTTCGATCGATTGAGAACAGAATGTTCGATCGATCGAAACAAGTTCGATCGATTGAGAACAGAATGTTCGATCGATCGAAACAAGTTTGATCGATCGAACCCACCTTGCATCCTATGCAATCACAGTTTTGTATTCTGCTGCGATAACACTGCAGAAACAGATCTGTGACGATGCAGTTTCGAAAACAGTTCTAAAATCAACATGCAAATCAAAACTAGGGTTCCAAAAACGCATCTATAGATCCAAACGAGCGTGGCTCTGATACCAATTGAAGGAAAAAGTGGTTTAAAGTTAGAGTTTAAATGCGCAGCGGAAATAGGTTAAGTTATAAAACTTTTGGTATTCCAGGATCTACTACTCGTCAATTCGATAGATGCGTACAAGGGGGTGCAAGAATTATACCTTAGTGTCTTGAACCCAATTCTGAAACTTTAACTTCCAGCAGCCTCCACTAGATGATCTTCACCCTTATGACTCCTGCAGATGCCTGCCGGAAAGACTAGGGTTGGTGGGAACCCTAATAGAGAGGATAGGAAGGTTTTGGGAAGACTATAATAGTTTCTGCAGCTTCTGCGTATAAAAACGACGATCACTTACTTCCAGAACGCAGCTGCCCTATTTATAGATTTCCAGAACCGACCTAGACTTCGATCGATCGAAGTGACTTCGATCGATCGAACCTTCGATCGATCGAACCATTCTTCGATCGATCGAACCTGCTGACTTCAATCGATCGAACATACTTCGATCGATCGAACCTGTCTTAACAGCTTCCTCAAGTGTCTTTCCAAGCATCCTAGCGGAGCTAAGAGTGGGACCTCCTAGGCTCTTTATTGTTGGCTCAGACCAGTTTGTTAATTACCATGACCAAACTCTTTGATCAGCAAACTAACTAACTGGTCAGTTAACGTTTATTCCACTATAAAACGATAACTGAACTCCAACGCAAAAGAACATATCCGAAGCGATAACTAGACTTGTATGGTGTACTAATGTCCCTCTACCGTCAGCATTCATAATCATATTCAGGTAGTCGGATAACTGTTACTGTCAACCTGAATCATGATTACTTCTTGTATTCCTTGAGTCCCATTCACTACTCATGATTACCAAACATGTTGATAACTCTTATCAACAAGACTGCAGTACTCAGTAATCAACTTGGTGACATTCTCAAGGGAATGCTTACTCTGAATCAGAGGGTAGATTCTATCTTGACAATATATGTTCACAACCCTATGGACATGACATACCCAAGATACCCAGGTGTTGATCTTCTATAGACCTCACTGATTGGTAAGTCAAAGCAGCTATATCCATAGTCTGTGTTCATAATCATCTCAAGATTGAGAACACATACCTTATACAATTATGAGTTCCTATTGACTGTTGACAGCGTTAAGCGTCAATAGGAAAGCTCAGGTCCGTCAATGCACTATAAGCACTAGCATATCAACTAAGAACTACACTCTAGTGATTGAGATTAATCACTCCATCCAATGGTAGTTAATTATGCTACAGTGTAGACCTGATGAGGTATCCAGTCTCATCATCCACTGTGACATATTCTAAATATCAAAGAATAGTAATTCGTATCTCACTTGTGTGTATCTCATACACACACGAATTGCTTACTATGATACTTAAGGACAAAACAATCATCTCATGAAAGAAACATACACAATGAAATGTAAAGCTGATATCCATATATTATAATGCTAATGTCTCATACATAAAGTAATGGTTTGAGAGCACAAACCCAACAGGAAGATCATCAACAGCCACTCATGGACTTATGTTGCTTGGAGAAAGGAAGATCATCAACAGCCACTCATGGACTTATGTTGCATGAAAGATGAAAGATCAACAGCCACTCATGGACTTATGTTGCTTGGAGAAAGGAAGATCATCAACAGCCACTCATGGACTTATGTTGCATGAAAGAGCAACAACCACTCATGGACTTATGTTGCTAGGAGAAAGGAAGATCATCAACAGCCGCTTATGGACTTATGTTGCATGAAATATCAACAGCCACTCATGGACTTATGTTGCATGAGCGAAGGAAGACAGTCAACAGCCACTCATGGACTTATGTTGCGTGGATGAAGGAAGATCATCAACGGCCACTCATGGACTTATGTTGCATGAAAGATGATCATCAACAGCCACTCATGGACTTATGTTGCATGAACGAAGATAGTTAACTTTCGATGGTTTGGAAAGGGATGAAATTCTCCCCAAGTTTTGACGCTTCTCACGCTGACGCCTTGACTGGTGCAGAAATAGTGTTTGGTACTCCTGCTTGCATTGTCATTGGAATGCTCTTTATAGCTTGATTTGAAAAATTCATTATTTGTCACTATTGACTTACACATTTGAGACTACGACAGACTCTTTTTCTGAAAAAGACTATGATAGACTCAAAAACTGACAGACACCGACGCGCGAAGGCGACATATTCGACACTGAAATGAAACAAGCTCGTCTTGTCAAAACTTGATGTGCTTTTGTCATAAACGATGTACCATTTCTCTTTTGGTGTTCACCCCTCATGGTAGCACTTTGCTGATAAATTTGATTTTTGAAAATTCCTCCCTAGTGATCTAGTCAATTTTCTACTTCTCCCAAGAAGTACTTTGAATTAGTGCCTTTGCTTTTAGAGTAAAAGATGCTCTATTTCAAAATTTTCAAAACCACTTGGTAACTTGAAAACTCGTCCTCGATGTGAAGGGATTGCGTTAGGCAAACGGAGTTTGCCCCTAGTTTGAGGTGTACAAAGTGGGATTCATAAGCAAACAAGGTAGGTGACCGAAGTTTGCCCCTAGTTTGGATGATGGTTTATTGGAGTTTTTGGGCAAACGAGGTAGGTGACCAAAGTTTTCCCCTTGTATGAAGGGTAGATAGTAAAAGTCAGGCAAACGAGGCGGATAGCCGAAGTTTGCCCCTAGTGTGGAAGGTGATTTTCTGGCTTGAGGCAAGGACCGTGACTTTAATCTCTCAAATGCTCATAACTTTTGCCTAGGCACCAGTGAGGTGACCTAGCGAGCTCTTTTCTCTCTTCTGTTATTGCTCACCTTGGATTTAGCTCTAATTTTTGCCTAGGAGTCTTTTCAGATTTTTGACCTAGTGAGCCATCCTTCTTTTCTTTTTGAAAGTCTGCCAACGTACCCCCGAGCGGGGATCAGGTCCAACGTAGTTCGGGCCATGGTTGGAAAGAAGCGGGTTGATTTTTAGGTAGGTGGGGTGACCGAACTGTTGTGGTTGCCTACGTATCCCCGAGTGGGAATCAGGTCGAGCGTAGTTCAAGGCAAGGCTTTGAAAGAAATTGGTTTGATTATGATGGTGTTGACGGAACCGATGTGGTTGCCTACGTATCCCCGAGTGGGAATCAGGTCGAGCGTAGTTCAAGGCAAGGCTTTGAAAGAAATTGGTTTGATTATGATGGTATTGACCGAACCGATGTGGTTGCCTACGTATCCCTGAGTGGGAATCAGGTCGAGCGTAGTTCAAGGCAAGGCTTTGAAAGAAATTGGTTTGATTATGATGGTGTTGACCAAACCGATGTGGTTTCCTACGTATCCCTGAGTGGGAATCAGGTCGAGCGTAGTTCAAGGCAAGGCTTTGAAAGAAATTGGTTTGATTATGATGGTGTTGACTGAACCGATGTGGTTGCCTACGTATCCCTGAGTGGGAATCAGGTCGAGCATAGTTCAAGGCAAGGCTTTGAAAGAAATTGGTTTGATTATGATGGTGTTGACCGAACCGATGTGGTTGCCTACGTATCCCTGAGTGGGAATCAGGTCGAGCGTAGTTCAAGGCAAGGTCTGAAATAAGGGGTTTGAGGTATGAGGGTTTTTTTAAACCAATCGTCAAAGAAGTTCAAACTTGAGCCACTTGTGGTAGCTTTGAATAAAAGGATTCAGTTTCAATCTCCCTTTCTTTTCTTTTTCTTTTTCTTTTTGTTTTGTTTTGAGGGTTGATCCTTTTCACTTTCGCCTAGCCAGTCAATTTTGCTTTTTAATGTAGTCGATTCTTGTGAGATCTTTCAATCGCAATCTCAGAATTCCAGAATGTGCATGTCAGCTCTCGGAATCTATTTGTGGTCATTCCGTGCTTTTTAAAATGTGATCTTGGCACGTTCTTAAGATGTTTCTTGAAGCGTATGATTCTCTCATTTGTTTCATCAAAATTTTCCCCAACATTTTGACTGGCTAGGGTCAGATTTTAGAAATCAACACCTTTTTCAGCTCTAACTTTTGCCTAGGTGTCCTTTCGGGTTTTCAACCTAGCGAGCTTTTCTTTTCTTTTTCTTTCCTTTTTTTTTTTGAAAGTGGAGATGAAACTCACTGAAATGTTTGGCTACCATCAAGGGCTAAGTTTGCATTGCTTTCAATCGGACAGATTGCGTGGCTCCCAATTGGATTGGGCTTAAGGCTTTGAAATGGTGGGAGAAGGGTGTTGGGAAAGGCCCAAGTTAGTTTCAAGCATGTCTTTTCAAGATTGAGGCAAGAGAATCTTTAAATTCTTAAAGTAAGACTATTCAATTCTCGGCTCTTCATCGGTGTCAGCGCAAAATTGATTTTGACCTTTTAGGATTTTTTTTGTTTGAGTAAAAAATTTTTTTTTTTTTTTTTTTAGTACAGTAATATCCATGGTAATTTGAAAAGTGACACTTCAGTTCAGCGATTCATGCATCTATGACTAGGCACATCAGATTAGGCAAAATGAGACTTCATTCCATCAGTAGAGAAGGATTACAAACTCATTAACAACTCGGTGACAGACAGACTCGATCACAAGACTAGAATTGAAATGGACTTGGAACATAGAACAGACTCAACTTGACTCGACCCGGTCTCAAATGGAGTGTCTTTGTGACCCTTTTATTCTAACCTTTTTTTTTAGCAGAAGTTCCGAACACTATCAGTTCACCGTGTAGCTTCAACAATCATTGGTCTCAGAAAAGGGGATCATTTGAACAAGTAAGCCAGGGGCTTTAGGTTCGATGAAGCTAACATTTTGGTTGACATAGGGTTGGATGGGCCGATGGCTCGATGATTTTTTGATCGAGAAGGTCTTGGATATCATGGCGAAGGCGCATGCAGCTGTCGGTGTCATGGCCTGGGCCTTGGTGGTAGGCACAAATTTTGGACAGGTCACAACTAGGCGGAGGGATGTCAGCACGAGGTTGAAGGAGTCGGAGGTGCCCCTTTTTGATGAGGTTATCAAGGATAACGGACAATGGCATACCCAAGTTGGTGAAGGTTCTTGGGTTGCGGGTTTTGTTAGACTTTGAGTTCAAGTGGGTCCTTGGAGTGGCTCTTGGATTTGGATATGGACTAGGATTACCAAGGCTAAAGTGTGGATTTGGATACAAGTAGAGATTCGGATGTGGAAACGGGCTTGGATAGATGGCGTTGGGCAACCCATACTTCCCTTTATCGATGCTCTGCACCATCTTCTCGAATCTGCTTATCCTTAAACTTAGTTGTTCAACGGTGGTTTGTAGTTTGTCCACTTTCCCCTCCAGAGCTTGGTAGGCCATTGGCGAGTTTATGATAGCCTGGGCTAGCCCACGATTGAGACAATGAATTTGGGAAGGTACAAAGGTGTCCTTACCCGGGGCTGTGTTTTCTGCAAATAGAAGTAAAATCCCAAATTAACAGAGGCACAAAATACTTCTTATGGACTCCTAGCGGGAGGAGATGATCAGAATTTTGAAGGATTTAATGATGCAAACCAAGGACGGTTGCTATAAGTATATGACTTTTGTACAACGATCGAGATGGGTGAGGATGATGATGCGTATGCGTTTGATGTGTAGAGACTGACATGTGTGAGACTGATAGGATGTGTGTGCATGTAGACTGACACAAATTGTGTATGTATATGAGACAAGCATGCGGATGCAAGCCCTAATCTATATGATGCTCCTATTTCTAACAGATAGCAGCTAAACAAATAAGGTCCTAGCCATACAGAGTGTGCTAGCCTTACTTTCCAGTATGATCACCAAGGGATAACAAGGATTTCCGGGATACTTCGAGAATTTTGGACAGAGTTTCTGAGAGAAACAGGGATTTGGAAGATTCGGAGAAATTTCTAGAAGTCATTTGAGTTTCTAGGAGAAATAGGGATTTCTGGTTGATTTGGACTAGGCTTCTAGGAGAAATTGGGGAATCTAAATTTCTGGGAGAAATTGGTACATCTAGGCATTTTTTTGGGGAGTTTGGATGGAGTTGCTGGAATTTTTGGGAAATCTTGGAGATTTGGATAGAGCTTAAGGGAAAACATGAAAATTTGGGTAAGTTGGGCAGAGTTTTTGGGAGAAACAAGTACATCAGAGTTTCTGGGAGAAATTGAGATTTCTGGGCAATCTGAGAGATTTGGACAGAGCTTCTGGGAAAACAGGTATATCTGGGTAAGCCGGACGGAGTTTCTAGGAGAAACAAGTATACCAGAATTTCTAAGAAAAATTGAGGTTTCTGAGTATTCTGGGGGAAGCAAGAATATCTGGGGGGACATAAGTATATCGGAGTTTCTAGAAGAAATTGAGATTTCTGGGTAATCTGGGGAGAAATAGGGATTTCTAGGAAATCTTGGTGATTTAGATAGAGTTTCTAGGAGAAACAGGGATATCCTAATGAGTTGGGTAGAGTTTATGGAAGAAATAGGGATATACGACGAGAATAGGTGATGATGGTGATCATACTGTCTAGCAAGTTTTCATACTCCAATGTCTCAGGACCAACAAACAAGGTTTGCGGTGTATATTCTTGTGAGCATGGAGCAGACATCCTTGTCATGGTGCCTAGGCAGGTCAACTCAATGTGATCACATGTGAGTAATTGCCTTGGGAATCATAAGAAAGAGGTTTTGTTCTATGCCACATAAGTGTCTACACCGCGCAAATAATCCCACCAGGGCATACAACAGTTATATCATATTGTCCTATCTGAAAAGATAAATCAACAGCCCTATGAAAGGTTCTACAGGAATCTATATTCAAAGGCTGGGTTTAGTCAAAGAGGGTCCGTTGACGAGAGTTCCAATATACCGTCAAAGAGACAGTACGGAAGTGTTTACTCTTTTTGACATACCTTGGAAGGTACAGTATCAACGGTGACTTGTGCCCTGGCACAGCAAGACCTGAACAATGTCAGCGCCGCGTTTCAGACACAGTCGGAGAGGGAAAATGCAAGAGTGCAATGCGGTGAACCAAACACAGTAAAAAAAGATGATTTTAAGGATGCTTCTTATGAGTCAAACCTCTGTATTATTTTGTTTTAAAATAAAAATCCCCAGCAGAGTCGCCAGATTGTGGATACCGGGCTTCCACCGCTTTGTTGTGTTTTGAAACTTGATTTGGATCAAAGAAAGAAAATGGTCTGTTGAAAACAGATACAGAGTCGCCACTTGGTCTTTAAGGAACCAAGAAACCTAATTTTGACTCACCCAAACGGATAAAGAGCACCGGCCCTTCATAACCAAAGAAATTGGCTCGGGGTTTTGGTACGAGAGAGGAAGGAGCCTTTGTCGCGACTAAAACACCCTCAACTCGCCCCGTCTTTCAACGGGCCTCAATTAGCATCCAAATAATCATCTTATACTATGTATGGTTCGGAAATTAATACTATGATAGTATATTACATCACATAAGAAACTTGAAACGGAAGATCTAAAGATAAAATATCATTCATAAGATCTAAGTCAAATATCATGCAATGTAAAGTGAAAGATCACACAAATAAACCTAGGAAAAATTGTCTAATCATATATCAAGTAATTAGTTTCCTTAATCTAAAGGGGACATGAATTGTTCTTGAAACAAATAAATAAAGAAATCAAAATATGCTTAGCAAGCTAACATGATGCATGTTATTCTTTGAGAAAAGAAGATCTCTCAATCCCCGGGACGGATGAGAAAAGGATGATTAGATCGAGGGAAGCATGAACGTGTGATCATGATCATTCCTTATAATCTTCTTAGATTAGGAGTTACAAAAACCCCAAATCTTTGCATGGATGCAATGTATGTACCTAGAATGTGTAAAGGTCGTAGTGTGCTTTGTGTTCATGGATTCCTAGAATAACTTAGAAGTCTAAAATGTGTATGAATGGATGGATGAAATCAACATGGGATATGTACAAATGTATTATGAACTACTTCCTAGGACATGAGCTAATTTGGAATGCATATGGGCATCAAATTAAAGAATGAAAGTTGAAATGTGCTTGCTGTGAATAGTGGACAGAACAGTAGCATGATCTTTTGGAAATTGAAACGAGGGGTTAGGAATGTTTTCAATGCACGATTTTTTATGGAGATCTTCCTTAATGTGTCTAGAACACAACCCAAAAGGCCAATCTTGAATAGCGATCACAGATTGAGAGAAATCATATAAACAATGAAGGTCGCTCAGATATAGAGTCCGTATTGTCGACTGAAATGTTGAAATATCTTAGAAAATGAAATCGAATGATCTAGAGGCCCATTTTATACAGAAAGTTCCCTAAGACATTGAAGTTTAAGGGAAAAATAAGTTAGGACCACCCCTTTTGGAAACGTTTTTCTGGAAAACAAGTTGAAGGTGGACCTAGCTGCTGTGACATCAAAAACAGAATGTCTAGAGAAAATGTTTGGATCCATATGGACCATTTTCAAGTATTTTCAAGTCAAACCAAAAATCGTGGGTGTTCTCTAATGAGTTAGGAAGACTTTCCAAGTGGTCTTACATTCATACATTGATTATTGAACTCAAAATAATTCCTTGAAGTTAAATGACTCACTGTTTTGATGGTTTTGAGAAAAACAAGGTTTATTTCTTGGAATCAAAATGAGGGGTTTAAGAGGGGGGTTTTGAAATGGGGGTTTTGAAAGTATACTTATAGAACTTGGATGAATATTCTAACCACTTGGAATATCAATTCCTAACTTATTTCAAGAACTTCCCAAGTATTTGCAAAACATGGTTTTATTTGGAAACCAAACTCAAGAGTCTATGGGAGTATGATACATGAGAGGATAGATGATACATGATATGATATAGCATGATAAAAGTGGTAAAGAACATGTGCATGGGATATGGGTTCATCTAGATACAAGAGAGTGTTGCATCAAAGTGTGAAAGTCAAAAAGTGAAATGCTGTGAATAGTGGACAGACTGTATGCATCACTTTATAACATTATAATGGGAGGTCAAACGTGCCTAGAAAAATGTGGGACAAATCAGAGATTATCCTTATTGTGTCTAGAAAATAACCCAAAAAGCCAAACATCAATAGCTATCACAGATTAAAAGAAAAAAATCAGAATGTACACATGACTCAGAAATAAAAGCTGCACTGTTGACTGATTTTGTATGAATTTTCATAAATCAAAGAAATGGTTTATGATGACCCATTATATACCAAAAGTTTCCTAAGCCACCCAAGTTTCATAAAAAAAAAAAAAAGAAAAGAAAAGATATATGTACAGTGATACTTTTACATCTCTATAATTGATGGGAAAAATTGGAGACAAACTATGATGTTTTAGGAAGATTTTCCAAGTGGTTTCATCATCATAACTCACGTATTTAATTCAAAAAAAATCTTTGAATCTGAATAGCTCACTGTTTTGGATCATTCTTGAAGAAAATGGATTTGGGTTTTGAAATAGAGTTTGAGTTCTTGATTGGGGTTTTGAAATAGATGTTCAAAGCATGAACTTAAACTCTTGAGATGACCATGTGACCACTTAGAACCTCATCCAACCTTGAATCATCAAAGAACTCCCAATATTATTGGAGAGATTCATTTTTATTTTGAACATAACTTCAAGAATACCTTGAAGGTATTGAAGTTATGATCATCATCTATCAAACATGTTTTTGAGGTCAAGAGCTACTATCCATAAGGATTCACTCACCTCAAACTTCATGTCATCATTTAGATGATGATGAACTAGTAAGTAAATAAAGAAAAGTAAAAAAGAAATGAGGTAAGAAGAATGGTGGAGGAAAACAAGATTAGAACTAACTTTGATTGGAAAAAATGGAAGAAGAAGACTACTTCTTCTCTTTCTCTCTCTATATTTCTCTAGAGTTTCTTCCTAAGCTCTCTCTAAGCTTCCATGTCTCTCCTCTAAATAGAAGTAAATGGCTTCTTTGATAGGCAAAGGAGGGGTGATAAATGGAGTTTTAAAAAGTTTAAAATGGTCTCCCATTGGTCCAAAATAAGCTGGGAACCAAAACTACGTCGTTTTGATTTCTAATATATCAAATTAGACCCCCAAAATAAATTACAAAAACATGCTGTTCTGGAGGAGAGTGCCGCGGCGGTACTGGGCCAGTGCCGCGGCGGCAGTGGGCCAGTGCCGCGGCGGCACTGCTCTTCCTTCGTCCGGATAATGCTGTTTAGGCCCCCAGATGTTCCGGTATTCGCGAAAAGGCCCTATTTTGTCCGAAATTCACAGAAAATGCATACGAACTCCAAATTGAGGTTGTGATATACCATTGGAAAGGTAATGGAGTGTACTTTACATAAAAAATAGTTCGGGGATAGGTCACTTTGGAAAGTTTTGCGGTATTCGCGATAAAAGCAGATTTGATCGCCTTTTTTGCCTTTGGAAATTCAAAATAAATTCGTTTTAAATCCAGAAATTATGTGCGATATACCGTTAGAAAGCTATTGACTTCTAGTATCCGTGAAAAATGTTTAAAAATGTTACGGTGCTCCGGTTCCAAAGTCAAATTTTGGTCAAACTGGTCAAACCTGGGATTCCCGGGAAGTTCTGGAAACCTCCGGGGGTTCCCAGGAGCTGACGTTTTCGCTCGATTTTCTTTTAGAACTCATTTTAATACTTTTCTCGTGATCTAGAATGATTACAGAGAATTCAGACGATTTTGGTCAAACTTGGTCAAACTTGGTCAAACCTTGGTCAAACCGGTCAACGGGGACTTTCCGGGAACTTCCAGGACTTCCGGGGGTCTCTGGGAGCTGACGATTTCATCCAATTTTTCTTAAAAACTCATTTTATCATTTTTCTTACAACGTAGTATGTTTCCAGAACTTTTGGTCCAAATCTGGGAGCTTTTTGGGCTTTTAGGGGTATTTTGGTCATTCTGAGCATTTTGAGAGATAGAACTAACTTCCAGGAGTCCTTTTGAGTCTTTTTTCGATCATTGTGAACCACCAAGCTATGGGTCTCCTAAATTTGATAGCCGACAAAATGGGGTGTCTACAGCGTCCAATCCACATTTCCCGTGGTGTCCTAGGAACAGATTTGCTTGGTACTAGATTTAGTATGTATGCAGCGGTTTCCAAAGCATAACCCCAATGAAATAATGGTAACTCAAAATAACTCATTATCAACCTACTTATGTCTAAAAGAGTTCGGTTTCTTCTCTCCGCTACACCATTATGCTGAGGTGTACCAAGTGCAGTCAACTGTGATAGAATCCCATTCTGTATGAGGTGATCAATAAACTCATTAGAGAGGTACTCGTCACCTCGATCAGATCGAATGGCCTTGATATGTGTGCCCAATTGCTTCTCTACTTCAGCCCTAAACTCTTTGAACTTTTCAAAGGCTTCAAACTTGTGCTGCATGAGGTACACATATCCATTCTTGGAGTTGTCATCAGTAAATATGATGAAATACTCATAACCACCCCGTGCTCTAATATTTATTGGTCCAAACACATCAGTATGAACTAATTCCAACGATGCGTTGGTCCTATTGCCCTTTGTTGGAAAGGGCCTTTTGGTCATCTTACCCTCTAAACAAAACTCGCAAACTTCTATTGGTTCGAGAACCAAATCGCTTAAGACCCCTTCTTTGACTAGTCTACCAATCCTATTTAGATTGATATGCCAAAGCCTTGTTGGATTAGTGGAAGGTTCCTTTCTTTTGGATGGTACAGTTACCACTGAGGTATTAAGTTCCATGCAAGAATCTTTAAAAATATTGGGAGTAATCACATACAAACCATTTGATTTAACACCAGAACAAATAAAAGAACTATTTCTTTTAATCACAACTTCAATTCCAAAATTAAAAGAATAACCATTATTCGATAAATCTGAAACTGAAATTAAATTACGTCTCATTGAAGGGATGTGTAAAGTACATCTGATAAAATCAAAACTTTATTGTCTAGAAATTCTAAAACTATGACTCCTATAGCAACCGCAGATACGGTTGCGCTAGAACCTAGAGTAAGTACAATTTTCCCATCACTGCACCTTCTGGTTGATCTGAATCCTTGCAATGAATTACAAATATGGTTAGTCGCACCAGAATCAATGCACCAAGTGTTTGAAGTATCCGTAATAAAACTCACTTCAATCGCATGTAATTCAATAATACCTTGAACTCTTATAGGTAAGAATTCTGGATAGGTCCTCTTCCAATGGCCCTTCTCACCGCATTGGAAACAATATCCTTTGCCTTGGCCACCCACCTTCCCTTTGCCCTTACCCTTTCCCTTAGATTTTGCAATCTTAGGGACCGGTCCAACACTTGGACCACCAGTGCCAGCCTTCTTCTTTCCTTTCTTTCCTTTCGGTATAGATCGGGAAGAGTAAGAACTTTTCTCAACGTTCAGAACGTTGCCCCCAGGTTTGATCACCCCTTCCACTACCAGTAAAGAACTCATTAATTCGCTCATTGAGAAATCCATTTTATTCGTATTATAGTTTAGTTTAAATTGAGCGAATGATGGCGACAGCGTATTGCGAATCATATCAACTTGGGTCTGTGCGTCAATGTTGGCACCTAGGGTCTCCAACTCGTTCAAATAACCAATCATTTTCAAAACATGTTCTTTGACTGGAGTCCCTTCCGACATCTTAGCACTCATTATCTTCTGCATAGCTACCTACCTGGTAGGCCTGCCATGCTCCCCAAACATCCTTTTCAGGGATTCGATAATTTCACTGACAGAATTGTTCGACTGGTATTGGTGTTGTAACACATTAGCCATAGAAGCCAATATGTAACAACGAGCCATCCCATTCGACTTTTTTCCATTTATCAAACTCGCGTCTGACAGTTACCGAAGCATTTGCCACAGGTTCTTTAGGGCATAGGGTAGTGAGGACATATATGTGATCCTCCGCAGTTAACACGATGTCAAGGTTTCGTTTCCATTCAGTGTAGTTATTTCCAGTTAACTTGTTTTGTGTAAGTATGGTGGCAAGTGGACTAAATGCTGATCCAGACATGATGATTTACTGAAAAAATCAAAACAAAATAAATATGGATATCAGAATTTTGACAGTTTGAAATAAAAGAATCCTTAAAACTCTTATTTTAAAACAAAGTAGCCGGAATATCGAAACGAAAGAACAAAGCCTCCATGTGGTGGTCAATATTCGATCTTTCGATTAATCATGACTTGTACGCTATGTAACTCTTGCAAAACAAGTTATGACTTCCGAACCTATTTGATCTATAGCTTTCTGAATAATGTCCCGTGTGGGATCCCTTATCCATTGCTAAGCTAGTGTGCACCATTAACTAGGATCCAATTACAACTGTCTCAAGTAGCGCCTTTGTGTGGTGGTCACCCTCTAACATGTCTAATTGATCCTATCCATGAGAAGTTCACATCTAGTAGCCAATGAGTAGTGTACCCTCCGTATGGAATGATCACACCTGGCAAGGTGACACAGAATGCATTACTCATCTTACAGTTCTTTGTAAGACCCTCCGTTAATGAAAGATCATGGGTGTTATGAATAAGACCCTCTCCCACTAGATTTAATAAATAAGGATTTTGCTTTTGAAAAAATTTGTTTCTACACATTACCCATAAACATCCAATGTTTATTAATGCGTTGAAAACGGTTTTTGAATTTTATTTTAGAAAACTTGTTTTACATGCATGCAAGTAGTAACAATATTTTTAAATGTCAATCACAAACCAAGTACATAAACAAAAAACTAAAATGAAATAAAAACATCCAAACGATGCCTCTATCTCCCATGGCTCTATCTCCATAGAACCTACTTTTTGGTTTGATCGCCTCCAGCTCCATCTTCATGGACAACAGCTTGCTCCTCAATTTTCATGGATTTTCTAATTCTATTACATTGGTTCTATGCTTCTCTCGAAGCTTACAATTCATCTAGAAAAAAGAAATAGCAATAATAAAATAAAAGGCTAGGGAAACCGGTGCGACTTTCCTTTTCGTAGGATTGATGTCGCAGCGCCCTTTACATATGCCTTAAAACCAAACCAATAAAAAAAAACATAATGTACACCAATTTCAAACAATTAAATACAAAAAAAAAAACCTTGGTGCCATGGGAGATAGCAGACTAAGCTTGCTGCAAAAGGGTTAGTCGTACACGCATCCACGCATATATGTAACAAATATATGTAACTATTGGAACCCCTAATTGATTCACACAGTGCGTAAACTCTTTATGCACTGAATTAGAACTCAAAACAACATTCACTTCTCTGTCACACTTCGATCGATCGACAGAGGTTCGATCGATCGAACCTTCGATCGATTGAACATTGAACATAGTTCAATCGATTGAACTTTCAGTTTCACAGAAAGGTTTGAAAATTTTTACAGAATAATTGAAAAATTAAAGTAAATATTTTAAAAACTTCAAAACTGTAAACTGAACACTTAGACAGAAAAGTAGTCTCGATCGATCGAACACCATTCAATCGATCGAAAAATAAGAAAGTTCGATCGATCGAAACCCCTTCGATCGCTTGAGAACAGACAATCTTCGGTCGATCGAGATTACTTCGATTGATCGAATTCATCATGCATCCAATGCAACCACAGATTTGCATTCTGCTGCGAAAATACTGCAGAAACAGATCTGTGACGATGCAATTCCGAAAATAGTCCTAAAATCAACATGCAAATCAAAACTAGTGTTCCAAAACGCATCTATAGATCCAAATAAGCGTGACTCTGATACCAACTAAAGGAAAAACATGTTTAAAATTATTTTTAAATGCGCAGTGAAAAGACTGAGTTTCAAAAACTTATTGGTAGCCCAGGATATACTACTCGTTAATTCCTTAGATGCGTACACAAGAGGGGATAAGAATTATACCTAGCAGTCTTCAACCGAATTCTAAAATCTCTAACTTCCAGCAGCTTCCACTAGATGGTCTTCACTCTTACGACTCCTGTAGATGCTCCCGGAGAGGCTAGGATTGGTGGAAACCCAAATAGAGAGGATAGAGAATATTTAGGGCAACCTAAACAGTTAAACGATGATTTAAAATATTCAGTATGCAGCAGCCCTATTTATAGATTCCCAGAACCGACCTAACATTCGACCGATCGAAGTGACCTCGATCGATCGAACCTTCGATCGATCGAAGCACCTTCAATCGATCGAGACTCTTTGATCGATCGAACCCGTCATGACAAGATCCTCAAGTGCCTTTCTAAACATCTTAGCGGAGCAAAGAGTAGGACCTTCTAGGTTTTTAATTGTTGGCTCAGATCGGTTGATTAATTCCCATGACCAAACTCTTTGATAAGCAAATTAATCGACTGATTAGTTAACGTTTACTCCACTATAAAATGATAACTGAACTCCAACGCAAAAGAACATATCCGAAGCGATAATTAGACTTGTATGGTGTACTAATGTCCCTCTACCGTCAACATTCATAATCATATTCAGGTAGTCGGATAACTGATACTATCAACCTGAATCACGATTACTTCTTATATTCCTTGAGTCCCATTCGCCTCTCATGGTTACCAAACATGTTGATAACTAGTTATCAATAAGACTGCAGCTCTCAGTAATCAACTTGGTGACATTCTCAAGGGAATGCATATTCTGAATCAGAAGGTAGATTCTATCTTGACAATATATGTTCACAACCCTATGAACATGACATATTCAAGATACCCAAGTGTTGATCTTTTATAGACCTCACTGATCGGTAAGTCAAAGCAGCCATATCCACAGTCTGTGTTCATAATCGTCTTAAGATTGAGAACACGTACCTTATACAAGTTATGAGTTCCTATCGACTGTTTGACAGTCTTGAGTGTCAATAGGAGAGCTCAGGTCCGTCAATGCACTATAAGCACTAGCATATTAACTAAGAGTCACACTCTAGTGATTGAGATTCATCACTCCATCCAATGGTAGTTAATCATGCTACAATGTATACCTGATGAGATATCATGTCTCATCATCCACTGTGACAAGTTATAAGTATCAAAGAATAGTAACCTGTATCTCACTTGTATGTATCTCATACACACACAAATTACTTACTATGAAACTTAAAGATTAACAATAATCTCATGAAAGAAACATGCACAATGAAATGTAAAGCTGATATCTATATATTAAAATGTCAATGTGTCATACATAAAGTAATGATTTGAGGGCACAAACCTAACAAACTCCCACTTGCACTCACAACCATACAGGATTACATCTGAGACCAAGACTATCTAGATGACGATCAAAGACCTTCTATGGCAAGGCCTTTGTAGACAGATCCGCAAGATTGTCAGAGGTGGCAATCTTGCTAACAGTCACATTTCCATGTTGAACAATATCTCGGATTAGATGATATTTCCGCTCTACGTGCTTTCTCTTTTCGCGGTTCCTTGGCTCCTTGGACTAAGCCACTGTCCCGCTATTATCACAGTAAAGCGTAATAGGTGACAGCGACACTGGTACCACCTCGAGCTCCATAAGGAACTTCTTGAGCCAAACAGCTTCCTTTGCGGCTTCACAAGCAGACACATATTCAGCTTCTATAGTTGAGTCTGCAATGCATTTCTGCTTAATGCTCCTCCAACTAACAGTACCACCTCCCAAGGTAAAAAGATGACCGGATGTCGACTTTCTCGAATCAAAACTTTTTTCTTTTTATTTGGGCAAAAATGGGGTGTCTACAATGACCATTATTTCCTTCTTCTTCTTTTTTTTTTTGGCCTTTTTCGATGATCTATTTTTTGTTGGTATATCAAGTATTCTTTGAGATCTAGACATTGGTCTTTGCAATAAGTAATATTATCTGGTATCTGTCTGCAAACAGATTTTATGTATTAACGACGATTACTTTTCCAATTCTTGGACTTTTTTGTGATTGTTTTTTTTTTTTTCGAGATTTACGCATTCGACTTCGAAACTTTACAAAAACAAGTAATTTGTAGGCTTATTTTGAGATTTTATCTGGTTGCAAATAGTTAATTTATTTTGGACTCTTTGTGTAATTTTTTTTTGTTTCAAGAACTATGCACATATGATGTCAATATTTACAAAAGGAATATGTTTTTGTTATAGCTTGTTGAAGTTTTTAAGGCATAAAAGGGATTATCGACCAAAACAAGAAAATAAAAATGCCCTAATGAGTTTAAAAAAAAAAAAGTAGCTTGAATATCAGAGGGGGCTGTGGCTGAAGCCTCTTAATCCAAAATATGCTTTCACATTTTTTATTTATTTAAAATTACTAATTAGTTTCTAAAATTAGTGTTTCTGCTAGGAGAGAGAGAGAGAGAGAGAGAGAGAGAGAGAGAGAGAGATGCAACATAATAGAGAGTTTTTAGTTGACATTTAAGAGAATAAATTTTTTTTAATAACAAGATAAACGTTTCATTTCATAAACAACAGATTCCAAAAGAAACTAGAACAAGCATCAGAAGAACGATCAAAACATGAAAAGTAGAATGAATTTCTGAGTTACGCAGCAAATCTCTCAAATCATCGATCTAACTGATTGTGGCAGAGCTCGAGACTTAGCCAGCTGAGGGAGAAAACTGTCAACATAACCCGCATCATAGATCACCTAATAATAAAAACTATGATTACGAATAGACCCCACTAAAATGTCTAATCTGACTAAAGACCACCATATCTGTGACGATAGAAGCCGAATCTAATCACAAAGTAAGGTGAAAAAAAGATCTAGAGTGGAAAACCAAACCCACCAAAAAAACAAAAAAAGAACAAAACCCCTCTACAAGGGAGAATAAACCCTCACAAGGAGGGACATTTAAGAAAGAAAAAATCAGAAGGAAAGGGCCAAGGCCCCTCCCATCATGGATGAGCCCTTGGAAGGGCGGAGATTAGCCGGGCCAGGGTTGGCTTAGAGAGAAGGCAGCGATTGAGTTTAGAGAGAGAAATAAAAATGACACATTAGAGATTACTATAAAGAGTTGTATTTGTTTTGATAAACAAAAAACTAATGATGACGCCAATATTTCTTTTTCTTCTTCTTCAATTTGTATTGAGCCTTTTTCTTCTCAAGCGCTGTAGAGTATAAGAGGCTTACTGTAATTATGAGATCTTCACTATTAAGGGCTAAGAAAGAATTATTTTTGGCCAATTGTTAAGACAACACTAATTTCTTTTAATAACCCTTTTGATTTTTTCTTCAAGTAATCAGTCAATTATAATGCCGAATAGCTTTGTAGTGATTGAAAACTTTACTCACCAAATAAGTACTGTCCCAAATTAAAGAACCATTTAGTCTCATTCTTTAATTAAATTTGAATTTTAGTGTCACATCAGAATGAATGTGAAATTATTTCATATAATATACTAAACTTGAAAATTGTTGCGTTAATAAGAAAAATAACTTTTCACTAATGATTCCTAAAAATTAAATCATAAAATAGAATAAAGAATTCTTAAATTGAGACGAAATGAATTTTCTTAAATGAAAGTAACGTAACTTACATTACAAGCCCCCTATATATACATTCCTTCACAAAACAATAATGTACAAATATGGATGAAATCACAACATACTTGCTACTCGTATAATTATCCATTTTTTGTGTACTCAGTTTCAACTATATATGAGATTGGTAAGTAATATTTTCCACTAATAAAAGTATTAGGCACTTTTTTTTATTTACTTTTTTTACTGTTTTAAAATATAATATATCCACATGAATAAATGTCTATGTGTGGCACATAGACAACACACATGTGGACAAATAATATTTTAGGACAGAGTATTGAAATGTTGTCCTTTTCACAACTTAGTGGAGGTCACTTTCTCTCACAAAGAGGCCATGAAACCCGTACGGCACACGGCGGGGCAGCCTCACAGCGGCCACAATGTCAAGATTGGGGGACTTAGCGTCCATTACCAAGAATCTTGACTCGCCGGCCTTCTCGTCGTGCACGTACGTGACCACATACCCATCGTCCTCATCGGCCTCCGGGTTATTGGGGTTCCTTGCCACGAAGAATGGCTCACCACCGTAACATCCTGGCTCATAAATCCGGCTAGCCACCGTGCAATCACGGCGATCTCCTTCAGACACCGATACGTCCAACTTCACCAATCCTGATATCTTGGGCATTGGATCCCCTATTGCTGCATAAACATATCTGTAACACACCAAAAACGAATGTAAATTATCCTAAATATTATATTGCGTAGTTTCAATATCATTTATGTGTACGTAATGTGTAACCTTTGTTTTTTCCTTCTCAACGTTTTGCAAAATAATTTTGGCAAACAACAAAAGAATGTAGCCCATAAGCTCATTCTTCTTTTGCAGGTCTTAATATCAACCTTTACTACTTCCACCCAGCGTTTAATAGGGTTAAGCCAATACAAGTTTGGCATACTATAAGAGCAACTCAAGGAAAATATGGATTTTCATAATATTGAAATGTTTGGTCAAAATAGCAAACCAATATCTATTGACTCAAACCATGTTAGTCAACAGCAAGTCAAATATTTTTTTTAAAAAATATTATGTCAACCTTCATAAGATATATTTGGCTAGTCCTAATAGGTAGTGGTGCAAGAGAGTGAGGGCATGGGTGACCAAGGTCCCCCCAAGATATGTGTAAAATTTGACTTTTACCTTAATGTTTATAAAATTTTCAGATTTGGGCAGCCCCCCAAACTTGGGAAAAGACTCTTACCCAAAAATAATGAAAATTACACATTGGTGTTCTAAATTTGTAATCTTTTACAAAATGGTCCATGCCAATATACAATTACAACAATCATTCATAGTCCTAAACTATAAGCCAAAGAATAACAATAACAATCTACCATTACAAACAAACAATCTCAAATAGTAAACTTTAATATTTCATACACAAAAAAATCATACTTGAAAACATGTATAAATAGTTCTAAAAAGAATTGTGTCAGGGATGCTCCTCCGAACACCCGTGTGATCACTTGGGCAACCTAACTAATAACTCGGACTCTCCAAATACAAATTCATGGTTCTGCCCCTACTAAAAGCCCAAGGCAGCCTAGCAAAATTATGTCCAGTGTAATGCGGAGTCCCTTGTAGATCAAATTTTAATACTTTCCTAGGCATTTTAGTGGTTAAAAGGGTTATGGCTAGGGTGATACCTAGTCACTTGGTGTTTCTCTAATTAGAGAAGCAGCTTCTCAGAAGCTGGTACTAGTATTAAAATTTCCCCAAAAATTTTTACTTCTTTCGTCTCAATTGAAAAGTCTTATTCCATTTTGGTATGTCTCAATTTCAACGTACTTTTTTCTAAACACTTTTCAAGTTTACTTTTACGGTATAAAACTTTTCTCACTTTTCGTTTTGTTTTGACACTTCTATCTATCTATTATATATATCTAAAAGCCAAGGCCAAAAGTCTTTTCTTAACTTGCCAAGTGTAATTTTTTTTTCCATTTTTTCTTCTTTTTTTAGCATTTTCTTAGCTTGCCAAGTGGAATTTTGTTCACGTTTCCTTTTTTCTTTCTTTAATATACATTCAATCTCTATGTACATACATGGGGCACATTGAATATTGTCATTAAAAAGCTAGGTTTAACTCTAAATTACATTAATTATTTATTTTTCTCAAAATGTATATCCATGTTTTATTATATTGTCCCTCCTTTGAAACTTACACCTTTTTTTTTTGGAACAACTTTTATTTTTGGTCAGTTATGAGAGCAATCAATAATCCTTTTTTTTTTGTATGTTTAGGGAAGCAATCAATAATCTTTGAACATAAACTAAAGAGCAATTAATTCTCATTGCACAATCTATTATATATATCTAAATAACAAACCTAAAACTCATTTTGCAATGCACCACATGACGAGTTGTGGAAATTTTACCCCCTTTTTTATTATTATTTTTTTTTTTTATTTTGTAATGTTTAAGAAATCAATAAATAGCCATAAAAGATTAAAAGTGGAGAAACCAAAAATACTTCTCAATTGTTTTTCTTCAAAAAAAAAAATAAAAATAGAACATGATTGAAGCCTAAAAGTTAAGAAAACCAAAAGCTTTATGCAGTGGTTCAAGTAAAAAATTCTTTCATAATTCATCGCGTGGCATTTTCTTAGCTTTTCTATATATGGTAATCATCTACAAATTATGAGTTGTAGTTTAGCCCGTGCATTTGCACGGGTTATAGACTAGTTAATAATAAACTAGAAAGAAGAGCAATTAAGAAAAGTTAAAATTTCCACCTCAATAAAAATAAGCTGTCAAATACTGTTGTTGAAATTCAAAGAAGTCGTCAATTTAAGACCAAACATTAGTTTTGATATTAGTACAATTGACACTTTAATATTTGTCAAATAGAATTTATAGCCATTTCCTATTTTATAAACAGCTTGTAAGAATAGAAATTTGTCACATTTGCTACCCGAATTTGGAATCCAAATCTTAAGAAATGTAGAATCACTCCTTCAGAGACAATATCATTTTGGGTAAATTCGACTGTTATACGCAAAGTCAACGTATCAATTTAAAAAGGACTGCTTTTCAGTACAGTAAGTACTGTACAGTTCAAACTGTAAGCACAGAACACAGTTTGAACAGCAAAACTGCTTTTGCAAAAGAAATTTTTAAAAAATTGGACAATTTTACTATTCACATGTGAGCAGCACAGTACGAACTGTACCGTTCTTCCTGTACTGAAGTTTTTTCCATTTAAAATCCGTCCACTAATTTTTTCAAAATTAAATATTATAATTTTTTTTGGGGTTTTTTTTTTTAAAAAAAATCATCAATTTGGGGCCAAATTCATGTGAAGCAATATGTGCCCTCCTATACACCTATATTATGAAACCGGTTTATTAGTGCAATTTTACACATTCATATTTTTATTATTGTCAATTTCTTACATTAAATTTCGGAGCCAATTTGATAACTATCTTTTACCTCATTCAAATTTTTTTTTTAGATATAAAGACAAATCCGTCATTCTGTTTACCATGAATTTGGGATTAGTACTTATTGTTATTTTATCGTATTAGAACAAGGGGTACATTCAATTGTTATTTGGGATTAGTACTTATTGTTGTTTTATCGTAGTAGAATAAGGGGTAAACTTTGGGCCCGTGCACCGACCACACAACACACACCAGGTAAATCAGTAAAACAAACTAACAGTAGGATCTGAGCCCACACCAAGTTAAACATTGTCCATCTTGAGACCCAACCCTCAAACTAACTTACATGATCCGTCGAGAATTTCGAATCTCCGATCTCCTTAGGGAGGGGCAAAAGTCCTTCGCCAAATCATTTATATTTACCCTTTGGAATCTCGAACCCAAACCAATGCCATAGAACACCTATTTTCTTGGTCCGCCTACCACAGAGTGAGCCCGTCACGCCACATCAGCATGCTGACGTGGTGTGATCATCTAATCTTAACCACCCACTTGCCCCCTCCTTTATGGGGGATTATGACAAGTGGCTAACAGATTTAAAATTTAAAATTTCACTAACCACTTGTCATGATCCCCCATAAAGGAGGGGCAAGTGGGTGGTTAAGCTTAGATGGTCGCACCACGTCAGCATACTGACGTGGCGAGACGGGCTCACTGAATAACTTCTCCAGGATTAGGGGGATTAGGAATTATACCTCATTCTTTGTAACCTTAATTACCATAAGAACCAATTATCTGGGGGTCAAATCACAAGAACCAAAACTGGATTTCATAAACAATTTGGAGTCCGCTCACACAGTCGCTGCCCACCCCTATCCCTATGCTCTCGTCCGTACACACACTCTCTCTCTCTCTCTCTCTCTCTCTCTCTCCCTTTAAAGCCTGGCGAGACAGAGGAGATAAGAAAAAGAACAGCAGTCTCTAAACTGGACTAAATAGTGTGGACTGAGGAGCAAAAGAAGAAGAAGAGGCACCATGACTCAATTCCCAGAATCTCTCTATATACACTATTTTGTGTAGTGCATGTATATATGTAATAGAAAGATATCAAATAAATTTATTTTTTTTTTTATCAAAAAAGATATCAAAATTTTGAAATTTGTTGGTAAGTTTATACCTGCTCTTCTTCCCCACGTACGCTGGGTTTATAACAGCAAAGTCCAAATTCCTGGCAGACACCGGAAACCTCGAAACCATCCCAGTCTTCAAATCAATCCTCACCTTCTCAACCGAAGCATGAATCAAATCCATCCTCTCCAAAGTATGCTCCACCGAAAGTATATTCGGCGCCACCATCACCACCGCATCGCCACCGTCCTCATCCCAAGCATTAATCGCGTGTATAATATTAAATCCGGGCACCTCAAACCACATCATCTCCGACTCATCCTTCGCGTACCTCGGAATAACCCCAAGTCTAGGTACCTTCGCCAGATCTGTACCGACGGGCGACCCTCCATTAATCATATCTAGTGGATTCATACCAATCTGTATGTCTGCGAATATAGCGTACTTTTTTGTGATCGCGAAGTCGTGAAGGAACGATGGCCGTGTCATGGAAAAGATGGGGACGTCGGGTTGTTTTTCCCCGGTGAGATTGAATCGGAAATATGTGAGGAAAGGCGGAATTGGACTGTACCGGAAAGCGAAGGTCTCGCCAGTTTCGGTGTCGATTTTTGGGTGGGCAGTCATGGACATGGAGAGTTCGCCGTCGAAATCATGGCGGTTTAGTGTTATTATGTCGCCGTCTTGATCTAATTTGACCTGGTAGGGGAGATCTGACTCGCCTAGAGCGTACAGATTGCCGGCGATTAGGGCTAAGCTAGTGTTTGCGAGTCCGATTCCGTTGCTGAGGTTGAACTGTCCGGAGAGGGCTCGGAATGCTGTGATTGCGCCACGTGCCGCCGAGGCGGTGAGGCCGTTGAATCCGGAGAAGACGTTTGGTATGACTGGTGATCCGACGTCGTTTTCGACTTTGTACTTGTAGGTCTTTACGTAACGGCTACAGAGGGTGGCTCGGCCGTTGGAGATTCTAATGGAGTGGAGCATACCGTCGCCATCGAAGAGGTGGTAGGGCCCACGAGGGAGGAACTGTGGGTTTGGTCCGTTGCGAATGTAGGCGCCGTTGAGGCACGAAGGGAGGGACCCTTGTACGACGTCGCATTTTGTTGGGGGAAGCTCTTCGACCGGGGCGAAGTTGTCGGAGAGGACGTTTCTGGGGTCCACGGAAGGCCGGAGTGGTGGGTCTATGAAGTTGTTAATTATGTCGTCGAATGCGTTGAAGATTGTTGCCGGAAATGACGGCTCCGCTCGCCTCTTCGCTGGTGGCCTTCGTGGTGGCGCCGCCTTCTTTATAGTAGGTTTTTGCCTAGTTGAAGTTTTTTGAGATGTGGTGGAGGTGGTGGTTTGTGGTTTTTCTTCAATTCTGACGGAGGAGATACGGAGGAGAGGAGTGGGTGATGATGGTAATGGGTGTGGAGTTGGAAGTGAGAGAGAGAGCTTGGGGTGAGAAAGTGGAGAGAGAAAAGAGGAAGAGAGTGCGTCCATTGTAATGTGCAGTTATTTTCAGCACAACTTTTGGTTTTTTTGGGTGGTGTGGGGTTGATGCCTGATGATGAAAGTGCTTTAAAGGGCTATTAATTCATGGTTATGACGACACCTCACACCTGTGTCTGTGGAGAGCCTGGAAGCAAAACTAAGTATTTTCTATGATACATTGTAGCTTACTCCATCCAATTCACATATGGTAAATCTCACCCCTAGCTTTCCAGTGGGAGGTTGGGGGTTCGAATCCCCTCGTGGGATTTCTTTACTTGCCCTCCTATGTGCGTTAGTCGGAACGAGTGGTCCGTGTGGGCTTTGCGGTGGACTAATTGTGTGGGGCTTGGGGTTAGATTTGGACTGAGTTGGGTGTGTACGTTGGGGTGTGTGTGCGTGTCCAGTCCAGACCAAGGTAAGTAATAAAAAAAAAATAATAATAATTTATATTTTACCCTAAAAAAAGTAGAGATGTCGTGTTAAATGTCATCTAAAATTATAGCGACGCTATATTATGTATTAACAGAGATTTTTAAAAGAGTGAGTCCTCTATTTATTAATAAGATGACATCTGTTTTGAGTCTTTTAATTATCGGATCATGTTTAAAAATTATAAAATTATAAAATTGTACTTAATAAAAAAATGATCTGATAATCAAAATAAAAACCCTCTCTTTATAGCCTGACTGTATGTATCAAATTTGACAAAACTTTTCGCATTAATAAAATTTGGTAAAACCATTGACCAATTTTAATGCTACTTGTTAGTTGTTATGGAGTATTTTCATTATGTCAAATGCTATATTATGTGTCAAATGCTATATTATATGGAGTATTTTTATTTTTGCATTCCTATAGTGTCGAATGCTATATTTTGATATTTTTTCTTTAATATTATGTCATTGCAAAGTCTATATTTTGGCCCAACTATTATTTGTCTTTCAAAGTAGTCTTTTGTTAAGGGGCAAAATGATCATTTAATAAATGTATATACTTCCTAAATTTTGCTCACAAATACATGTAGGTGGAAAACTTTGTAGCCAAAAAAAAAAAAAAAAAAAAAAACCATGTGGTCATGGGACACTTCAATATCATTTTATCAAAATCAAGTGATAGCACTACCACATGTATTGGGGAAGTATTTGGGATGCAAAATTTGCAAAAACATAACAAAAAAAATGGCCATAATATATCACTTCAATATCATATGCTAATATGGCACAAATGACATAAGTCATTTGTTGTGCCAAATATGGCATGAAAAGTGGTCATGCCAAAATTTGGCATGACAAATAGTCTTGCATTGGAGTAGCCATATTCGATGGTCATACTCTAAAATGGAATTGGCAACCCAATTGACAGCCGCGTTGGAGATGGTCTTACCACACTCTAAATTATAAAAGGGGAAAATACACTTTGGTACCCTACACTTTCACCGAAATTTCATTTTGGGCTCTGTACTTCCAATTGTAACACTTAGGGCCCTCTAGTCCCACTTTTGTTTAATCAAGGACAATTCCTAACACCGTTAGCCCAAATGGACGGAAAATCCCACTTGGGGACCACGTGAGCCGATTTAGGTGTTAATTGTAACACTTAGGGCCTTCTAGTTTCACTTTTGTTTCAATCAAGGACAATTACTAACACCGTTAGCCCAAATGGATGGAAAACCCCACGTGGGGACCATGTGAGACCAGGGTCGGATGCACATAGGGGCAAGAGGGGGCCTCAACTTTTCAAAATCACTATTTTATCCTATAAATTTCAAGCATTATTTATTTTTGCCCCTTAATTGTCCCCCCTCAACTTTTCAAAATCATTCTTTTACCTGATATATTTCATACATTAGTCATTTTTGCCCCTCCAACAAAACTCCTGGGTCCGCCCCTGTATAAGTTTGTGCTTTGGGGGGGGGGGGGGGGGGGGGGGGGGTGTAGAAACTTTTACAGGGGTTCGGGAATAGCGCCCCCCGATCTATTTTTTTAAGCGTAAAAGTACTTTTTTGAAAAGTTGAGGGGCAATTAAGTGGTAAACATGAATAAAGTATGAAATATGTAAGGTGAAAGAGTTATTTTAAAAAATTGAGGGAGCTATTAAGGGGCAAAAATGAATAAAGAATGAAATATATAAGGTAAAAGAAATATTTTTGAAAAGTTGGAGGGGCAAAAATGACTAATGTATGAAATATATTAGGTAAAAGAATGATTTTGAAAAGTTGAGGGGACCACTCGAGCCCATTTAGCCTGACTGTATGTACCAAATCCATTATCACATTATTGGAATAGAAACAAAAATATAGAGATGGAACAATCCCCGGCATTTCCACGGCCTCACTCCTCACACTTCTTCTTTCCTTTCTTTTTATCACCTGCAATGAAGTAAACTCCACTGTTCAGCTATATGTTGAGTGTACAATTTGTGTGAGTTCTTTTTGTGGTGTATGTAAGAGATACAGAGAGATATAACATGCAAGCCTGGATTAGTACACGTGAAACAATATGTGAGGTATAAGTGAGAGTATAATGAGTTAATAAAATATAATAATAATAATGAAGATAATGGGATCCGGAGAGACTTCAGGTTCGGGTGAGAACCGAAGTAGCCCCAAATGAGAGAGAGAGAAAGCAGAGTGTGTCTAGCCGCAGGGTAATAGGTGAATGTTGGAATAGCACAAAGGGTGGAGTAAGACGACGGCTACAATAAGACGAAGGGTCTCAGAAGTCGAAGGTATTAGTGGAGGCTAAGGGTCAAAATAAGGCGAAGGGTCTAACGGAACTCAAGACAATGGGGATGTTTGGTTAATGGCTGAGAGTCGGAATAACTGTTAATCCTTTACTCTATTGTAGGATTAAGTCGAGTTGGGTTGTTTGGGTGTAGTTAATGAGGCTGCTTATTTATGCTTGAGGCTGGTGGTGTATTTGCAAAACTTTGACGTGATAGAGCGAAGCCGAGTTGGCATCCTCTTAATGGATTGTTTGTTTTAGGGTAGGTGGGTGACTTAAATGCTCCTGTTTAAGGTGGTTGAGATCATTAAATGGAATGTAGACGAAGCATATATTGAGCTGGTGGAGACAATTGAGAGGGAAATGTTGTCATTTGGTTGTGAATCGATATCATTGGTTGGTCAAGAGAGGGAAGGAATGTTACTGGTGCAGAGGTTTATGCGAGTGGGGGTACCAAGGCTTTTGCCATTGGCTCCGAGAGGTTAAGCGAGGGTGAGTGCCAAGGCGTACAGATGGTTTCAGCGAGGGAGGGAACCAAGGTATTTTCTATTTGGTTGGGGTAAGGCACGTGTGAAAGTCACGTGTCTCTCTCTCTTTCTCGTTGGGACCAACCCTATCCTTACCCATGGGGCGCATGTTACGGAGATGCCTTCGGTTCTAGCCACCTAACCATGAGTTTTTGAAATCCCGGCGGACTTGACCACCCTTCGGTACTGCTTTTGGACCAAGTGTGGATGTCCGAGAGGTGAGTGTATGTAATTGAAGTGTGCTTCGCAGTCTTGGAATTTCACAATAGCCTTCACGTGGCGGGCCCATTTGAGGTGAGCCTTCGAAAATGGTGAACTTCGAAAATGGCCTTCGGAGAATGGGCTTATCTAAAGTGAGGCCTTTTTTAGTTATGGAATCTCACAATAAGCTCTGCGGGTGGGCTCTGTTTGTGGGTATTCTGAAGTGGGCTGGCGGTTATTGTTGGAACCCATGTGGAGTCGGTGATGTTGTTACACGTGGAGTCATTGGTGATGTTTTTACATGTGGAGTCGTTGGTGATGTGTGATGGTCAAAGTGTATGAGTGTCAACTATTACCTACATTAGCCCCCCTGTCCGTATTCTAGGCGTGAAGTGGCTAGGATGCGGGCATAATCGTATCTTTTTTAGATTGTTGGTAATGAATGGATGTCTCGTCTTTTGCGGGTGATACTGGTGTTCTGGTAACTTTGTTGACAGTTTGATGGACATCTCAACTTTTACAGGTAGTACTATCTTTCTGGTGAGTTTTGTGATGGCGAATCTGGTTAATAGGTTGGTCTGGTAAACAATAGTGTTACCCGACGTGCATATTCATTGTGCATTTTATGCATTACTCTGGGATAGCAGCCTATAAGAAGAGGCATTTGGAGAATTCATACATCCAACTTCTCAACGCATACTTCTTTCTTTCGTACGCGTTGCAAGTGTGAAACATGCTCCAGGTTGTAGAGAGCTCCTTATCTGGATTATTAGCATGTAAGGCCAAAGTGTTTTGGCGATGGTGTGGGATAAAACTTCTTGGGGCCATCGCCATGACTTGTACCAAGCTGCATGGAGTGGGGCTACGAGTTATGCCTAGCATATATCCAGAGATCTTTTCTATCAGTGCAAAAATGGAGAGGGATCCTTTCTAGCAGTGCACATGTCTTATTAGGCAGTGTTTGTTTCATCCTGGTGCTATGCTTCTTTGTGGTGCTTGGAAGGAGTAACTGCTTTTTACTTCTCTCCCCGTATTTTAGGGATGAAGATTGTGACCTTGGGATGAGTTAGGGATAATTAATGTTTCTGCCTTTTTGCGTTGCAAGTTCTTCTTTCACAAAAGTACTAGGCTGCTGTGGCCTGGTATTTTGTGTTTGGGAGACCTTGGCTGGATGCAAAATGGTTGTATAGGTTCTCTTTGTAGGATCCTGATTTAAGCAATCATTGACACTGACATGGTGATCCAGACTTTGTTGCTCATTCCGAATCTGATTCTAGTAAAATCATGTGTGTCCTCTTTTAATGTATGTATTGGGTCTGTACGAAATACACATGTTTATCCTTGTTATGTATTGGTGTCTGTATTGGGTCTGTAATGTAGCATAATGAGAATTGTACTTTTTTCTAGTCTTCTTGCACTTGTGATTGGTGATTCTGACGTTTTTTTTTAAATATTTTATTTTATTTATTTTTTTTTATGGAGAGCTATTGGGAGCGGTGGTCGGAGTTTGTACCTGTATAGCCTTGGTGAAGTGAAACGGTGAAGAGCCTGGTGGCAGGGAAGTGGGAGTATAATGTGCAACCCACTTTTGAGGAGAATGTGGTAGTCAGGCTACCCATGTTGTGACTTTCAAAGGGAGTGTGCCCTCTTGGAGAGATTTTTTATATTTTAGGGGAAATGAAAATAGAAAGACATCGTATTTTGCAAATGTTAGGGAGTGTGCCCCTAGAGGTGTTTTTAGCTTTGAGAAGGCGATATTCTAGCTGCCTGAGGTCAATATTGTCTTCAGGTTAGTATAGTGTAGTAGTACAGTAGGTGTGATCTTTGTCGTTTGTCTATGTTAACAAAGTCTTTAATATTTTGGCTCCTTCTTGTTTTTATTGGGTTTTGTTGTGTTTCTATAGCCCCCTCTTTTTGGTTGGAGTGTGATTGTGTTGTGATTCATTTATTCTTGGAGATGTCCGACCCCGGATCCTCTAGTGGGTCATCGTGGGGTTTACCGCTTTCAGAATCATTTGGAGATGTAGAGGTTGGTTGGAGGGGCGTGAAGATGGATCAAAATTTTTTTGATGCTCTGGAGCAAGTTTATCACCACTACCCTGAAACCTTTGTTCGTTTTGGTCGGATTGGTGCTAAATCCCAATCCGACTTACTTAGACGTCTTTGCCGGATTTTGTGTCGCTTGCATAAGATGACGTTAAAGGAGGCAAATAGTGATTTCTTTACTGAATTGCTAGAACATGTACAAAATCTGGTAGAGGATAGACTGCCAATCCACTGGTTTTACTCCCATATAGAGGAGATGGAGCATAAATATGACCTATTTGAGCCGATGTTGGTACGACGGGCTGCTTTTGATACTTATTTGGAGTTGGAGAATTCTGTGATGGAGTGTGCACGGACTATAGGGAGTTACGATAGTATAGTGGGCGGTGGTAAGCAGGTTGGCTCCCGAGATTCGAACACGATGGAATTTATAGAAATGTATAAAGCCTGGAGTAGGCGCTTTGTGGAATTGAAAAAAGAGTATGCAGATGCTAATGCACGTTTTGAAGCTGCTAGAGCTGAGGTGTCTGCTGTTGAGCAGCAAATTCGTGAACTGGGCTTACATATTAATTATAAGTTGGATACTGGTTTGTTTGGCTAGCTAGATCTTTAGTTGTGTTTGCAGTCGTGGACCATAGTAGTAACGTATGTGTCTATCTTTTTTTCCTGATATTAGGTGAGATATGTATACATATATGTATTTTAACTGGGAGTTTCCCCCCTTTGTTGTTTGAGCAGTGGCGTCCGTTTTGTTCAGCAGTGGCGTTGTTCATCGCCTCTAATTCCGTTGGAGATGGAGATGTTGCTATATTATATATATATATATATATTTTGTTCCGAGCAATGGCGGTGTTGTCCACTGTTGGTGAATTAATAAATGTAATAGAATTTTTTATTGGAATTACTTGAAATCTGCTTACCTCGAACATTTTAACAGTATGGGAATTATTATCCTTTGAAAATTGTCTTGCTGGGCTTTTGTATATTATATAGATTTTTTTTAAGTTATGGGTGTATTGTATAGTGGGTAATAACCAGGGGGTATGGATCGTGTAGAGGATGAAAGCATATTTTTTGATTCCCTAGCTAGCTTTCAGGTATATTTAAAAATCTACTTTGAGATTTAGGCGTACTGCTACAAGTGGTAGTCAGTCACGTGTAGTGGGTTTAGTAGGAGCTTATTTGTTTTGTGTTTGAAGGTGTTGTGTATCTTTTAGAAAGAAGAGAAAGAAAATCAGGAAAGAAAGAGAAAGGGGAAAAGAGAGAACTAAGAGAAAGAGAGCTAGAGGGGGAACAAGGTGAAAGAGTGGAGGCTACAAAGATTTGGTTGTTGGGAGTAAGCTTTTGTAGCTGAAGACTCCATTATAGCTTGAAAAGGTGTGTATCTCTTGCCTTGCCTCTATTTATGTAGAGATATGTACATATGTGTATGCATAGATGTAGTTGTAAATTGGGTTTGGTGATTTGTGATTTGGGTGGGAATTTGAAAAAAATTTGTGGGTTGGGGTTTGTAAAAGGAGATGGGTCCATGGGGGTGATGGTAAAATCGGGTGGTGATCCGGTTTGGTGGTGGTGGTGTGGTGAGGCGGGAGATCCGAGAGAGGGCAAGTGATGGCCCGAGAGAAAAAAGGGGTTTTCGGGAGGGGGGCTAATATCTGAGAGGGAGAGAGAGAGCCAAAGGGGGGGTGCGGAGCCTCTTCTGACGTTTTTTTTTTTGTTTTTTGAATGTCCGAAGGGGGGTTTATTCCGAAGGGGGTTCCGAAGGAGGTTCGGGGGGTGGGGTCCGATGGGAGTTCAGGGGAGTTGTCCGGAGGGAGGTCCGAAGGGGGTGTAGGGCCGATGGGTGGTGGGTGTTCCGAAGGAGGTTCGGGGGGTGGGGTTCGATGGTCAATCAGCTTTTTATATATATATATATATTAGTGGTTTCCGAAGGCCCCTTGTTATTTTAATTTTTTTTTTGTTTGAAGGGAGAGGGCTCCGAAGGGGTCTGGAAGGTCCTGGAGTTTGAGGGTGGATCCGAAGGTGGGTTCGGGGGTAGGGCCCAGAGAGGGGTTTCGGGTATTGGTTGAAAGGGCCTTCGAGCTTCTTTTTTTTTTTTTTTCTTTTTCTGAACGGGTTCCGGAAGTTAGTAAGTTTTGGGTTCAGAGGTGAGGGGGCTCGGGGGTGAGGGAGGGTTCGGAGGGTAGGTCCGATGATGGGGGTCGAAGGATGGAGGTCGGTGGGTGGGTTCCGATAGTGGGTGATTCGGTGGTAGAGGTTCCGAAGGTGGGGTGAGTTCCAGATGGGGGTGGATTCCGAAGGGGTTTTTTTTTTTTTTTTTTTTTTAAATGGGTTTCCGGAAGTAGGGGTTCAGGTTTGGATGCTTCGAGGGTTGGTGTTTGGCCAATGATGTGAGGGGCTAATGTGGGAGAAGGTCTGAAGGTGTGGAGGGGAGGGTTCGGGGGCGGCATCTGATGGGCCTTCGGTTTTTTTTTTAAATATACATAAAAGGCAAACTTCTAATGTAAAGAGGGTGTTGGTTCAGGAGTTGGCTAACCTTGACCTCGTCCTTCATCTGACTTTCAACAGTATGTTGTTATTGCCATTGTTGCAAAGCTTTGTGATTCTTATCAAAATGTATTGTTTTGCAGCGTTCTGCTATTGGGTGTTGATCCTTTGTCGGGATGGTGCAAGAGCTTGGCCATGTGGTAGGTGATCCGCCGCTTCTGGGTATTGACGAAAGGTTTTGGCAGCGAGCCCCGTATATATTACCGGACGATAAATTTTGGCAGCCAATTACTGAAAGTATGAACAGAGGTGGCATATGTTCTGATGCGGATAGTACAGCGAGGTTTGATTTGCCGCCTGCTCACGCTATTGTTCGATTGGGTGTGGAGAGAGGTGAATATCCTCATGCTGTATTGAAGTTTGTAGCTACTTCAGGGGTTGCCCGGTGTGAGGCGTGGGATGAGTGGACGGAGTATATATTGGCCAACTTTGAAGCTATACTGAAGGAGGCGCGAATTTATGATTCTATTTGCTTGTTCACAGATATGAGGCGCTCTTTGGAGGAGAGAGAGATATTGACTATGATTTCCCGATGGTGCCTAGCCACTCATACTGTTATTGCTGCGTGGGGCGAGTTTAACCCTACTTTGGAGGACGTTTCTTCTTTGTTTTTATTGCATATTATTAGTGGCTTGGACTTTGGCTCTTACCAGCTCTCTGCAGAGGAGAGGGTGATAGTTGGGGCACTAGAAGCTGGTTCCTTGGCCTGTCAGTTTACCTCTCATTTTCTAAATGATGGCAGGGAGATGCCTAGGGGGCCTACTCTAAACGGAGGTAAGGCCGATTATTTGCTTTTCTTCGGTATTTCTGGGAGGATCAACAACAGGGTACAAAGCGTCGGCATCAAAAGTGTTTATTGGTAAGGGTAGGGATCATAGCCTTGTTGCTTATCTCGTGTGTTAGCTCTCGAGATACATATTTGGAGGTGCCCCGGAAGACGGTCCTTGTTCACATTTATTCGGATTGGCCTGCATTTTGTCACGCGGGCAGGCTTTCCCATTGGCGTAGATTTTCTTGGGTTCATTGTATTTACGATTGGATATGGTGGCGCATGATATGCGGCACTCGGTGGGGCGGTATGGCATTGGCACCCATGTGTCATATTTATTTTTACAGCCATTTTTGTATGAGAGGTGGCGTGGCTATGCGGGACCTGGTTTACCGAGGGCGATATCCAGATTTTGGGGACAACGATGGGGTTCTGATGTACAACCTCCTGAGTTTCCTCTTCCTCGGGTTATTGATGATGAATTTGCGTTTATATTTCGTCCGTATATGGAGATCGCTGGTATGACGCTGCTACATTTACCATTGTTCCGTCAGATTCAGGCTCGGAGTGTGGTAATGAGTGCTTTAGGTGGTGAGGCGGAAGATGTGGTGGCGGCCGTCCATTCTGTCACGCGTGTGTATTTGCCTGGTTTTACTGAGCGTGGAGCTCGTGAGATGATATACCGCCCAGATAGGGTATATAGGCAGTTCGGCCTTGATCAGGGAGCTATGGTTTCAAGCTGGTTATTCCAGTGTACTGATTTTTACGTTTGTTATGAGGGGCGTAGTAGTATCGGTCCTGATACTGTGGTACTAGTTGGACCGGAGACTTCTAGTTCTTGTGTAGGCGAATACGCTTCTTTCTGGCGACATGCTCAAGTAAGGTTTTACGCGTATTGTGATGACGTGCCTATGCCGGTGTCGGTGTCGAGGATAAAAAATGCGGACCCCTAGTTACGAGTGATAAGTAGTAAAGATGGTGCCACCCGCACTCATGATGCTTCTAGGTGGGGTAAATCTAGTTTTTTTGACCGGTTACAGAGGAGTGTTGTGTTAGTTGATGGTGTTGAATGGGATAGTGGTTTCTCGTTAATTGAGTTTGATAATTCCGAGGCCAACCCCATGAGGAGAAAGAAACATGTGAGCCTTTTATTTATTTGTTTATTTATTTATATATATATACATATATATTTTAAGGGACTTTGTTGATTAAAGTTTTGCCTTCTACATGTTTAGGTTTTGCAACACGTGGAAAATAAAAGGAAGAGGAAAAGTGGGGGCAAAAGGGGCCAATCGGTCATTATTGATACCGAGGACACCGGGGATGTAGGGTTGTCAATTCCTTCGGATGACATTCATGACATTCATTTTTATGATACAGCTGTGAAGGATTCATTGTTGATGGATGCGGGTGCTGCTCCAATTTTTTGTCTGTGCATGGAGGAGGTTTTTATGTGTGGTGGTGTTGGAGATGGGGTAATCGACGAATCACGAGGAAATCAAGAGTATGAAACTAGCACAAGGGATGGAAGGCGGGAACAACTGGAGGGAGTGGATAGTGATACTTCTGATGAGATCGTGGAGCGTATGCAGGTACCGATGATAACACTTCCAGTACTGCGTCTATTGCAGCTGTTTTTGGTTCTAGTCGCTCTTTGGGTGGTGTTGGCCGCTCTTGTTCCGTCGGGATTGGGCTTTCGCTCTCAGATTTCGGCTTTGGGAAATTTGCAGGTTTGTCCTCTAGCGGTAATACCGTCCTTGGGACAACTACTGATGGCACTGGGACAACTATGTCGCTTGGAGTTTTTCGCTCCGGTAGTGATACAACTTTAGAGTTGCAGTCGACTGGTAACGGTGAGCGGGCGTCAGGTCCCAGTGCTATCTATCCTATGTCGTGTGGTGGGACTACTAATTCAGTTTTTGGGTCAGTTTCTGATGCAGTTGGCGGTATTATTTCCTGTGCATTAGCTCCTGGGGCATCTCAAGTTGTGGCTTTTGTATCTCATGCCAATCCTTCCGAAGGCGGGTTCTCCGTTCCCAGTTTGGCCAGTGATCGGGAGAGAACAGATCCTAATTACATGCCTTACTTTACATTTGTTAGCATATTTTATCCTATTTTTATGTATTTTTATTTCGTTTTCTATTTTAGAGCAGGTTTTGGAAGAAAACACTAATCTAGGTTAAATAGGGAGAAAAACCAGGAAGAAAGAATCTGAAAAAGGCACCTCGCACGCGCCGGAAGTCCAAAAATCGTTCACACGACCCGCTCGCGCGACTTCTCAATATCGCACTCGCACGGCCCCGCTCGTGCGACCTGTGTAAAAATCAAATACGTGTATTTCAGTGTACTAAAGACTCCTACATGAATGAAACTGCCTAATTACGCATGGAAAGCTAAATACAGCAGTTTTAGTGCGAATTGGGTTAGAAAAGCTTCCAAAAACTTGCTACTAATCTATATATACCCTATTTTACTTCAATTTAGAGGTTGGCAATTATTATACACATAATATACAACTAAAACTTCAGTCATTGAAGAGAGGAAAGCAAGGAGAAGAAAAAGAAGACCAAGGATTCCCATGGCCTCCTCCATCAACCTCTTGCCGTTCGTCAATTCTACGGCCAACTAAACTCAAGATCTAGGGTTTCAATGAAACCTTAGCCAAGTAATAGGGTGTATTTTATGTATTTATTTTAGTTTTGTTATGTATGGATGACAGTTACATGTTCCGAGGATTTTTATAAATAAATCGTGCTTTTATTGATTAAATCGTTACTTTCAAAGTTTATTCTTGTCTTAAATCTATTTTGATTATAGTGTGCTCAATGATCTATGCTTGCTGTGCTTGTTTAGATTATTTACATGTAATGGTGCTTAAATTGAATTGTGCTATCATGTATCCGAATAGTCCATGCCTAGATTAGATGGATTATACCACAACCCTAGTTTAGTGTGGGATAATTCGTGTCAACCGAAGATAGATTATATTAGTGCTTGATCTATAGTTATTTTCTTGATGGAGGAATTGGGCTTGTAGCTACAATTCCCCATTATCATCCAACTTAATAAGCTAAAGTAATTCGTAAATACCCTCATTACGAAGCTAGTGGTGGATTTGCAATCCTAGGTTTCTTAAACTTATTATAAAAATAACTATTTAATTGCTTTCATAATTTAGATTTACTTTTATTGTTATTAGTTTAATTAAAATCAAATCAAAATCTGATTTTCTTAGATTAGCTAAATTTAGGTTTTAAAATTAAAGCGCGGTAGTTAATCAATCTCTGTGGGTTCGACCTTTACTTCCACACTGCAAATCTTTTGAAAGTAAATCATAAGTTAAGCATGCTTTTATATCTTGATTTTGACAAGATCAAAAGCCAGTATTCTAGGCAATGTACCTGGTGACGTCCCTTTCCCGGCTCTTGCTCCCGCCACTGAGGAGGCTGTGTTGGGGATGGTATACCGCTGCTATCCTCGGACTTTTTCTCCTTCTATCATGAGGGTTTCTGCTGGGTTGAGATCTTTTTTCTTGAGTACATTTGCCTCTATAGTTTGGAGTTTATTTGCCACTAAAGTGACAGATTTGAGTGGAAGCCTTCTGAATAACATGGAGAGCGAGCTTGCATCTTTTAGGGAGGTTATGGGCTCTGATGTGTGTTGGTTGGAGTCACGTGTGGCCTTAGTTCGGGTAGCCGCTGGGTTGAGATGTGTAGATGCCGAGATGGCTAGTGTGAGCACTAGGATGGTAGAGATAGAACAGGAAGAGTCCGAATTAGAGCGGTGGTTGGCAGCACTGAAGGAGGAGAAATCGAGTCTTGGGGATCGTGAGAGGGCGGTTATTAAGGTAGGTGCATATTTGAGTACCTTAGGTATCTTTGAGGCGAGTGCCCTCCAGATGCTTGCAGATAGTCTTGGGATTGGAGATTTGTTTCCTACCGGGGACATGGATGTTCTTGGTACTTTTCGATAGTTGCCTGAGTAGAGAGATGTACTATGTCTTTTTGTTTTTATCCTTCCCGAGCATGGCGGGTATGTTCAATGTAACACGTTTGTCTTTGCGTTTATAATACAATCTTTTGTGTTTTCCATGCATTTTTTTAATATATGTGATAAGTGTGAGTGGTAGGAGAGAGGAGGAGGGACTTTGGGTGAAGAGTTCGGGTGGAGCCTTCGGTTATTTCTATGAGTTTGATGTGTGTGCTAATTAAATTGCAACAAATGTATGGACATTCTTGAAAACTTATGAAACAGATATGATAAAAAATGTCTATGATATAACTCTCGAAATAGAATAAATCCGAAAGAATGTCTATGATATGTACACACGTGGCACGTATGGAGATAAAGAGGTGGGGTTAAATCTTGCTGAAGGACTCATGTGGCTTCAGCATGCTAGTGTACAGTTAGCTTTTAAGTAGTGTATATATAGGAGTATGTATACCTTACTTGGTGAGGCGATTATACCGTTAGGTGAGTTAAAGTATGGCAGGTTCATCGTGGGCGTCCAATTTTGGGCTGGGTTTTCCACGGCTACCGGAGACGTTTGGAGATGTACAAAGTGGCTGGCGCGGTATTCCCGTTTGGGAAATACTTGTGCCTTATTTGGAGAAGGTATATATAAATTATCCATAGACCTTTACCGGCTTAACGTATATGGATCAACAAGAAAGATTAATAGCTTGTAAGATGTTAAGTAACGTAATTTTAGAGATGTTTAGGTCTAACCTGAGGGATGCCACTTACGATTATATGTAGCGAGTGAGAGGTGATGTACATGATATAAGCACACAGGGGCTGCGTCTGTTGTGGCTGACGGACCATCTGGACATGGTGGTCTTACTGCGACAATTTGTGAAGGCCAGAAAGAGAAGGCAGTTTGACGAGCGGCAATTTGTTGCAGTTAGCGAGGATTTCCGGAGAGCTTGAGTGGAACTAGTGACTACTGCAGGCCAGTGGAGGAGGTTGGGAGTGCCTTGTACAGGGCAGTAGGAAGCTCGAGCATTGCGGCTTTAGGCGGCCGTGGATCGTGGTGAGGAGGAGTGTAAGGTGTGTGAGGAGAAGGTGGCAAGATAGAAAATAGTGGAGCAACGTTCGAGGGCAGGGATTGCTACGGATGAGGTTATTAACGAAACTTTGGTGACTGCAGGACTGTTTGTGGAATAAACAACCACTGTTGAGTTTTTGGATTGTGAGTTACTTGGGTAATCTAGGTGGTGGGTGGAGTTGACCTCACAACCTGTAAATGTAATCTAGTTTTTTTTTTTGAGCTTGGTGTTATGTTTAATATAGTAATTGACAATATGGTGAGAGTATCTTTAAGGATTGGAAGCAACAAAATAAGTTGTTCATGAACGTTGTGGTATACATGTTCTTACAGCTAACAACTTTTTCTAGGGTCGACAAATCAGCAGAATTGGAAAGAAAAAGATAACTAAAAGAAAAAGTCTTGCGTAAGCATGATATAGCCTTAACCATTGGGTATTGATAGGTCTGGATATGGATTTTTCACCAACCTTCTAGATCCTATAGTACCCGTTGGGATTAGCTTCTTTGACTTTAAAGGGTCCTTCCCGCTGCGGTATGAATTTGGGTGCCGAAATACCCTGTATGATGTGCTTGGCTGCCTTTAAAATTAAGTCTCCTTCCTTAAAAACTCTAGGTCAGACCATGGCATCATAAGCCCGTGCGATTTGCTTATGATATTTTTAGAGGTTTGATTGCGCCCTATCCCTATGCTGGTCCAGTTGTTCGAGCATAATTGGGCGAGGGTCATGCAGAATGATGTTGTCAATATCAAGATATAAAAAGTGTACTTTACTTTTCGGCAGATTTGTAGTATGGAAGTAAAGGTCGAACACACAGAGATTGAAATACTACAGTGCTTTAATTTTAAAACCTAAATCTAATTAATTAAGAAAAAAAAAAGATTTTGATTTGATTTTAATTAAACTAATAACAATAAAAGTAAATCTAAATTATGAAAGTAATTAAATATTTATTTTTATAATAAGTTTAAGGAACCTAGGATTGCAAATCTACCACTAGCCTCATAATAAGGGTATTTACGAATTACTTTAGCTTATCAAGTTGGATGATAATGGGAAATTGTAGCTACAAGCTCAATTCCTCCGTCAAGAAAATAACTATGGTTTAAGCACCAACATAATCCATCTTCGGTTAGCACGAATTAACCCACACTAAGCTAGGGTTGTGCTATAATCCGTCTAATCTAGGCATGGACTATTCGGATACTTGATAGCACAATTCAATTTAAGCACCATTACATGTAAATAATCTAAACAAGCACAGCCAGCATAGATCATTGAGAACACTACCATCAAAATAGATCTAAGACAAGAGTAAACTTTGAAAGTAGTGATTTAATCAATAAAAGCACGATTTATTTATAAAAATCCTCGGAACATGTAATCATCATCCATACATAATAAAACTAAAATAACAACATAAATAAAACCCTATTACTTGGCTAGGGTTTCATTGAAACCCTAGATCTAGAGTCTAGTTGTCCATGGAAGTGGCGGATAGCAAGTAGTTGATGGTGGAGGCCATGGAAATCCTTGGGCTTCTTCTTCTTCTCCTTGTTTCCCTCCCTTCAATGGCTGAAAGTTTGGTTGTATATTGTGTGTATATTAATTGTCCAACCCCTAAATTGAAGTAAAATAGGGTATATATAGATTTACAATAAGTTTTTGGAAGCTTTTCTAACCCGAAACGCACTAAAACTGCTATATTTAGCTTTCCAGACATAATTAGACAGTTTCGTTCGCGTACGAATCATCAGTAGAGTGAAATACGCAAGTTCCATTTTTACACAAGTCGCGCGCGGGCCACGCGAGTGCGATTTTGGGACATCGCGCGAGCGATTTCTGGGATTTCGCGCGAGCGGGTCGCGCGCGCGATGTGATTTTTTCAGCTTCTTTTGCTCTGCTTTTTCACCCCATTTAACTTGGTTTACTTGATTTCTTCCAAAACCTGTCAGAAAATAGAAAATGAGGTAAAAATATACAAAAACAGGATAAAAAGGTACTAACAAACGTATGTTAAGGCGTATAAATAGGATCTGTTCTCTCCCGATCACACCCCCAAACCTACATTTTGCTAGTCCTCGAGCAAAACTAAAATAAAAACTAAACTACTAATAACATACTACTCCATTTTTGCCTGGATCGCGATTGCATTTAGCATATGCAACAAGCCTTTTAAACCTCTAGGTGTCCCTAGTCGGACGAGTGAAGTCTCTTGAGGGTTCTCATCAACAAGTCACCCACAACCATATTTATTAACTTATCAATTTAAAACTTTTATTAAAAACAAAGAACATAATATTCAATACTCCTTCATCATATAACAAAGATTTGAAATAGAATAATGAACATAAAGAAACATAATGAAACATCCACCTAAATCATGAAAAACAATCTCAAGCACATGCATCGTATAAATCAATAGAGTTCCTCATACAATTGCACATGTGTGATATGGTAGTCAAATGAACACGCGCATGTCATGAACTTGGAATATAACTCGGATGACCATCTAACTATGCTTCGACTACGAATCTCACAATGTTAATTATACTCTCAAATGAAACACTAAAAAACAGGTGTAATTTTTCTAAAATATGTGAGTAAAGGAAATATGTTTTCAAAACGAGAAATGCTCACATATGACTCGAAAAAGACGCATGACACGAAAGAATAGTAGTCTCATGGATAGGACGCCAACAGTTAAGAAACATTGATCATTATCATGTTTTAGTCCCCTTCCCATCGTTTATATATATAAACCATGTTTCTAGGATCAAATAGGACTTTTTAAAGGTTGTAATGTGGCTCAAACAGTGAAAAAGGATAGAAAGGATTCATTAGGTAGCTAATCTCAGAATGACATTGTAAGGCATGTTCGATTTCTTTCATTCGTCTCTTCTACCAACTTCATCATTTCATTCTCTTCTTTTCATTCTTTTAAAAAAAAAATTTCCTCCTTCTGTTTCTTTTTTCTTTCTTTTTTTTCAACCTTATTCTTTTTTTTTCTTTTTTTTTTCCTTTTCTTTTTCTCTATTCTTTTCCTCCTTGTTGCTTTTGATGAATATTCATTGATTTCTAAGCAACCACCCCAATAGCATCTTGTCTTCTTCTTCTCAATCACACATCGCCTTAACACCACTAAAAGTTGACAAACCTCTTAGTGGTGAACTCCAAGTTTGTCAAGTCGGAGCAAAAACAAGGATAATGGTAGTTAAAGAAAAAGACATTTTAATGGCTCAAAGGGCGAACTAAAGAAATTTTTTTCATTTATCGGTCGGTAATAAACAAAGAGGGCCTATAATCATGTCCTATGGTTATATGGTTCTTCAATGTTTACGACGGAAGATTATTTAGCATGGTAACAAATATTTTAACTTGACTATCAACCAAAGCAAGAAAAATGAGACTAAACAACGAGTTAATGCGCTATTTCAATGAAATTCGACAAACATAATGTGTATAACCCTCTAAAAAGAAAATATAGGCTCAAAAGGTCACTGGGTTTAGTCTCCACCATGTGTTATGTAAAAATTCGAATCATATTATAGTTCACATCAAACATGTATTCAAGCGACTATATGCAGTGCATAGGTTTATGTGCAAATCTATGATATAAAACTACGATTCGAACGATACATGACCTAAAATGTCTCAACATAACATTAGCAAATATTTAATCACATCTTCTCTTGTTTATCATTCTATAACAATCATAGTTACAAAACAAGAAGTATTGACTCAAGATTGCAAAAATGTCGGTAATCATCGTTTATTTAAGCACAAGTATCGAAATTTTTTTTGAAAAATTTAGTGTAATAATAATAATGTGAGTGCATACCCCCAAACCTAAACCTTTCATTGTCCCCAATGAAACAATAAAATGAAAGAAGGGAGAGTACGTAAGGAAGGAACGATAGTACCTCGATCTTCGTAAACACAAACCAGGTGAACGTATAATAATATGAAATCAAAGTTTAATTACTCCAAATGAAGCTCTATTTCACCTGTTAATACTTAACAAAAGAGAATAAACAAACAATTAACTAGTAAAAGCTAATATATAAGTTTTTTTTTATTTTATAATATTATAAACCAAACTATAAGTAAAAGAACGTAATGAAAAGAAAACAATAGAAACAAAACTATCTAAACAAAGACAAACTTAAATGAAAATAACAGAAAAGAACAAACAGAAAAGAAAATAACTAACCAGGTGTGGGAAACAGAAGGCAAAAGAACAACAAGAAAACGTGGAAATCCCCACCACGCGCGAGCGAACCGCGTGAGCGACCCTCGCGCGAGCGAATCCCTCTGCGAGGTGGACCTGAGGCCTCTTTATTTGTTTTTTTAGAAAAGTTTCTAAGCCACAAGTTCGAGCGAGCGGACCCCTCGCACGCGCAAATTCAAGCGCGAGTAGATACTGAGGCTACATATAAAAAAAACTTGAAAAATTTTGTCTATGGGGGAATCTCTCCCTAGCGGACTGCGCGAGCGACCTGTCGCGCGAGCGGGTCGCGCGCGTGACTTTGGACTTTTCCTCTTTTGCAATATAAAAATGTATATAAGTTCAAAATAAATTATTCCCGACCCCCAAACCTGTTCAAAAAAGTCAAAAACTGACTAAAACGACCCAAAAACATGCAAAAATAAAAGAAATGAACGAATTAAAGCTTGGGTTGCCTCCCAAGAAGCGCTATCTTTTACGTCTTCAGCTAGATCATTCTAGCTCAAGTTTATAGAGGCCGTAACTCAGATTTTTACCCCTTAGGATATCAGGAAAAGCCCGGTGGTAAGCAGAAACCATATTGCTATGAATTCAACGGTCATCCTTTTTGGTTTCAAATCGATTCTTCACCTTTTGAGTAAATTCGTCATTAGTGTCCAGGTTATTCAAATCCATCCGCTTATCACTAACCATAATATTTTCCTCACACGTATTTATTCCTATATTAGGTTCAATATTCCGTCGTACCTCACTCTCCGCCTCACATAGGTAATCGTCGTCTTTAGGAGGTTGATCAATAGCGTTAAAAACGTTTAATTTTAAGTTCATGTTCCCAAATGACACCTTCATTACCTCCGTCCGACAGTTAACACGAGCGTTAGCGGTTGCTAAGAATGGATGACCTAAAATGACAGGAGTGTGCTTCCTAGCATCTAGTATGGGTTCAATATCAAGGACCATGAAATCAACAGGATAATAGCATTTGTCAACTTTAACTAAGACGTCCTCGACGATGCCTCTAGGTATTTTAATAGAACGATCCGCTAATTGAATAGTAGTGGCCGTAGGTTTAAGTTCACCTAAACCTAGTTGTTTATAAACGTGATAAGGTAAGAGATTAACACTAGCTCCTAAGTCAAGGAGAGCCCTATGGATGATAGTGTCACCTATGACACATGAAATTGTAGGCGTACCTGGATCTTTATACTTCGGAGTAGCGTGTTGGAAAATAGAACTTACTTTTTCTGTGAGAAAGATCTTTTTCGGAGTATGACTACGCAATTTACGTTTTTGAGTGTAAAGGTCTTTAAGACATTTAGCGTAAGCGGGAATTTGTTTAATAGCATCAAGGAATGGAATATTAACTTTAACTTGTTTAAATACCTCGAGTATATCTTCTGTTTTTGACCCTTTCTTAGACAAATGTGACGGTCCCTCAACATTTGGTGGAAAAGGTAGTTTTAGAATAATATTAGTTGGGACCGGTTCTTTTTCTTTCTTCTTTGATTCACGTCCTCACCCCTCTCTTTATTCGAGTTAACATTTTCATCCCTCATAACCTCCCTCGGAATCTCAACAACTTCTTCCTCTCGAGTAGTCGTCCTAGTTGACACAGCGTTCACTTGCTTACTCGTACCACCCACCTTGTATTGTCCCTTAGGGTTCAGAATAGGTTGACTTGGCAACTTACTCTCGGTTAAACGATTTAGCATGTTAACTATTTGTCCCACTTGGGACTCCAGTTTTGCAATGGACTGGGTGTGGGAATGTACTAACTGGATCACCGGACCAAAACTTTCAAGTGAAGCCAACACCTTCTCCTCAAATGCATTATTACGTGGAGGTAGATGAGGAGGTTGTTGGTATTGACATTGTTGAGGTCTATAAGCGTTAGGGAAATTACTCATCTCATTGTTATTATTATTATTATTATTATTATTTTTCCATGAAAAATTAGGATGGTTTCTCCATGGCGCGTCCGGATTATTAGTAGTCGAATTATAATTGTTTCGTGCGTATTGTTGAATAGAATTAATGTGTTGCTCCACGAATTCCAGAAATTGACTCGCCGATGGACATGCTAGGATAGAATGTGACAGATCAGAACATAATGCACAAATTTTATGAGCAGGTGGGCTGTCATTTGGTTCATTGTTAAAAGTCGGTCAAGTTTTTTAGATAGTTCTTTTATTTCAATTGAATGACTTGACTCGAACTTTACCTCTCTCTTAGGTTGTGAATGATAACCCTCAGAACGTACTGACACAACCTGATGCATCGAATTCTCGCTTAATGTTTCAAAGATTTTCCAGGCCTCGTCGATACTTTTGTGTAGGAAGGTACCCGCACAAACAGCGTCGATGGTATTACGGACTGAGGGAATAAGTCCCTCATAAAAGACTTGTACCAACTGCCACTTAGGAACCTGATGATGTGGACATGAGCGTAATAATTCTTTAAATTTTTTCCATATTTCATAAAGTGTTTCCCCATCTTGAATAACAATGTTTGTTATGGATTTCCTTATTTGATTCATACGTATAATAGGGAAAAACTTTTGTAAAAATGCGGTGTATAATGCTTCCCATGTTTTTATAGTGTTTGGCTCCAAAGATTGGAGCCAATACTTAGCTTTGTCCTTTAAAGAGAATGGGAAGAGACGCAGTTTTAATTCATCATCAGTGAAATTTTGGATTTTTAATGTAGAACAAATATCTTGAAAATCTCCTAAGTGTTGATAAGGGTCTTCATTAATGCGGCCATGGAAAGAAGGAAGTAGCGAGATGGTAGACGACTTTATCTCAAAGTGAGATGTCGTCGCCTCCGGTAAATCAATACATGTTTGTGGCGTGTAAGTCGTCGGAATAAAGTAATTTTTAAGCGGAGGAGGTGGCGGTATATTAAGATTATTCATATTATTTCCGTTGTTTCCGTCAGCCATTTTAATCGGTTCGATTTTAAAAGTTCGAGTTATCCTTAACCATTTAAGGGTACTTTGAATTTCGGCCTCAAACAATGACGATGGAATCGGCGTTGATTCGTCGTCTTGCAACCTAGCTCTAGAAGCTTGGGTTGCGGACTTACTAACTCTTAAAGTACGTTCAAGTTCAAGATCGATAGAATGTAATTCAAGTTTATTTGAACGCGTACCAAACATAAACTTAAAAAGAAAAGAAATTAAAATTAGGACTGACTCAACAAATTCAAAAATAATCACGCAAATCAGACAACAAGCAAGCACACAGTACTACTATGATGCATGAATATTATCCTATAATGCAATAACCGCATCAAGCCCAGCGCCCCGGGTTTCCTAGCTAATGCAGTGCCATTAACCCTAAACTAATGCAAATAGTGCGTCCAGCGCCCTGACTTACAGTGGTTTAAAGCGAGTTTCAAAAGAAGCAATTTATTTAATTTTTTTTTTATAATTTTTCGCGTAAGCTCCTTTGATGTGCCAAGCTATTCCTCCCGGAAACGTTAGAATTTGATGACTCGAGAAACTACAAAATAAAAAGAAAAGTTAGTAACTCAAAATAAAACAAAAAATAAGAAAAAGAAAACCTAATCTAATATTTACGAATTAACTAAACTAAGATTCTAAAACTAAAGGTAGTAATGCAATCCCCGCCAACGGCGCCAAAAATTGATGTCAATATCAAGATATAAAAAGTGTACTTTACTTTTCTAAGGATTTGTAGTGTGGAAGTAAAAGTCAAACCCACAGAGATTGAAATACTACAGTGCTTTAATTTTAAAACCTAAGTCTAATTAATTAAGAAAAATAGATTTTGATTTGATTTTAATTAAACTAATAATAATAAAAGTAAATCTAAATTATGAAAGTAATTAAATATTTATTTTTATAATAAGTTTAAGGAACCTAGGATTGCAAATCCACCACTAGCTTCATAATAAGGGTATTTACGAATTACTTTAGCTTATTAAGTTGGATGATAATGGGAAATTGTAGCTACAAGCCCAATTCCTCCGTCAAGAAAATAACTATGGTTCAAGCACCAACATAATCTATCTTCGGTTAGCACGAATTATCCCACACTAAACTAGGGTTGTGATATAATCCGTCTAATCTAGCATAGACTATTCGGATACTTGATAGCACAATTCAATTTATGCACCATTACATGTAAATAATATAAACAAGCACAGCAAGCATAGATCATTGAGAACACTACCATCAAAATAGATCTAAGACAAGAGTAAACTTTGAAAGTAGTGATTTAATCAATAAAAGCACGATTTAGTTCTAAAAATCCTCGGAACATGTAATCATCATCCATACATAATAAAACTAAAATAACAACATAAATAAAACCCTACTACTTGGCTAGGGTTTAATTGAAACCCTAGATCTAGAGTCTAGTTGTCCAGGGAAGTGGCGGATAGTAAGTAGTTGATGGAGGAGGCCATGGAAATCCTTGGGCTTCTTCTTCTTCTCCTAGCTTCCCTCCCTTCAATGGCTGAAAGTTTGGTTGTATATTGTGTGTATATTAATTGTCCAACCCCTAAATTGAAGTAAAATACTGTATATATAGATTTACAACAAGTTTTTGGAAGCTTTTCTAACCCGAAACGCACTAAAACTGCTATATTTAGCTTTCCAGACGTAATTAGGCAGTTTCGTTCGCGTACGAATCATCAGTAGAGTAAAATACGCAAGTTCCATTTTTACACAGGTCGCGCGCGGGCCGCGTAAGCGCGATTTTGGGACATCGTGCGAGCGGATCGCGCGAGCAATTTCTGGGATTTCGCGCGAGCGGTCGCGCGTGCGATGTGGTTTTTTTAGCTTCTTTTTCTCTGCTTTTTTACCCCATTTAACTTGGTTTACTTGATTTCTTCCAAAACCTGTCAGAAAATAGAAAACGAAGTAAAAATATACAAAATAGGATAAAAAGGTACTAACAAACGTATGTTAAGGCGTATAAATAGCATCTGTTCTCTCCCAATCACAGAACCTCGCTTTTCATGGCGATTCGGTCAGAGGCCACCACCAACTCTGTGGGTAGGACTGATTCGGCTCCGTAGACCAAAGAGAAAGGAGTCGCCTAAGTTGGTCATCTTTTGGAGGTTCTGTAGACCCAAAGGGCTAGAGGGAGTTGGTCGGCCCATGTCTTGGTACAGTCCTTCATCGTCCTGCTTAAGATTTTTAGTAGTGTTTTATTTGTTGCTTCGACCTGACAATTGCCTTTGGGATAATAAGGAGTGGACTTGTGGTGAGTGATATCATATGTTAAAAGAAGTTGTCCCACATGCTTGTTAATGAACGATGTTCCGTTATCAGATAGGACCGCTTTGGGGATTTCGAAGCGGCACATAATGTGTTCTCGGATGAAAGCTGCTACTGCTGGTCCGACTGCTTTCTTCATTGGGATGGCTTTGACCCATTTGGTGTTGAGTTTTGTAGCGAGGATCCAAATGTTGCCTTTTGATGTCAGAGAGATTGGCCCTATGAGGTTGAGAGCCCAAGTGTGGAATGGCCATCGTGTTGATAGTGCTCGCAAGTCGACAGCCGGTACGTGGATTTGATTTCCGTGGATTTGGCAAGGGTGGCATCTTTTGACATGTTTTATTGAATCTTGTTACATCGTTGGCCAATAGTACCCTAGATCCAAAAGATGGTGGTATAATTTTGTTCCTCCTTGGTGCTCGAACTCATGTGCTTCGTTCAGGACTTGGTGAATTTCTCCCCCAGCAAGACATCGCAGCGGCTCCCTGTTGAAGCTACGATGTAATAGCTGATCATTCTCGTGGATGAAGAATTTTGAAGACCGCTTCTTTACGATGGCTGCGTCAGCTCCATCAAGGGGGAGAGAGTTCTCATTCAAATAATCCATGTATGGATGGCGCCATTCCGATGTCTGAGCCGTAAAATTGCATTCTTCCTTGCTCGGGTCTTTCGAATATTTCGAGCAAGCTTGTTGGAGCATGGAGGCTTCTTTAGACATTTTAGGCCAGTAGTACCCTTTCCTCTGTATCATCCAATAAAGACTAATATCCTTGTCTCCACATGTATTTTGGTGAATCTGGTGGAGTCAAAGTTTTGCCTCTTCTTCTCCCACGCATCGTGCCAACACGCCTGTGTGGGCTCGAAAATAAAGGTTGCGCCCGAGAAGAGTGAAGCTTTTTAGGTCCGACACTGTTATTTTTCCTTTACAACTTAGTAATTGAGTGACGATGGGTGCTCTCCAGTTGTTGATTTCCTCAAGGGGGGAGTAGTTCCAAATTGTGCATGGGAGGTTCTCTTGATAATCTCGATACGGGTGGAGCCTTCGGGTATGTCGATTTTTGAAGCAAGGGTCGCCAAAGCATCTGGGAAGTGATTGTCTAATCTTGGTGTATGCTCTATCCGAATGGCCTCAAATTTGTCCAACAGCCTTTGAACTATGGTCCTATATTCTGCCAACACCGACACTCTGATCTCGAATTCCCCTGAGGTTTGTCTGACAACAAGATTGGAGTCATCCTTAATACATAGGCGGGTGATACCCATGTTAGTGGCCTCCACGAGTCCTAATATCAATGCCTCGTACTCGGACTCGTTATTTGAACACTTAAAGTCAAGCTTATAAGACAAATGGAGTTTGGAACCATCTAAGTGAGATGTCAAGTTGATTCCTGCTCCTTCCCCGAGTGACGTAGAGGATCCATCGAAGCTGAGTGCCCATTCCCCTAGATCTTCAATCACCATCGTGCAGTCGAGTTCTTCTCACAGAAGTGTTTCCCAAAGTGGTTTGAATTCTCCACTAGGGAACTGAGCTAGTAGATCTGCCAGTGCCTGACTCTTGATTGCTTTTGGTGTTACGCAAGTGATATCAAATTCGGCCAAGAGAAGGAGTCATCTTGCCATGCATCCTGAGAGAGCGGGCTTAGATAGGAGATATCGTAATGGGTCATACCTCATAACCAAGTGTACGACGTGACTGAGAAAGTAGTGCCTAAATTTTTGTGTTGCGAAGGTGAGTGCGAGACAATGGCGCTCGATAGGAGTGTATCTTATCTCAACATCACAGACCACCCGACTAATGTAGTATACCAGTTTCTCCTTTCCATCGATCTCCTGGGCAAGCAGTGCCCTAATGGATTTGTGTATGGAAATAAGATAGAGGAGCAATGGTTTTTCCTGTGTCAGAGCCACCATGGTAGTGGGCACTGACAAAGTTCTTTTGATGGCTTCAAAAGATTCCTGGTGGGTCTCCTCCCATCTAAATTTGGCCTTTCCTTTCAATAGATCTCCTAGGAGATGGGAGATTTCTGCCATTGCTGGAGTGAATCTGCGGAGATAAGACACCCTTCCCATGAATTGCTTTAATTGCTTCTGAATGGTTGGAGGTGACATGTCCATGATTGATTTGGCCTTCATTGGATCCAAGTCGATGCCATGGCGATGGACTACGAATCCAAGGAATTTTTCGGCCGTAACCCCGAAGGCGTACTTGAGCGGGTTCATTCATAGCTTGAATTTTTTGCAACGCTAAAAAACGGCACGAAGATCGTTTTCATGGCCTTTTCCTTGCTTGGATTTTACCACGATATCGTCCACGTAGTCCTCCAAATTATGGTGGAGCATATCATGGAAGATGGTCATCATTGCCCTTTGGTAAGTGGCACCAGCGTTTTTCAGTCCAAAGGGCATGATAGTGTAGTAAAAGTTGCCAAATGGGGTGCGAAAGGCTATCTTTTCTGCGTCCCCTGGGTCCATCTTGATTTGATTGTAGCCGCTGAACCCATCCATAAAGGAGGTCTTGATGCCCTGATGTGGCGTCGATTAGAGTATCGATATTTAGAAGAGGGAACTCATCATTCGGACATGCTTTGTTTAGGTCCCCGAAGTCGACACAGACTCTGATCTGTCCATTCTTCTTTTTTACCGGTACCACATTTGCCAACCAAGTAGGGTGCTTGATGGGCTTAATGAGCCCAACATGAAGGAGTTTTTCTACCTCAGTTTGAATCTGGAGTTCTAGTTCATGTCGAAACACCCGAGGTGATTGTTTCATTGGCCGGTGGTTTGGATCGACGTTGAGCTTATGTGTTACTAAGGACGTATCTAGTCCCAACATCTGGTCATAAGTCCAAGCGAATATGTCGATGTATTCCTTGATAAGGGAAACTAGCGCAACTCGTTCCTCCGAGGTTATTGCTTTGGAGATGAAGGTGATACGAGGGGTTCTCCTTTCTAGTGCGAGGTTGATTTTCTCTACTTTCGGTCTTGCGGTGCATGGTCCATCCTAGAACATTTTCGGAGCTATCCCGAGTTTGGTAGCTTCAGGCGTTTCTATGGTATTGCATCCTGGGGCTTTAGGGCTGCATGGTGTAGCTTTTGGCCCCGACCCCATGCACTGTCATAAGCAGTGGTATACAAAGCGTCCATCGGGGAGTTTGACTCGGATGCATTATGGGGAAATGCTATGTTGGCGTTTCTGTTTTTCCTTTCGGGGAAAAATCTTCCCTCTGAGCGTCTTCCCATTTCGGGATAACGAGGCTGCGTGGTGAGATTGGTGGTATGGTATCCTCCTCAGAGCAAATGTCATCAAATACTTCTGCTTCCGCCATATAAACCTCGTGATTTTCGAATGGTTTTAAGGTCCCGACCACAGTGAATACTTTCCTTCCTTCGCTAGTATTCATTTTTCCTTTCATGCACTGATGATAGGTGGATGGTACGATGCCGAATGTGTGCATCCATTTGCGTCCTATCAGGAGGTGATAAGAGGTATTTGCATTGATCACGTGGAATCTGGCGGGTGCTTAGAACTTTCTAAGGCGAAGCGATGTGGTCACAAACCCAATTATTCGGCGCATATCATTGCCGAACCCTGCGATGTCCATGGCCTGTGATATGAGTTTCTCATAGGAGATACCAGTGGCCCTGAATGTGGTTAACGGCATGATGTTGAGAGAGGCTCCTCCGTCGAGCAATGCTCTCTTGAATTCCCTTTCGTAGACCATGGTCGAGACATACAATGGGCGATTGTGTGGATGTGGGACCTATATGTCTGCAACCATGAAGGTGATCACTGACTCGGTCTCTAAAGCAGCACGACAAACGGAACCCCCGATGGCTATGCACGCTTATTGGTAAGTTTTTGCCACCTGTAGGATGGCTTTGGTGGCTTTAAGGCATGCTTCCTCACAGAATCCAACCTGGTTAAAGAAGTATCTAAATTTGGCGAGGTTCTTAACCTTTGATGCCATGAATTCTATGGCGCCCCGAGATGGGTTTGTTACAGCCATGCTGGTAGAGGGGCTTTTAGCTATTGGTGGTGTGTCCTCTTCTTCATCAGCAAGTTCGATGAGAGGAGCCGTTACTTCTATAGGTGACAACGTCCTGGGGAGGTCAATGGCCGAAGATGCAATTTTCCCGAGTGGTGGGAAACTATGTGGAGAGAGACCATATTAACAGCTCCTTCGTTGTGTCCCCGAAGTTGTCGAGGTATTTCATCAGCAACATCAAGCTGGCTAGTGGTCACCAGCTCTCCATTGGCTATTTTCCTATAGAAGATGCTGCGAAGGGCCCAGCAGTCTTTGGTGGCATGCTTTACTATCTGGTGATAAGCACAGTAGTTATATTTGGCCTTGTCACCTTCGATTGGAGGTCTTGTTGGCGGGCGAAGGGTGATTACCTCGTCTCTTACCCATTTTTTGAGTATGACGTATACTTCCTTCATGCTGTAAGGGAAATGAGCTGGTGCATCAGTTTCGTCCCTTTTATGCTTGTTGTTGTTATATTCCCGGTCTCGCCTACTTCTTCTTTTCTTGGTTACAGCAGCTGTTGGGTAATGATGGGGTGCCGAAGGGCGAGCATCTCGGTGCATCCTCCATGGTATTCTCACATCTTTCGCTAAATTTTGGGCAGCAACCATAAGATCTGAAAATACTGGGAATGAGTGATTGATGAGGTAAATCCTATAATCGTGGAGCATCCCGTGTACATAGAGCTGGACAAGCCCCTATTCGGTGGTATTGTTGTGGCATTCCATGGCGATATCACAAAATCTGTCCACATACTTAACCAAGTGCTCATTTTCGCCTTGGATTTCTCGGGAGAGGGAGATGGTGGTAACCTTTTTCGTCACGCTGAAGAATTTTGCATGGAACATTGATGCCAGATGAGCCCAGGTACTGATGGAACCGGGCTCTAGGTTGGCATACCAGGTGTACGTCCGATCGGTCAGAGATTTGGAAAACTCTCAGAGACGCAAATTTTTGTCTTCTCGATAGGTACCAAGACTGTCGAGAAATCTGGCCACATATTCTTTGGGGTTTCCCCGCCTGCCGTCATATCTTGCAAAGTGTGCATTATTGTATCCCTCTGGATAAGGAAGACTAGCCAACTTTAGCAGATAAGGAGGTCGAGTGTCTAGTGTTGGAATATGTGGGTTCGATAGAGCTTTTTCCTTTAGTAGTGATTCCACCTCGACCAAGGTGACGAAACCGGTGGTGTTCTATTTCTCTGTCCCAGGGACGACACCAGTGGGTGTCGATCCTTTTTACGCATTCTGTTGATTGTTAACATCCAAAATGTTAACTGAGGCTCTGACCACGTCGTCCAGCCCAGAGGTGCCGTTTCGTGCCGGTGGGGGAGTTACTTTCTGAGCCATGGTGGTCAAGGTTTCAATGATGAGGCGATTTTGTTCTTCTAGTCTCTGGAAATGCTTTTGCTGTCCTTCTATTTATTCCAACTGCTTTAAGATGTCGAGCTCGACATCTGCTGCGATGGACTCTTGAGAATCGTGAGTCTGTGATTGAGCCGGATTGGAGCTCAACAGGTTGGTGTTCGACTTGGTAGTTTTGGACTGGGTTTTGGACTTCCTAGGGCATCCGAATTTCTTATGAGGTGGTTGTTCTCGTTCGCTAACCATTCTTGCGAGTATATCTCCCACTGTGGTTGCCAAAATGTGTGAGTTCTTTTTGTGGAACAATATATGAGGTATAACACGCAAGCCTGGATTAGTACATGTGGAACAATATGTGAGGTATAAGTGAGATTACAATGCGTTAATAAAATATAATAATAGTAATGAAGATAGTGGGATTCGGAGAGACTTCAGGTCTGGGTGAGAACCGAAGTAGCCCCAAATAAGAGAGAGAGAAAGTAGTATATGTCTAGCCGCAGGGTGATAGGTGAATGTTGGAATAGCATGAAGGGTGGAGTAAGATGATGGCTATAATAAGACGAAGGGTCTCAGAACCCGAAGGTATTGGTGGAGACCAAGGGTCAAAATAAGGCGAAGGGTCTAACTGAACTCAAGACAATGGGGATGTTTGGTTAATGGCTGAGAGTCAGAATAACTATTAATCCTTTACTCTGTTGTAGGATTAAGTCGAGTTGGGTTGTTTGGGTGTAGTAAATGAGGCTGCTTATTTATGCTTGAGGCCGGTGGTGTATTTGCAAAACTTTGACGTGATAGAGCGAAGCAGAGTTGGCATCCTCTTACTGGATTGTTTGTTTAGGGTAGGTGGGTGACTTAAATGCTCCTGTTTAAGGTGGTTGAGATCATTAAATGGGATGTAGACGAAGCATATATTGAGCTGGTGGAGACAAATGAGAGGGAAATGTTGTCGTTTGGTTGTGAACCGATATCATTGATTGGTCAAGAGAGGGAAGGAATGTTACTGGTGTAGAGGTTTAAGCGAGTGGGGGTACCAAGGCTTTTGCTATTAGCTCCGAGAGGTTAAGCGAGGGTGAGTGCCGAGGCATACGGATGGTTTCAGCGAGGAAGGGAACCAAGGTATTTTCTATTGGTACAGTCGGTTAAGCAATCTTGATATGATTAAGCATGGATGGTCAAAGGTTCTGACAAGCTTTGCAGTGATGGACTTCGCTAATTGGTTGGAGTAAGGCACGTGTGAAAGTCACGTGTCTCTCTCTCTCTTTGGGACCAACCCTATCCTTACCCATGGGGCGCAGGTTAGGGAGATGCCTTCGGTTCTAGCCACCTAACCATGAGTTTCCGAAATCCCAACGGACTTGACCACCCTTCGGTACTACTTCCGGACCAAGGGTGGATGTTTGAGAGATGAGTCTATATAATTGAATTGAGCTTCGCAGTCTTGGAATTTCACAATGGGCTTCACGCGGCGGGCCCATTTGTGGTGAGCCTTCGGGAATGGTGAACTTCGAAAATGGGCTTCGAAGAATGGGATTATCTAAAGTGAGGCCTTTTTTAGTTATGGAATCTCACAGTAAGCTCTGCGGGTGGGCTTTGTTTGTGGGTATTCTGAAGTGGGCTGGCGGTTATTGTTGGAGCCCATATGGAGTCGGTGATGTTGTTACACGTGGAGTCGTTGGTGATGTTGTTACACGTGGAGTCGTTGGTGATGTGTGTTGGTCAAAGTGTATGAGTGTCAACTATTACTTGCACAATTCTAAACAAATGTGTATATAACAATTCATGTTTTAAAATATCAGAATACGTCAAAATAGTCTCCAGGGAGAGAGATACGCATCCATCTGGTAAATCAAATTAATGCCGTGGAAGTCCTTCTCCTTACCACGCACCCAGTGTCCTAGCTGGGTCTTCTCCGAAACCATCCATAGTGCCCTAGCTGGGTCTTCTGCCAAACCAGACACAGTAGCCATCGCTACAAAAATCCTCAAACATCGAGTAGCTTACCCCCGGATGAAATTGTACCAATCTCACCTTTGACCCACATAGACACATAGCATGCTCATATAATCACATATACATTCATGACACATAGCGTGCTCATAGAATCACATATACACACTTTTCTTACATATTCACATGCATAATTAATGGGCCTAATTAGTACGTGAATTTTGCCCGAATCCAAAATATCAAACCGAACATTTAAAACATGGAAATTTTCTATAAACATAGGTTTAGAACTCATACCTTAAGCTACGCTCTTAAGATTTCAGGGGAAGTACTAGGAATTTGATTCTACCCCGGATCTCTGATTACAAGTGATTCCAACCAGTATTTATACATTTTCCCCAAAATTCCCAAAATTAGATTTTCTTGAAAACATAGCCAAACGAGGCCTAAGAGGTATCAAAAGGTAGCTCTTAACTAGAGGAGTCCGAATATGAAATTTGGTCAAAAGCAAAAGGGCAGAAAGTCGTCGATTAGCATCGTGAAGCTTGAAGAGCCAAAATCCCCCATAGCTCCCAATTTGGTTTTCGAGATGTTTATGAAAATATCTTGGACATTCCTATATATAGCCAAAGCTTCTTGAAATTACAGTTACCTCCCCATGAGTTCTCCAATCTTCTAATTATCTCTCAAAACGCCTTAAATGTCTAAGTTATTGCTTCACGAGTAAAAATCTGTAAATGAAAAAAGTTTTCGTCTAAGTTCCGTTTGAGTCCGTAATTAAGTTCTGAAAACTATTTCCGTGGAATTTCTATATAACCTACCTTTTATGCAACATATCACTTACGTTAATACTATGTCACTCAAAATGATCTTGAACAAGATAGAAACTATCAGAAAATACACAAAACAGGTATATTCACTAATCACATAGTCAGATAAAGCGAAATAACATTTAATCACATAAATGTCATTTAATTATGCCAATTTTCTTGTGAATTACCAACTTTCCGTGTCCTCGATTGACACTCACCGTTGACGCACAGTCAACTCCATTCACAATTATTAATCAACATTAATAATTCCATTTATAACATTTATGCATTTAAAAAAAAAAATTAGGATGGGTGTGACAACTCTCCCTTCCAAAAAGAAAGTTTGTTCCCAACCTTATACCATTTCATCAAGTCACAACGACTTCTCCTAAGTACTTCCAACTTTTGTCTCATCCCAAACTGCACATCTCTATTGAGATATCACAATCTCACAAGGGAAATAAAGTCTCAAGCTCTGAAGGAAAATAATTCCTCAGTGTCCCCATCTCAATCCGATTGAAGATTCAACCCGAGCCCTAGCAATACATCGAAGCATCTCGATAAATAAGAACATCAATACCTAAGTAGAGTATACTCAATAGTCAAACCTGAAATTTAATCATATCATAATTTCAACCCACTAATCCTTTCATTTTACTTATCAAATGTACTTTTCAAAACCTAAAGGTTTTATTGTAATCACCAAAACAAGGAAATAACCCATCTCTCATCACCTATTTTTCTTTTTGACTAAAAGTCATTGACAATATGTCCTAACTGGTTAACAACAATACTCGATTCTTTCTTTTGAAGTGAACCACAACTAAGTACTATCATACATACATACTCTATCAATAAGCTAATGCTTCAACCAATTGTTTCATACACTCTAGATTCAATCCCTTATCTTGTTAATCGTGACATACTTGCAGAATGATAACATGTTTCAACATCTCTCATTCCTGATCAAGCTATTGCTTTATGTATGAGACATTACTTTGTGAGATTCCATTTCAGTTTAACCAACCTCGTGTTGGGTTTGTGCCCTCAAACTATTACTTTATGTATGAGACATTGACATTTTAATATATGGATATCAACTTTACATTTCATTGTGTATATTTCTTTTATGAGATGATTGTTAATCCTTAAATATTATAGTAAGTAATTTTTGTATGTATGAGATACATACAAGTAAGATACGAATAACTATTCTTTGATACTTAAAACCTTGTCACAGTGGATGATGAGAGTGGATATCTCATCAGGTATACACTATAGCATGATTAACTACCATAGGATGGAGTGATGAATCTCAATCACTGGAGTACATCTCGTAGTTAATGTGCTAGTGCTTGTAGTGCATTGATGGATCTGAGTTTTCTGATTGACACTTAGCATTGTTAATAGTCAACGAGAACTCATAACTTGTATAAGGTACGTGATTGGGAGAGAACAAATCATAAATATACGCCTTAATTCACATTTGTTAGCCATTTTCATCCTATTTTTCTGTATTTTTACTTTATTTTTCATTTTCTGTCAGGATTTAGAATAAAGTAAGAATTCCAGGCTAAATGGGGTAAAAAAGCAGGAAGAAACAAGCAAAAAAAGCCATTTTGCGCGAGCGGCCCACTCGTGTGACCTCTGAATTATGTGCTCTCGCGATCCATACAAAAACAATAAACATGTATTTTTAAGTGCTGAAGACCCCTGCGTGGACGATATTGCCTAATTACGTCCGAAAAGCAAATTATAGCAGTTTCAGTCAGAATAGGTTTACAAAAACCTTCCTAATCTCTCTACAACTATATAAATCTCATTTAAAAGCTATTGGAAGGTTACACATCTTTGCATATATCAATTTTGAAGGCAAGATGAAGAAAAGATCAAGCTTGAAGGTCTCTAATGGCAACTATTAACTCAATCTTCATGTTGTCATCAACCATGTGCAACTAAACTTCTATTCTAGGGTTTCAATGAAACCCTAGCTATGTAAAGGGGGAATTCTATGCTTTTTTATTTTAGGATTTTATGAATTGGGTAGTAATTGTATGTTGGTGGATTATTTATATATAATCGATTTTTAATGATAATAATCAAGAGTATTTTAGATCTATTCTCGTCTTAGATTTTTTCTTATGCTTATTGAACTCAATAGTCCTTGATTTCTGTGATTGATAGGAGTATTTACATACAATAGAGCTTATGTGATTGCGATGTTTATGTCTTTTATAATTCATGCTTAGAAAAGATGAGTTATGCTACACCCTAGTTATAGGTAGATAATTCATGTGAACCGAAGATAAGTTATGCTTAGAATAAACTACTGTTATCTTCTTGTTGATACTATTAGGCTTGTAGCTACGATAGATCATGACTATCCAATCATAGAACTTAAAACAGAAAGTCTAGATATCCGATGCATAGTTAGTGGTGGATTTACAATCCTAGATCTCATCCACTCATACTTAAACCAATCTTAAATTTTGCACACTAGCTTACTTAGATTCAATTTTAGAATTTTTTTCTTCATAATTTCATAGTCTACTTCATAGTTTAATTCATAGTAATAATTTAAACAACAATCATTAAAATTCCGTTTTTCTATAGCTAAATAGATTTAGGTTTTCTAAATTAAAGGACAAAAATAAACAATCTCTGTGGGTTCGACCTTTACTTCTGCACTACAAATCTTTAGAAAATAAAGCACACTTTTCATCTTGATTTTGACGAGATCAATTTTTGGCGCCGTTGCCGGGGATTGTCAATTTTTGCCATTAATTTTTAGAATCTTAATTTAATTAGTTAGTAAAACATTATCTTAGATTTTACTTTCTTTATTTTTGAGTCACTAAAATTATCCGTGTTTTTGCAGCTTACAAGTCATCAAATTCTAGCAAGTTCGAGTGGAGTAGCTGTGCACGTCAACGAAGCTTACGCAAACCTGAAAAAAAATAATTAAATTGCAATCAATTTAAAAATAACAAGTATATCCGCTGTTTAAAATTCGCATCAACCCACTGTAAGTCAGGGCGCTGAGACGCATTACTTGCATTAGGTAGGTGTGAAGTGAGCACTGCATTAGCTAGGAAACTTGGGATGCTGGGCTTTGACGCGAATCACTGCATAAGGATAATTTCATGCATCATAGTAGTACTGTGTGCTTGTGTGCTAGATTCTTAGCGTAGTTTCTTTTCTTATTTGTTTGAGTCAGTCCTTATAGTAGTTTCAGTCTTTAGTTTATGTTTGGTACCCGTTCAAGTAAACCTAAATTAAATTCGCTTAATCTTGAACTTGAACGTACCCTTCGGGTCCTTAGGTCTTCAACACAAGCTACTAGATCTCGGTTGATGCTAGATGACAAATCTACACCTAAACTGCCATCTTTGTTTGAGTCAAAAATTTGAAGTACTCTTATCCGTCTAAGAAGAACCTATTCCAAATAACGCGAATAACAGAAATAATCAAAATAATGGAGGCAACCTTAACATACCTCCATCCCCACCATTAAAAGATTATTTTACCCCGACAGCTTACACGCCACCATCGTGCATATAACTACAGGAGGTGACTGCAGGTCACTTTGAGACCAAATCGTCGACGATTGCACTCCTTCCATTGTTTCACGGTCGCGTTAATGAAGATCCTTACAATCATTTAGGTGAATTTTAGGGTATGTGTACTTCTTTAAAAATTCAGAATTTAATAGATGATGAGTTGAAATTGTGTCTCTTCCTGTTTTCCCTTAAGGATAAAGCAAAATATTGGCTCCAATCTTTGGAACCAAACTCTATTAGAACATGGGAGGGCTTGCATACGGCATTCCTACAAAAAAAATTCCCCAGCACTCGAACAAATCAAATTAGAATATCTATAACAAATTTCACAATGCAAGATGGAGAAACTCTTTATGATACGTGGGAACATTTTAAGGAACACTTACATTCTTGCCCTCATCATCAGATACCTAAATGGCAACTAGTACAAGTTTTTTACGAGGGACTAATTCCCGCTGTTTGTAACACAGTCGATGCTATTTGTGCGGGGACATTCCTCCACAAGAATGCCAATGAAGCTTGGAAGATATTTAAAACGTGAAGCAAAAATTCAATGCACCAAGCTGTGTCTGTACGCCCCGAGGGACATCTCTCACCACAACCAAAAAGAGAGGCTAAAGTTGAGTCCAGTCATTCATTTGAAATTCAAGAATTAAATAGAAAAATGGACCATCTCATGATGATGGGCCACCTGCAGGCCCCACCTACTCCTGCCGAAATATGTCAGTTAGACTTTGATCCGTCGCATTCTACATTGGCATGTTCGTTTGTGTCACAGTTTTCAAAATTTATGGAACAACATATTAATGCTGTTCAACAGTTCCAAAGACCCAACTATAACCCCGCAGATTATAAACCGGGCCCAACATGGAATCCTCACCCAAATCTCTCATGGAAATCCAATAGTGAAGGACCGTATTCAAAACCCAAGATAATAAACTTTCCAAATGGGTACAAGCCTCAACAAAATCAATACCAACAACCGCCATTCCGTGCTAATCCTCCTAGGGATAAATTTTTTGAAGAGAGTGTCTTGGCATCGTTATAAAACTTAGAGGCCAGTCATACTCACAGTCTAAACTCGTTAACTACCATACACAATCGATAGCTAAATTAAAATTCCAAATGGGACAACTAGCTAATACATTAAACCGTCGTAACGAAGGGAAGTTACCAAGACAACTGGTCCAAAACCCTAAAAGGTATTATGAGGTGGGTACAACAAGTGACCACGTAAATGCAGTGTCAACTAGAACAACAGAGCAGGCAGAAGAGGTTGTACCTCCTCCTGAGCCTCGAAAAGATAAAAGTAAATAAATCAGTAAGGAACATGATGAGAATGAGAATACAATCATGAAGGACCCTGCTCCTTCGGTATCTAATACATCTAAAGCGACAAATCCATCAAATTATGTACCTAGGATGCCGTTCCCTCCAAGCATAGACGGCCCATCTCACTTCTCGAAGAAGGGAACACATCCGAAGGATGTTCTAGAGACGCTTAAAGAGGTAAAGATTAACATTCCATTACTCGATGCTATTAAGCAAAAACTTCCATATGCTAAATTTCTAAAAGACTTATGCACCCAAAAGAGGAAATCTAGAAATCATTTATCTAAAAAAATCTTTATAACAGAGAAGGTTAGCTCTATGTATCAACACAACACTTTAACATACAAGGACGCGGGTACTCCAACTATCGTTTGTCACATTGATGACAAATATATCCACTGAGCCCTTCTTGACCTTGGAACGAGTATGAATCTATTACCTTATTCAGTATACGAGCATTTGGGCTTAGGGGAATTAAAACCAACTGCGGCTACTTTACAATTAGCGGATAGGTCCATTAAAGTTCCACGTGGGTGGTCGAAGACGTGTTGGTAAAGGTAGATAGATGCTACTACCCGGTCGATTCATCGTGCTAGACACCGAACCAGTCCTAGATGCTAGCAAACACGTCCCAGTTATCCTAGGACATCATTTCCTAGCTACTGCTAATTTTATTATTAATTATAGGACTGGAGTCATGGATTTAACTTTTGGTAATATGATCATTCGTTTAAATGTATTTAATGCATCTAACCAACCTTATAAATATGACGAGGAGCCAGACTATTATGTAATAGATCTAATTGACGAATTAGTCGAAGAGGCAGCGCCTTTTATGTTGACTAAAGAAGCCTTGGAAGCATGTCTATCTCATTTTAATTTTAACGATTTCAATATTGATACTAATATCAAAGAATTGAACAATTTATTGGAATTGATAAATACGACTAGTGTACTTCCATAGACACCCAAAATAGAGGCCTTACTACCTCTCACACATAAACTGGCATTACCATCCATCGAGTGTCCCCCAACACTTGATCTTAAACCGCTACCTAATTCTCAAGAATACGCATTCCTGGGACCTAATGCTAGACTTCCAGTTATAATTGCGTCAAATTTAACTATAATTCAAGAATTACAACTGCTACAGGTCCTAGGAAATCATAAGAAAGCGATTGGGTGGACGGTCACCGATTTAAAAGGAATTGATCTGTCTGTTTACATGAATAGAATTTATTTAGAGGAAAACGTTAAACCATCTAGATAAATGCAACGACGTCTCAACCCTAACATGAAGGAGGTGGTTATGAAAGAAGTTATAAAACTCTTAGACGCAGGTATTATTTATCCATTCTCCGATAGCAATTGGGTCAGCCCCACGCAGGTTGTCCCAAAGAAATCGGGTATTACAGTAGTGCCAAACAAAAAAACAGTCCTTATACCCACCGCCAAACTACCAGTTGGCGGGTATGCATTGATTATCGAAAACTTAATACTATGACTCATAAAGATCATTTCCCTCTTCCATTCATTGATCAAATCCTAGAACATCTGTCCGATCAAAGTTACTATTGTTTCTTAGATGGATACTCTGGTTATAACCAAGTGTCCGTCTATCCCGATGACCAAGAAAAGACAACGTTCACATGTCCCTTTGGTACCTTTGCTTATTGTCGTATGCCATTTGGTTTGTGCAATGCACCGGCCACTTTTCAACGGTGTATGATGGCAATTTTCTCAGACATGGTTGAAAAATTCCTAGAAGTATTTTTGGATGATTTCTCAATTTTTGGTCCTACATTTGACGAATATCTCCAAAACCTTACGAAAGTCCTCGCCCGTTGGTTTTGAATTGGGAGAAGAGCCATTTTATGGTTCAAGAAGGAATAGTCACTGGTCACGTTGTATCCAAGCGTGGTATAGAGTAGACAAAGCGAAAATTGAATTAATTGACAAACTTCCACCACCGTCTTCAATTCGTCAATGTTCTTTTCCCGGTCATGCCAGTTTTTACCGATGATTTATCAAAGATTTTAGTAAAATTTCACGACCCTTGTGCAATCTGCTTGCTAAGGATGTTCCATTCGTCTTCGATAATGAATGTCTAAAGGCATTTGAAACATTGAGAACCTTACTATCCACGACTCCAGTGATCCAATCCCCCGATTGGTCATTACCGTTTAAACTAATGTGTGATGCATCCGATTACGCCGTTGGTGCCATATTAGGTCAAAAAGTGAATAAAATCCCTCACGTCATTTATTTTGCGAGTAAAACCTTAAATGACGCACAATTAAATTACAAGACAATTGAAAAGGAATTATTAGCAGTCGTGTTTGCCCTCGATAAATTTTGATCATATTTAATAGGGTCCAAGGTTATTGTGTACATCGACAATGCCACCTTGCGTCATCTCCTAAACAAGAAAGAGACAAAACCTCAATTAATCCGATGGATTTTACTCCTTCAGGAGTTCAATTATGAAATACAAGATAGAAATGGGTCTGAAAATGTTGTAGCTGACCACCTGTCATGAATTTTTGTTGAACCTAACGATATTACCCCTCTCAAGGATTCGTTTTCGGACGAACAATTATTTACATTATCTTCCTTAAATTGTCCGTGGTTCAGTGACATCGTAAATTTCTTAACCACAGGATATATCCCTCATACTTGGTCAAGTCTAGATAAAGATCATTTCTTTTCACAAGTCAAACATTATTATTGGGATAACCCACTTTTATTTAAGCACTGCTCTGATCAAATAACTCGACGTTGTGCTCCGGAGAGTGAGTTCAACTCTGTATTAAACTTTTATCACTCTCAAGTATGCGGAGGACACTTTGGCGACCGTCATACGGCTGCTAAGGTCCTCCAAAGTGGGTTATATTAGCCAACCCTGTTTAAGGACGCGCATGAATATTGTTTAAAATGTATATATTGTCAACAAACAGGAAACATGTCCCATCGCGATGCGATGCCCCTTACCCCAATCCTTATTATTGAAGTATTTGATGTGTGGGGCATCGACTTTATAGGTCCGTTTTCGTCGTTCTTTGGGTTTGAATACATTTTAGTCGTGGTCGACTATGTTTCTAAGTGGGTGGAGGCCGACAAAAATGAACGACCACAAAGTCGTGGTTCAATTTATTAAAGATAACATATTTTGTCATTTTGGCACACCACGAGCGATTATAAGCGACGGAGGAAAACATTTCTGTAATCGTCACTTTGAGGCGCTCGTCCAAAAATATTCTGCCACCCATAAAGTAGGAACCGTGTACCATCCTCAAACCCAAGGCCAAGTTGAAGTTTCAAATAGAGAAGTAAAGAGTATACTAGAAAAAAACGATTTGTCCAGACTGCAAAGATTGGTCGCAATGACTAAGCGATGCGCTCTGGGCATATCAAATAGCGTATAAAACTCCAATAGGAATGTCTCCTTATCGACTAGTCTTAGGAAAAGCGTGCCACCTACTGGTGGAACTTAAACATAGATCTTACTAGGCTATAAAATCGCTGACCAAGATATAAAAGCGGCAGGATGTCACCATAGACTCCAAATTCAAGAACTGGAGGAATTAAGGAAAGAGGCCTATGAGAACTCCAGAATTTATAAAGAACGATCGAAAAATTTCCATGATAAGATGATCATAAGAAAAAATTTTGAAGTTGGGCAACGTGTATGGTTATTTAACTCAAAATTAAGGTTATTCCCGGGTAAGCTACGTTCCCGATGGGATGGTCCATTTATAATTACGCAAGTGTTCCCACATGGAGCGATTAAAATCCAAGATACAAACGGCGGAACACCTTTTAAAGTAAACGGTCAGCGGCTTAAGCTGTACCGGTCTAACGAGACAGATGAAAGAGAGATAGAATCAATATATTTGGTAGATCCGATCTATTTCGACTACGCACGACCATCGATCGAGCTAACAACGTAAAACTTAGCACTTCTTAGGAGGCAACCCAAGCTTTTGTTAGAGTTTTCTTGAGTTTTGTTCACTTTTTAGGAGTTTGTCTGCCAATGTCTAAAGTTTTAAATGCCCAAAAAGAGAAAAGACTGATTATTGAAACCCCTGTACAAGAAAATAGAAGAGAAAAATGAGAAAACGGCATCTCGCTCGCGTGGCCCGCTCGCACGAGAAGGGCCCTTAGACAAAATTTTTGAAGAACTTTGAAAACTGGCCTCGATATTAACTCGCGCCTTGAATCGTGCGCGTGAGGGGTTTGCTAGAGCGGACCGCTCGCGCGATTTTGGGCCTCTGAAAATTTTTTTGGAAATTTATCATAAGAAGCCTTAGCATCTGCTCGTACTTCGGATCGCACAAGCGAGGGTCCCGCTCGAGCGGACCGCTCTAGCAATTTTTTAACTTAGAAAATATTTTTTTGGAAGCCACAAAACAGGCCTCAACTTCTCCTCATAGAGGGGTCCGCGTGCGCGAAGCTCGCTCGCGATGTCTGCTCGCGCAAGGTCGCCTTCCCTATATATATAGAGTTGTGCCCTAATTCTTTTTTGATTCTCTCTCTCTTCTCTCTTCGTCTTCTCTCTTCTCTCTTGTGATCTCACTCTCCTCTCATTCTTTCTCTCTCTCTCCCTCTTTCCTCCTTACACCACCCAAATAACCACCACCAACTACCATCACGCCGCGGATTGCGGTCAAAATTCACTTCTCTCCTTCTTCTCTCTCCAACCACATGTACTTAGATATATATATATACATATATAGGACATATATATACACATATACATGGATTTACATACATACACACAAATCCAGTTGGATTTTCTTTTAAATCCTAATTTCTTTGCCTAAGACATCACTAATTTTCTTTAGGGTTTTGCAATTGGGAATTCGTTTCTGCACATGTATGATCACCTTTAGGTTACATACTCGGATTTAGATCTCAGTATATACAGATATATATAAACATATATGTATATACTCAGAACCACACACACATATTGATACACACACAACCCTAACCCCTAACTTGGACAACATTGATAATATTTAGGGTTCTAAATTATGGCTTTGATAAATACATCAATACATATATGTTTTTACTCAGATCTTCACACACACATAGACCCAAACTTTTGATACAATTGTAAATTTTAAATACATGAACCGAACCCTAATTTTATACCAGATATATACGTATGTCCATAAATATGAATCGATATATATACAAACAGATTCGTTTTTGGGTTTTGTGAATTTGATCTGTATCTATATTCAGCTATTTGTGTAAAAAATTCGCAAATCAAATTATATAGATATATGGACATATCAATCCACACATACACATAACCTAACCCTATTTAGGGTTTCATTCCCACTATGTATTACTTACATTTAAGGGGTAATTGATGAATTTAAATCTTGTATTTTAAATTAGGGATCCCTAACCCCTGCTTTGAATTATATTGTTTCACTATATGATTATAATGTGGGGTTTTATTTTTCTATACACGTCTTCGTGGATATAGCTACATAGATTAACATACGAATCAAGCATTAATGATATGCCCAATATGCTTTGTATAAAGATATACTTATATACTTAAATACTATTTACATGCCAACAGAGCTACTCAGGAAATTTTGGCCCTAACCTAATTATTGTCTTAAATTGAATAATGCACAGTGATTGTAAACCTTGACTTTAAACCACATTCGTTAGGATCTAGTTTGTATCATTCTGTGAACACTAGTGCATCACATTGAAGTTCAACCTTTTAAAAGTTGCATATGTTGAATTTGAGTTCGATTTTTCGAATTCTTTAAAACAAACTTGTGAATTTCAAACCGGCACTCCAATTAATTAGTTAGTACACATAATCCATTTATATACGTTGCTTCTAAACCTAAGACTCTAAACCATTTTGAATCATGGTAAGTTTTTGAGTTTACATTTATTAAACGATTACGTTCGCTAATCTAAGCTCTTATCTAAGAAACGCATTAACGACCCTGAGGTCGTTAAAATCAAAATTGAATCTCAAATCATTGTCAAATCTAATTAGGAATGGAATTCAATTTCTGAAATTCTTTATTAAGACTTTAACTTTAAATTTATGAAATTAGAAGTAGCAATGACTTAACAAAACCTCTTGACTATCTGCCATTGCATACCAATTCATTATTGTGGCATATTGTGGATACCGGGCTTCCACCGCTTCGTTATGTTTTGAAACTTGTTTGAAATTTGAATTGGATCAAAGAAAGAAAATGGTCTGTTGAAAACAGATACAGAGTCGCCACTTGGTCTTTAAGGAACCAAGAAACCTAATTTTGACTCACCCAAACGGATAAAGGGCACCGGCCCTTCATAACCAAAGAACTGAGCTCGGGGTTTTGGTACGAGAGAGGAAGGAGCCTTTGTCACGACTAAAACACCCTCAACTCGCCCCGTCTCTCGACGGGCCTCAATTAGCATCCAAATAATCATCTTATACTATGTATGGTTCGGCAATTAATACTATGATAGTATATTACATCACATAAGAATCTTGAAATTGAAAATCAAAAGATAAGATATCATTCATAAAATCTAAGTCAAATATCATACAATGTAAAGTGAAAATCACACAAATAAACCTAGGAAAAATTGTCTAATCATATATCAATTAATCAAGTTTCCTAATCTAAAGGGGGCATGAATTGTTATTGAAACAAATAAACAAAGAAATCAAAATATGCTTAGCAAACTAGAATGATGCATGCTAATCTTTGGGAAAAGAATATCTCTCAATCCCCCAGACGGATGAGAAAGGATGATTAGATCTAGGGGAAGCAATGAACGTGTGATCATGATCATTCCTTATAATCTTCTTAGATTAGGAGTTACAAAAACCCCAAATCTTTGCATGGATGCAATGTATGTATCTAGAATGTGCTAAGGTTGTAGTGTGCCTTGTGTTCATGGATCCCTAGAATGACTTAGAAGTCTAGAATATGTATGAATGTATGAAGGAGATCATCATGGGATATGTACAAATGTAGTATGAACCACTTCCTAAGATATGAACTAATTTGGAAGGCATATAAGCATCAAATCAAAGAATGAAAGTTAAAATGTGCTTGCTGTGAATAGTGGACAGAACAGTAACATGATCTTGTAAAAATGAAAAGGAGGGGTTAGGAATGCTTTCAATGCATGATATTTTATGGAGGTGTTACTTATTGTGTCTAGAATACAACCCAAAAAGCCAATATTTAATAACTATCACATATTGAGAGAAATCATATGAACAACAGAGGTCACTCAGAAACAGAGTCTGTCCGGCGACTGAAATGTTGAAAAAATCTTAGAAAATGAAAACTAGTGATCTAGAGGCCCATTTTATACAGAACGTTCCCTAAGACATTGAAGTTTAAAGGAAAAATAAGTTGGGACCACCCCTTTTGGAAAATATTTCTGAAAAAGAAGTTGGAAGTTAGTCAAGCTGCTGTGACAGTAGAGGCAGAATGTTTGGAAGAAATGTTTGGGTCCAAATGGATCATTTTCAAGTACTTCCAAGTCAAACCAAAAATCATGGGTGTTCTCCAATAAGTTAGGAAGACTTTCTAAGTGGCCTTGCATCTATATGTTGAGTATTGAGTTCTAGAGAAATCTTTGAACTCAGCTCACTCACTGTTTTGACTCACTGCTTTGAAGATTTTGGCGAAAATAAGGTTTTCTTTCTTGAAATCAAAATGAGAGGGATTGAGGGGGGTTTTGAAATAGAGGTTTTGAAAGTGTATTTTCAATACTCAATAAAGATTATGACTACTGAAAATGCCAACATTCAACTCATCATCAAGAACCTCCAAGATTGTTGGAGAGACTCATTTTTATTTGAGCATAACTTCAATACACTTCAAGGATACCTTGGAGGTATTGAAGTTATGATCATCATCTATCAAACATGTTTTTGAGGTCAAGAGCTACTATCCATAAGGATTCACTCACCCCAAACTTCATGTCATCATTTAGATGATGATGAACTAGTAAGTAAATAAAGAAAATCAAAAAGAAATGAGGTGAGAAGGGATAAACAATGAATAAACAAGCAAGTAGATAATGATCAATTAATGATATTCATGAAGTATTGAACTTGTAGATTGGTGTTTCACTCATATGTAATGAAATTGGAGATGGAAGAAGCTTTGACTCTCTTAAATGCTCACTAAAATGGTGGTTGGGTGTATTGAATGTTGAATTAAATGGGAGTAATGAAGTAAAAAACAAAGTTTAGAACTCTTTTTTGTTTTGAAAATCAAAGAAGAAAGCTTCTTTTCTTTCTATTCTAACCTTATCTCTATAACTTTTTCTCCTAAACTTTTTCTACACTTGCATTTGACTCCCCCAAAATGAAGAGCAATGGGGGGTTTATATAGGCCAACTTGGGGTGGTTTTGGGGTTTTAGAAGTATTCCCATTGGTCCCAAACATCTGAAATCATGAAACTACGTCGTTATGGTTTTAAAATAATCAAAATGGGACCACAAAAGAAATTACAAAAACACACTGTTCTAGGGGAGAGTGCCGCGGTGGCACTGGGCCAGTGCCGCAGTGGCACTGCTCCTCCATCGTCCAGATAATGCTGTTTAGGCCCCCTGAGATTCCGGTATTCGCGAAAACGCCCTATTTCGTCCGAAATTCACAGAAAATGCGTACGAACTCCAAACTGAGGTTGTGATATACCGTTGGAAAGGTAATGGAGTCTACTTTACATAAAAAATATTTCGGGGATAGGTCACTTTGAAAAGTTTAGCGGTATTCATGATAAAAGCCGATTTGATCGCCTTTTTTCACCTTCGAAAATTCAAAATAAATTCGTTTTAAATCCAGGAATTATGTACGATATACCGTTGGAAAGCTATTGACCTCTAGTATCCATGAAAAATATTTGAAAATTGTTTCGGTGCCCCGATTCCAAAGTCAAATCTTGGTCAAACTGGTCAAACCCGGGATTCCCGGAAAGTTCTGGGAACCTCCGGGAGCTCCCAGGAGCCGACGTTTTCGCTCGATTCTCTTTTAAAACTCATTTTAATACTTTTCTAATGATTCTGGTGAACTCGGGAAATTTCGGTTAAATTTGGTCAAACTTGGTCAAACTCTGGTCAAACCTGGTCAAACCTTGGTCAAACCGGTCAACGGGGACTTTCGGGGAACTTCCGGGACTTCCAGGGGTCTCTGGGAGCTGACGATTTCTTCCGATTTTACTTAAAAACTCATTTTATCATTTTTCTTATGACATAGCATGTTTTCAGAACTTCGAGACCAAATCTGGGAGTCTTCGGGCTTTCAGGGGCATTTTGGTCAATCTGAGCATTCTGAGAAATATAGCTAACTTCCAAGAGTCCTTTTGAGTCTTTTTCGATCATTGTGAACCACAAAGCTATGGGTCTCCTAAATCTGATAGCCGACAAAATGGGGTGTCTACACATATGCGTTACTATCAGCTTTATCTTTTTACATTGTTTCTGAACACGCGGCAAGTACCCCGAGACTTGCCGCAATGTCTGTGCCCTAGTTGGGACAATGAGTGGGAAGGGGATAATCCCTTCTTACAGTTACTGGGTGTTCCACTGTGAACCCCATTTTATTTTAACAGCTAAATTTGTATTGATTGCATCCCTTGCTGGGATTATTTTCATTGCAGGTGACCCATTTTCCCTTCCCTTTCCCTCATCTTTTTTTTTGGGCATATCCACATTTTAAAGCCCACATTTTCAAAAAAAAATTTCTTTTTTACCTACACCTTTTTAAACAATGACAAAAAGACCTATTAAATCTGCGTCCAGTTCCCAACCCCCTCAAAAGAAATCCAAAGGCAAAGAGAAACAAACCCAACCGACCCCTCCACCTAATGACCCAAACCCTAACGAGCTCGCCCCTAAATACGCCAACCGCGGCCTAAACTATGAGGCCGCTATCGACGCTGAATTCTTTGTGTCTGATAAAGACACCAAATGGGGCCACAACACTTTAACTGCTAAAAAGTTGGCCCCACAGCTCTATTTCTGTAACCCCGACCTTATTAGCCACCCCCGCCTAGTATGTCTCTTCTACCAGAACCTCCAATACCATAAAGCCTCTCTCAGCCAACACGCGTACATCTCCATTACGATAGATATTCGTCACATCACCCTAAATCCAGATAATATTTTCGACGCCCTCCAAATCCCCTCCCATTCCTACACTGTCCCTAAACTTAATGTTTTAAACAAATCCCACTCCTTTATCCACATTATTCAGGACATGTTTGGTAGCCGATCTGGTTTGGGGAAATCTATACGTCGATCTCATATGCCCCAACAGATGTGGTTTATCGACCATTTCTTCAAAAGAAACCTCTACCCCCTTGGTCACGAGCAAGAGTGGACCAAGGAAATCCACCTTGCCCTCCACATAGTTTACCGCGGAGACTGATTTCACCCAGCCCTAGTGATTATGGAGGGCATACGTCTTGCTAGCTAGGCCATTGACCATTCCATCGACTCTAAGCTCCTATTACCCTACCCTCGTACCATCACTGCCATTTTCCGAGCCAAGGCCTTTCCTATACCGACCGACGAGACTATAGATGGACGTATCCCAGAATTCGCTTTTACTAATTAGAAGTTGAGCCTGGATTGTCTAGATTTGTTAGGAGGGCCCAAGAGCAGGCCCAGTTCCGTAGGGAGCGGGAGGCACAGCGTCCACCTCCGTCGGAGGACACCCCTTTTGCTTGGACTTATGGGGACGTTTGTGCTTTCGTGGCGAGACCCTCCGTCTTCAGTCCTACATGTGATCATTTTTCCAGCTCGCCTATCCTGATCAATTGGAGGAGATCCTTGCTCAGGGAGAGGCTGCGTACCAGTCAGCATTTTCACGACCAGCACAGTAGGTGGTTGAGGAGGCAGGAGAGGAGGAGAAGGTTGGAGGTGATGGTGATGGTGACGGGAGCGATGGCGACAATGATGGAGATGAAGATGGTGACACTGACCAGGGGAGTACGGGGTTGGAGTTGGTGCTACTTGAGGGAGTGGATGATTAGGGTGATTTTGGTTGGGTATCGGATATACATTTATTTTTTTGTACTTGGATGGGGTTTAGACAGTTTCAGACATTCATCATGTATATTATTTTATTTTTTCTGCTTTTATATTTCAGCTTTCTCTTTTTGTTTATTGTTATGATATTGATGTACCCGACTGAGACCGGTTTATTATTTATTTTCTTTTATGTCATGTCGTTCTTTTCATTTTGGCCTGTAATATTCTATTTCTGCACTTTTACTTTTTCTTTTGTGGTGTGTTATATTTCTAAAATTATATTAGTCACGTTGTTCACGTCATTATTGTTTGGTTATGCTTTCACATTCATAGTAGCTATATGATGTTTTGAATTATTCACTTATGCAATTATCGTAGAAATTATTAACATAGAGCAATTCCTATTGGGGTTATATCACATGTGGGATAATCCCATTAATTTAGGGATTGTGATTTGGCTAGATTCCTATTGTGATTTGATTTCCTTTATGATAGAGTTGTATTACTTGTCCAATAAGTAATGGGTTTCAAAGTCTATATATATGGATGTTGTATAGGAATTTAGGAGAGCCCTTGGTGTACCAAGTTGGGGGTCTCCGCTCATGGGGGTGCATGGTCTAGGGTGAGAGAGATTAATCATTGGGGTTTTCTGTGAGTGGTGTTCACAGCGTTATAGGGATGTGACGTAGGGATGGGTATTTCTTTATCCCTGTGATTTCTCTATGTTACAGTGATTAATTATGTCAGGTTCTTTGGGGTATTGAGTGGGAAGAGTACAAGGGTTTTGTATTTGGGTTATGGGATTTAATTCATGTAACTTGTATCATATTTTACTCAATAGTGAAGAATGGATCTCTCAGGTGTGGACGTAGGCAGGAGTTTGGCCGAACCACGTAGAAATCTGTGTCTTTTCTTTGGTGTGCATGTTTAATTACTGCTCATGTGTATGTGTTTATTTGGGGGAATTTGGTTCCGAGTGTTAAATTCCCAACAAGTGGCATCAGAGCCATGGTAGTGAAATCCATGGAGGGCAGAGCACATGGTGACAGTGGAGTAGGGGCACGGTGTAAAAGAAAAGCAGAAGAAGAAAAAAAAATTTGATGACTGGGCAGCATGATGGGTCACAATGGCAAGGTGTTTGGTTGTTTGCGCGTGTGGCCGTGGGTAATTGGAAGACTCTGGGACAATTTGATATAGGTTCAAAGCTTGGTACATAGGAGGTTATCCTATGTGGTAAGGTGTATCGAATTAAGGTTTTTGATTGGTTAGAATTTCAAGGGGCTTGGGAGACTAGCATGTTACTTGAAATTTGGGTCAAAGATGCTTCCTAAGGTGTTTGGGCGCTGCGAATTCATCGGTGGGTGCAGATTTGCAAGATTCTGTATGGATTGGAATTTATTTTTCTTAGTGATAGATCTTATATATTACAGCAGGTTGGGATCTAGGGCCGAAAAATGAATTTGATGTTACTGTGATTGTAGCAGGTTGCGTATGGTGGAGAGGTTCTCACATTCTACTCATACGAGCATTTCTCTTGGGTTGTTAGATTCCGGGTACAGTAAGTATGTGCTTCTGGAGAAAATAATTTGATGGGTTCCAAGAAGACGGGGACAGACACAGGCGCAATTATCCGACAGAGGTAATTGTTAGGATACTGCACGTAGGAACGTTGATCAAATATTTTTGGAGCATGTTCGCTATTTGGGTGGTATGATATTAATCCCAAAGTTGTGGAGGAATCTAATATTGTTGCTGAAATCACACACAGCGGTTGAGAGAAATGTGGATGGTTTGTGTCATCTGGTTAGTAGAGTTATACTCCCAAGATCTCGATGGAAAATTCTTATATAAGTGAGTGCGTGGATGGCTTGTTCACGGTTCAGACGATGGTGAGGGGAAATCCTGCTTTGGGAAAAAGAGAGGTCGAGACTCTTCTCTGGTGGAGTTAATGGGTATAATTAACTTAGGGCAGCTGCATATGTATTGGCCGCGGTTTGACGAATCGGGGATGTTGAGACTATGTTGATTCGGGGTGTGCATGCTAGTATGGAAGACGGTCAATGGCAAACGGTTACAAAGTTGTCTGCTTTGTGGGTGCTCCGGTTGAGGGGGTGCTGAACATGTGTGATAGAATGGTTGGACAGTTTCCCCACAAGTGATAGAGGGGGTGATTATTGGGGTTATATCACATGTGGGATAATCCCATTAATTTAGGGATTGTGATTTGGCTAGATTCCTATTGTGATTTGATTTCCTTTATGATAGAGTTGTATTACTTGTCCAATAAGTAATGGGTTTCAAACTCTATATATATGGATGTTGTATAGGAATTTAGGAGAGCCCTTGGTGTACCAAGTTGGGGGTTTCCGCTCATGGGGGTGCATGGTCTAGGGTGAGAGAGATTAATCATTGGGGTTTTCTGTAAGGGGTGTTCACAGCGTTATAGGGATGTGAGGTAGGGATGGGTATTTCTTTATCTCTGTGATTTCTCTATGTTACAGTGATTAATTATGTCAGGTTCTTTGGGGTATTGAGTGGGAAGAGTACAAGGGTTTTGTATTTGGGTTATGGGATTTAATTCATGTAACTTGTATCATATTTTACTCAATAGTGAAGAATGGATCTCTCAGGTGTGGACGTAGGCAGGAGTTTGGCCGAACCACGTAGAAATCTGTGTCTTTTCTTTGGTGTGCATGTTTAATTACTGCTCATGTGTATGTGTTTATTTGGGGGAATTTGGTTCCGCGTGTTGAATTCCCAACAATTCCAACCCCATTGCACTATAACAGAAATCTCTTAGATTCAGGTTTGGGGGAAATAATGCTAGAACTCTCATTGGCATTCAAAATTAAATTGCTTAAGTTAACATTTGGTTTAATTATGCTACACATTCTAGTAACCAATAACGTTAATTTTGTTTCTTTTTATAATAACTCAAACTAATTAGGTTTCAATTGTAATTTACTTTTGATTTCAGGTTATAGTTTCAATTCATCCATATAGCCTACCTCGATCCTCATATCTCACGTTCATTCTCATACTGTGGACCATCCTATTTCCCCTCCTACTTTATCCGATAGGTCTTCAAGTGTGTTGAGTCATCTTTTTGACTCTAGTTCATCCACCTCTGCCACTTTGTTGAGTCCTAGGATAGCCAAACCTTACGGTCCAGTCGGTCGTCCCGACTATTGTTGTCGTCATCCTCGTGCTCCTATTCATGTCTGTTCTGATTCTTTAGATGAGGATGACCTCTTTGGCGATGACCCTACGGTTATCAATGGCCCTAATGGCACTCCACCTACGTCTTCTGAGTCTTCTTCATCTGATTCGGTCGATTACTCGATCGATGATGATGATGAGGGAGTTATTTCGGGTCTAGCTGCCATTTCTTTGAGTGATCCTATATCGACCGATGTCCCTTTACCTGAGGTTAACTATCCCTATAGGGACCTAACTGATTATGTACCAGACATTGTTCGACACTGTCCAGGTCACCCTAACTGGTCACCTGAGGACATAGACCCAATCTTTGCGCCTTATTCAGATTTTGAGGATGATGTGGTCGATTTGGGTCCGAGTGTCATTGAGGAGGCTAAGGTAGATGTGGTTCTAGAGTTTCATGTGGAGAATGAGGATGAGGATATTGTGATGCCATTCGATCCTGCTGAGCATCCGGAGTGGGAGCTAATTGATTGGTATACCCGAGCTGATGTGCCACCACCTTCAGTTGTTTTTTGCGGAGTGGAAGTCCTAGTCATCTTCTATGTGGATTACATCCATTTCAGTGTCATGTTTCTACCTGCATAGGGACATGCAGTGATTTGGTTTGGGGGAGAGTATATGGATTTTCGTTTATTTTAGTTGTAGTCTTTTATTTTTGTTTCGTTTATTTTTAGTTGCAATTTTATTTTTAGTTTTTTATTTCTTATCTTTTCGTTTATTTATTATTTTATTCATTCATTGTAAAAAAAAAAAAGAAAAAAATTAAATAATGAAAAATTGAAAAATCATTTTATTCTAGTAGTTTTAATAATAAATAAAGTACGTTTTTCTTTTCTAATATTGTTCTTAATATTATTCAATGTTGCATTATTTCTTGTTGTAATTAGATTTCATTGAAATTTGCGATTAAGAGAGTATGTAATCCGATGTCTACGGAAGCTATGAAGGTATGTCTTGAGAATTATATATCATTAGAATCATTGCTTTATATCTTATACTTGCATGTTTTTTTTGCTCGGCACGTAGTCATGTGGATATATATTGATATTGAATTATAATATAACTTGGATTTCTTGATAGTAATAGTGTGGAGACTAAAACCTGGTGAGCTTTAGAGCCTTTCATCCTTTTTGAGGGTTTTTAATTTACTTTTGTCGAATCTCATTACCATAGCGCATTATTTCGTTGATTAGTCTCAATATTTCTTTATCTTGATTGAAAGTCGAGTTAGTATTGTCATTACCATGTTTAATAATAAAAAATATATATTTCTATTTCCCTTGATATCGTAACATTGAAGTATCATGTGACTCTAAAAAACGATATTAGGCCATTTGTCTTAATAGACCTTTTTGGCCTTTGACTTACCTTATAGAATAATTTTATATCCTTTGCTAACCCTTTGAGCCTTATAATAAGCCATTTCTTTGTTCACCTATTATCCTACCCACTCCAATATGGAGTTCGCCACTATAAAAATTTTACCTAACCCATGTCCAAGAGTAGTGGAGAATAATTTTTCATAAAGAAATTGGGATAATAACGACTCATATTAAGTAATATATATATATATAAGGGGGAAGGAAAAAAGAATGATAGATATAAAAAGAAGAAAACAGATATTGGAAAAAGGATTTAAAAAAAAAAAGAGAAAGAGATGAATCTCTTGAAAAAAAAATGAAAAAAAAAGAGAAGGAAAAATAATAAATAGTCGTTGTAGTAAAGCCCTTGGGTTACAACTTACGGCTATTCCTATCTACTCAAGGACTTTTTGAATCCCTTCTACCTTTCTTTTCTTAACTATAACCTTTGACCAACATTACAACCGTTGTAAAGTCCTGGTTGATTCTAGGGAAACATGATTTGAATACGGAACCGTTAGAAAAGGGGAATAAAATCATGGTAGTAATAATATTTGCTTGACAATCGATATCCATTCATGAGACTATTTTTCTGTCGTGTCATACGTTGTTCCGTGTCATATGCGAGATTTATTTGCTTTGTATATAATTATCTTCCTCGCATATTTTCGAGTGATTACACCGATTTTTGAGTGATTTTATTTGAGAGTATAATTAACAACATGAGATTTGTAGTCGAGGCATTGCTAGAGAGTTATCCTATTTTTGTTCCAAGTTCATAGTCACCATGTATCCACTTGATTACTATTCACACACATGCAAGTCTTCGATATATTCTATTGATTCTGTTGATATATGTTTTCAGATTATTTTCATGATTTGGGTAGATGAATGATTATGTTACTCTTGGTAATTTAAAGTTTATTTGAATTCGGTTTTCTCAAGGAAGATGTTGAATTTGAAATTTTAAAATTTTAAATAATTTTTTTCTTTTACAAGTTAATAAAGATGGTTGTGGGTGACTTGTGGACGAGAACCGTCATGAGACTTCACTCGTCCAACTAGGGACATCTAGAGGTTTACAAGGCTTGTTGCACAGGCTAAGTGCAATCGTTATCCATGCAAAATGGATTAGGAATTTTACTATTAGTAGTTTATTTTTCTCTTCTTTTTGCTCGAGAACTAGCAAAATGTAGGTTTTGGTGTGTGATCGGGAGAGAACAAATCCTAAATATACGCCATAATTCACATTTGTTAGCCGTTTTTATCCTCTTTTTTTGTGTATTTTTACTTTGTTTTCCATTTTCTATCAGGATTTAGAAGAAAGTAAGGATTCCAGGCTAAATAGGGTGAAAAAGCAGGAAGAAAGAAGCAGAAAAAGCCATTTTGCGTGAGCGGCCCGCTCGCGCGAAAATCTAGCCATTCGCTCGCGCAACCTCCCAATTATGCGCTTGAGTGGCCTGCTCACGCGATCCCTACAAAAAACATAAAATGCGTATTTTTAAGTGCTGAAGACCCCTACGTGGATGAAATTGCCTAATTACATCCGGAAAGCAAATTATAGCAGTTTCAGTCGAAATAGGTTTACAAAAACCTATCTAATCTCTCTACAACTATATATATCTCATTCAAAAGCTATTGGAAGGTTACACATCTTTACATATATCAATTTTGAAAGCAAGAGGAAGAGAATATCTAGCTTGAAGGTTTCTAATGGCAACCATTAAGTTAATCTTCATGTTTACATCAACCATGTGCAACTAAACTTATATTCTAAGGTTTCAATGAAACCCTAATTATATAAAGGGAGAATTCTTTGCTTTCTTATTTTAAGATTTTATGTATTGGGTAGTAATTGTATGTTGGTGGATTATTTATATATAATCGATTTTTAATGAAAAAAATCAAGAGTATTTTGGATCTATTCTTGTCTTAGATTGTTCCTTATACTTTTGAACTCAATAGTGCTTGATTTCTGTGATTGATAGAAGTATTTACATACAATAGTGCTTATGTGATTGCGATGTTTGTCTTTTATAATTCATGCTTAGGAAAGATGAGTTATGCTACACCCTAGTTATAGGTAGATAATTCATGTGAACCGAAGATGAGTTATACTTAGAATAAACTAGTGATATCTTCTTGTTGATACTATTGGGCTTGTAGCTACGATAGATCGTGACTATCCAATCATAGATCTTAAAATAGAAAGTCTAGACCTTCGATGCATAGTTAGTATGGATTTGCAATCCTAGATCTCATCCACTCATACTTAAAGCAATTTTAAATTTTTCACACTAGTTTACTTAGATTCAATTTTAGAATTTTTTTTTCATAATTTCATAATCTACTTCATAGTTTAATTCGTAGTAAAAATTTAAACAACAATCAATTAAATTCCGCTTTCCTATAGCTAAATAGATTTAGGTTTTCTAAAAAGGATAAAAATTAACAATCTCTGTGGGTTCTGCCTTTACTTCCACACTACAAATCTTTAGAAAGTAAAGCATACTTTTCATCTTGATTTTGATTCATCTTGATTTTGATAAGATCAGTACGTGTTCTCAATCTTGAGATGATTATGAATGCAGACTGTGTATATGGTTGATTTGACTTAGCAATCAGTGAGGTCTTAAAGATCAACAATTGGGTATCTTGGGTATGTCACGTTTATAGGGCTGTGAACATATGTTGTCAAGATAGAATCTACCCTCTGATAAAGAGTAAGCATTCCCTTGAGAATGTCACCAAGTTGATTAATGAGAATTGTGTTTTGTTGATAAGTAGTTATCAACATGTTTTGTAATCCTGAGAGGTGAATGGGACTCAAGGAATACAAGAAGTAATCATGATTCAGGTTAATAGTGATAGTTTATCCGACTGCCTGTATATGATTACGAATGTTGAAGGTAGAGGGACATGAGTACACCATACATGTCTAGTCACCACTTCAGATATGTTCTTTTGTATTTGAGTTAAATTATAGTTTTATAGTGGAGTAAACGTTAACTGATCAGTTGGTTAATTTGCTGATCAAAGAGTTTGGTCATGGGAATTAACAATTGGTTTGAGCCAACAATAAAGAGCCTAGGAGGTCCCACTCTTATCTCTACTAAGATGCTTGGAAAGGCACATGAGGATGTTGTCAAGAAAAGTTTGATCGATCAAAAGAGTTTCAATCGATTGAAGTCAAGACAAGTTCGATCGATCAAAAAAGCTTCGATCGATCGAAGGTTCGACTGACTGAAAGCTTTCGATCGATTGAAAGTAAAAGTCGATTTGGAAATCTGTAAATAGGGCAGCTATATGTAGAAATATTTTAATCGTTGTTTTATCACTCTAATAACTGCAGAAATGTTTTAGGGTTTCTTATACTTCTCCATCCCCCCATTAGAGATCCCACCATCTTTAGCCTCTCCGAAAGTGTTCAAAGGAGACATAGGAGCGAAGACTATCTAGTGGATATTGCTACACCATCAAAGAGAGAAAAGAATCAGAATTGGGTTCAAGACCTAAAGGTAATACTCTTCCCCTCTTTGTGTTTACGCATCTATAGAATTGATAAGTACTAGATCCGGGCATACCAAAAAGTTTTTAAACGTTGTTTTTCCACTGTGCATATAGATAAGTTTTCGAAACATATTTTTCCTACAATTAGTATCAGAGCCTCACTTATTTGGATCTATAGATGCATTTTGGAACACTAGTTTGATTTACATTTTAGTTTTTAGTACTATTTCAGATCTGTTTCTGCAATAGCTTCGTAGCATAAATCAAATATGTGATAGCATTGAATGCATGGCAGTTTCGATCGATTGAAACAATCTGTGTTCGATCGATTGAAAGACTTTTGATTGATCGAAACAATCCGGGCTTCAAGAGATCGAACTAGTTTCTATCGATCGAACACTGGTTTGTTCGATCGAATGATCTTAGTTTGATCGATCGAAAGTGATTTTGTAATACCCTAAATTTTTTGAAGAGTATTAGTAAATAAAACTTCGTTCTGTAAACTTATATAAACTTTTTCTTTCTTTTGGTGAAATTTGGTTACCAATCGATTGCCGTGTTTCCAATCGATTGCCACTTTTCGGATACCAATCGATTGCCATTATACCAATTGATTGCCATTATACCGACTAAAAATCATGACGTGGCAACATATCAATCGATTGTTATTCTTTCCAATCGATTGCCTTTAAATATCTGTTACCAATTGATTGCCATCATTACCAATCGATTTGCATGAGCTGAGATAAGTTTTCTTCTTTTCTTAAGCTCTGAACGTGTGGAACTCTCAAATATATATATATATATATATGTATCCTTCAGGCCTTGGGGCTGTTTGTTCAGTTCTTGAGAGAGAGAGAGAGTTGTATATCATATATATACACACATACACATACATGTATCCACATACACACACACTCACTGCCCTTGGCAGAGAAGAGAGGAAGAAGAAGTGAAGAATAAGGAGAAGACAAGGAGAAGAGACAGAGAAGAGAGAGAGCTGGGCAGAGGAGAAGAAAGAGAAGGAGGAGAGAGAGAAGTTTGAGTTTTCAAAGCTCTCACACCCACCAAACGCACCCTTGGTGAGTCCTAACTCACTTAATCCCTATATATAAAGTTTATACAAGTTATTGTGAGCTTAGATGTGTTAAATGCACGAGTATTACGTTTATATATGTTGTTTTATTAATCTACTGGTGAAGACGAAGTGTCAATCGATTGGCATAATTACCAATCGATTGCTATCAGTCTGGACCCAATCGATTGGATAGAATTCTAATCAATTGACATCCCAATCGATTGCCATTGTTAACAATCGATTGTCATCCCAATTGATTGCCATTGTTAGCAATCGATTAACATTATTTTAGACCCAATCGATTGCCAGTTTCCTCAATTGATTGGTATTGGCAGGACATGGATTCCTTTGCCTATTTATTATATTAAGGGTTCAATTGTTCGTTTCTCGATTCGAACTTCTGTTATACGATTTTGGGGTTGATCAGGGATAATGTGACAACAAAGATAAAGTATGATTAAGAATAATGGGTTAATAAAATGACGTTAGATGATTTTGATTCATGTATGAATTTGATGTATCTGTTTCTTTCAAATCAAGAGTAGTCAAGCCACATGCGAATTGTCATGTATCGATAGAAGTACTGAGTTTAAGTAGGTTTGATAAGTTCTAGAAATGGTACGTGGGAAGATGCCTGGTCATAATATGTTTTCACATGCAGTGGATCGTTTATATCCTTAACGAGCAGTGGGCAAGACCATGTAGTACTAAGGTAACCAGATGATCCATGTTATATCCTTAACGAGTGGTGGATGGCTTATATCCTTAATGAGAGGTGGATGGGAGATCATTGGTATACAGCGAGAAGTCGTGGCAATAGATTTAATGTGCTGTTAATTCAAAGCGTTGTATCCCTGACATGCGGTGGATGGTTTATATCCTTAACGAGCGGGGGAAGGACTGACGTGGTGTCCATGAATGTGGTGGATGGTTTATATCCTTAAGGAGCAATGGACAGAATAATGGTATATCTATATATGTGATACGATTGAGTCTGTTCTTTCTAGAGAGTATTTTGATCATCAGTATTTGAGTAACAAGACGATAAGAGTTGGTTAACGATGTTGAATACGGAGCAAGATATTATTATAGTAAGACTTATCTCATGTCTTCATAAGCCTGTTATTTACTTCAGATAGCTGGTACTTTGTTAGTTTATGCTCACTCAACTCTCAATAAGCTGATGGCCTTTATTGCCTAGACCTTCCCCCGTCCAGACTATCCTGTACCTTATTATGCAGGTGACGGATCCTACAATGACGGTTGCTATCTGATCGAGACAGAATAAGTCCTAATTACACGCTGTAATTCACCTTTGGTAGCCATTTTTATCCTATTTTTGTGTATTTTTACTTCATTTTCTATTTTCTGTCAGGATTTGGAGAAAAGTAAGGATTCTAGGCTAAATGGGGTGAAAAAGCAGAAAAAAAGAAGCTGAAAAAGCCACATCGCACGCGCAACCTGCTCGCGGGAAAGTCCCGAAATCGTTCGCGGGACCTCCAGAAATCGTGCTCGCGTGACCTATGTAAAAATCAAATATGCGTATTTGAGTGTATTGAAGATCCCCACGCGAACGAAACTGTCTAATTACGTCCAGACTGTAAAATATAGCAGTTTCAGTACGAATAGGTAGGAAAGCCACCAAACTTGCTCCAAATCTATATATACCCTATTCTAACTCAATTTTGGAGTTAGACATTATTATATACAACAAAACTTTCAGCCATTGAAGAGAGAAACGCAAGGAGAAGAAGAAGAAGACTAAGGATTTCCATGGCCTCCTCCATCAACCTCTTGCCGTTCATAGCTTCCATGGCCAACCAAACCTAGATCTAGGGTTTCAATAAAACCCTAGCCAAGTAATAAGGTGTTATTTACATATTTTTTTTAGTTTTATTATGTATGGATGATGATTACATGTTTTGAGGATTTTTTTGTAATAAATCGTGCTTCTATTGATTAAATCATTACTTTCAAAACCTACTCTTGTCTTAGATCTATTTTGGTTGTGATGTGCTCAATGATCTATATTTGCTGTGCTTGTATAGATTATTTACATGTAATGGTACTTAATTGAATTGTGCTATCAAGCATCTCAATAGTCCATGCCTAGGAAAGACGGATTGTGTCGCAACCCTAGTTTAGTGTGGGATAATTCATACTAACCGTAGATGGATTATGTTGGTGCTTGAACCATAGTTATCTTCTTGACGGAGAAATTGGGCTTTTAGCTACAATTCCCCATTATCATCCAACTTAATAAGCTAATTGAATTCATAAATATTCCTATTATGAAGCTAGTGGTGGATTTGCAATCCTAGGTTCCTTAAACATATTTATAAAAACAAATTTTAAATTGCTTTCATAATTTAGATTTATTTTAATTAGTTTCATTAGTTTAATTACAATTCAAATCAAAATCCGTTTTCTTAATTAATTAGATTTAGATTTTAAAACTAAAAGCTTTAGTAATTAAATCTCTGTGGGTTCGACCTTTACTTTCACTACTGCAAATCTTTAGAAAAGTAAAGTATGCTTTTTATATCATGATTTTGACAAGACCAATTTTTGGCGTCGTTGCTGGGGATTGCAAATTACTACCTTTAGCTTTAAAATTTTAGTTTAGTTAATTCGTAAATATTAGATTAGTGTTTTTTTTTTTTTTTTTTTCTGTTTTTGTTTTGAGTAACTAATTTTTCTTTTTGTTTTGTAGTTTCTCAAGTAATCAAATTCTAGCATGTCGGAGTGGAAAAGCTTAGCACATCAAAGGAGCTTACGCAAAACAATTAAAATAAAATAAATTTAAATTGCTTCCTTAAAAATTTTGCTTCAAACCACTGTAAGTCAGGGCGCTGAGACGCAATTACTTGCATTAGGTTAGGTATGGAGTGAGCACTGCATTAGCTAGGAAACCCAAGGCGCTAGATTTTGACGCGAATCACTGCATAAAGGATAATTACATGCATCATAGTAATACTGTGTGCTTGCATGCTTGATTACTTGTGTAGTTATTTTTGTTTTTGTTGAGTCAGTCATTGTTTTAGTCTATTTTCTTTTAGTATATGTTTGGTACAGGTTCAAGTAAACCTAAATTACATCCACTTAATCTTGAACTTGAACGTAGTCTTAGAGTCCTTAAGTCTTCAACTCAAGCTTTTAGAGCTTGGTTGACAATAGACGACGAATCGACACCAAAACCATCGTCTTTATTTGAGTCTGAAATAAGAAGTACCCGTCAAAGACTAAAGAAACCACGCGTTAATATCATTGGTCCTATTCTAATGGCCGACTTAGGTAATAACAGAAATAACCGTAATATACTTCCACCTCCTCTGCTTAAAGATTATTATATTCCTACTACTTACACGCCACAAAAATGTATCGACTTACCAGAGGCGACGGCATCTCACTTTGAGATAAATTCGTCTACCATCTCGCTACTTCCTTCATTCCACGGTCGTATAAATGAAGATCCTTATCAGCACTTAGGGGATTTCCAAGACATTTGTTCTATTTTAAAAATCCAAAATTTCACTGATGATGAAATAAAAATACGTCTCTTCCCATTCTCTTTAAGAGATAAAGCAAAGTATTGGCTTCAATCACTTGAGCCAAACACAATTAAAACATAGGAAGCCTTACACAACGCATTTGTACAAAAGTTTTTCCCCATCACAAGAACGAATCAAATAAGAAAATCCATAACAAACTTTGTGATGCAAGATGGGGAAATGCTTATGACAGTGGGAAAAATTTAAAGAATTATCACGTTCCTGCCCACTTTATTAGGTCTCTAAGTGGCAGTTGGTCTAGGTCTTTTACGAGGGACTTATTCCCTTTGTCTGTAATACTGTCGATGCCGATTATATGGGTACCTTCCTACAAAAAAGCGCCAATGAGGCCAGGAAAAGTTTTGAAACATTAAGCGAGAACTCGATGCATCAGACCGTGTCGGTACGTTCTGAGGGATATCTTCCGCAATCCAAATGTGAGGTGAAGTTTGAGTCAAGTCATTCAATTGAATTTCAAGAACTATCTAAAAAACTTGACCGACTCTTAACAGTGAACCAAATGACAGCCCCACCCGCTCATTAAATTTATAAAATATGTTCTGATCCGTCACATTCTATACTTACATGTCCATTGGCGTCTTAATTTCTGGAATTCGTGGAGCAACACATTAACTCTATTCAACAATTCCCACAAAATAATTCTAATTCTAGTACTAATAATCCAGACGCACCATGGCAAAGACACCCTAACTTTTCATTGAGGAATAATAACAATAATAATGAGACGACAAATTTCCCTAACGTGTATAGACCCCAACATTATCAATATACACAACCCACTCTACCTCCTCCACCTCTATGTAATAATGAATTTGAGGAGAAGGTGTTGGCCTCACTTGAAAGTTTTGGTCTGGCGATCCAATTAGTACACTCTTATAAGCAGTCCATTGCGAAGCTGGAGTCCCAAGTGGGACAAATAACTAGCACACTAAATTGTTTAACCGAGAGTAAGTTGCCAAGTTAACCTACTCTGAAACCTAAGGGACAATACGAGGTGAGTGGTATGAGTGCACAAGTAAACGCCATCTCAACTAGGATGACGACATGTGAGGAACAGGTGATAGAAATTCCGAAAAAGAATGTGAACAATATGAACATTAACTCTAATAAAGAGAGGGGTAAGGACGTGAGCCTAAATAAAAAAAAAACGTAACAACCCCAATGACTTATATTCCAAAACTGCCTTTCCCACAAAATGTCAACGAACCGTCACACTTTCGAAAGAAAATGTCAAAAGCTGACGATATACTCGAGGTATTCAAACAAGTTAAAATCAATATCCCTTTCCTCAATGCGATATAACAAATTCCCGCTTACGCTAAATGTCTAACAGACCTATGCACTCAAAAGCACAAGTTGCGCAGTCATATTCCGAAAAAGGTCTTCCTCACAAGAAAAGTAAGTTCAATTTTCCAACATGCTCCTCCAAAGTATAAGGATCCCGGTACACTAATGATCTCATTTAATATAGGTAACACTGTCATTCATCATACTCTCCTTGACTTAGGAGCGAGTGTGAATCTCTTACCCTACACAGTCTACAAATAATTAGGTCTAGGTGAACTTCAACCTACGGCCGCTACCATACAATTAGCAGATCGTTCTGTTAAAGTCCCTAGAGGAATCGTCGAAGATGTCCTAGTTAAAGTTGACCAATGCTTTTATCTCGTTGATTTTATGGTCCTTGATACCGAACCTGTGATAGATGTTAGGAAATACACTCCTGTCAATCTTGGTTGATCGTTCTTAGCAACCGCTAATGTGCGTGTCAATTTTCGAATAGGAGTGATGAAGGTATCATTTGGTAACATGAACTTAAAATTGACCGTGTTTAACACTGTTGATCAACCTCCCAAAGACGACGATTATCTATGTATGGAGGGTAGTGAGGTTTGAGGAATAATTAAACCTACTAAAGAAATAAATATGAGGACGGATAATAATATAGTAAGTAATGAGCGGATGAATTTGAATAACCCAGACCCTAATGACAAATTTACTCGGAAGGTAAGAAATTGATTTGAACATGATCAAGGTGAACCGTCGAATGAATTTACTCATAATGACCTTGTTTCTGCTTTTCATCGGAGTGTCCTGAATACCTTCAAGGGTACAAACTCTGATTTACGACCTCCTTGAGTCTTGAGCTATGATGGTCTAGCTGAAGACGTAAAAGACAACGCTTCTTGGGAGGCAACCCAAGCTTTATTTCATCTATTTTGCATATTTTTGGTCGTTTTTGGGTCATTTTGAGTCAGTTTTGATCATTCTGGACAGGTTTGGGGGTCAGAGTCAATTTATTTTAAAGTTATTTACATTAAAAAGAAGAAAAAAGAGCAAAAGACCATGTCGCGCGCGCAAGTTTGCCCCTTAGAGAAAAATTTTCAATTTTTTTTATATGCGCCTGTTTCACATCGCGCCTAGAATCGCGTGCGCGAGGGGTTCGTTCGCGCGATTCATGGACTTAGAAATTTTCTTTTACTTTTTATAACACATGCCTCGGCATTACCTCGAGGAGGAATTCGCACACGCAAAGCTCTCTCGCGCGGCCCGCTCTCGCGAGTTAGGGATTTTAGGATTTTTTTTCTCTTTTGTTCTCTTATCTCCTTTCTTCCAAACCTGGTCAGCTGTTTTTATAGTTTATGTTTGTTCTTTTCGTCCTCTCAGTATTTCTTTGCTTTCATAGTTCTGTTTGTTTTTCTTTTTATTTCCATTACGTCTTTTAATTCTCTTTTAGTTTCTATTGATTAAAAAAATATATATGTATATTCATTTCTTTTCTTTATCATTATTATTTTGTTGTTTATTTTCTATTGTCAAGTATTGACAATTGATTAGTAGCTCCATTAGGAGCATTTGAACTTTCATTCCATATTCTTATGCGTTCACCTGTTTATGATTTTTGAGATCGAGGTATTATCGTTCCTTCCTTACGTTCTCTCATTTGTTTCATTTTATTGTTTCATTGGGTACAATGAAAGGTTTAGGTTTGGGGGTATGCACTCCCATGCACATTATTTTTGCATAAAATTTCAAAATTTTTTGATAATTATGTTTAGATAAATGATATTACCGACGTTTTTCCAATATTGATTCGATACTTCTTGTTATGTAACTTGGATTGTTATAAAATGGTAAATATAAGGACAGATGTGGTTAAACATTTGCTGAAGTCATGATGCGACATTTTAGGATATGTATCGTTCGAATCGTAGTTTTATATCATAGATTTGCACACAAACTTATGCACTGCACGTAGTCGCTTGAATACATGTTTGATGTGAACTATAATATGATTCGAATTTCTAGATAACACATGGTGGAGACTTAACCCGGTGAGCTTTTGAGCCTATCTTTTCTTTTTAGAGGGTTATAAATACATGTTGTGTTTGTCGAATTTCATTTGAAATAGCGCATCTACTCATTGTTTAGTCTCATTATTCTTGTTTTGGTTGATAGTCAAGTGAAATATTTGTTACCATGCTAAATAATCTTCCGTTGTAAACATTGAAGAATCATATGACTATATGAAATGATTTTAGGCCCTCTTTGTTTACCACCGACTAAAAAGAAATAAAGTTTTCTTATTTCACCCTTATGAGCCATTAAAATGCCTTATTTCTTTAATCACCATTATCATGTTTTTGCTCCAACTTGTCCAACTTGGAGTTCAACACTGAAAGATTGATCAACTTTTAGTATTAATAAGGCGATGTGTCGTCTGAGAAGAAGAAGATAAGATGCTATTGGGGTAATTGTTTGGTGTTTGATGAATAATCATTCAACAAGTAAAGAAAAAAAAGAGAAAAGTAAAGAAAGGTAAGAAAAAAAAAGAGGTTGAAAAGAAAAGAAAAGAAGACGAAAGAAAAAAATGAAAAGAAGAGAAGAAAGATGAAAGTTGGTAGAAGAGATGAATGAAAGAAATCGAACATGCCTTACAACTACTCAAAATCTACCTAATGAATCCTTTTTATTCTTTTTCATTGCCTGAGTCACATTACAACCTTTGAAAAGTCCTATTTGATCCTAGAAAACATGGTTAAAATATGTAAACGATGGGAGGGGGATTAAAACATGGTAACAATTAATTTTTCTTGACTATTGGCATCCTATCCATGAGACTACTGTTGTTTCGTGTCATGCGTCTTTTTCGAGTCATATGTGAGCATTCCACGTTTTGAAAACATAATTTCTTTACTCATGTATATTAGATAAATTACACTTGTTTCTGAGTGTTTCCTTTTAGAGTGTATTTAACACTGTAAGATTCGTAGTCGAAGCATAGTTGGATGGTTATCTGAATTATATTCCAAGTTCATGATATACGCATCTTCATTTGACTACCATATCTCACACGTGCAATTTTATGAGAAACTCTATTGATTTATACGATGCATGTGCTTGTGATTGTTTTTTCATGATTTAGGTGAACGTTTGATTCCGTTTCTTCTTGTTCGTTATTTTATTTCTAATCATTGTTTTATAATAAGGAGTACTGAATGTTATGTTTTTACTTTTAATAAAAACTTTTTAAATTTATAATAAAATAAAGATAGTTGTGGGTGACTTGTTGACGAGAACCCTCATGAGACTTCCCTTGTCCGACCAGGGACACCTAGGGGTTTAAAAGCCTTGTTGCATAGACTAAATGCAATCGTGATCCATGCAAAAATGGAGTAGTACATTTAGTAGTAGTTTATTTTTATGTTCTTTTTGCTCGAGGACTAGCAAAATGTAGGTTTGGAGGTGTGATCGGGAGAGAACAATTCCTAATTACACGCCTTAATTCACATTTGTTAGCCATTTTTATCATGTTTTTGTGTATTTTTACTTCATTTTCTATTTTCTGTCAGGATTTGGAGAAAAGTAAGGATTCTAGACTAAATAGGGTGAAAAAGCAGAAGAAAAGAAGCTGAAAAAGCAATATCGTGCACGCGACCCGATCGCGCAAAAGTCCTAAAATCGCTCGCGCGACCTCCAGAAATCGCGCTCGCACGACCTGTGTAAAAATCAAACACACGGATTTTAGTGTACTGAAGATCCCCACATGAAAGAAACTACCTAATTACGTCCAGACTGTAAAATATAGCAGTTTCAGTACGAATAGGTTTAGGAAAGCCTTCAAACTTGCTCCAAATCTATATATACCCTATTCTAACTCAATTTTGGAGTTAGACATTACTTTATACAACAAAACATTCAGCCATTGAAGAGAGAAAAGTAAGGAGAAGAAGAAGAAGACCAAGGATTTTCATGGCCTCCTCCATCAACCTCTTACCGTTCATCGCTTCCATGGCCAACTAAACCTATATCTAGGGTTTCAATGAAATCCTTGCCAAGTAATAGGGTGTTATTTATGTTTTTCTTTTAGTTTTATTATGTATGGATGATGATTACATGTTTAGAGGATTTTTTATAATAAATCGTGCTTCTATTGATTAAATCATTACTTTCAAAATCTACTCTTGTCTTAGATTTATTTTGGTTGTGATGTATGATCTATATTTGCTGTGCTTGTATAGATTATTTGTATGTAATGGTACTTAACTGAATTGTGCTATCAAGCATCCGAATAGTCCATGCCTAGGAAAGACGGATTATGTCGCAACCCTAGTTTAGTGTGGGATAATTCGTGCTAACCGAAGATTGATTATGTTAGTGCTTGAACCATAGTTATCTTCTTGACTGAGGAATTGGGCTTGTAGCTACAAATCCCCATTATCATCCAACTTAATAAGCTAATTGAATTTATAAATATTCCTATTATGAAGCTAGTGGTGGATTTGCAATCCTAGATTCCTTAAACATATTTATAAAAACAACTTTTAAATTGCTTTCATAATTTAGATTTATTTTAATTAGTTTCATTAGTTTAATTACAATTCAAATCAAAATCCATTTTCTTAATTAATTAGATTTAGATTTTAAAACTAAAAGCTGTAGTAATTCAATCTCTGTGGGTTCGACCTTTACTTTCACTACTGCAAATCTTTAGAAAAGTAAAGTATACTTTTTATATCTTGATTCTGACAAGATCGCTATCCGAGAGAGAAGTACACCAAGGGTGGTCCCACTGATGACATATATGTCGGGGAGGAATACTATGCTGATGTTTATGCCAGCTGAAGACTTGGAGATAGTTAATAGTTTATTTATTTATGTTCAGACTATTTTGTTATATTTGGTACTTGGGCATATGTTGCTTCAAAACCTTATATACTTCCGCTGTAGCTTTACTGTTGTAATAACTCTAACGTTTGTAATAGAAGCAACTGCTATTTGTATCCAGATTTTTTTTGTTACTATTCTTGTTATTGACTAGTACTGTGTGGTGTGGATCATTAGTGACATTCACTCGTCATTCCCTATGGACCCAAAAAGGAAATTTATTTTTCTCTATTTTTGCAGCTCCGAGGCATGACTGATTTTCTGTCCAAATGTTTTTCACAGTTTTAAAACTTTTAAAAACTATTTGTTTTAATTTGTTGTACTAATCTGGGAAAATTTTAAATTAATCTGTGAGTTTTCAATTCTAATCGATCGAACTAGTTTTGATCCATTGAATGTTCGATCGATCTATCCTTCTTTGATCGATCGAAGTGTGTGAGAGAATATGGGATACTATTTTAATGTTCTAATTAATTTCATGAAGAGTTCATGGAATATGTGAATCAATTAGGATTTCCAGTAGATATATATATATATATATTGCTACATATGCGTAGTGTGTGTATGTCTAACCCTTTTGCAGCAAGTTAGACCACTGTTTCCCATGGCACCGAATGTCAACAAATTTTATTTTTGTATTGAATTTGTGACTAGTGATTGTTGTATTTATTTTAGTTTGGTTTTAAGGTATGTGTAAAGGGCGTTGCGACTTCATTTCTGCGAATAGGAGAGTCGCACCGGTTTTTCTAGCTTATATATATATATTAATTGCTATTTTCTTTTCTAGATAAATTGTAAGCTTCGAAAGAAGCATAGGACCAATGTAATAGAATTAGAAGAGAGTCTCACCGGTTTCCCTAGCTTATATATATATATATATGTATTAATTGCTATTTTCTTTTCTAGATAAATTGTAAGCTTCAAAAGAAGCATAGGACCAATGTAATAGAATTAGAAAATTCATGAAGATGGAGGACCAAGCCGATATCCATGAAGATGGAATCGGAGGCGATCAAACCAAGAAGGAGGTTCTATAGAAATAGAGCCATGGGAGATAGAGGCATCATTTGGATGCTTTATTTCATTTTTGTTTTTTTGTTTTATGTGCTTGGTTTGTGATTGTCATTTAATTATATTGTTACAACATGCATATAAAACAAGTCTTCTAAAATAAAATTCAAAAATCGTTTTCATCAAATTAGTAAACATTGAATGTTTATGGCTAGTGTGAAGAACTAATTTTTCCAAAAGCAAAATCCCTAACTATCAAATCTAGTGGGAGATGGTCATATTAATAACACCCATGATCTTCCATTAACGGTTCACTGTAAGATGAGTGGAGCATTTTATGTCACCTAGCCATGGGTGATTATTCCATACAAAGGATACAATACTCATATGTCACTAGATGTGAACTTCCCACAAATAGCATCAATCAGATGTGTTAGAGGGTGACCACCACACGGAGGCACTACTTGAGGTGGTTGTGATTAGATCCTAGTTAATGGTACATACTAGCTAAGTTATGGATAAGGGATCCCACACGGGGCATTATTCAAAAACTTAGAGATCAAAAGGGTTCGGGAGTCATAACTTGTTTTACAAGAGTTGCATAGCGAACAAGTCATCATGAATCGAGAGATCGAATATTGGCCACCACACAGAGGCTTTACTCTTTCGTTTCAATATTCCGACGACTTTGTTTTTTAAATAAGAGTTGTAAGGATTCTTTAATTTCAAACTGTCAAATTCTGGTATCCATATTTATTTTTGTCTATTTGATTTTTTTTAGTAAATCATAATGTCTGGATCTGCATATGGTCCACTTGCCACCATACTCACACAAAACAAGCTAATTGGAAACAATCACATCAAATAGAAATATAATCTGGACATTGTTTGTACTGCACAGGATCACATATATGTCCTCACTACCTCATGCCCTGCCGAACCCGAGATAAATGCTACGGTAGTTGCTAGATGCGAGTCAGAGGGTGACCACTACATGGAGGCACTATTCAAATGCGATGGCTCGTTTCTATATACTGGCCTCCATGGCTGGTGTGTTGTAACACCAGTGCCAATCGAACAATACTGCCAGTGCCATTATTACTTCTCTAAAAGAAATGTTTGGGGAACATGGCAGACCTGTTAGGCAGATTGCCATGCAAAAGATAATGAGTGCTAAAATGTTGGAAGGAACTCCAATCAGAGAACATGTTTTAAAAGTGATTGGAACTTTAAATGAACTGGAGACTCTGGGTGCCAACATTAACATACAGAACCAAGTTGATATGATCCTCAACTCCCTGTCTCCATTATTTGCTCAATTCAAACTAAACTATAATGTGAATCAAATGAATTTTTCTATGAGCGAATTGATGAGTTCTCTTCAAGCAGTAGAAGGGGGTGATCAAGCCTAGGGGTGACGTTACGAGCATTGAGAAAAGCTCTTTATCTTCCCAATCTATGTCGAAAGGTAAGAAAGGAAAGAAGAAAGCTTACACTAGTGGTCCAAGTGTTGAACCAGTCCCGAAGATTGCAAAATCTAAGGGAAAGGGCAAAGGCAAGGGGAAGGGAGGTAGTTAAGGCAAAGGAAAGTGTTTCCAATGCGGGGACAAAGGCCAATAGAAGAGCAATTGTCCGGATTTCTTAGCTACAAGAGTTTAAGGTATGATCGAATCACATGTGATTGAAGTAAGTTTCATAACGGATACTTTGAACATTTGATGCATTGATTCTGGTGCGACTAACCATATCTGTAATTCATTACAGAGGTTTAGATCAACCAGGAGGTGCAGTGATGGGAAGATCGCGCTTACTCTAGGTCCTACCACAACAATTTCTGCAGCTGCAATAGGAGTAGTTGTTTTAGAATTTTCAGACTATAAGACTTTGATTTTATTAGATGTACTTTACATCCCTTTAATGAGACGTAATTTAATTTCATTTTTAGAACTTTTAAATAAAAGTTATTCTTTCTCTTTTAGAGCTAAAGTTGTGATCAAAATAAATGGTTCTTTTATGCGTTTTGGTATTAAGTCAAATGGTTTGTATGTGATTACTCCAAATGTTTCTAAAGATTCTAACATGAAACTCAATAGCTTTGTGGTAACTCTACCATCTAAAAGAAAGAAACCTTCCACTAATCTAACAAGGCTTTGGCTCATGAGGCTAGGTTATATCAATCTGAACAGGATTGGCGGACTAGTCAAAGAAGGGATCTTAGGCGATTTGGTTCTCGAACCAATGGAAGTTTGTGAATCATGTTTAGAGGGAAAAATGACCAAAAGGCCCTTTTCTGCAAAGGGTAACAGGACCAATGCCTTGTTAGAATTAATTCATACTGATGTGTGTGGACCAATAAATATTAGAGCTATGGGTAGTTATAAATATTTCATTACATTGCTGATGACCACTCTAGGTATGGATATGTGTACCTAATGCAGCATAAGTCTGAAGCTTTTGAAAAGTTCAAAGAGTTTAGGGCTGAAGTGGAGAAGCAATTGGACACACATATCAAGACCATTCAATTTGATTGAGGTGGCGAGTACATCTCTAATGAGTTTATTGATCATCTCGTACAGAATGATATTCTATCATAGTTGGCTACACCTGGTACGCCTCAGCAGAACAGTGTAGCGGAGATAAGGAACCGGACTCTTTTAGACATTACTAGGTGGATTATGAGTTATTCCGAGTTGCCATTATTTCTTGGGGTTATGCTTTGGAAATCGCTGCATACATACTAAATCTTGTCCCAAGCAAATATATTCCTAAGACACCACGGGAGATGTGGATTAGATGCAAGGCCTCTTTGCAATATCTCCGGATATGGGGGTGTCCAGCACATATATTGAAAGGAAAGATGAGCAAATTGGAAACTAGATTAGAAGTATGTTACTTTGTAGGGTATCCAAAGGGTACTTATGGATGGCATTTTTTGATCTAAGAGAGCAGAAAGTGTTTGTTAGTACAAATGCCATTTTTTTAGAGGATGATTATATCATGAACCATAAACCTAAAGGAAGGATAGATCTGAGAGAAATAGATGGAGAGCCCTCCATTCCTTCAATAGTTAAAAGAGATATAAGTCAAGAAATCATCACATCTTCACCCATTTTCACATCGGTACCTCGTCATAGTAAGAGGATTATCAGCCAGCCTGATAGATACATGTTCTTAGGAAAAGTTTTTGAAACTTGTCTCCATATAATCTGAATCTGATCCTGCCATATACAAAGAGGCAATGACTAATGTTGATTCAACTCATTGGGTTAAAGCTATGAAGGGTGAATTAGAATCTATGGATTCCAACCAAGCCTGGGATCTTGTAGAACTTACAGCCAATATTAAACCCATTGGTTGTAAGTTGGTCGACAAGAGGAAGTGAAGATCTGATGGAAAGGTTGAGACCTTTAAGGCAAGGCTTGTAGTGAAAGGTTACACTCAAAGAGAGGGCATTGACTATGAGAAAACCTTCTTGCTGGTAGCCATGCTCAAATCCATCAGAATACTCTTATCCATTGCTGCATGCCTAGATTATGAGATCTTGCAAATGGACGTCAAGACTGCATACTTGAATGGAAATCTTGAGGAGGACATCAATATATAGTAACCAGAAGTCCATTTATGGGCTTAAGCAGGCATCCAGAAGTTAGAACATTCGATTTGATCAAACGGTCAAGTCGTTTGGTTTCATACAGAATCTAGATGAACCTTGTGTATATAAGAAATGTAAAGGTAAGGTGGTGGCTTTTCTTATGCTTTATGTTGATGACATTCTACTCATTGGGAATGATGCAGTGGCGTTGTCATCAATCAAGGTTTAGCTAGTTAGTACTTTTGACATGAAGGATCTAGGATAGGCGAGCTATATCCTTGGGATAAAACTCTTTCGAGATCGCAAGCGAAAGATAATGGGATTATCTCAAGATGGTTATATCGATAAAGTGCTAACTGGATTTTCCACTGATAATTCGAAGAAAGGTTTGCTACCTTTTCAGGCATGGTTTAGCATTCTCCAAGGACTAGTGTCCTAAGACACAAGAGGAGAGGAATCGCATGGAAGGAGTTCCCTATGCTTCGACAGTGGAAAGTCTTATTTATATGATGTTATGCCCAGATATCTATTTTGCCATTGACATGGTTAGCAGATATCAGTCAAATACAGGTCCAGAGCACTAAACAGCTGTTAAGCACATTCTTAAGTACTTGAGAAGGACTAAAGATTACATGCTTATGTACGGCGGGGATGTGACTGTCACCAAAATTGCCACCACTGACAATCTTGCAGATCCATTTACAAAGGCATTGCCACATAAGGTCTTTGATCATCATCTAGATAGTCTAGGTCTTAGATGTAATGGGTTATGAGTGCAAGTGGGAGTTTGTTGGGTTTGTGCCCTCAAACAATTACTTTATGTATGAAACATTGACATTTTAATATATGGATATCAGTTTTACATTTCATTATTTATGTTTCTTTCATGAGATGATTGTTAATCATTAAGTATTATAGTAAGTAATTCGTGTGTGTGTGAGATACATACAAGTGAGATACAAATTACTATTCAAGTCTAAATATGAAAAATTCTTCTTTTAGTACTACCTTTCCAAAAATTCCATTTTCAAGTCTCCAAGTGTCCGTTGACGAATAATGAGGCAAAGCACAACACACGAAGCTCTAAGTACCATTCCGTTAACACATCAAAAATATCAACTACAGTTCTTAATAACATGGATGAACATAAGAAAACAATTAATCACACTTAGTAACTCAAAACAACAATCAAACAAAGTTTTAAGAAAACAATGCATAGGATTGATCTTATGTAGGATCGATCATATAAGGATCTATCTTAGGTCTTCTTCTTCGTTGAATGTCAAGAAAATAGTGTGTAAAAATAGGACTTCAGGCATAACAGGATTTTTTTAATGATTATTAAGGCTTCTAAAGTTCAAAATAGTAGTATGTAAGTGAGTTAAGCTACTCACCTTGATCGGAATGGGTCTCCAAGGATTGAATTTGGAAACCCTAAGCTTGAACCTTCAAGATTTTGAGCTCTTACTTCTTTTCTGGTTCTTCTCTCTCTCTCTCTCTCTCTCTCTCTCTCTCTCTCTCTCTCTCTCTCTCTCTCTCTCTCTCTGTGTGTGGAAGTCTCTTACTCTCTCTAGTCTCAAATGTGTAGAAAAAATTAAGAGTGTATGTGTGTATAGATATTTATAGGGAAAAAAGTCCTTCTATCTCTATACACTTTCTCTTTCTCTATCTATCTGTGTGAGTGTGTGTATAAACATATGTGTACATGTGTTTGTGTGTGTAATCAAAGGTCAGAAGTCGAGATGGTGGGTGTGTTCATGGAGCATGATGAGGGTGTAAGTTTGAGGTGACCAAACATGATGACAGGAAAGTGATCATGCATGGGAGGGTCTGCGGACACGGGGAATCTGGGAATCCACCTCCGTTTTCCTTCTCGGGGTTTCAGAATTGATTTTCCTTATTTTGAAATTGATTTGAAAAAGGTCTGTTGAAAACAGATACAGAGTCGCCACATGGTCTTTAAGGAACCAAGAAACCTAATTTTGGCTCACCCAAACGGATAAAGGGGACCGACCCTTCATAACCAAAGAACTTAGCTCGGGGTTTTGGTACGAGAGAGGAAGGAGCCTTTGCCACAACTAAAGCACCCTCAACTCGCCCCGTCCCTCAACCGGCCTCAATTAGCATCCAAATAATCATCTTATACTATGTTTAGTTCGACAATTAATACTATGATAGTATATTACATCACATAAGAATCTTAAAATGGAAGATCAAAATATAAGATATCATTCATAAGATCTAAGCCAAATACCACACAATGCAAAGGTAAAAGATCACACAAACAAACCTAGGAAAAATTGTCTTATCACATATCAAGTAATCAAGTTTTCCTAGATCAAGTAATCAAGTTTTCCTAGTCTAGAAAGGGAACATGAGTTATTCTTGAAACAAAAAAATCAAAGAAAACAACGATGCTTAGCAAGCTAGAATGATGCATGTTAATCTTTTAGAAAAAAAGATCTCTCAATCCCCGGGACGGATGACAAAGGATGATTAGATCGAAAGGGGAAGCATGAACATAAAATCAAATTCATTCCTTATAATCCTCATAGATTAGGAATCATTAAAACTCCAAATCTTGCATGGGTGCAATGTATGGTTCTAGAATGTGCAAAGGTTGTAGTGTGTTTTGTGTGCATGGACTTTCTAAAGTGACTTAGAAGTCTAGAGTATGCATGAATGTATGAAACAAATTATTATAGGATGTATACAAATGTAGTGTGAACTATTTCCTAAGATATGAGCTAATTTGGAGTGCATGTGAGTATCAAATCAAAGAATGAAAGTAAAAGCATGCTTGCTATGAATAGTAGACAAAACAGTGAGTTGGTTTTGTAAAAATGGAAAAGAGGGGTTGGGAATGTTTATAATGCATGATTTTTTTTATGGAGATAATCCTTATTGTGTCTAAAACACATATCAAAAAGCTAAACTCCAATAACTATTACAAATTAAGAAAAATCATATGAAAAAGAGGGGTTGCTCAGAAACAGAGTCCATACTGTCGACTGAAATGTCAAAAACTCTTAGAAAATGAAAACAAAACATCTAGAGGCCCTTATGATATATCAAGTTCCCTAAGACACTGAAGTTAAATGGAAAAATGAGTTGTGATCACTCGTTTTGGAAAAGTTTTCTGAAAGACAAGTTGAAATTCAACCTAGCTGCTGTGACAGAAAAACAGAATGTCTAGAAGGAATGTTTGGACCAAAATGGGACCCTTCCAAGTATTTTTAGATCAAACCAAAAATCATGGGTGTTCTCTAATGAGTTAGGAAGACTTTTCAAGTGCTAGCTAATGACAGAATACCTCTTCGTCAATTGGAAAAACCGCTTATTCGAGAAAAGTGGGGCTTTAGTTTCTTTCAACTCCCTGCCCGATTGATAGAAAAATCACCCTCTGAGTATTGAATTCTAGAAAAATCTATGAACTCAGATTATTCACTGTTTTGAAGATTTTTGAGAAAACAATGTGTATTTCTTTAGAATCTAAATATTGGGATTTTAGAGGGGTTTTGAAATAGAAGGTTTTGAAAGCATATTTTTAACATCAAATGGAGATTATGACCTCTTGGAATATCAACATTAAACTCACATCAAGAACCTCCAAGATTGTTGGAGAGATTTGTTTTCATTTAAATGTAACTTCAAGAATATATAGGAATGTATTGAAGTCATAATCATCATCTATCAAACATGTTTTTGAGGTCAAAAGCTACTTATGCATAAGGATTCGCTCACCTCAAACTTCATGCCATCATTTAGGTGATGAAGAACTAGTAAGTAAATAAAGAAAATCAAAAGAAATGAGATGAAGAAGAGATTAACATAGTATGTAAATAAGCAAGTAAAGCAATCAATAGATGATATTCAATGAGATTTTGGACTTGTAGCTTGGTGTTTCACACATATATGGTGACTTTGGACATGGAAGTAGCTTCCTATCTCATAAATACTCACTAAAATGGTGGTTGGGTGTATTGAATGTGAAGTAAAGAGGAGTAATGAAGTAAAAACAAGGTTGAAAAGTCACTTTGTTGGAAATCAAGAGGAAGAAGCTCACTTTCACTATCCTGACCTTAACTCTACAATTTTTTCTCTATAACTTTTCTAAGATTTATATTTGCACCCCCCTAAATGAGAAGTCAAGGGAGGTTTATATAGACCAATTTGGGGGTGGTTTTCGGGTTTAAAGAGTACTCCCATTGGTCCTAAACATCTGTGAACAAGGAACTACGTCGTTTTGGTTTTTAATTAATCAAATTGGACCCCCAAAATAAATTACAAAAATGGATTGTTCTAGGGTAGAGTGTCGCGACAGAACTGAGCCTATGCCACGGCGATAGTGGGCCAGTGCCGCGGCGGCACTGCTCCTCCAATGTCCGAATAATACTATTTAGGCCCCCAGAGGTTTCGGTATTTGCGAAAAAGCCCTATTTTGTCCGAATTTCACAGAAAATGCGTACAAACTAAATTGAGCTTATGATATACCGTTGGAAAGGTAATAGAGTCTACTTTTCATAAAAGATAATTCAAAGTTAGGTCACTTTGAAACGTTTTGTAGTATTTGTGATAAAAGCCGATTTCATCATCTTTTTCACCTTAAAAAATCTATAATAAATTCGTTTCGAATCCAGAAATTATGTGCGATATACCGTTGGAAAGCTATTGACCTCTAGTATCCATGAAAAATATTTGAAAAATAACACGGCACTCCAGTTTCAATGTCAACTTTTGGTCAAACCGGTCAAACCAGGGACTTCCAAGACGTTCTGGGAATCTTTGGGAGCTCCCAAGAGCTGACATTTTCGTTTAATTTTCTTTTAAAACTCATTTTGGTACTTTTCACATGATATAGAATGATCTCAGAACTTTCTGGAGAATTCAGATGATTTTGGTCAAACCTGGGTCAAACCGGTCAATAGGGACTTTTCGAGAATTTCTAGGACTTTCGGGGGTTTCTGGGAGCTGACGAATTTGCCTGATTATGCTTTCAAAACTCATTTTATCACTTTTCTCATGACGTAGCAAGTTTCCAAAACTTTCAGTCCAAATCTGAGAGTGTTTGGGCTTTCCGGGGCATTTTCTGAGTATTTTGAGAGATAGAACTAACTTCTATGAGTCCTTTCGATCATCGTGAACCACCAAGCTATGAGTCTCCTAAATCTGATAGCCAACAAAAAGGGGTGTCTATAGGGTCATGATAGGGCTTGAGAGGTTGGAAGGAGTATACAAGTGGTTGTTTCAGATATGCAGGGCGGTGTGGTGGTGATAATAGTGATGTAGTGGAGTGCTGAATGCTGCAGCCATTTGGCAAAGATGAAGGCAAGGATCGATCTTCACAAGATCAATCTTGCTAGGATCGATCTCGGGCTTTATTTCAGCAAAAGTTCCCATTTGTAAACCAAATACATAAATAAACTTAGAATCTGTAAATACATTTAAGAAAATACGAAAGTGATATTAATACACAAGAAAATTACATAGGAAAAATCTAGGGGTAACAATCTCATCCACCTAATAAGGATTTCGTCTCCGAAATCAAAAGCTAACTAGTCCTGAAATAACGTTGGATTCTTATCTCGCATTTTTTATTCTAATTCCTAAGAGGCATCCCCTTCGTCATGATGTCTCCATTATACTGTGACTAACAAGATTTCTTTGTTCTATAGTTTTTTGGTACCTTGGTCCAAAATTCCTACGGTCCCTTCGTAGTAAATGCGTTGTCACTTACTTCTATACCTTTGAAGTCGATTTTATGCGTTGAATCGTGAACACGCTTCTTCAGCATGCTGACATGAAATACACTATGCACATTTAACATCTTAGGTGGTAGTGCATGTCTATATGTAACTTTTCCATATAATGCTTCGAATGGGGCCATTCCAATGCTCGAATTGTAACTATTGTTGTAAGTAAATTCTATCAAAGGTAGATGGCTTTCCCAAGTACCTTCAAAGTCCATTACATATGCTCTGAGATAACTTCCATTACCTAATTGGTTCGCTCTATCTGACCGTCCGTTTGGGGATGAAAAGCAAAACTTAGTCGTAATGTAGTTTGTAATACTACTTGCAGGCTTTCCCAAAATCTATATGTGAAACGTGGGTCTCGATCTGATACTATTGAGATTGACACTCCTTGCAGTCTTACTATTTACTGTATATACAATTAGCTCATTCTCTCCATTGAGTATGTCAAGTTGTAGGATATAAAATGGGCAGATTTGGTAAGTCAATCTACAATTACATAAATCACATCATGATTTTATTGTGTCCTTGGCAAACCTACCACGAAAACCATGGTGATATCTCCCCACTTCTACCCGGGAATAGGCAAGGGTTGTAATAATCCTGCTAGTTTCTAATGATCGATTTTGACTTGTTGACATATAACACACTTGGACAAATAGTCAATGACAACTTTCTTCATTCTTTTCCACCATAAACTTCTTTTGATATCTTTGTACATTTTCATCTATCCAGGATGAACAGTCAATCTTGATCTGTGTGCTTCTTCCAAGATATCCTTTCTTAGCTTTATATCTTCTGGCACACATAGTCGATTCCTACATCAATATCCACTGTCCGTACCAATATTCCAATCTGTGGATTCTTCCCAATCTGTGGATTCTTCCAAGATTCTACTTATAATGGTGGGTTATACTATGAGGCATCCAAAATGCTATCCTTCTCTAGATTCTGACATTTGAATACCATATTTTGATAAGATCTCCAATGCCTACCACTCTTTGATCATAAGAGGAACAATTAATCCACGAGGCTTCTGGCTCAATACGTCAATGACTACATTTGCTTTACTAGGGTAGTATTGCAAGGTGAATTCATAGTCTTTGAGCAATTCCATCCATCGCCTCTGTCTCATGTTTAGATCATTTTGAGAAAACACACACTTGAGACTCTTTTGATTGAAGGTGACCAAAGCGGATGATGGTAAAGTGACAAGGCATGGGAGGGTCATGATAGAGCTTGGGAGGAGTGTACAGGTTGTTGTTTCAAACGTGTAGGGGCGGTGTGGTGGAGATAATGGTGATGTAGTGGAGTTCAGAATGTTGTAGCCATTTGGAAAAGATGAAGGCAAGGATCAATCTAATCTTTACAGCATCGATCTTGCTAGGATCGATCTTAGGTTTTCTACTTAGTAAAATTTTAGAAAAATAGAGTATAAAAATAGGACTTCGGGTAGGACTGAAATAAGTCCTTTTTTTAATGATTATTAAGGCTTCTAAACTTCAATGTAGTGGTATGTAAGTAACTTAAGAGACTCACATTGATCGGTTAAGGTATGTAAGGCTTGAATTTGAAAACCCTAAGCTTGACCTTCAAGCTTTTGAGCTCTTACTTATATTTTTTTGGTTCTTATCACTCTTCTCCCCTCTCTATATATATATATTGGGAAGTCTCTTACTCTCTCTAATCTCAAATGTGTAGGAAAAATTACGAGTGTATGTATGTATCAATGTATGGGTTTTTATAGAAAAAGAGTCAAACTTCTCTTTCTATCTACACTTTCTCTTTCTCTATCTGTGTGAGTGTGTGTATAAGCATCTATGCATATATGTTTGTGTGTGCAGTCAAAGGTCAAGAGCTGAGATGGTGGGTGTGATGATGGACCATGATGAGGGTATAAGTTTGAGGTGACCAAAGAAGATGATGGTGAAGTGACAAGGCATGGGAGGGACATGATAGAGCTTGGGAGATTGGGAGGAGTATACAGGTGGTTGTTTCAGATGTGCAGGGGCGGTATGGTGGTGATAATGGTGATGCAGTGGAGTGTAGAATGCTGCAGCCATTTGGCAAATATAAAGGTAATTATCGATCTTCTAAAGATTGATCTTCAAAGGATCGATCTTGGGCTCTATTTCAGCAAAAGTTTCCATTTGTAAACCAAATACATAAATGAACTTAGAATCTATAAATACATTATAGAAAATACGAAAGTATTATTAATACATATAAGAAAATTACATAGGAAAAATATGGGGGTTATAATAACCACTAGAAAAATTAGTGTCAACTTTTGAACTAAAGGAGAATAAACCATAGGGGTAAAGTTTTCTGAAAAAAGAAAAAAAGAAAAAAAAAATTAAACATATGGACCAACAAACGGACAACCTATACAGAGGGCATACCCAGGCTAGGAGGAAAACAAAAGGATGGCAATCCATGTAAGAACACCTAGATTGAAAACCATTGTTTACAAACTCAACTTTAAATTGAGGCTCACAATCATATACCAAAAATAGTATGGTATGAGTCATGAAAAGAAATGTACCAATGTTTGTTTGAATTAAAAATAAGTTAGGTATTAATTTTTGATAATTTAAGTACTTCTCTTTTGTTGATATATACCTTTCATTGCCGAAAATAACTTCTCTTTTGTTGAGTTTTATAGGCATAGACACATAGTATGTCCCACTGAAAAGATTATTCATGTGACATTTGTTTTATTGCTTCCATTCAAAAGTTTCTTGTGAAAAAGTTGTATCGTGTACTCAAGGCTTGCACCCAAGGGCCTTTTCTCTATTCTAAAAACTAAATTGTAAAACTTCACATCATATAATGGCCTTACAAATCAAAATAGCATTATTGGGTAGGGTATGGGTCATTGTGGAGGTTGATATGTGCGTACATCATTTTCTTTGATTGTCTATCTTCTTTTCTTAATATTAATAAAAGAATTTCAAACAGAAGACCCCAAATATTTTAGGACAATGTTTTCTTTTAAAGTCTGACGAAAACAAGCTTAAACGTTAGCTGTTAATATAATGCACCAAGATACGAGCTAGTTTTTTTATTTTTTATTTTTTTTTCTCTGATATAAAGGTTGACATAATAATATATGTGCATAATGAAATTGTTTTATTGATGTCGTCTGTCATTATATATTTTTTCTCAATTTTTTAGTTTATGAACTTGTTTTTGAAGATAATTTATATTAAATTTGGTGTTTTTGCAATGATATGTCCAGGATGTATTCCCCTTAATTGTAACTCTATTACTCTCATATTTTTACTTTGTTTTAAGGATGCATATAATAGAATTTTACTTTATTGAAAAATTTAAGTTTGTTTATGCTTTTATGTTGGATTTCATGTGAGTTTACTTCTCATCCATTTATTTTTGTTGTATCATATCCACAATTTAGTGTTTTTTTTTTCTTTCTCATTTATGTAGTTATAGAGTACGTAAGTTTATTGTCAAAAATATAATATTATGCAACTTTAGATCTAGAACTCCATATTTTTAAAATTATTTAAGGACTCATGTAAAAGTAAAAGTTGTTGGTGAATTTGTACTGTGTGATAACAAAAGATAATAAAATTATTTGTTATTACAGCTATAACAGATAATATTAATTTTTATACAAGTTGTAATATTGTCTGTTACAACTACAGGTAATGTTGTAATTAGTTTCACAACATCTGAAATGGTTACAAGTCATTACTTTTTAGTTTCTTGGGTGCATTTTTAGTTTTAAATTTTTGGGATATTTTTTCTAGAGGAATGCATTTTTTTTTTGATGTACACCATTTTTTTTTTCTTTTTTTTGGCTTTGAATCCACTGGCAAAATTTATTTCCTTGAAGCAATTTTACCTATACTATTTTTCTTCTTTTTATTTCAGTCAAACAACATATATATTGCAAAAAAACAATCCATATTATCACTACACCAAAAGTGTCAAACTGGCACGTTTCGCTCATATTCATTTGGCACTGTTTACAAAATTTGGAACAATTTTAGGCCATTTAGGAACAGTTTAGAACTGTGCCAAATCTTGCACAGTTTAAAGCAGTGCCAATTTGAACATAAAAGTAATAAAAAAAAAAGGAAAGAAACGGTTGGCCGTGAATCATACCTTAAAATTCTCCCTCGATATTATTGATGTTTTTATGTGTAGGGTGTATCTTGCTTATACTAAAACACCCCCTCTCATCCTATCTCGCGATAGACCTCTACTTGACATCCTTTTAATCGGATTAATAATCTAAGCATGTCCTCAACTAATATATATGTATAAATATACATTACAAAAGAATGTCTAAAGGGTGTAAGATTGCAAGTGATAAAATATCATTCAAAAACCACATGATTCAAGTAGCAAGCAATATGATATGCAAATAGGGAACTATAGATCTTACCCGGGATCCGGCCGCGAATATTAAACGTGCGGTGCATGAAAATAAAATAAAACCTAAGAAAAAGAGTCTCTAATCACATATACACATAAGGCAAGATCCTAATTCTAAGGTGTCGTGCATGAGATCATAAAATCAATAAAATCAAGGAATTAAACAAACTAGAGTAAGGGTTGAGAAATCGTACCTCAAAGGCGCTACAAAACAAAGGTTAGTCCATATACTTTAGAAAGAATGTATAGTATTAAATAATTATTCCTAAACGTCTAGCTTAATTCTATCAAGTAGAAGAAATAACACAATTATGAATTCTAATACCAATCTACATGGATGAATGTGTATGATTACATAGATGTGAACAAGAATGAGCTATTGGATTATTCCTTGATTTGGATCATTTAGCCTCTGTATTTAAGCTTAACTAATCATTATTAACACATGGTTTAAGCCCTAGGTCATGGAAAGATCATTTGGACCATTGTTTGCAAAATATATCAAAATTGTGACAGAATTTTGAAAATTGCTGAGAGCAGGTCAGAACTTCAACAAAATATAAAACATGCTTTCCATGGTTTGATCTTGATGATATTTGGACACAAGGTGCCTCTGTGAGTCTAGTTTTTAACCCAAAAAGAAAATCAAGATTTGAACAGTTAGATCTCTGGGGATTGGACAAACACTAGATGTCACACAGGGACTTACAACTCTCCGTCCAAAATTTTTGTATGATTTTCTAAAAATCGAACAAAAATCAGAAATGCTTGGATCTTTTTAGGGTAGCTTCTTAACACATTAAAATACTTAGAAATTTTATTTTGGGTCAAGAGAGCTTGATTAAGGTTCTGATTTACTTATTTCAAAAGAGTGTTACTGTTCTGCTCTGGACAGATTATAGTTGTTCCACAAAACCCTTGACCAAACCACTCTAAACATGAAACTTCCTTAAAACAAAAGTTACAGTGGTAGAACTTTGATTTATAAACACTTTCCTTTTAGTTTTATTCAGTTCCAACGGTTCGATGTTTAACTAAAAATCTATGATCAAAACCAGATTGTGAACTCACTACATCATTTATCAAATACAACTTTGTTAATTAATTTCATCCATGAGCCATGGAATTTGGCTTGAACCATACTACCTCTCCTACCATTTGATGGTCATGGAGACTAACTACATTCATATCTTGAAAGTCTCAAAGAAAAATGGAGAAATTCCATGAGACCTAAACATAACAAACCCAAAACTATGAAGATAGGTTTAGATTTATTAATCAAGTGTACTAATATCAACTTCAATATTCTTGTAAATCATGAGCTTACAAAAGAATTAAAGGGTTTCAAGTCTAAGGATTCAAGTAAGACATTGAGGGTCTTATGAATCTCAAAGATTAAAAGGAATAGAAAAAGAAAATTCAAAGACTCTAAGTATATTTGTGATTAGAATATAATTAAGACTAATTAACTAAAAGTTTTACCTCCAAAATATTCCTCAACTTTGTGATTTTGAAGAACTTCCAAAGACTTATCAAGCTTTCCACCCTCTTTAACTCTTCTAAAACTCACTTCTAATTGCGTTTAGAGAATAAATTTTGAAAGTTTTAGGACTTGGAGAACTAATAATAACCTCTAGATTCAAAAAAAAATCCAATCCCATGCAAGAGGATATTCATCCTCTATTTATAGACAAATTTAAAGGGGTATTTTAGTTATTTCAGAGTAGAAAATCCTAATTCGGACTGTCCTTTGGTAGTACAAAATGTGCTGTATTACAGCTGGCTGTTACAAAATCATGGCACTCAATGGAGATGGAAGCGGCACAAACTGAGTGCTGGTACAGCACTTACTGAATGCCGGCATAGTATTCATTGAATGCCGCAGCGGCACTCAATGAATGCCGTAGACAACTCCATGGACTGTCGTCTTTTCAGGATTTCCAATTTTAATGGTACTTGAAGCATTTTAGCGGCAGTTAATGGCTGCCGGTGCAGTTCTCACTGAATGTCATTCCAACAGTCAGGGAGTGCTATAGCGGCAACCCATAATTGCCGCATGTGGGCCCAAGTGTCATTTTGCCTATATTTTCCTTTTCCCTTTCCTTTCTGCTTTTTTTGTTTAAGTTGGAGAAGAGCTTGAATCATCTTTGGAAGTCCTAGATTAGTTCGGACATTGTTATCATTGGATTTAGAGGTAATACTCCCCTTCGTCCGATGTTTGGTCAAAATTTGGGTGTCTGCAATATGCAAATCAAGGAAAAAGAGGCTAGAATCCAAACTAGAAGTGCCAGAAGTCAAATTAGGAGCCGAATTAAAATCAACGGTCATTATTAAGAATTTAAAGCTTTTAGGATCTCCCGAAAGTCAACAGTCAATGCTAATTCCTGGCAGAAGTCAACACATTGGAGTTTAGAGGAATAAATTTAAATTCGAGATACAATTCAAGGTAATCAAAATCAAGTCTAACAAGGATTCCCATGATCCAGAATCATCTGAATCCGATAGTAGGCGGCATTCTCAGCAAAGATCGAAAGCTAGGCTCAGAACATCAAAATCAGCTTTGGAATCAAGCCCGGGATAGTTAAAGGTTGAATTCGAACATATCATGTCAAAAATAAGCATAGTCGTATGTCCATCACACTGAAATAATCAACTTTGGATCATCGGTGAAAAAAAGGGCTCCGGTTGATTTATCGGCACTTAAAATCAAGGGATAAAGGCACGGCTGCAAATCTAGGATTACCGAAAGTTTTTTTCGGTAATATTTGGATGAAAATGCAGATAAAAATAGGAGTTTCACAAGTTGAATCTACCCAATTGGAAAATCAGAGAAGAAGCAGTAGCCAATCGAAGTTTTGAAGCTCGATCGAAAGTCAAGTGCAAACAAGGTCATTTTCGAGTTTCAAACAATCTTCGATCCAACCATACAGAGTAAAAGGAGATATTAAACCAAGCTCGAATCTTTTTGAATCGTCCAAATCGAATGTCTGGATTGAAAAATATCGACAATCGAAGTTCAAGATTGATCGACTGTCCCGATCGAACATATGCAACCTACCTCTTCTAATTCACCTACATGGGATTAAAACCCATATATGGTTTCCCATATTTCTGTATAAATAGAGGGCTTACCCCCCCCCCCCCCCCCCCCCCCTCATTTGATAAGTAGTCATTCCCTAAAAAATCCCCCCCTCACTATGAAGGATCTTTTGGAAAACCCAAAGGCCATTTCCACCAAGGCTTTGTTGGTTAAGTTTGCAAAACACACCACCATCTCACCACACTGAACTTTGCCTCCACCAAAGAAACCCACCATCACCACACCACTTCCCACTGACCCAAGCCAATCACAGCCCAAAAAAGAAACCAAAAGACCCAAAAAAATCAAACTTAGCCAAATAAACCCTAAGTCTTTATCACAGAATTTAAAAAAAAAAAAAAAAAAACCAAACAGGCCTTTGAACCTCTCATTTTGTCTCACTGTCGACACCAACACCTTCCCGCCAACCAGACAACAACACCGTCATGGATCCAACACCTAACACCACCTCCAAATGCTACACGTGCCGCCCAAAGACACCCACATGTCGTTGTCCCTTCCAGGCCCTCCGTTGTCGATTCTAGCCATAATCATTGGTGGCCACCTCTACCAACACCATCGACTGGTGTAGACAATCTGAATGCCACTAGTGCCGCCGTCGTACGACAAAAGGAACCATTGGTGTGGCATTCATGTGCCTCCATTGTCCGTGCCGCCTCTCCCACGCTCAAACGCTGACTCAGTGCCATGTGGCTCCATGTGGACCACTCACCATTTGATATGTGTCACGAGTCAGAATCCTGACATGTGTTTGAAAGCCGCCATGGTGTACGTGCTACGTGTCATGTTCATACAACACGTGTCACCACTAGAGTATGAAACATGTCCGAAAATCATCGCCACGTTTTAGTTCCGCACACTACGTGGCCAAATCAACCGCTAACACATATCCTACCGCCGTTGTTTGATTACCATGTGTCATTTGTGGGTCCTACTTTGTTCGTCATTTTATGCTATTCCGTGTCCAATATTCAAGGAATGGGCACTTATTCCTAGCTAATTTGGTCATTCCGAACACAACGTTGAGGTCAAAATCGCAAAATTCCAACTTTTTAGACCTTTTTGACTTTTTGTAAGTCCTTTTCTAGTCCATCCGGCTAGATTTCAAGCTCGTCGGTCTAGCCTTTCTGAGCCCAGACCCGATTTGGCCCATATTAGTTACTTTCCAAGTTATTTTATCCCTTCTGGACTCATTGGTGATGTATGTTCGGGCTAATTCTAAGTTAAATTTCAATCCACGCCTCTAAGGCTCATTCCTTTGCCAATTTTACAATGTAATACTCTCAAAACCCGATTTCTCTCTCTCTCTTTTTTTTTTTTTTATATATGTCTTTGCTAAAAATACAAAAAATAAATAAATAAATAAAGAAAAGTACAAAAACACAAAAATACTTGGATCCCAAATGCCACTCTTGCTTGGACTGTCTCAGGTAAATCTTTCAATCCCTAATCATTGCGGGTCGGCTTCGTCCGATAGACCCATTTGAGCTTCTGGTTCTGGATAGCTTTTATTTCTTGTACTTTTTCATGTCTTTGGTGGTCCGGCTTCTTGATAAGTCCATCTTTTTCATTTTATTTTAACTTGGTGGTCCGGCTTCTTGATAAGTCTACCTTTTTTCATTTTCTTTTAACTTGGTGGTTCGGCTTCCTGATAAGTCCACCCTTTTCATTTTCTTTTAATTTGGTGGTTTGTCTTCCTGATAAGTCAACCCGTGTTTCTTTTGCTTTTAACTTAGTGGTTCGACTTCTAGGTAAGTCCACCTTTTCTTTCCTTTTAATTTTTGGTAGTTCGACTTCTCGGTAAGTCCACATTTTCTTTTCTTTTAATTTTTGGTGGTTCAACTTCTCGGTAAGTCCACCTGGTCAGGTAACCTGACCTTTTTCTTTTCTTTTATCATGTAAAAGTATTTATCATTTTTTCTTATAAGAATTCTCTCCCACATATCCAAATCGTATTAATCTATATCATACTCGACTCACCCAAATCACAAACCAGAACTACGTTTGGCCTGATTCCCGTCTTGGGATACGCAAGCAACTCTCACAGAGTGCGGCCATACCTACATTCCCACTTCCACTTTTTAAAACTTGTTTATCAATTAATATGCCCCATTTTAATAAACATCTTTAAAATCAGCAACCGTGGTTTCACGGATGTTCGAGGGTACCTAACACCTTCTCTTGACATAATCGAGTCCCCAAACACATCTCCAAATCTATGGTTTACTCATGGCTTTTCAGAGTCACAATTTTTCAAAGGGCCCCACATTTCAAAATTAAAGGTAAAAAGAAGTCAAAGAAGATTTTGTCATCTTTGCAGGGATCCTAACATCTAAATGTTAGGTGGTGACTCTGAACATTTCGATTGGTCCATACCACTCTTTTCATACCTTCTCCCAATGAAACACCGTCACATATTCCCGAAGGGATCGTCCATCATTGAGAGGGTGAGCGTGACAATTGGCAACTCGAGTTCACTGTTAGACTTCTTCTTTGGGCCCTACCACTCTTTCCAGTTCATTGTTAGGCTTTACCGTTATGTTTTGTAACTAGGCGTATGTTGCCTCGAGACTTTTGTATTCTATTTCTAATCTTTGATGTAATAGCTAGGATGTTTGTATTATACTCAGCTTGACTATATTGTTGTTCTTTCTATTTATTGTTAGTTAGAACTGTATGGTGTGGACAATTTAGCGACTTCACCAGTCATTCCCTACGAACTCAAAAAAGATTTTTTTTTTTTTCTATTTTTGTTGTTCCGGGGCATGACATAACCGCGCTCTAATAGCTGTCTAGCTTAACTATGCTCTAATAGCTGCCTATCCGTACTCCAATAGTTATCTTACCCGCGCTCCAGTAGCCGTCTAGCTTAACTGTGCTCCAATAGCCGACTATCCGTCATCCCTAACCCCGAGGCCATCCAAGAACCATCCACCACATTGTACCCTCGTTAAAAACTGTCCCAACGTAGGACGAACAAAACTGACAAGCATGCCAAATTCGATAACATGCGCCACAAAATGAACGATTGACCGACACACTTTCCGTTGATGTACAAGTATCTCATGCACGTGAGGTACAAGTCATTTAAGCATACCTACTTCCAACACATAACAATCCACATAAAGTCTGTATAACCCAGTTTATTACTTCTAGAAAGTATATAAACGAGGAAACATCATAATAGTGAGCAAAAATGGAAAAACTTTTTGAAACTGTTAAGCTCGAGTGCTTGGGTAGGCTCGAGTGCTCAGGTCTATGTGACCACTAGATTCACTCGAGTGCTCGCTTTTACTGAAATATGTCTTCTACATTTAGTGAAAACTATTTTCCTTTGTGATCAGATTACAAAATTCCAAGTAATGAAGAAACTATTCTATATCAAGCTCATCTAGGATAGGAACTACACATGCAAAACATTAAACTAGCATTACTATAAAATATCATAATATCTCAAGCTTAAGCATTACATGCATGAAGGTTTAAGACATATGCAAACATAGAAACATAAGGATCTACCCAAGGTTTACTAAACGCGAGCGCTCGAATGGTTTGATCGCTTGACTTTATGCCAAGGATATACTTGAAAAGATCCAGGTAATAATGGAAAAATCTGGGTAATAATAGAAAAATATGTTGTCAGATCTAACTAATCCTCTTAGCAGATACAACAATGTCCTTTCAGATCTGGTGGCTTACTCATGCTAATCCAGCTTTGTCTTAATCAGATTCTATCACAGCCCAGTCCCACAATAGCGGAACCAAAGCCCATGGCACACCACCGAGACTAAACCAATTCATTAACGTTCCCAAAAGACTTAATTTAAGAATACGCCGCAGAATGAACAATAGTAAAAATTCACATTTTCAGACCCTAAAAGTTTTGCCCATTTGAAATCACTTAAAGAAACACTCCTTTTTGAAACCAAAGATCCAGTCGACTGATCAGAGGTCCGGTCGACTGGAATTGCAAACTATAGAGAGCTCAGAAACTCAGCATCCCATCCAGTCGACTGCGTCCTATGTCCAGTCGACTATTTTTCACAAACTGATGCAGTGAATTGGTCAACAAAAGCCCCGGTCGACTGTTTTCATAAACCAGTCGACTGGTTTCTTTGCAGTAGCACAATTTGCAGAATTTCCTAAGTTTAAAGGTTTTTTTAAACATCCAGGGACCAAACACACACCCCCAAACTCTTCCCAAAATGATCATAACTAGATTATAACATAACTGAAACATAATTACAACAGATTACTATCTATTACAACATTATGAATTCGTTCTACCATACTAAGTTAAACATAGATTAAAATTCATAAAATCCTTATTACAATCTTGTATTACAAAGCTATGAGGTACGCATACTCCATCGCCCTCTAATTGGATTCCTAATACCCTGCGATCACTTTCCCGATTCCTCGCCGGCTTTAACATCTAAAATAGTTATTTGGATAACCACACATATTCGATTTGTTTAAGCTAATACTTAGTGAATAAAAAAACAATGCACATGAATGATAAGCATGCTCGCATTCACATCCTCTACATTTCATACTAGTCTCCGGAGACTCATGTGTACGTTCCACACTTCTGGTCTGCGACTCCTTGCCTATAAGTCTACGCGACAAGGTAAGACTCACGTTTTTTTTCTTCAAACGTGCGACCTTATGCCTATATCGGCTCCACAAAATGGCTTGGTACCACGTGCTCCTCTGACCTAAATAGCAACTAAGCATGCTCAAATATATTTTACCATGCTTTCGACATAATCAAAACATTTTTCCGTACAATTAGGCCTACTTATCAATATAGTTGCCCAATATGAACTGAACAATATATCTCTGTGAACCAACACATGCTTTTTACATCACACATGAATACATATTAAGAAATCATTCCAAAACACATAGTTGAATCACTCACCTCTGATTAACGCTCTTAAAATTTGATCCAAAGAAAACCCGAGCACAAGGATCGTGCAGAAGTCCATCTAGTATAGTTTTGATCGATCAAAAGTCTGATTATCAACTTTTTATGAAAATTCTAGAAAATTAGTTTTCGAAAAACTTATCCAAACAAGTCCTAACGGATATCAAAACGATGGCCTTACCTCGAGAAGTTTGAATATAAAATTTAGGAGAAAACAAATAGACGAACTGTCATCTTTTGGCGTCGCGAAGATCAAAGCTCCAAAATCTCCCTTTTTGGCCTCTCTAGCTTTTAAGGTAGAACTTTATAAAAATATTTCAGTCACCTCTATCTATATATAGGCACAACTCTCAAAAATTGTGTTTACCTCCCCGCCAATTCTCAAAACTCCTAATTATTCTCCGAAACTTCTTACATGCCTAATTCATTGCTTCACGAGTGAAAACTAAAAACTATAATAGTTTTCACCTACGTTCCGTTTGGTTGCTAAAACGCGAATTCACATGATTTTACGAAATTACTAATTAGCCTACCAATTATGTAGCGTGTTAATTCGTCCTCACCAGAATACTAAAATCAACAATAGAAATAAATTCTAAACTAGATAATAATACCGATAGTGAAATACACAGGTAAACATTTCTTTCAGATAAACACTTAGGGTATTCCACAATAATTGTCTCAATCTCGGAGAGACGTCACAACATCAAATGTAACACCTGTAATTTTTGGTCATTAATAATATTAGCTTTTTTGAATTTCTGTATTGGACCGACTATATCGATATATTATTTTAATTACGTGACGGTATGGACGTGTTGTAGTATTACCATATAGACTGTAGTAACCTTACCGACTCGACCATAATAAGATTTAACTTAGTCCCGTACCCAGACCCAAACCCGGACATTAGAAATAATACCAGTTTGCACGTAATTCGAGACTGACACGTATACCGAGGAACTTATGCACGTAAACTGAGGAAGTGGCACATAACCCGAGGTGGGCCCCACATGGCCGGCCACTTGGTGGCACATGCAACATCACCTCCACATGTCATCTATATACATGCCACTTGTCCATGCATGCTTACATGAGCTCATGCAAGGTGACACCTTGCACATGTAAGGCTCTATTTAAACATGAAAGTCTTCATGCATTACTCTCTTTTTAACACATACAATCTGCATATAATTGAGAGGGAGAGAGAGCTAGAGTTATAGCTCCATGGAAGAATAGAAGAAGAAGAAGTTCATCCTTGAAGTTTGAAGATTCAAGCTCCACTAAGCATCAACCAATATTAAGCTTAAATTTCAAGCTTTTGTGAGTAAATTGTGAGTAATTGAGAGTAATCTAACTCAATTTAGAACCCATATAATATGTACTAATGTTTAGTAGGAGTTTGATGTTGTTGTGTTGAAGTTTTCATGACATGCAAGACAAATCCTTAAATCTGAGAAATTGAAACATTCAGCAGAACACAGTTTAGTAAAATGAATATTTTGTGCAGCTCCAAAATCCGAATTAAGCTAGATTTTTTTTGTGGTAAAAGCTAACTCATATATCTACAAATAACTCCTTTATAGCTCAGTCTAGAAATCACTCCTTCATGGGTGAAATGCATGTACAACGCAGTGTTATAAATCTGAGAAACTGAAACTCTCAGCAGAACATAGTTTAGTAAAATGAATGTTTTGTGCAGTTCAAAAATGAGAATTAAGCTAGGTTTTTTTTGTGGAGAAAGATAACACATTTATCTACAAATAACCCTTCTTTAGCTCAGTCTAAAAACCCCTCCTTAATAGGTGAAATTCACGTACAATGCAGTACTATAAATCTGGGACAGAACAATCCGAGATATAAGATATGTCTTGTAAAATAAATAGTTTGAGTAGCTCAAAAATGTAATTGAAGCTAGATTTTTTTTGTACATGAAGATATTCCTATTATCTACAATGTTTTAGTTTTGAGTTTGATCTACAAAACAATTTATCATGCCCAAATAAATCATGCTAATTCAGTCAACACAGTGAAAATATATCCTGGCAGATTGTACAACTTTTTGTATAATGTTTTGTTGGTGCATGGTGTTGATTGTTGATGCTAGTTTGCTGGTACTTGTGTTGTTATGAAAATCTCGTGCTATGGTAGTGCTATCGCGTAGATGAGTATGTTAAGGGTTTTATCTATATGTTTATTGGTATTCAATCCATGATTATAAATCCATGAGCTACGTGAATATAGTTTAATGACCATTGGAAAGTTCATACCCAAACTATAAGTATGTTGTATGACATCTGGTTTCGGTGAGGAGTGAGACGATTGCGTTAATAAGTGATTAGGAAAGTTTCCATCGTAAGTATATTGAGAGGAAAATAGAATGTCGGACGTATAGCAAAATATTAACGGTTATAAATGGATGATATTAATGAACTAAACTACAAAACGTACGAACGTGAAAAATAACGATAAAACCTTCAATAACAGATTTAATGTGAATAAGGGACATTGGGCCTCGTTTCTAGTAGTGTGTCTACTGGTCAAAGTTGATTCGTGAACTTTTGTGTTGTGTTTGGATAATTCTTGCAAAGTTGGTCTCTTGATTATTCCATGGAGTCGATTGGTGAGTTATGTTTTGTTCCTTGATCTGAGGATCGGCATGACGTGTTCGGTCAAGTGCGGATGACCTGAGGATCGTCGTGACGTGTTCGATCAAGTGGTTGATTATTTTTCCGCACCCTTGGACTGAGGATCGGCATGACGTGTTCGGTTATGTACGGGTGACCTGAGGATCGGCATGACGTGTTCGTCCAAGTGATTATTAATTTCCCGTACCCTTGGTCTGAGGATCGGCATGACGTGTTCGGTAACGTGCGGGCGACCTGAGGATCGGCATGACGTGTTCGACCAAGAGATTGTTAATGTCCCGCACACTTATGCCATTTGGGCGACAGTTTGAGCGCCAGTTGGGCGACAGTTAACTATTCATTGTTGAGTGTTGTTCTTTCTTGACCAGTAAAAGCGTTTGGAGTTAAGTCTTCCTTCAGTCAATGTCATTGGTCAGTTCAGTTCTGGGTTAAGTTTCAAAAGGAATGATTGGGTTTAAATAAGACATGGTTTTGAGAATAAGAAAAGACGAACAAGACATAGTATCGAGAATAAGAAATGATGAACGAGATATGGTTTCGGGAAATAAGAAGAGATGAAGAATAACTTACCTTAAGTGGTGGTAACCTTAAGGGGGCCCTCACTTAGCTTAACCGCTAACGGCTTTTTATGCCGCTGGACCTTCCACGTCCAGCCTTTGCAGGTCTAGACGGAGCCGACTGCTATCAAGATGCTGACTATACTACTGAAGACTATGCTGGTGAAGATTACTACGAGGAAGGCTACGGTTTTGCCAGCTGAAGACTTTGGAGTTTTTCCTTTTGTTATAGTTCTGTTACTATTATGTTAGTGATGTAATAGTTTAGCTGGTCTTGTAATATGTATCTTTTGGATATCTTTTTGGCCTGTAATATACTACTGATGTAAGACTTGGATGTTTTAAATTTCTGCTTCCGCTGAACTTAGTCACTTTCCCATATCACATTATTGTTATAAGCATATTTGGACAATCAGGTGACACTCACAACCAGTCACGTGTCTACGAACCCATAAAGGAAATTTATTTTTCCCTATTTTTGGTACTTCGGGGCGTGACAGGGATTTTTGGTATCAGAGCTTTAGGTTTAGACGCGCTCACTGGTTGTCCTACACCTTAAGTTATGAGCATAAGATTTACCTCGTATTAGTACTGACACTAAGTTAGTTCCTCTTGCAGGACTATGGAGCCGATCTTTGTTCATGATGATTTCGGTGGGCACTATATTCTCGACGGCCGTATCCAGCCTGCCGACCCTGTACTATATCGACAGCGGATCCACCAGAGGGCGAGGCACATTTTAGAGGAGGATATGCAGAGAGCCGTGCATACCGATGCACTGCAGTATCCAGATCGAGTTCAGCTTGAGTCGATTCACGCTTCAGAGACTACCATACTTATCCACCAGGAGCTTATCAGCATGGCTCAGGACGAGGCACTATATGACGATATACTCTTCCCGATTATCATGGCCGCACTAGCACCACCATTCTCACCCGAGCCCATACCAGAGCCAGATGCAGATTCAGACCCCATGGATACAGATAGCAATGACGATAGAGCGAGTAGAGAGGATTTTGTAGGCGGTAGCCACACAGCAGACGACCCATCTGACGATGACGACACAGATGATGACGATGACGATGACATGATGATTGAGGACGACCCGGCGAGTAGCGACGACGAGCCGATCGAGGAGGCCAATCCAGTAGAGGATGATCAGGGACCAGAGGATGATGTATATGATCATCCAGTACTGCCAGCTGATGAGGACGTGATAGTACCGATACCCGAGCAGGACCACGAGGCAGATCCAGCTGATGTTGAGGAGGACCCGGAAGAGGAGGAGTTCTTAGAGGACCCTGTAGACGACCCAATTATAGAGCTGATTCAGGATGATCCCGACGCACAGCCTGACCTACACGATGATGTGGATCCAGATGATGTCGTTGAGCCTGACGAGTTAGCTGTCGAGTTGGACGATGCGCCACCAGAGGTTGTAGAACTAGATGATGAGGATGACATCGACTTGGATGGAGTTGGCGGAGATGGCGTAGCACCAGGATGGATATTACCAGATGGTGGACCAGATGAGTTTGACCAGTGGCTGGATTTTATGCCAGCAGAGGTAGTTACCGTTCCAGGGGACGAGATACCACCTACGGTTACCGACGATGAGGCAGACTTCTATGCTATACCATGCTGATATGATCTTCAGAGAGCTGCTATTACTTCTATATAGTGATGTACATATTGGTTTTGTTTGGTGTCGCTCGTATTATAGATATTACAGTTGTAAGTACTTTGTACATGTTCTTTTGTAAGCACACCTAGGAGATGCTTAAACTCTTGTATAGTATGTACTAGCCTTGGATGTAGTACTTTAATGTAAATCTTTTTGGTTTAATATAATGGTTTCAGTTATATCGCTTTATTCCATTGACATTTAGCAATATATGAATGCTTATTATATTTTAACTTTGGTACACACCAAAACCACCTATAAAGACTCGGTATGGAATCAAAGGATATTAGTAGTAAAACTGGTGCGTTGTTTTCAGATGGCTGGAGGACGTAGGAGGAACCACAATGGTCATAACGAGGAAGAACCGGAGATACCTAATGAGATAGATCCTACAGGATTACTCTCAGCCTTGGTCAAAAGGATTGAGAGGGCTTCAAACAATGTAGGAAACAACAACAACCACCCAGCACCACCCCCAAGGCAGACAGGGGATAAGTTACTTGAACGTTTCCGCGCATTAAGACCAGAAAAGTTCAATGGGATGATGGAACCATGGAAAGCGGAGCAATGGCTACGAGAGATGGATCTGATCTTTAAAGCCATGGATTGTAGTGAGGCCGAAAAACGCCGCCTAGCCGTATTTCAATTGACATATGCCGCAGCAGACTGGTGGGAAGCGGAAGAGGCTACTTTGGGAGACAGAGCCATAAGGGAAATGACATGGGCCGTGTTCAAGGAACGGTTCCTAGCAAAGTATTTTCCATTAGTAGAACGAAATTTGAAGAAGAAAGAATTCATGGAATTGGTTCAAGGGAACAAGTCTGTTCAGGAGTATACAACGCAATTTGAACGCCTATCCCGTTTTGCGCATCATATGGTGGACACACCTGAAAAGAAGAACGAACAATATCACCAAGGGTTATCTCTTTCACTACAAGAGACGACTACAGTTTACGTGAGTCAATCCTTTGAATCTTTGGTAGGGTTGGCTACACAGATGGAGAATATACAGAAACAGAGGCAGAAGAGGTTTACCAGTAGGTTTCCATCACGAAATGTCCCAGGAACAAGGCCACCCATGCGTTATCAGAATAATAAGTGCGCATGGAATGGAGAAAGGAAGCCGCAACAGGCACGGAGGTAACCATAGCAAGCCAACACTGTAGCACCACAAGCACCAGTCCCTGTTGGACATCAAGGAGGTTATATCGCCCAAGGAAAAGGTCCAGGAAGTTGCTTTAACTGTGGCATACCTGGCCACCATGCCAAAGATTGCAGGACCTCCAAGAACCATGATCTTGGTGAAGTCATATGCTTTAATTGTGGGGAGAAAGGCCACTGGAGCCGAGAGTGCAAGGCACCGCGCCGAGGGTACAATGGACCCAACGCTCAAGGACAAGCTGCTAAGACTCATCTGAATGCCGTTATTCCGGAAGCAGCAGGTTTTGACGCCGAAGCACATCATAATTTAGAAGGTACGCTCACTCTTTTCAGCAACAGAGTTAAAACGTTATTTGATACTGGAGCGTCAAATTCGTTTATTGCTAGTAGAGTCGTACAAGATTTGGGTTTAGTACCTCAAAACCTTACTATAGCATTGAATGCCGTATCTCCGATGGGTACATCTGTTAAGTTGAATAGGGTATGCAGAAACTGTCCCAATAACATAGAAGATAGAGACCTATTCGCGGATTTGGTGATCTTGTCAATGAAGGAGTTTGACGTCATCTTAGGAATTGACTGGCTCACCAAGTACCATGCTATCTTGGATTGTACTAGCAAGTCGATTACCTTTACGATACCTGGAAGTCAACCCTTTTTCTTTCAGTGTAACCCGTTGAGTGATGGTTTTCTCACTAGTCGCTTGGCTGCCATTGAGGGCACAAGCTCAGAGATCACGATCGCAGAGGTTCCGATAGTGCGAGAATTCGAGGACGTATTTAAAGAGCTCTCAGGATTGCCGCCAAAGAGAGAGATAGACTTCTGCATAGAACTGACACCTGGAACCATGCCTGTCTCCAAGACCCCATACAGGATGGCACCGACGGAAATGCAAGAATTGAAGAAGCAAGTACAGGAGTTGGAAGATTTAGGATTCGTGCGTCCAAGCACATCACCGTGGGGAGCACCTGTACTGTTTGTAAAGAAGAAAGATGGATTGCTTCGACTCTGCATAGACTATAGGGAGTTGAATAAGGTAACCATCAAGAATAAGTACCCGCTGCCATGTATTGATGACTTGTTCGATCAATTACAAGGAGCCACGACATTTTCAAAGATCGATTTGAGATCAGGATACCACCAGCTGTTAATTCGACCAGAAGACGTGTCAAAGACAGCATTCCGTACTAGATATGGACATTACGAGTTTCTTGTTATGCCATTCGGGCTAACCAACGCCCTAGCAGTGTTTATAGACTTGATGTATAGGGTATTTAGGCCTTACCTAGATCAGTTTACTATCGTCTTTATAGATGATATATTGATATATTCCAAGACCAAGGAGGAACACGAAAAACATTTGCAGATTGCCTTACAAACACTCAAGGACAACCAACTATATGCAAAGTTTAGCAAATGCGAGTTTTGGCTTAATGAAGTCAAATTCTTAGGACATGTCGTCTCTCAGAATGGGATATCAGTGGATTCTTCAAAGATAGACGCAGTGCTAGATTGGAAAAGACCGAGTAATGCTTCAGAGATTAGAAGTTTTCTGGGTTTGGCTGGCTACTACAGGAGATTTGTAGAAGGATTCTCTAGAATCGCAGCCCCATTAACTGATCTTACAAAGAAGGAGTCGAAGTTCGATTGGAAGGATCGACATGAACGTGCATTTCAAGAGCTGAAGGAGAGGTTAACTTCGGCACCCGTGTTAGCAATACCCAAGACCGATAAAAGATATACCATCTACAGTGATGCTTCACACCAAGGATTAGGGTGTGTACTTATGCAAGATGGGAAGGTGATAGCATATGGATCGAGACAATTGAAGCCACACGAGATGAGTTATCCAACGCATGATCTAGAGTTAGCCGCAATTGTGTTTGCACTGAAAACATGGAGACATTACCTCTATGGGGAGCAGTTTGATTTATTTTCAGACCACAAGAGCTTGAAGTACTTGTTCTCTCAGAAGGAGCTAAATATGAGGCAGAGACGATGGATGGAGTTACTCAAGGATTATGATTTCACTCTACAGTACCATCCTGGAAAAGCAAACGTTGTTGCAGATGCTTTGAGTCGCAAACCTCGCGAGATAGTTGCTAATCTCATGATTCGAGAATGGAAAGCATTGGAAACTATAGCAGAATTTGATCTACAACCCACAGAGACAGAAGGAGGACACCATTTTGGATGTTTAGTAGCACAACCGACGCTTCTTAGTCGTATTTTGGAAGCCCAGCAGAAAGACGAAGAGTGAAAGAAGTGGTTTGCTAAAGTTTCGGCAAAGGAACCCGAGGAATGGAGCGTAGGCTCAGATGGAGGATTTCAATGTAGGAATCGACTGTGTGTTCCTGATGTGGAGACTCTGAGGAAGGACATTTTGGATGAAGCACACAAGTCCCGTTTGACCGTTCATCCTGGGGGTACAAAGATGTATAGAGACTTGAAGCGGAATTTCTGGTGGGAAGGCATGAAACGAGAAGTGGCAGAGTATGTTTCTAAGTGTCTTACTTGTCAACAAGTCAAAGCAGAACATCAGAAGCCATCAGGATTGTTACAGCCATTACCGATTCCGCAGTGGAAATGGGAACACATTACCATGGATTTTGTGGTAGGTCTGCCCCGATCTCAGCAGAGCCATGACTCTATTTGGGTGATTGTGGACCGACTCACCAAGTCAGCTCACTTCATAGCATACAGTATGACATATTCTGTGGAGAAGTTGAGTCAGTTATACATACAACAGGTCGTACGATTGCATGGAGTACCTGTCAGCATAGTGTCTGATCGCGATTCTCGATTTACTGCAGAATTCTGGGAAAGTTTCTAGACAGCTTTAGGAACTTCACTGAAAGTGAGTTCAGCATCTCATCCTCAAATCGACGGGCAAACCGAGAGGACCAATCAAGTAATGGAAGACATGCTCAGAGCTTGCGTGATTGACTTTGAGAGTTCATGGGAGACACATCTTCCATTGATTGAGTTTGCCTACAACAATAGTTATCACTCAAGCATAGGCATGGCACCATTCGAGGCATTGTATGGAAGGCCGTGTCATTCGCCATTATGTTGGGCTGAAGTTGGAGATGGAAAGCTTCTAGGACCGGAGATGGTTCGAGAGACTAATAAGAAGATAATTATTGTCAGAGAGAAGATGAAGGTAGCACAAGATCGATATAAGAGCTATGCAGACAAACATCGCACGGATAAAGAGTTCAAGGTAGGAGAACATGTTTTACTCAAAGTATCACCAGTCCGAGGAGTAGTAAGGTTTGGACATAAAAGGGGAAAGTTGTCGCCACGCTATATCGGACCATTCGAGATCTTGGAACGCGTAGGGAGAGTTTCTTATATACTCGCGTTGCCACCAAGGTTGTCAGGTATTCACAATGTTTTTCACATCAGTATGTTGAAGGAGTATCATCAGGGCGTGACGCCACATGTAATCGACTTTAAGGACATTAAGGTGAATGACAGCGTGTCTTACGCAGAGAGACCCATCAAGATTTTGGGTCGAGAGACCAAGAAGCTGAGAAACAAGGAGATTCCATTGGTGAAGGTTCAGTGGAATCATCATGACGAAAGAGAAGCTTCGTGGGAAATGGAGTCAGAGATGCGCGAGAAATATCCTTTTCTGTTTTGTACCTAGATAAGCTCTGATTTCGAGGACGAAATCCTTTAATAGGTGGTGGAAGATGTAACACCTGTAATTTTCGGTCATTAATAATATTAGCTTTTTCGAATTTCTGTATTGGACCGACTATATCGATATATTATTATTTTAATTACGTGACGGTATGGACGTGTTGTAGTATTACCATATAGACTGTAGTAACCTTACCGACTCGACCATAATAAGATTTAACTTAGTCCCGTACCCAGACCCGAACCCGGACATTAGAAATAATACCAGTTTGCACGTAATTCGAGACTGACACGTATACCGAGGAACTTATGCATGTAAACCGAAGAAGTGGCACACAACCCGAGGTAGGCCCCACATGGCCGGCCACTTGTTGGCACATGCAACATCACCTCCACATGTCATCTATATACATGCCACTTGTCCATGCAATGGACACTTGTCCATGCATGCTTACATGAGCTCATGCAAGGTGACACCTTGCACATGTAAGGCTCTATTTAAACATGAAAGTCTTCATGCATTACTCTCTTTTTAACACATACAATCTGCATATAATTGAGAGGGAGAGAGAGCTAGAGTTATAGCTCCATGGAAGAATAGAAGAAGAAGACGTTCATCCTTGAAGTTTGAAGATTCAAGCTCCACTAAGCATCAACCAATATCAAGCTTAAATTTCAAGCTTTTGTGAGTAAATTGTGAGTAATTGTGAGTAATCTAAATCAATTTAGAACCCATATAATATGTACTAATGTTTAGTAGGAGTTTGATGTTGTTGTGTTGAAGTTTTCATGACATGCAAGACAAATCCTTAAATCTGAGAAACTGAAACATTCAGCAGAACACAGTTTAGTAAAATGAATATTTTGTGCAGCTCCAAAATCCAAATTAAGCTATATTTTTTTGTGGTAAAAGCTAACTCATATATCTACAAATAACTCCTTTATAGCTCAGTCTAGAAATCACTCCTTCATGGGTGAAATGCATGTACAACGCAGTGTTATAAATCTGAGAAACTGAATCTCTCAGCAGAACATAGTTTAGTAAAATGAATGTTTTGTGCAGTTCAAAAATGAGAATTAAGCTAGGTTTTTTTTGTGGAGAAAGATAACACATTTATCTACAAATAACCCTTCTTTAGCTCAGTCTAAAAACCCCTCCTTAATAGGTGAAATTCACGTACAATGCAGTACTATAAATCTGGGACAGAACAATCCGAGATATAAGATATGTCTTGTAAAATAAATAGTTTGAGTAGCTCAAAAATATAATTGAAGCTAGATTTTTTTTGTACATGAAGATATTCCTATTATCTACAATGTTTTAGTTTTGAGTTTGATCTACAAAACAATTTATCATGCCCAAATAAATCATGCTAATTCAGTCAACACAGTGAAAATATATCCTGACAGATTGTACAACTTTTTGTATAATGTTTTGTTGATGCATGGTGTTGATTGTTGATGCTAGTTTGCTGGTACTTGTGTTGTTATGAAAATCTCGTGCTATGGTAGTGCTATCGCGTAGATGAGTATGTTAAGGGTTTTATCTATATGTTTATTGGTATTAAATCCATGATTATAAATCCATGAGCTACGTGAATATAGTTTAATGACCATTGAAAAGTTCATACCCAAACTATAAGTATGTTGTATGACACGATTATTGCGTTAATAAGTGATCGGGAAAGTTTCCATCATAAGTATATTGAGAGGAAAACAGAATGTCGGACGTATAGCGAAATATTAACGGTTATAAATGGATGATATTAATGAACTAAACTACAAAACGTACGAACGTGAAAAATAACGATAAAACCTTCAATAACAGATTTAATGTGAATAAGGGACATTGGGCCTCGTTTCTAGTAGTGTGTCTACTGGTCAAAGTTGATTCGTGAACTTTTGTGTCGTGTTTGGATAATTCTTGCAAAGTTGGTCTCTCGATTATTCCATGGAGTCGATTGGTGAGTTATGTTTTGTTCCTTGATCTGAGGATCGGCATGACGTGTTCGGTCAAGTGTGGATGACCTGAGGATCGTCGTGACGTGTTCGATCAAGTGGTTGATTATTTTTCCGCACCCTTGGACTGAGGATCTGCATGACGTGTTCGGTTATGTACGGGTGACCTGAGGATCGGCATGACGTGTTCGTCCAAGTGATTATTAATTTCCCGTACCCTTGGTCTAAGGATCGGCATGACGTGTTCGGTAACGTGCGGGCGACCTGAGGATCGGCATGACGTGTTTGACTAAGAAATTGTTAATGTCCCGCACACTTATGCCATTTGGGCGACAGTTTGAGTGCCAGTTGGGCGATAGTTAACTATTCATTGTTGAGTGTTGTTCTTTCTTGACCAGTAAAAGCGTTTGGAGTTAAGTCTTCCTTCAGTCAATGTCATTGGTCAGTTCAGTTCTGGGTTAAGTTTCAAAAGGAATGATTGGGTTTAAATAAGACATGGTTTTGAGAATAAGAAAAGACGAACAAGACATAGTATCGAGAATAAGAAATGATGAACGAGATATGGTTTCGGTAAATAAGAAGAGATGAAGAATAACTTACCTTAAGTGGTGGTAACCTTAAGGGGGCCCTCACTTAGCTTAACCGCTAACGGCTTTTTATGCCGCTGGATCTTCCACGTCCAGCCTTTGCAGGTCTAGACGGAGCCGACTGCTATCAAGATGCTGACTATACTACTGAAGACTATGCTGGTGAAGATTACTACGAGAAAGGCTACGGTTTCGCCAGCTGAAGACTTTGGAGTTTTTCCTTTTGTTATAGTTCTGTTACTATTATGTTAATGATGTAATAGTTTAGCTGGTCTTGTAATATGTATCTTTTGGATATCTTTTTGGCCTGTAATATACTACTGATGTAAGATTTGGATGTTTTAAATTTCTGCTTCCACTGAACTTAGTCACTTTCCCATATCACATTATTGTTATAAGCATGTTTGGACAATCAGGTGACACTCACAACCTGTCACGTGTCTACGAACCCATAAAGGAAATTTATTTTTCCCTATTTTTGGTACTTCGGGGCGTGACATCAAAACACTCATTCTACACAGTGTCAAAATGTTCTCTTATACAGACACCCAAATCAACTCGTGAGTCAGGACTAACTCACACATGTGCCCCAAATGTACCACATACCACATTATCATGCATGATAATGTAATGAATTGCAACAATACGCATACGGGTGTTATAGATCCATCGTTTTTTTGTTAGATTGGTATTTTGCTGAGATCTTATCGCAATTCCAAAGAGATTTTGGTGATCTCTGTTGTGGGTCCCGTTGGCGACTTCCTATCTTAGCCGGGTCAATTCCTAGCTATGGCACATACAATTTTATTTGGGATTGGAAATATTTGAAGTGCGGCTAAAGAAATTTGCATTTCTTAATTTTTATTTATTTTCTTACTTCTGTATGCTTGTACTAGTTCCTTTTGGGATCTATAATATAAAAAAAAAACACTTGTCATGCCATAGAATTGTTCAAAAAAAAAAAATCAACCTAAAAGTAGAATTCAAGCAAATTAAATTTATAGTTATAAGTGCCATTCTTGGGTTAATATAGGTTGGACTACCTTTGGTTGGAAATTATTATTGTGAAGGACTTTTAATTAATTTTTCCCTTAAAATTTTATCTTCTTTCAGTTTTATAAGAAATTTGATTTTTGCAGTTGCTATAAAACAAATTAATAATAATAACATTAAAATTGATAAACTTATTCAACTCTTTCAATAATTTCAAATAACTTATTACAAAACAAGCACCAAATATAGGTGATCCTTATAGTTTTGAGTCTATTGAGTATTGTCAAGAAAATAATAAAAGGAAAAATTCCATCTAAAAGATTTGTTTTTGGAAATTATCACCACTCTCCCTCTAATGGCAAGATTGATCTGTTGTGAAAAATTGACAGGACAAGTTGGTGATGGCCATTACTGCACCATAAACCTTGATGTTGACTAGAAGACAATGGTTGAAAGCAAGAATATGAAAATCTAATCCATACTTATATGCGTTTTCATTTTTCACAGGAAAATCAACAACGAATTTTCTCCCTGCCATATAGTTGAATGTTATTGATATGGAAATATTAAGCTGCATCGTATAATTTTTTGTCATGACCCAAGTCTCGCTCAGTAAGATATTGTCCGCTTTGGGCCCAAACTCGCACCGATTCGTTCTTGGGCCACTACCCAAAAGGCCTCTTACTAGGGAGACTTGAAACCACACATATATAGCACATTACCCTTCACCAGGCGATGTGGGACGAACTCCCCCTACAGCACTCAGCATTAGGGTCGTTATATTTTTTTTCCCAATTATTCACAAATTCTATGATATATCCAAGTGATTTAGAATGTACCATACATTATAACTATTTTGGTGCTAAAATGTTGCAACATTTGAAAAAATGTGATTTTCAAAAGTAAGGTGTTTTTTTTTTTGTTTTTTCCAAAATCAAAGTGCTTTTTTTTTTTACTTATGCAAGGACACACACAGATGCAATGCCCACCTAGACTAAGATCTACCATGGGCAGCCCATCCTACACCCTTGAGCATAAGGGTGTAAACGGTTCGGTTCGGTGCACTTTTTGGTGAAACTGATCGGTTTCGATTTTGGTTCGGTTCGGAGTGTGTAATTTTTTTATTCGGTTTCGATTTTACACTGCATACATTCAAAGAAAACTGACCAAATGAATTGGTTTGGTTCAGTTTTTCGATTTTCCCTTTCACCCCTCCTTGATCAGCACATGGGCCAAAGAGGAGAAAAACCCCTCAAATCTCTCCTCCCCATGGGAAATGGAACCCTCAACCTCCCTCATGTGGGAGGGTGAGTGATGCCATTAGACCATAAGAGTCTTGTGCAATAAAGCAAGTGCTTTTTAAAATTACCACATTTGGCAAAAAGTTACAACACTTTGGTACTACTTGATGCTAAAGTGTAATGTCAAAAGTGTTGTAACTTGGATGTCTGATACATCCTAAAGTACTAGAATGTATCATGAAACATGCTCAACTATCATTTTAGTTTTGAAGTAGGAAAGTTTTATATAAGATTAGCACATTCTATTGGTCTTAGATGTATGATACATCCTAGTAATTTTTGTCACAAAATATTGTTATTAGGTCCCATATTGTTCTAATTGTGAAAATTTTCCTGCTTTTAGAAAATCCAAAGTAACTTTCAAAATTATAACATTTTGGAATCTGATTACAAATTTTTGGGAACTAAGGTTACAGCATTTTAACACCAATTGGGATGTATAATAGATCTTAAACTACTATGATGTATCACCGTCCTTTCTAATTATACGAATAATTCTATGTTTTGAAACTTTAATCATAAATTTGCTTCCGAAATACTTTATAATTGTACTACATATATGCTATGACTACGATTGATGGTACCACATATAACACATATGGTACAATTGACATGACATTTTGAAAGCAAGTTTAAGAAACAAAACATTACTCTTCTTTTAAGTCCGGGATTAGGGGTGGGCAATCGGTCGGTTAGGGGTTCGAACTGTGGAGTTTGGGTCGGGTTAATTCGGACCGAGTTGGCCAAAATGGTACCGAAATCCGAACTGAACTAAAACTTTGGAAATTCGATTCGGTTTTTGAACTTTCTTTTCGATTCGGGTTGAAAGTTCGATTTCCAAAATACTTATCATATGGACTGATTTAATAAGTTCAAAGAAAAAAAGGGGAAAAGCTTCACATACTACTCATATGAATTCTAACCAATAATTGAATCAGCACTTGGATTGACAAAATCAAGAAATAATTAATCATATTTAAAAGGAAAATCCTATTGTGAGAAGCATCTCACATGAGAAGGCGGGTTTTAACCGTTGCATGAGCATCTAGCCTTCAGATTCTCTCCAGATTTCTGGAAATCTTAAGGCTAGATGCTCATCCGGCCAATGGTTAATACCCGCGTTCTCGTGTGAGAAGCTTCTCACAATAGCATTGCCCTATTTAAAAAGAGAAAAATCAAGAACATGGTTACACTCTTATACACTCAGATTTAAAAGAGCAAAATCAAAAACCCATTAAAAGTTAAAACACACTTGACTCTTACAGGCACTGAGACTCACACCGACACACACACATACATTGTTATATGAAGCATACACACACATATATGATATATATGCACACACGCACACTCACAATCACACACACATATACATGCATATACACTAATACATTAGTGAGAGAGAGAAACGACTGAGTGATAGCCGGTGGGTGATCTGTGCGCCTGCGGCTGTGCCTCCGTCTATGGTGACTGGTTAGATCCCCAAATCTCTTTCTTCAATCTTTCTATAATGGAGAAAATCTTCAATTTGTCTCTAATGGAGGTTTGTTCTGTTCGGTGATGCCATTATTTGAGAGAGAGAGATGAGAGATTGAGAGAGACAATGAGAAAGGACTGAGATAGAGAGAGAGAGAGAGAGATTGAGTGAAAGATAGAGTTTTTTTTAGCCCTAATTCAGTAATTCCTCAAACATGTATTTATATATTCAATAAAAATTCGAATATTTGGTTTTGAACCGAACTTATTTCACCTACCGAAAACCGAACCAAACTTAGTAAATCATTTCAATCTCGAACTAAACTTATTTCAGTTCGATTTGTATCCGAACCGAATTATGCTAAAAATTCGGATTTGGATCGAAACTTCGAATTGACCCGAAGTGTACCCATCCTATCGGGATGGTTCTCATCAAAGTGCACTCGTCTTTTAATAGTATTCCCTTTGCGTTTCTTTACTATGAGTGCACGTGGCCTAAGCCACATTGTTGAGTCTACAAACAATAAAAAATAAAAAATAAAAAACAAAGACAAAACAAATCATAAAGCAAATTCAAGGAGTTGATGACCTAAGAAATACATTTTGCATGTTAGAGTGTGTCGTGAGACTCGGAGCTCTTGAGTTTGTAGTTTGTACTCCTCCGAGTGTGCGTCATATTTTATCGAATGGTAAGCAATTACAAAGAAAATGTCTTGTTTGATCTTTGAACTTAATCAAATCTTTTATTCCTTTTAGGCTTTAGCTACTAATTAAAGTCCGGGAAAAATTAAACCAATTAATCACAAAAAAAAAGATTTATTTTATCTCTGATATAATGGTGCCTTTTTTTTTTTTCCTTTATTTATAATATTATGCTTTGTTATTATTATTTTTATATTTTTAATAATTATATGGTTTGCTATTGGTCACCATCCCACATCCAAAGCCACTGATGTGGTTGATGGAAACTGAATGGGCAATTGTTGCAGTTTGATAGTTGATAAGATAATGTTATTGTGGTCCCCTTTAAATAATTTAGTCAGACCAAAAACACCAATCAATGTCATTGTCTCAGAGGGTTCAAATTAAGATGTTGGGCCCTAGTGCCATTGCTATGAAGTATATTCTGTCTGGGTTCGGGTCCCACAACATGAAACGCCATAATTGCTTTTCTAGTGGCCACATTCATTCAAATAAAGAATAAAAAATTCTGGGACAAAGAGAGTTTGCAAATTCACGATTTTGGATTAGTTTGACTCTTATTTTGATTTTTTTTTAAGAATAATTTTATGTTAATTTATTTGATAATTATTTATAAATTTTGTAAAAATTGAATTTAGGAATTTTTTTGGAGAAAGCTTTTAAAAGCTCTATTTTAGAGCTTTTAAAAGTTCAGAGTTGCTTTTTGGTTTCATGATAGTTTTTTTAAAAAGTAATGTCACTTGTACAAACTTATCAAACAACTTAATAATAAATTTTATAAATTACTTTCAAAAAGTCACGTGAAGGCCAAACTAAGCCTTAGTAATTTTTCCACGCGATGACTTCTTTCTCGTATCACTTGTATGAATACAAATCAACTTAATTTGTAGAGACTTTTTTTTTATCACCGTGGATGTTCGGGTCAACTTATGCGCACCTCAACTAATCTTACGAGACCAAGGCATCCGGGTGAATCACATGTGACCACCCTCTTGAGATTCCAACATAAAACCTCTAGGTATAACATCTAAAGACATTGTCATCCGATCACAAAAGAAGTGATTACTTAATTTGTAGAGACGAACTAAGAAAGTAAACAATAAATGATAGTATTATAATGTAGAGTGTAATGTGAACTGTATTCCTTATAGTCTTGTGGAACTGCCCCTTTCACAATATATGCAGTTTTAAAGAAAATAGTCCTGTGCAAAACGTGAGGGGCAGACAAGTCGCACAAAACTGTAAAGATAGCACTGAGATGTTGCTCGGCAGCCTTGCCAACTCCGCTAACGCCATTTAAAAGGTAGAACGGGGGAGTATAGATCTTCCGCAGCCTTGCCAACTCCGCAGCAGCCAACTGGATCATTGGTGAACAAATGTTAAAAAAGTTACTCTCTTCGTTTTGTTGTATGTGTTAATTTTTTTTTTTTTTTGGATGTCCAAAAATTATTATCCACTTTTCTAAATTAGTAAATATATTTTACTTAGTTTTTCAAACTACTCTTCTTTACAATCAACACCAAAATAAAACAAAAAAAAAGAAAGTGCAATGATCATGGACAATTGTGAAAAGTATGTACAGATTCTTTTTGTCCCGTTAAATAGTTTGATACCCTAAGATGGTCACATAAAATGAGACGGAGGAAATATCTCAAAAATATAAGAGGGAGAAGGACTTTTATAATTAGCACAAAAACACAAGAGCAAGGGCTTTAGTATGACAATTATATAATATCCGAAGGACTAATTATAATTTTCATGAAAGACTAAGTTGGGTGTGTTTGATAACCCAATTAAGTAGTGAAAATGAAACTTTTAGCACTTAATTTATTTCAGTGCATTTGATAATGTACCACTTAATTGAAAAAGTAACCAAAAATCCACTGAAAACTTTAAGTGCAAATTTTCTATTGAAAATAATCACTGAATGCAGTCTATTCAATACTTGAAATACTGTTTTCAGTATTGTAAAACCAATCACTTAAAACTTTTAGTACTTAACATCTAACACTTAATTTTCAACACTTAATTTTCAATTTTATCAAACAGGCCGTGTAAATTTCATTTTAGATCAAATGTATAATTCTTTTAATCCTAGGGGACCTGAGCCCCCCTTGTACTTCATTGCATCAGTGCCTGAAATGAATGCTTGAAAAAGGCTGCCAATAGTCATTCAAAAAAATATGTATATATTAATAAAAAAAAAAACAAAAAAACAAAAAAAAAGGAAAAAGGCACCCCTTGCTGTTATGGCAGCACTCCAAGAATTCCGAGGATCATTAGTTTGAATGGGATAGGGTTACATGGGCAGATAAAGCTCAAATTCAATATGGATTAACGAGTTGTGAGACTCACGCACCAGCCTCTAATGACATATCGAAGGGTAGTTTTCCACCCGAACTTTATAACTTTTGAACACATTCTCATTTCCATCTTGAATATGAGCCACTCTATTTCTCTTGTGACCAGGGGCAGCCCCGAATGTTTGGAGTCCGGGACGAACTATTAAAAGGAAGGCCCTTATACGGGGGCAATTCTTTTGGAGTCTACTTATACATATATGACAATTTTTTTAGGGTTTACTTATACATAATTGGCGATTTTTTTAAGGTCTACTTATAATATGGTCTATTTGTGAAACTTAAACATTGCATGGTGTCTTTCAAAATTTTAGAGAGGCTTATTTCTAAAACTCAAAAAAATTCTTACACTAAAAGTGTAATTTTCAAAATTCTAAGGACATTTGCTTTTGAGTTTTATATACATTATATCAATATATATGTAGTTGATGGCACTAAAATGGATCTTGGAGGAGGCCTAAATGTAAAATACTAAAACATCTCAAGACAAAAATATAATTATGAAAACTTCATTAAGGTCCTCAAAATTTTATAAACTTTGATGACCCAGGGCGATTGCCCCTTTTGCCCCCCTTGGCCCGGCCCTGCTCGTGACAGGTATGATCGAAGAACTCCCGAACTATTAAACCATCTGAGAAAAAGGATTCCCAAACACAGCCTGCTGATGTGGCATGCAGTGTAGCAAGTCGTTCAAATTATTTTAGAAAACTTGATTACAACTGTTAATTCTCTCTCTCTCTCTCTAAACAAAACTTGATATGTATTGCTTCTTGATTCAATGAATATAGAGAATAGCTCTCTGGTTTTGCTTGCTAAGCTCAAACTCGATCTAGTTCCATTTCTGATTTTCTTTACGAAGCAACCCTACTTTGGATTTGCATTAGAAGGAGAACAAAATGCACTTATTTTATCCACCCGAACTGGCTTGGATAATAGAGAGAGATATCATCATCGGATTCCGCCACATCTTTAAAATAAGGGTGTGTTTGATTGCAAGGTAGAAAATGAGTTGAAAAGAAATTTTTTCCATGGAATTATTTTACTTGAAAAATTTTTCCGTGGAAATAAAATTTAGGGCTGTTTGATTGCAATTATTTTCTAGCTGGAAAATCTAACATTTTCCATGAAAAATCTAGTTTTGCTGTTTGATTGTCGCTATTTTTCAGTGGAAAATAGTCATTTTCCATGGAAAACAACTTTTTTCCTGTTTGATTGCAATAATTTTCCATGGAAAATTAACATTTTCCATTGAAAACTTACATTTTTTCAAGCAATTAACCTATGAATCACAAACAAAAATTTTGAAAATGATACAAATTCAAGCAATTGAAACAACTACTCATATCAATAGTCAATTTCACAAACGATGGAAGTACAATATGAAAATTAGTACTTTTTTTTTGCTCCAAACTTCATTGAAGCTTCATGGCCCAATGGAAAATTAGAAGTGCTCACAAAAGTTATAAAAAAAATAAATAAATAAACGCTTGATCACGCGAAGATGACGATTGTTGCTGGAGTAATTCTTGACATGAGTTGCGGCTATTTCACCAACTCAAGTGGCAAATTCGAGGTAAACTACAGCATTCATCATCTCCCCTCCCTGTCCAAATAATAGCATCAGCCTCGTCAAATTTAAGCAACAAAATATACGATATAATACTGAAACACCAAACCAAATATTAATCATCCCTTTTCAAGTAAAAAAAAAGGACTCGTGGGTATTAATTTACTCCCTATTTCGTATTACCAATGCTATAGAAAAATTAAGTAGCTTAGAACGAATTCTGATTATCTAGACTTACCTTTCGCCTACTTAAAAATGTGAATGATGTTTATGGGTTGTGTCCCAAACTCGATCCATGCCATCCTCTGATCGAGAAATCAACGAAATTCCATCCATACCAAATGCCAAGCATGTGTCTGTCTTACTGTTCTAAAAACAGAATGTAAATCTTCAAGGAGAATGGAAAAACGACTTAAAAATGTATGTCATATCAGGCAAAACTATGTTAGTAAAAGGGCACACTTTGTTATATCAGGCAATACTCTATGCACTTTGTGAAGAAAAAAGGGTGATAGTTCATAGACTTGTGAAGTGAAACCTGTTCCTGCATCCATGATGAGGGCCCACAAATTTTGACAAGAAACTACACTACTAATAAATAAGTTATCTTCAGTTCCTTTATCAATGTGTTGGGCAAGCGCCGCAAGCCTCAAGTACGTGACATTATAGTGATACCTGCAGCAGCATAGCAACACATCCTCATCTTTACCACATTATAGTTGCCTATTCTATTCATTCCATACAGAATAGAACACTAGAAGAAAGACTGCTATCCCCTAATTTTCTTTCCTATACCGGGATGCATGCAGAGCGCCAAACATAAACACAAAAGCAAAAATTTTCGTCAACATACTGCAAACATATTAACTTTGAAGTCATTTAGTATAATGTGGTGCTAATTTTTTATATTTCATAATAATATCTGGCACCAAAATTTAATTTTTTTGATTTTTTAAAACCTTCTTCTTCTTTTTTCTTTTTGTTATTTTGTAGTAAAAAAAAAAGGCGGGGGCTGGGGCTCTCAACTCACACTCATAGAACCTGCACCTAATGTGAGAGAGGTCTTCAGATAAGAGTTCAACGCTAAGCATTTCCTTATTAACAAAAAACCTTGCCTTGAGAACTCTTATCTATTTCACTTGACCAGGATAGAGCACGAGCCAGAACTGGGGTAAAATGTTTGAAAACAAAGAATTTCATATTGGGGTGCTGAGAACATGGAGGAATCTGTAAAGTATAAATAAAATGGGTGCACAAATAAAACTAAGATATTAGTAGTGATCTTGTAATGAAACCATAAAGAGACAAGCCATTGGAGCCAAGATCAAGGGTACCTCGGAAGTTTCATAAAGTAGATTTCCATTTTTATAGCTACAATCCTCTTAAAAAGCCACAGCAAACAGAATATACATATTTCAACAATTTGGAGGAGGACTACATTCAGATCTAATCCTAGAAAAACTATAAGTGATAATTCAGCCTACAAATTCATACATGCATCGATAAGAAAGTTAACATTTCTTATCGTTTTCCTTCTCTTTTTTTTTTCCTTGCTAAATCAAAATGCCTACAAGCATCATACTTCTACCTTCACCCTTACAATTTATTTATGAGAAACTTGCCTCAAAGGCTATAAGCTTAAAGTAAACATGCCACTTGTTTCACTTAACCCTTGAAGTAAAAACTACAAGCTTCAAGAGTTGAAAGATTAAAACATGATATGTCATTAATACCCTATAAAGAAAAAATATATGTGGACAAGCTAATGGCTGATTACAAAACTGTTAAGTGATACATGACTAAATCAATGTCCAAAAGAAAAATTAAGACCAAATAGTGAAGTACCTTAGTATCAATGAAAATAGTGTAAAGCTTGCATTAAGCCTTCTTCTTTTTGGATTTGAGCATCACGCAGCCAATAAAGACGCACAAAAAGCAGAGCAGTGTCACACCGGCTAATACGGGAATGAGAATAGCATACTCTTGGGGTAGGAAGGACTTATGCACAAAGTGATCAGTGTCCACAAATGGCTGATGACATGCAACAAAATATATGTAAACGATTTAGTATGTATATACAAGTTCACAAAGCCATTCGGAATACAAAGTGAATGAGAGTTGACTAACCAGGATGATGACCCAAAAGGTATAATAAGTGAATATGGATAAACTGATTATTGATAAAAGAAGTCCAACAGCCATGTCCGCTAACTCCATTCTTAACCTAAATTACCACACAATTATTTAAAAAAAAAAAAAATTTGAAGCGCACATACATTACCCACTCAAACATCCATATTATCTATACTTTACTACATACATAGGCTATACACAGAATGAAAAAGGGGTACTCAGGGCCCACTGGAGAAATAATTTAGTGAGCCCTTCACATCCATATTATCTATACTTTACTACATACATGGGATATACACAGAATGAAAAAGGGTATTCAAAGTAGTCCAAGCTAGCAAGTAAATGACCCAGCTAAGCAATAGTCTAAAGAAGAAATAATTACATCGTTGAAGCTAGTAGTATTCACAGATTTATCAACGAAGAACAACCTTGGAGGCTAGGACACTCTATATGCAAAAGCTAAGACCATTCTTTGTCATGGGTATCAAGGACTATGAACTTTGTACTAAAGTTGTAAAGCCAGCAAAAATTTATGCCAAATTATATATGGTTCCAGAGATATGTCATAAATGAAGGTTTTCCATCCTGTCCAAACAAATGTTTCCAACTTTCCATCCTGCTATGTTTGGCCAAAGGGGTACCCAATCATAAAGCATTAGCAGACATAGGAAGTACATAAAACAAGCACAGCAACCATGTTAAGGGATTCCTAATTTTTTTTTAAAATGAGAATTCATGTTAAGGGGTTCATCATTTTGAGGGGTTCATGTTAAGGGGTTCATGTTAAGGGGTTCCTAATTAGTGGGTTACAGGCACTAGTCAATATTCAAAAAAAAAAAAATTTAATGAGAATTCATGTTAAGGGGTTCCTATTTTTTTTTTAATGAGAATTCATGTTAAAAATCATCATCCTCAAGCAATTTGCCATTTTGCAATCATATCTAGAAAGCAATGCACATGACATACAGAGCCAAAGGATTTCGCTACAAGAAAATGCTGCCCGAATTCCACTTTTTTTTTTATACAGTTGGTGCTAGTGATCTTTGAACCTTAGGTACATCTACACCCAATCTTACATCAACTCAATAAGCAAGTATGCAAATCAACCAACTTTGAGCTTGTGCTAAATCAGTCTGAATTCTGGGCCTCAACATCTAACTAAACTGAAGAAGCCTCAAAATTTTCAATGGCTTTTCTTATGAACAGCTAACTAGAAGTCAGATCTATAGGAAAAAAAAATCCAATGTATGAATAAATTGAAAAACAAATTGTATGAATCGATATACAAAACAAGCAAATGTTCAATATTATATACAAGCAAATATTCAATATTATATGCAAGCTTCCTGCAACAGTCGCTAGAACTTATTCATATACAATTTGTTCATATGTATTCATACAATTTGTTTCCTGAAACAAATGTTCGATATATGTATGAATCTGTATATGTATACAAATTGTATGAATCGAATACAGATACAGATTCGATATATGTATACATATTCAATATAACAGATTCAATACATATACAAATTGAGAGAGAGAGAGAGAGATTCGAACGACTCAAGAGAGATTCATACAGATTCATGAGTATAAAGCTTCGATACATGCACAAATTGAGAGAGAGATTCAATCGATTCGACAACGATTCATACAGATTTGAGAGAGATCGAGAGACGAACCTGTGGAACCGTAGAAGATGGGTCGTGAGTCAGTCGTGAGTGTTGAGAGGAATTATTTTCCATGGAAATTGATTCTCAGGGGATTGAGAGGAATTGTTTTCCACCTAAATGAGGGAAAAAGCAGTCACGTGACTGATTTGGGGAAAATTTTTCCATGGAAATTTTAGGTAATCAAACAACACATTTAGATGGAAAATTTACATGGAAAATATTTTCCAAGGAAAATATAAGCAATCAAACACACCCTAAGTTTAAAATATTGTAAGTGAAGAGAATGCATTTAAGAATTTATGATAAACAAAATCAAAATATAGACATATTCCAAAGACTCAAAATATAGATTTTCTCTCAAAACAAGTGCAAAAAATTTAGAATGAAAAAAAGCAACATCTGTTAGACTTTAATTGATAAAAATTATCATTCAAAAATAATTTTAACTGTCAAAATCTTGAATACAATACATTTTAAGAATTCACATATAAATTTAAATACCGTTATTTGCCATTGAAATTGGTAGAGACGGAATTAGAACTCCTTAGATCGAACGTTATTTTAGACTTCTCCTTCTTCTCTCTATCTCTCAATAATGCACACCCTTATTTTCTGTAATTGATTGAAGGTTAACTTTCAAGGGGAATGGTGTACCTTTTATAGAGGAGAGAAGCGGGCTTTTTAATAACTGACATAATGACAGTCTTGGAATATGTAATGACTTTCATAATTACTGTCTTGGAATATGAAAAGTCCATTATTTAATGATTGTTGAAACATGAATCATTCAATCATTAGTTCTCCCAACAATCAATAATGAATATTTATTATATACATATATATATTAACTAGGATAATTTTCTATTGGCTAAATAGTTGGTGGAGTCCAACTAATTACATAGAAACTTAGTGAGCCATATTTTATAGGACTTTTAAAAGTCACATAGGAACTTACATTCTCCAACTTGGTCCACTAGGCCGATTATGATATTTGACTTAGTTGGATTCCACATATAAAACTTTAATACGTGATCACAAATTTCTGAAATTAGCCAATATGCTCAATCTTTTAGTTACTGTCATACTAAGATTAGTATAGACTATCAATATGAGTCATAGCAGTTGTATAACATTTGTGTCGTATTCCCTTCCATGCACCACACCATTAATAACATTTACTAACCTTAATCTATTATACCGAAATGCCCATGTAATGTGTCTTGTTAAGACATTTTCTGTTTATCAAACAATCAAACATAATTTGTGCACACATAATTGAAAATAGGAAACTAACAGAAACAAACTTTAATTGCGCATAAGTGTCAATTACACTACAACTAAAATATCCATCATTTATATCATTGATTACTCAAAAGACCAATCCTTATAACATGTTCCTTATATGTCTTTGGAGGTAATCCCTTAGTCAATGGATCAGCAATCATAAAAGTAGTGCTCAAATTTTCAATTGACACATGTTGTTTCTGGACACTTTCTCTAACAACCAAGTACTTAAGTTTCATGTGCTTGGAACCATTAGAGTACTTTCCATTCTTAGAGAAGAAAACTGATGCGGTATTGTCACGATAAAATTTCAGCGGCTTGGCAATAGAGTCAACAACACCAAGTCCTGAAAGGAAATTCCGCAGCCATAAAGTATGACTCGTGGCCTCAAAACATGCCACAAACTCGGCCTCCATCGTGGATGAAGCAATAATGGACTGCTTCACACTTTTCCACGAGATTGCTCCACCAGCTAGCAGAAACACAAAGCCTGATGTGGACTTTCTGCTATCTAAGCAACCACCAAAATCCAAGTCTGAGTATTCGATCACTTCTAACTGATCTGATCTCCTATATGTGAGCATATAATCCTTCGTCCCTTGAAGATATCGCATAACCTTCTTTGCTGGTTTCTAGTGTTCTATTCCTGGATTACTTTGATATCTACCTAACATTCCAACTGCAAAGCTAATATCCAATCTGGTACAAGTCTGAGCATACATTAAACTCCCCACAACTGATGCATATGAAACTTTCTTCATTTGTTCCTTCTCTAAGTCATTCCTAGGACATTGACTTTCATTTAACTTGTCACCTTTCATGATTTGTGCATCACTGACTAAACACAACTGCATATTGAATCTTTCCAAGACTCGATTGATATAACCTTCATGAGACAGTCCGAGCAATCCTCAAGAACGATCTCTAAGATCTCTATGCCAATGACATAGGATGCCTCACCCATATCAACCATCTTAGAGCATTTGGCAAGATTCTCTTCGGTTTTGGTGCAACAAACCAAGATTACTACTGGCTAACAAAATATCATCCACATACAGGACCAAAAAGATAAACTTTCTTCCACTGATCTTCAGATATATACACTGATCAACAATGTTTTCCTTAAATCCAAAAGCAGTAATGGTATCATTAAACCTTATATACCATTGTTTGGAAGCTAGTTTAAGACCATAAATGGATTTCTTTAATTTGCAAGCCAAATTTTCTTTTCCTTTCTTTGTGAACCCTTCAGGTTGCTCCATGTAGATATCCTCATCCAAATTTCCATTCAAAAAAGCGGCTTTCACATCCATTTAATGTATCTCTATGTCACAATGAGTTACAAGTGCCATAATAATTCTAAGTAAGTCCGCCTCAGATACCGGAGAGAAGGTCTCTCTATAATCAATGACCTCTTTCTGAGTGAAACCTTTAGCCACAAGTCTGGCCTTATATTGTTCAATATTGCCACTAGCGTCTCGCTTAGTCATAAAGACCCATTTACACTCGACTTTCTTGCTATTATTAGGCAATCCAATGAGATCCCAAACACCAATCTGGTCTATTGATTTTAACTTTTCATTCATAGCATCGATTCATTTGCTAGAATTATCATTTTCTATGGCTTGTGAAAATGAAACTAGATCCTTGTTAATCCCAGTATCAAAATCAGATTCTTGTAGATACACCACATAATCATCTGAAATGGCAGGCCTCCTTTCCCTCTGAGATCTTCTCAGAATTACCGGTTATAGTGGTACTACATTATTTTCAATGGTAACATCCTTATGAAGTGATGCATCATTTTCAATATGTTGTTCATTTCCCTCAACTAGTTGAATAGCTTGAGGAATAACAATTTCTCGAGAAAGAAAGGATAGTGGGATATCCACTCTTATTTCCTCGATATTTACCTTTCTTGATTCATCACTCCCACTAACTTCGCCATTCTCTAAGAATCTGGCATTACCAGTTTCCATAATCTTCGTACTATGGTTAGGATAATAAAATTTGTACCCTTGGGACCTATCCGGACAACCAATGAAATATCCAGATATTGTCCTTGAATCTAACTTTTTCTCTTGTGGGTTGAAGATCCTTGCTTCTGCTGAACAACCCCAAATATGTAAATGTCTCAAACTATGCTTCTAACTAGTCCACAACTCAAAAGGAGTTGTTGAGACCGCCTTACTAGGAATCCTGTTCAAAATATACATTGCAATCTTTAATGCTTCACCCCACAATGAATCGGGTATAGTTAAAAACTCATCATACTCCTAACCATATCTAAAAGAATACGATTACGCCTTTGAGCAACTCCATTCTACTGTGGCGCACCTGCCATTGCATATTGATCACAAATGCCATGCTTTTCAAGAAATATGGCAAATGGACCAGGATTTTGACCCATCTCATCATATCTACCATAGAACTCACCACCTCGATCAGACCTCACTATTTTAACCTTTTTATCTAACTGTCTCTCGACCTCAGTAATGAACAACTCAAGTATGTCAACAGGCTGAGACTTTTCATGTATTAGATATACATAATCATAGCGAGAAAGATCATCTATAAAGGTGATAAAGTACCTCTCTCCAACAAAACATGGATTCGAGAGTGGTTCACAAATGTCTATATGAATTATCTCAAGAAGCTCAGTACTTCTCATGGCACCTTTCTTAGTGTGTTTGGTTTGCTTTCCCTTAATGTATTCCACACACACTTGAAAATTAGTTAAGTCTAGGTCATCCAAAATCCCAATTTTCACCAATCTCTCCATTCTATCCCTGGAGATATGCCCCAATCGCCTATGCCACAAGATTGAAGAGTTTTCATTAATTAGGCCACGTTTTGAACCAACAATCAAATGCAGGGCTATTAACGATTGTGCAAATAATTCAAGGAAATTTTATATAAACCATCACACAAAATACCAGAACCAACCATGATAGAGTTAAACATTAAATTGAGTTTCAAACAACCAAATAAAATAGAATATCCAGCAACATCTAATCTGGATAGAGAAACTAAATTCCTAGAAATCAAAGTTACATAAAAAGTGTCCATAAGATCCATCTGATGACCCGTCTCCAAGAGTAGGCGGTAGGTTCCAATAGCTACCACTTCCGCTTTGCGACGGTTCCCCATATAGACGAATCATTCACTGTCCTTCGGCTTCCGGGTTGTAAGGAATCCCTGCATTGAATTTGTTATGTGAGTTGAGGCCCCAGAGTCAATCCACCAAGTATTAGAAGGAACTTCAGCAAGATTTGATTCATAACATACAAAAGAAAGCTTGATGACAAGCAGGGGTATTTGTAGAATACACCTGTGCTATGGACAATAAATGTAATAATTTAGTTTACAATTCTCCGTTTTATCTGTAGTTCATTACAATGCACGTCTGGATATAATGAAATGAATCTATGATGAGTTCTACTGTTTTAATTAGACCATATTTTGTGCAGATATGTTGTGTGCCATGAGCAGGAATGAATTGCAAGAAAAGGGTAAAGCCAAAGTGCAAAGAAGACATTGCAAAATTGAAAAGAGGACCTCGATCGATCGAAGAAGTCTCAAGCGATCGAAGTCTTCTCAAGCGCTTGCGGAATATGAAGTTCAATCGATCGAGAAGCTTTCAAGCTATCGAATATGACTGTATCAGATTTTTGCGGGCACGCAGTAGAGATGTATTGTTAACAACCCTAGTTAGGTTTCCTCTATAAATATATGATGTAAACACATAGTTAAGGACGCCCAACTTTTATTGTATCAGTTTATAGAGAGAGACAGAGAGTTTTCCATTGTTTTGTAGGTTTAATCCTTTGAAGTTCAAGACAAGTTGATTTTCTTAGAGTTTAATATCAGTTTCGCATTCCAGGCTCTATATTGTAGTTTTGTTTATATTCTACAAGTTATATTCGTAGTCTTAATCTGTTAGGACCATAGGTTTTGCATGCTAGTGGTTTAAATCTTAGTTTTTCATAAGTTTCATGTTTAAAATCCAACAAAACATAGTCTGAATCATGTTCAACACTAAAAATCTATTTTCTGCACTTAAAATAATGTCAGCATTCTGTGTTCGATCGATCGAAGGTATTTCGATCGATTGAACCAGGGACAAGTCAAGTGATCGAAGACATTTCGATTTTGATCGATTGAGAGCGCTTCGATCGATCGAACATGTAAAATCCTGAGATGATCCTTTAAAGTATTCCATGACTTTCTATTTTCGGGATGTGTTATCAAATTGTCCAGATAAGCTCAGTTTGTCAAAACAGTTTCTAAACTTAAAACCTTTAGGCCTTTTCTTCAATGACTTTTGAAAACCATCTTGAATGCTAACACCATCGAGGGTGCGAGTTGAAACCATTGTTTTAAACCGTCTTTTAATTATTTTAAATCAACTGTGATGATATAGTCCCGGTCATGAAAGGACTATTGATTCTTTATCTTTAGAGAAATACGGAATACTGAAGAGGGATGTACTCCATAGAACGATAATGAATGTGCATGGTAGATAGCTAGGACATTGTGGATTCGTGTGAACCCAACGCCTTTTTATTATAGAGTCAAAACCCGTTTTAAGATCTGCTTAGTTGTTAGTTAAATTGCTAGTTTAATTTACTTGTTTTATTAATTACAGTAGTTGTTAATTGTGGAACTTTGTGTTCTACGCTTCATTTAAATTAATGATTTTTAATTTTACTTTCGAGATTAATCTAAGTTAGTACTTTATCACCTTCTCTATGATCTCGACCTGCTCTTACCAGATTTACTACTTGCACGATCGTTTACACTTGAACGTAGCATAAGAGCACGTACAATTATAGTCGTGTCACTTGATACCTCCCTTTTTGAACCAAGCTTTACGCTTGCTACAGTCCTTCTTCATATGTCATTCCACAAAAGTAACATTTAATAGTGAACTTACTTCCACGGCCTTGGCTACTTTCCCCAGGTCCGTCTGCTTTCCTTGGTGGAAATCTCTTTCCCTTCACAATCTTTCCTTTCTTTTTAGCGTCATGAGTTACAGCTAGCATAGAGTGGGGTCCTTCTTGCCTAATCTTACTTCCTCTTAAATGCACATACTAGTGAGCTCATTCAAATTCCACTTGTCTTTATGAGTGTTATAGTGAATTTGGAATGGGCCGAAATGAAGAGGGAGTGAGTTGAGAATAAATTGTACCAAGAAGGATTCATCAACTTGCATTCCTAGTGCTCGAAATTTTGCAGCTTTGTCAGTCATATAAAGGATATGTTCCTGAACTCCTCTATTACCATCATATTTAACAGTAGTTAATTTTGCCATAAGTGTGTCTGCTAGTGACTTACCTGCTGATTTAAAACGTTCTTTGACAGTAGTCAAGAGTTGCAATGCGCTATTAGTTTGAGGGAGGGAAGTTTTGATATTATTAACTACGGCCATCCTCATAAACATAAGACTAAGTCTGTTCGATCTCTCCCAGGCTTTCAAAGTATCAACCTGTTCTGCAGTACTATCAGCAGTAACTTCCTCCGGTTTTTCAGCCAAAAGTGCCATGTCGAGATCTAACACACCTAGTGTGAATTGAACTTATTAATACCATTCCAAAAAATTTGACCCGTTAAGAGTTAGAATGCTAGATGCATGAGAGTGCAACAAAGTGGGAATATTCATTGAAATAAATAGGACAATGCTCACGTTAAGGCCTTGAGTCTATCTTTAACAAAAAATTATAAATTCTAAACAGATGAACTATTGACATTACTACAGTTTCTCCTTTGGGCGAAACCGTAGCATATCTAGTGTCCACTCTATAGGTGCAAAATATTATCACCTATATAAGTATAATATAATTTATGTCACCTAATAGTTAGTCATGTTACCTTTGGGTATCCAATTCTTCACTACTAAGTAACACAAATTACATTACCCTATCAAGTTCATAGTTAGTTGAAAGTGACTCTCCTTTGGGCTAGTCCCAATCTCCCAACTATGACTGCCATTGAGAATATTATTGTCTTTTTTGTCACCCTTAATTGACTAATCTTTAATGTAGTTTTATATTCATATGGCTCACTAACCTAGGTCACTTTGACGACTACTAAGTTAATAAACCCTATGAAAATAAAACTAACCAACAATATTCTCTAACCCTTTCATCAGAGTTATTATTTAATTGCTAAAATTGTCATTTATTTACTTAATCACTTTCATAATAAAAATATTAAATTTAAATTTTCTTTTATGTGATTTTAAACTTTTCAATGACAGAAATTAGCAATAACTCTTAACTTTTAAGTAAAAACTAAATAGGTAAAAGTCTTTAATATACTGCCATTATGCAGTAAAGAAACAAAATGGGATTTAATGACCAAATCTGTGTAGATCGTGCATATTTTACAAACATATATGTGCAACCCAAATATTCACAACATATACACACAGAAGTCTTGTTTATGATTGAAAAATGGGTAAATTACACTGACACCCCCTGTGGTTTCGCACTTTGTCACTCATACCCCCTGAGGTTTCTGACATTGTAACAACCTACATTTCATTTAATTTTAATTTTAGCATGTACATATTTAATCTGAATTTGCATTGGCATATTTAAATTTAATTGGCATTGTCAGCTTTTATTTTAGTTACAGTTCTCATGATTTGAATTTTTAAATACCTGTTTTGATTTCTTTTGAAATTATTATTGGGGTCAAATTACAATTTCTGGAAAGTTAGTAAAATCTGTGTTGAATTTCAAAACCTGTATTTCAAACGGTGGAAATGTTTGCTTTTGACTCAAACTGTATTTTTATAAAATCAGAAAACCATTTCTTACTCTAAAATGAATTTTCTGTATTTTTGTGACAAACACCGCGTCACAAAAATACCAGTTTATGTTCAAAATTATCCGCGCCGCGTTAAAATTTCACAGATTTTTGAATTGACGTAAAGCAAAGACATAACTTGAGCTTTATTGCCATTTATGGCAAGTAATGATTGGTTGTGTCTTGTTTGGGAATGCTTTTAGATCATATGATAACTCTATGCCATAAGTTGATTTGCCAAACATTATAAGTGATTCTTAGACATGTTGCTCATGCCTAGTTTGGCTAAGCATAATTGGTGTGTGTTAACTAATGCTAGAAGCTTCATTTCCCAAACAACCGAACTTGGCCCCTATGTATCTAGACTTGACTCTTGGGGCATCTGTGGAGTTATACACATATCAGTGTATATATATATGTATGATTATATGCTGCTAATTGTGAGAAGTTAGAGAATTGTTAAGCTAAACTCAATTAGTGGAGTAATCCTAAAAATACTTGGAGCCCAAGTTCACTTCTTTCAAGCTTCTATTTATACACCCTCATACTATCTCAATCACACACTTTCTGCACTTCAATCACAGAGAGAAAAGAGAGAGAGCGTGAGAGTTTAATTTCTAAAATTTTTCTGGAAGAAGAAGTTACACAAATTCCATAGCCAAGCTTGGAGTATTTCTTGTTTGGTCTTATTCTTTCTCAACAAACACACAATTCTTGATCACAGTGAGTATTTTAAACTCACTCTAAATGTAATGTATGCTTAGTTACTACTTGGGTGTATGAAATTGTTAATTTCCATTGTTGATTTTACGTTTGAAACTCCATAGCTTGAAATCAAGATTTTTCAAACTCAACCAAAATCTCTCTTCTTAGATAAATATGAAAGATTACATGTTGTAGATGCCATGTTTAAAGTTTTATAACTTAATTTGTTCATATGAAAAAGTATATTAAGATTGAAGTTTTATCATCTTTTAGTTTTTCATAAAATTCTTGAGCTACGTTTGAAATCGTGTTAAATTAGTTGTGGATTCTTAATCCTTGTGAAAAACTAAAGAGAATCATATATAATAAGGCCTAGTAACTTCCGGATTTGAAAATGGGTCAAAAAGACCCCATTAAACTGAAACAGAGCAGTTTCTGCGAGGAAGAAGAAGCCTCAGCCTCATCTCGCGCCACGATCGCGCGAGCGAGGGTCGCGCGAGGTAGCTGGTTCTAGGCAGACAGAAGAGTTTTATAAAAGAAAAATGAAAATCGGACAAATCGCGCAAGCGGACCGCGTGAGCGACACATCGCGCGAGCGATCCGTGGGCGCGATCTTCGTGAATTCAGGTAGACAGAAAAGTTTTAATAAGAAAACGTAAAATGGGCATATCGCGCGAGCGGCCCGCGCACGCAACTTCTGGCAGTTCCTAGTTTTGCTTGATTTCTGATAAGGGACTGTTTGGGATGAAATTTATATACTGTTAAGGCCCTGTTTGGGAAAATTATTAAAACAAAATCTTAATTGGTTTTGTTTTAACGAGTAGAACGATGAATTGCGACTTTTTAATCCCCGTACGTACGTTGTGCCTTTAATTCAGCGATTTACTTTATGTTTAAGTTCATGTCATGCATGTGGGTGTCAGTCAGTGTGGAAAAGAGTAATGGTCAGTGTGGAAAGAGTATGAGATTGAGATTGAGATTGAGATTGTATTGTGGACACTCCCTGGTTTTTGTGTACCAAAGTGTGACGTGTTGAGATCGCGGTGAGAGTGTCTTTGAAATGCGACGGTGGCAAATATGGACACTCCCTGGCGCCCATGGAAGCGCTAAAGTGTGTGACGCCGAACTTGGACATTCCCTGGAACCCATGGTAGTGCTAAAGTGTGGCCTACGGACACTCCCTGATACCCGAGTTTGGATACTGCGTGAGGGTTCCTCCGGTATTTGCATGGCGGTTTAGGTATTCAAAGTGTGAGGCATTGGACACTCCCTGGTACCCCGGACCAAAGTGTGAGGCAAACTGGACATTCCCTGGCACCCCGTTGCTAAAGTGTGGCTACCTTAGTGTTTCAAAGATACTGGAGTGAGATAGTGGATTGTGGTGTCTGTCGAGAGAAAAGAGTCGGCAAGATGAGTGTGGTGCATTGTCTCATACACGATCATATGCTTTATGAATGAACGACTTTGAATATATTTTTCTCGTTGGTTTATAAATTGAATTCTCTCTAAGATCAAACTATTGATTTTACAAAATTGAAAATGGAAAAAGGTAAATGAGTATGTTTTACATTCAAAGTTATGTTTTTAATACTCACCAGCTTCTTGAAGCTGACGATGTTGATGCGTCCTGGACATTCGTGTTCAGGTTTTTCAAGTTATGATCAGGCTGAACAATATGATTACGCTAACTGAGAACTGCTGCTTTTGGAAGAGGAAACTGTTATTAATATATGCTTTAAGTTTATATGTTTAAGCTATGAACTGATTTTGTAATAAGGATGACTGTAATAGACATTAAGTTATTGTTTTGTTTCAAGGCGGTCTGTGCCTTAGTTGACCTCGTATCATAAGTTGTAATAAATTAGTAAAACTTTTGTAAGCCTTGTTTGCTCTGCTCTGATTATTATGTTTCTATTGTTCGACGTTTGGGACGGAATCGATCCTTCAAACTATCGCGACCTACGGGTCCATAAAGGAAATTAAACGCTTTCCTTATTTATGCTACGTCGGGGCGTGACAGACATGTCACTCACACCCCCTGTCAGATATGTCGAGCTAATGCCGTTAACAGCGACATTAAAAAGACAATTAAATCCCTCTCTCTCTAAGCCCCAATTTGGTTTTCTCTCTTTCTCTCTCTACCCTAAACCCATTTCAGATCTTTTTTTTCTCACCCCAACACCATCTACCATCATCCTCAACTTCTTTCTTCTGTTGTAACCATTTTCTCAAGTGATTTGACAAATTGAAACAAGATGATTAATTGCCTCTATTTTTGGTAGAAAGAAGGCTAAAACCAGAAGAGAGAGAGAGAGAAAGAGAGAGGACGCAAGCCATCTAAGAGCTCCAGCGTTCCTAAATTTTCTTCCAGTGAGTTTTGATGTCTTCATTGTTGCCTTTAATTGGTATTCTACTTTTAATGTTAGTACTTAGTACTTTTTTTCCTTCCTTTTTCTTTCTATAATGCAATGGCTTCTGTGATTTGGGATTTGATTTTCTCTTGAGAATCTGTGGTTAAAATACTCGTTTAATCAGGTTTTGATTAATTTGTCTCACGTCCATTAAAAACCTCTCAAGTCTTACGAATTTGGTGCAATACATATTATAGAAGTGACTGACTATGAGATTACAAAATAGATTGAGAATGAAAGACTAGATGATTACTTTCACTTTCAATCAAGAAGAAATTTCATATGTAACTGTTTTAGGATTTTATGCCTCAACTTGCCAGTTCCTGAGCACAATATGCTTGTGTAATTACTTCCAAACATCCACATTGTGGCGACAGATCATGGTGTGTCTCTTACTCTTGGTTTCCCACACTATGAAAACCTCTCAATTTCAATTACCCATTAGAATTTCTTCCCTAATCCAAACATGCAATTGGGAAGAAGAGTGGAAATCGGTGAACCGAATGAGTTTGGCACTGTGAAAAACTCTCAATTTCAAGTACCCATCAAAATTTTTGTGTACATGTATGTGTGTGTGTATATATATATATATGTGTGTGTGTGTGAAAGAAGAAGAAGATAAGGGTATTTTGGATATTTTGAAAAATTAACTTGCTAATGTTAGCCATTTTCTAATGCTAGTTAACGGCAGGGGGTGTCAGTGTTACCAACCCACAACCTGAAGGGAGGTCAGTGTAACCTAAAAAACCTCGAGGGGTGTGAGTGACAAAGCGCCAAACCTCAAGGGGTGTCAGTATAATTTAACCTTGAAAAATTAATGTCCAGTGCTCAGTTCCATTACAAACAAAAATGAAAATCCAAAATTGTACAATATTCCAATATAATTTTTTTTTTTGTACAGAAACCAATCATGGAAACCTTGCTCTGATACCAACTGTTAGACTTTAATTGATAAAAACTATCATGCGAAAATAACTTTAATTGTCAAGATCTTGAATACAGCACACCTTAAGAATTCACATATAAATTTAGATACCGTTATTTGCCATTAAAATTGGTAAAGACGGAATTGGAACCCCTTAGAACGAACTTTATTCTAGGCTTCTCCTTCTTCTCTCTGTCTCTCAATAATGCACACCCTTATTTTTTGTAATTGATTGAAGGTTAACTTTCAAGGGGAATAGTGTACCTTTTATAGAGGAGAGAAGAGGACTTTTTAATGACTGATATAATGACAGTCTTGAAATATGTAATGGCTTTCATAATTACTTTCTTAAAATATGAAAAGTCCATTACTTAATGATTGTTGAAAGATGAACCATTCAATCATTAGTTCTCCTAACAATCAATAATGCATATCTATTACTCCCTCCGTCCCATTTTATGTGTCCCTTTTTGGGAATCCAACTATTTAAGGGGACAAAAAGAATCTACACCTACTTTTCACAATTGTCCATAATCATTGCACTTTCTTTTTTTGTTTTGTTTTGGTGTTGATTGCAAGGAAGGGTAGTTTGGGAAACTAAGTAAAATTTGCATACTAATTTAGGAAAGTGGACAATAATTTTGGGACATCCCAAAAAAGAAAGGGGGACACATAAAATGGGACGGAGGGAGTATATATACATATATATATATATTAACTGGAATAATTTTCTATTGACTAAATAGTTGGTGGAGTCCAACTAACATAGAAGGCTAGTGAATCATATTTTATAAGAATTTTAAAAGTCACATACAAACTTACAACATCATGATAAACAAAATCTAGCTCATATATTGGTGAATGCTATCGATAAGGGAATTATAGGTCAACCTCTATTCAACAAATCTAGCTCATATATTGGTGAATGCTATCGATAAGGGAATTTTGAGCTTGTTTTATCATAGTAATAAAAACTCAACTCAACTCAACTAAATCTTGTCTTAAAATACTTGGGTTTTATATGAATTTTTTTTCTCCATTCCATTAGTTCTAAGACTACAACAGGAGGAAAAATAAGAAGAAGATGAAAATGAAGCGAGTACATATCAACGGCCCCTACAATATGACCATGCGCAATAATTAGGGGTGCAATTTGGAACGGAAATTCCGATTCCGACCGATTCCGAACCGAAAAATTCTGATTTTGGCAACTAAAAATAATTTCCGAATTCCGAAATTCCGAATTCCGAAAATTTCCGAAAAAATCGGAACGGAATCGGAACCATTTTTAAAATTCCGAAAATTCCGAAATTCCGTTCCGAACATTCTGTTCCGAAAATTCCAAAATTATTCCGAAATAATTCCGACTTTTATATATATATATTATAGGCAATACATACAAATGCACTATATAATACATTACATTTACATAGGATTAGGGGTTTTAGTATAATTTCTCAAAAGTTTTGTACTACAATCAAATATTACCAACTTACAATATTAGGTTTTAGAAATATCCTTCAATTCAGTCTCTCATCTCATTCTCTACAGTTCACTCATTTAGGGTATCAAACTTCAAAGCAAACTCATCACCACCGAAGCTGCGCCTCCATATCCGCTGGTTCTCCTCTCTCTCTCTCTCTCTCTCTCTCTCTCTCTCTCTCTCTCTAGATAAGAGACCCAAATACCCAAAACCCTCCATCTTTCTCTCTAGTTCATTGGCCCCAAAATGAACCCTAGCCTCTCTAAAACTCTCGGTCTCTCTTCCTCTTCCTCTTCCTCTTCCTCTTCCTCTATCATCCATCCACTGTCGATCATCCGTACACCGATCATCATCTTCCACTCGACCTTTTTTCCTCGATGTCTGCGATTCTTTAAACCTTCATCTCTCTATCAAGCGACCTAGATGTGGTTTGTGCTCAAGAAACTAGATGATAACAAGAACTCAAGAAGTCAAGAGATGAAGAGATGAAGAAACAAATACAGATAATGAAAGGTTAGTATACTAATTTCTATGATTATTTGATGATTCTTACCCATAGGATGTGTTTGATCTACTTTAGACTTTCATTTCTTTTCTTTTGTTGGTTTCCCTTGGATTAAGATTCCAAAAACAGATCATTCCGAAAATTTCCGAAATTTCCGAAAATTCGGAATCGGAACGTAAAATGAAAATTCCGAAAATTCGGAATCGGCATCGGAACATCTGGTTAAATTCCGAAAATTTCGAAATTTTTTCCGAAAGGGTGTTTTCCGATCCGTTCCGGCCGAAACACACCCCTAGCTATAATGCTATTTTGTATTGTTAGGCTATTATATGATGTGAAGTTTGAATTTGATTTTTGTCTTCATTTCTAAATCAACCCTTGAGTTTGGTTCTTGTGTCATTTTAGTCCCTCAAGTTTTAAATAGAAACAATTTGATCTAAATACCCTATTCTGTGAAAAAAATTGACAGAATTTACCCGATGTTGTATCCAATTACGCTTGAGAGATTGGTGGTGTTCTATATTTGCCCTTAAAAAGTGAGACAGTGCATAGTATGTGAGTAAATTCTGTCAACGTTTCTCACAGAATTGGCCATTTGGATCAAATTGCTTCTACTTAAAACTTCAGGGACCAAATTAACACAATTGAAACTGCAGGGACTAAAATGACGCATGGACCAAACTTCAAGAATATATTTTGTATTTAACCCTTAATTTTTTGGAAGGAGAAAGGGACTTAGGGTACACAGAGTATCTGATTCAACTTCTTTATTAAAGCTTTTGAATGCAAGCAACTGTACCGATGCCGTGTGACTACGTATTTTCTGTAGGATAAACTGAATATAGTTCTTTAGTTTATTTGATTTTGTCACCTGATTGGTTCACAGGGTGCCCATATAAACACCTTCGCACATGGACCGCTTATGTCAATGAAAAATAATTGAAGATAATTAATTATGTTCGTTCTTTTTGTACACATACAATTTATCACTTCAGTCTTCAACACATTTCCAAAACATTTTTTTCGCTAATATCAATTCGAAACAATTTTTTTCTATCCAAAGAGAAAATTTAATTATGAAATGCCATATACTTTTTATGGGTAGAAAGTAGAGTAAAAAAAGAGTTATTCCATGTACGTCATGCTCCAACTGAACAACGGATATTTCCACTTCACGAGCAAAACCATTTCCTTAAGGCCAGTTTGTACATTCATGAATTTGAAGGGAACCGTTCATGATTTATAAAGCATTTCAACATAGATTTAGAGGACAATTTAGAGGACACCATTAATTCCTATTGATGTCTTATTATTAATAGATTCATATATACTCCAAACTTAATTAGATTCATACAAGCCACTCAGAAGGAAGAGAATCTCCTTCGTAATATCTTACCTAAATTAACAAATTTGAAAACTATTCTCATGTCTGTAAGCATTAACCAAATTCAAGTGCCCAAGAAACTTACCTCCAGCCGTGTAGTTTAAAGTACAGATGAAGGAACGAACTCTGCTTAATCACGAAAGAGCCTCCACGACCCTCACATAATTTGGTTTGTGTATGATGAATGATGGATATTGATTTCCAGTTTATCGTCCTATAAAATTCTATAACGGTGGTTGTCACAAGCCTTACTTATTTATAGATAGACTGGGACCCTTACCCATGTGTTTAAATACACAACTTCCTACCATCAAGAAAGTTGGGGCAATCTCAAACAGGAGCGGATACAAAAAGTCGAAGTTAGGGGGGCTTGGCAAGAGCGGGACTAGTAAATTGCAATCGGGGTGACCAAATTTACCGGTGTTCGAGGGTCGTGTACGTAAGGCAATTTTTTTGGGGTCTATGTATACATACTTCTGTGTAGATGATGTAATTAATTTAATGCTATGAAAACTAGATCAAAACCTCAAATACTAATAAAAAGAAGGATCTTTTGGGGGCCTATGTGTAAAGTTATTCACTTTTGGGGGCTTAATTGCAGTGTATATATGTTTTATAGTAAATCTAGTAATATTTGATAATCTAGGGAGGACTTGAGCCCTTTGTCCATTCTTCCATCCGCCCCTGATCTCAAATACCACTCAAATATATTATGTAGTGATTGAGTTGTTATACCATATCTTGTCACCAATGATATTAGGATAACATATAATATTTAAATAATATTTATCTTATCAATATAAATATAAAATATGTGGGCCATATACAATATATATTTACATTCATCCACTTAGCACACATGACACACTTAATCATGATCGTGAACAAAAACCAACTGGACTTTATTTGCCACGACACATCAGCAGGTGGATAGTTTAGGTATCCCATTTAGGTGAACCTAGCATTACTATTATGAGTAATGCTAGGTACACCTAAACAGGATACCTAAACTATCCACCTGCTGATGTGGATTCCCAAAATTATTCATCAGTTTCCAAAAAAAGTTTGAATTAATTTCAAAATTGCCACGACACATCAGCAGGTAGATAGTTTAGGTGTACCGTTTAGGTGTACCTAGCATTACTCATATATGAAAACAAAAGCTTTTGCTTTTGCCACCTAAGCGCCTATGTGGCACACCTCTATGAGAAGTAGTGTTAATTGACAAACTAAATATTAAATTAAATGCAATAACTATATCTTTGTATAACATATATCTTTGTATAACATTTAAACTAATCCAATTTTTTTTGTTATATATATACGGATATTAATTAGGATTTAAAGTTTACAACTCAAAATTTAAGCTTTATTTCTATATAAATATAAATATCAAGAAATAAATATCACTAAGTACATATTTGGCTCTTGAAGTTTTGAAGAGTCCTACTATTTGTAGGACTCTAGGAGAATTTTTGTTTTTATTTGAGAGAAAAAAAGTCCATTGTGAATTTGTGTAGATAAATCATTTGTAAGATATGGGGAAAGAAAAATGGATAAATTTTTTTAAATTATTTTTTTCAATAGTGTGGAAGGAGGGAAAGGGTTGGGGTGGAAATTTTGGATTTATATATATATATATATATATATGATGTGATTGGATTGACATATTTATAGCTCTATACGAAGAGGTGGCTATCATTCTAAAAAAAAAAGGAAAAAAGGAAGAGGTGGCTATCTAGTGCATTGTGCATTCTTTCATGGACGGAAATGTCAGCATTTTATATAATTATATGTATTATTTCTATTTTGTAGTTTTTTTTTTATATATTTATTATGAGTAATGCTATGGCGCACAAACTTGGGATATTCCTAGTGCCATAGGACTGATACCGCATGCAGTGATCTATGGTAATACGACCATTATCACAGCATGTGGTATGAGTCGTATGACTGTCACAGTATATGGGAACTAAATTTAGGTTTAAAATTTGAGAAACATGATATTATTTTTTGTATACTCAAACAAATTTCAAAGTTTAGGCACTAATATTGTGAGTGTGATCACATTGCCTTTTGGAAGATTTTAGCAACTGTAAATTATGACAAAACAAAGTTAATTTCATAAATTGATATAGCACATACAAGAACCAACAAATCGCACAAACTGTGAGTGGTCATATAGTGTGTCAAAAATTAATCATGAATGTGAAAATTGTTACTTTAAAACATTCTTGCATATTTGATTGTTGTGGTTGTTCTCTTTGGCTTTTTCAAAATTTTGTTAGTAGACCATCCCTCCATGTTTCTATATCTAATACACGTACTAATATGAGAAATCATCTCAAAATTGTTTATTTGGAATATTTTATCATTCTACAACATTTGATTGCCGGGTAGTGTGTAGACAGAAATAATATAGGGTATTGAAAACCTAATCAATTTAACGTTATAACGAGTACTGGATTTTATTATATTGAACTATATCCATCTCTAATAATACAATATAATAATTTAGGAATACCATGAACATATTGTATTGTTTCATTTAATTAGTACAATTATAAAATGGCTATAGTGTGGTTAATTAGTTGCTGTTAACTTCTGCATCTCCTGGAATGCAAGGTGTAATGATATTGCTAAAGGACGTGCTAAGTTTTTTTCAATTTGCTGATTCATATATATTTATATATATATATATATACATACACAATCAACCTATGAAAAACTAAATATCCATTAGTCTGAGTTGTACTTTACATCAATACGCTTTGATGTTATTGAAATTAAAGATTTTGGAAGCATAAAATAGGATGACCAAGGAAAAGAGGGGTGAAAATTAAAATCAAAGTATTGTTTAAAAAATTACTTTTTCACTTCTTATATAAAATTTCTATTATTTTTAGTAGTTGTTATAATTTCTTATAGTTATTGACCACTTTGCATCCCGTGCAAATGCACGGGTATACAACTAGTAATACATGAATCACGAAGGTCATACCACATTCAAGGAATACTTCCTTTCATGTATTACAACGTACCACTATCTCTATAACTTTATGTTGATTTATAAATGACTTCCTACAAGTCATTGTGGGTCCAAAAATCTCAACGGACTTTAATATAAAGGCAGACACTTAAATACGCAAAAATAAATAATGCATTTATTAGTGAGACACAAAATGTTAATAAAACAAAACTAAATCAAGCATAAAACGAGCTAAATATCGCATGTACTCTACATGTATCGTATATATCTTTATCACGAGCCCCTTTGTGATGGGATCTGCAATCATCAGAACTGAACTTGTATGCTCAATCACAACCTCTTGCTTCTTAACTCACTCTGTAATAGCAAGATACTTTATGAAAATATGCTTATATTGGCTAGCATTTCAGTAATTAATATTGCAACAAAATTATCACATTATATGCTTAATGGCTTGGATATCAAAATGGCACCCAGACCCTTTGATAAATTTATCCTTAATCATATAGCCTGTGAAGTAGTTTCAAAGCTTATTGTCCTTCGTTCCTTATAAGTAGGGGTGTTCAAGAAAACCAAAAAATTGAAAATCGACCGAAACCAAACCAACCAAACACCGATTGGTTGGCTTTTTCAAAGTAATGCACAAGCTAAAACCGACTGAAAACTGACCAAAATCGTCTAAAATCGATTTACCGAAACCGAATGGTCGGTTTTCATATCACTAAAAACCGACCGCGAACACACCTACTTATAAGTATGTTACACCCCAACCCGCCCCAGGCGGATTAGGACACGTGTAACAAAGCCCACACACCAAACTATACACTAATCATGAAGAAAAACATGTTTTAGACTCCATAAAAGAGTTTTCTTGGCATAAATCAGACCCAAGGGCAAAATGGTCATTAATAAGGTATAGCAAATTTTATACCAAAATATAGGTCTTTGAGTCCCGGTTCCAACGCAAAAAACGGCGCGTGAATCCGAGTTTTGTAGAGAGAGTTATGTTTGTTTCCGTAAAAGTCAGCAGCTGCCAAAAACAGGGGCGGATCGATCCGCGAAAAGGGCGGATCAATCCATCTCATTAATTTCCAATCAGAATGTCCCCGAAAAAGGGTGGATCGATCCGCGGGAAGGCCGGATCGATCCGGCCTTGGCAGAACAGCTCTCTGCTGCTGAAAACTTCAATTTTTCATGTCCCAAAACATTTCCAAACATCCCAAACTTTGTGAAACCATTAAAAATCATTCTCAAACATTTCCAAATGTTTCTAAACATTAACACAACATCTCTAAAGCATGGATTGACAATCCAACACACAAATTCTTCCTTAGGATCATGAACTTACATCAAAATTCACAACTTAACTCAAAACTTGCATAACTTCTCAACCAAAAGGAAATTAAGTGTAATCTACCACCAAAGTTACCTACTACTCCAAGTTTCCTTTCCAATATACATAAGGTGTGACTTGCAAGTGCAATTTATACCAAAAGACCCTTACTACCCAACTTGAATTAACATATTACAAGAACTTTCAAAACATAAGTTGTTTACAACACTTGAAGTGTAAGGATTACAACTAAACCAAAACATCTATAGATATAAACATGAAACACATCTCACAACCCCCACGCCCAACCCGTCGTGCGGATCATTTCCTCTCCTCGTCTCGCTTGGTACCTGCGATGGTTATTCAATAACCACAACAGAAAATATATATTCGTTTAAGCTTTCGCTTAGTGAGGGAACTAATCATGCCATTGGAATGCAAAGTATGTAAATGCAACAATCATTATAAATGACTACAAATTGATCTCCGGAAAGTCAAGTCATTCCAGCCACCACCCCTGGGTCCTTCTCACCCCGGATCTTTCTCACTTTTGGCGCATATAGCGCAACACACACTCTCTTGTGACCCCGAAGGCGTCACCGGCATTTCATTGTGGTCGTCACCACGTCCTACTCATTGAGGACTTCCTATCCCTTACATATGGGACCTATAAATGGTGACCACTACTTGACTTCCCTTTGATCCATATAAACATTTAAGCAACTTAGCACATAAGCATCACAATTTCACCTTATTGGCATGCTTTTTGCCCAAATTCAACAACATATACATACATGAGCATAAGTTTAACAACTATGAACCACAATTATCACATTATCATAGCTAAACATCCAATTGAGAGATTAGGACACTCACCTCTTTGATTTACTAGCGATTAAGCCTAGATTTTCCCAATCTCTTGCTAATTTCCAACCCAAATTTCACCGGTGTGATTCCTACATAAATTTAGTACCAAGAACATCGTCTATTAAAAACGGTTGCCGTAAAAACATTGCCGAAAATGAAAACAAATTACGTGCATGTGATCCTCTTACCTCCACGAGTCCAAAGGTGGTCTCGGATCGTAAATCCGAAGCCGGACGGCGAAGAAACGGCAAGAAACGTCGTCGGAAATTTCCGTCGCCGACTCGAGCTCTCGTTCTCTCCTAATCTCAAGAATTTCCAGCTGTGTTAACAAATGGAGAGACACATATGCTACCATGCATATGTGTTGTCACCATTTCCCCTTATTTTCATTTACCTCCCCCAACTTTCCTTAAGTTTTATTATGAAACCCTCATGCTAATTACATTAACTACCCATCTTTTCTAAAAGGATTTAATCTAAGTCCCGCGTGGGTCCTAAACGTGGTCCAAAATAAATTATGAGGTTGCTATAAAACCTACCAGTTATCAATTTTATTCAAATACGTCCTCACATGGGTACCCAAATTGGTCCCCTTTCCTATCATAAGACATAATAATATCAATAAGCATTTAAACAAGTAATCATATAAGCACATAATGACATCGAAATGCAAATTATTTTAATTAGACCCTCATTGGGCCCCACTTTTATACCAGCCCCGCCTTTCACAGGACTTTCATCTGTGCCCGCATTTGAGCACCTTTTCACATGTGGGTTCATAACCCCACCTTTAAACATCTCATGCATTAATTCTCTTTAATTAACACACATTGATATCACATTAATCTTATTTCCGGGTACGGGTGTTACAAAGTACCCTCTAAACTTAAAGATAGGTACTACCTTTATGTTGAGTTTCTCTAAAATCCTTTAATGTAAGGCTTACGAGACAATCCTAATGTCCTTTAAGACATGTCTTCATGTGTTCTTTAAGATAGAATACAATCCAATGATGTAACCAGCAACCTTACCATTGATACAATGTAAAATATATACAAGTAAATCAATCCATGGTCAATATACTAGACCCCATTCAAGGCTAAACATATGTACATGTGGGTAATTGACAAATAACCATAAACCAAGGGAATACATTAATGTGAGGAATCTTCTTTCCTAATGTGCCCCCTTAAGATGGTGCTCCCATAGGAGACACCAATCTTGGACCGAAAAAAGTGAAAACGTTGGGGAGAGAGAGGCTTAGTGAGTCCATCAGCCAACTGGTCAGCAGTAAAAACATGATATGACTAACACGAAGAGCACCATTCTTTACCTTTTCACAAAAATATGGAAGTTAATAGTAGTGTGCTTCATGCAAGAATGAAAGAATAGATTTGCACATAAATAAGTGGTACCAACATTGTCACTATAGATAATCGAGGGGACAAAATTCGAAGTTCATGAAGAAAAGATTGTATCCAACATATTTCAGATATGGTAGAGGCAACGGGCTGGTACTCACCTTTAGTAAATGATCAAGCAACAGATCGTTGCTTCTTTGAACACCAAGATATTGGATTTTTTTCCAAGAAATACAACATAAGCACTTGTGGAGGTACGATCATCCTTGTTACCCGCCCAATCGGCATCAGAAAAAGCTTATAGAATGAAAGCTGAGTTCTTGTGTGTGATTAAACCATGATTCATCGTGCCCTTGAGATATCATAAAAACCCGTTTAATACACCCCAATGAGTGGTTGATGGCTTATGCATGAATTGAGACAATTTGTTGACGACATAGGCGATATCCGGGCGTGTAAATGATAAATAATGTAAGTTGCCGACAACTTGATGATACTTAGTAGCATCGGCCAGATTAGAACCATTGATCAAGGAAAGAGTAGTCATTGTAGAGGGAGGAGTTTGCACATCATTAGCACCAAGCATCTTTGATGGTCGAGTAGATCATGGATATACTTTTGATGGGAGAGAAAAAACTCGGTTACAGTAGAGGTAGCCTCAACTCCAAGGAAATAATTTAAAACACCCAAATCTTTGATGGAGAACTTGTCACCAAGTTGCTTCACAACCTTGTTAATCATTACTGGAGAGTTGCCAGTGAGAATAAGATTGTAGACACCCCGATTTTGACCAAACGTCGAATTAAGGGGAGTATTACCTCTAGATCCGATGATGACAATGTCCGACTAATCTAAGACTTCCAAAGGTGGTTCAAGCTCTTCAAAAGGTCCTTCAAATTCGAACAAGAAAGAAAGAAAGAAAGAAAAGAGAGAGAAAAGGGAAAACAGAGGGAAACGGCACATGGCAAGGGATGCGGCAGTCACGGGCTGCCGTACGGCACTCTCTGAACTGCCGCAACTGCATTTTGTGAATGCCGCTAATTCCACCAATTGCCGTGAAAAATAAAGATTTCAAAAAAGACGGCAGTCCGTGGAGTCGTCATTGGCAGTCTCTAAGTGCTGTTGCGGCAATCAATGAATGCCGCCTGGCAATCATTGAATGCCGCCCGCTTTTAGCTGCCAGCTTTGATATAGTACGTTTTGTACCTCAAAAAAGGACGTTTGGAATTAGGGTTTTCACTATGAATTTACTGAGATACCCCTTTAAAAATTGTCTATATATAGGAGGTGAATATCCCATTACAAAGGACCTTGAATTTTGAGTCTTATCTAGAATCTCCATTATATACTTGAGAAACATATCTATTTAGAAGGTTTTTTTTAGAGAAGTTTTTGGAGGAAGAAGAGCTTGAATCTCTCTTGGAAGGCTTTAAAAAACACAAGAGTTGAGGATATTTGGAGGTAATCTCATAGTTAATTAGTCTTTAATTCAAAGTTCAATCACAATATGTAGAATCGTCTTAGGATCTTTTACACATTTTCAAAAACTCTCTTCCCACCTCATTCCATCACACACCACCAATATTGTGATTGAACTTCCATTTTTGTTGATTTAGATCAAAGTAACCTATGGTTTGAGTTTGAATCATGAAGTAAAAGTTAACTTGGATTTATTTATTTTGAACCTTTTTTATTTTCTTTGAGTATGATCATCTCTTGAGATTCATGAGACCTTCCATGTCTCACTTGAGTTTCTTGACTTGAACTTCTTAACCCTCTTGTAGACTCATGATTTACAAGAGTATTAAAGTTGATATTAGTATGCTTGGTCAATGGGTTTAAACCTTCTTCCATGGTTTGGCTTCATTATTTTAAGATTTCATGAAGTTAATTTAAATATTACTTGAGTCTTGATTCCCTTTTCCTTTTTATACCATCTCTTAGGATTCATAAGACCTTCAATGTCTTACTTGAATCCTTAGACTTGGAGTCCTTTAATCTTCTCACAAACTCATGATTTATGAGAGGATTAAGGTTGTTATTACCATATTTGGTCGATAAGCCTAAACCTATTTCCATGGTTTAGGTTTGTTGCTTTGAGGTTTTATGGAGTTCCTTCATACTCCATTGAAACCCATGTGTATGAGTGTCCTTAATCTCCAATGACCATCAAATGAGAGGAGAAGTAGTTTGAGTTAAGCCAAGCTCCATTGATTTGGTGGGTAGGTTTAACACAAATGAAACTTGACAATGAAACAGTGGGTTCATAAACTGTTTTTGATCAAGGATTTTTAGTTAAATAATGGACCGTTGGAATTGAATGAAACCAACTGGAGAGTGTTCATAACACAAAGGTCTACCACTGTAATTTTTGTTTTAGTTGGATCTCATAAATAACATGGTTTGGTCATAGGTTTTGTGAAGCAACCATAATCTGTCCAGAATTTCAGAACAGCAAGCTAGTTTTAAAATGGGCAAATCAGAACTTTAATCAAACATTTTTAACCTCCAATAATTTTTTATATGAAGTTCAATGTGTTAATAAGATCCCCTAAAAAGACCAAAGTGATTCTGATTTGTTTACTATTTTTAAAAAATCAAACAAAATCTCTGGACAGAGAGTTGTACATTGAGTGATGTCTGGTTTTTGTCCATTTCCCAGAGATCGGACCGTTGATCTTTACTTTTTGTTTTTGGGTTGAAAACTAGACTCACAGAGGCATCTTGTGTCCAAAATTCACCAACATCAAACCATGGAAAGCATGCTTTTTCTATGTTTGAATTTCTGGTCTGCTCTCTATAATTTTCAGAATTTTATGACAGATTTGACCAACTTTGTAAATAATGGCCCAAATGACTTTTCTATGACTTATGGCTTAAATCATGTTTTAATAATGATTAATTAGACTTAAATCCAAAGGCTAGATGATCCAAATCTATGAATAAATTCATAGTTCATTCTTGCTCTTGCTCTTGCTCTTGCTCATGCATTCATCCACATATGTTGGTACTTGTAACTAGAACCCTTTTTAGCTAGAAGATTAAGCATGTTGTTTAGGGTTTAATATTATATGGTCTAAATCATGTAGACTAACCCCTCTATTTTGTAACGCTATTAAGGTATGATTTCTCAAACTCTTTTCTAGTTTATTTTAGTTTCTTGATTTTATTGATTATTCAACTCCATGTACAACACCTTAGAAATAAGTCTTGTTTTATTTGTATACTTGAATTAGAGACTCTTTTTCTAGGATTTTCTTTTATTCTCATGCATTGCACGTTTAATATTCGCGGCCAGATCCCGGGTTAGTTCTCTATTTTGCATATCATGTTGCTTGCTAATTGAATTACTTGATTTTGAATGATATTTTATCGTTAGCAATCTTGCACCCTTTTAGACATGCTTTTGTGACGTATATCTTTATATATGTATTAGTTGAGGACATACTTAGATAGTTAATTCGACTAAAAGGATGTTGAGTAGAGGCCTATCGAGAGATAGAATGAGAAGGGGTGTTTTAGTCCGATGGGCTCCTTCCCTTCTCATTCCATGATCCCCGGACCTAGTTTAATCTTTGGTTTCGCAAAAGATCAGTTTGCTTTAAAACGGTTTCTTAATTTTCCCTTTTAAAAATTAAGTGGCGACTCGTTTTGAATTTGAATTTGAATTTGAATTTGGAAAAGGTTTTAAAAAGAAAAGCTGTGGATAAAAGAAAAATTGCGATATCCACAAAGATCATCAACATAAACAAGAAGTAATAACATAACATCCCCATGTGAGTATATGAACAATGAATTATCATATTGAGAGTTAGAAAACCCAATAGATAAGAGATAGTATTGTAATTCATTATACCAAGCACGAGGTGCTTGCTTAAGGCCATAGAGAGCCTTATGAAGTTTGCACACAAAGGATGGACAGCTAGCATCAACGAAACCTGGTGGTTGTTTCATGATAACATCCTCGGTCAAATGTCCATGAAGAAAGGCGTTGTTAACATCAAGTTGACGTAAGGGCCAACCAGAATAAATGGCCAGACAAAGGACAATGTGAACTGTGGTTTTTTTTTTACAACAGGACAAAAAGGTTTCAGTACAGTGCAAACCTAGTCGTTGGTGAAAACCCTTTACCATAAGACGTGCCTATTATGATCAATAGAGCCATCAGGGTGCTTTTTGATTCGAAAGACCCACTTGCATCCTGTAAGGTTTTGATTAGATGCAGTAGGAACAAGTTGCCATGCACCATTCAGTATAAGAACATTGTATTCATCGGACATTGTTGCATGCCATTGGGAATTTTTAAGGGCTCAAGAGAGGGTCACTAATGGGTTTAACAACAGTGAAGAAATGAGGGTTAGGCTTGAAAATATTATTTTCGGATCTAGTAACAGGTGTAGAGAGTGGTGGTCATGAAATTAAAGGCTGAGATGCAGTGATTTGTGACATCGTTTGTGGCGTGAAAGCTACATGCAGAGACTGACCAACAGAGGAACATGATGAAGAGGGCATTGATAAATTACCATGCACCATGGAAGGAGGACAAATTTTTGAAGCAAGGCGTGATAAGGGGGAAGGCATTGGCTTAAGAGAGTAAGAGATTTGTGGAGGGATTGGAGAGATATAATTATGGGAAGGAGGGACCACATGGGTAGGTGAGGAAGATGTAGAATTTTAAATGGGAAAGTAAGTATGGGTTGGTTCATTAATAGCAGCTAACCAATGCGAGAGATCCTTAGATGGATTTCAGGGTAAAAAGGTGTCAAGAGACTGATAAGGAAAGGTGGACTCCATGAAGTCAATATGTCTTGACACAAAGATTTTTTTTTTTGTAGACGAATCAAAGCATTTAAATGCACTCTGACTAGGAGAATATCCAAGAAAGATACATGGCTATGATCTAGCCTCCAATTTATTATGCGTATATAGTTTCAGCCAAGGATAGCAAAGACATCCTAGCTAATACCCGAAGCTTTTCCTAATTAGGAGAATGCCCAAATTCTTTTTTGAAAGGTGAAATCATAGACAAAACTAGTACAGGTAGTCGATTAATAAGGTATGCAGCTGTAAGAAAGGCATGAGACCAGAAATGGAGAGGTAGCAAGGCTTAACTTAGCATGGTTAAACCAGTTTGAACAATATGACTATGTTGTCTCTCTGTAGTCCTATTATATTTAGGAGTGTGCGGAGGGGTAAGAATATGTGAAATACCATTGGTCTCAAAGAAAGCTTTCATTTTGATAAATTCACCACCTACCCCCCCCCCCCCCCCCCCCCCCCCCCCCCCCCCCCCCCCCCCCCAAATTATCGGAATAAAATGAAATTAATGGTTGTTGAAAATATTTCTCCACAATGGCTTTAAATTTTGGAAATATAACAGAGGCTTCAAATTTGTGTTTCATGGGATAAATCCACATATATTTCATGAAGTAATCAGCAAATAACAGATAATACTTGAAGCCATCATGAGATTGTATTGGAGAGGGTCCCCATACATCAGATTAAACCAATTCATGCAGAGATTGACTACATAGAGATGAAACTGAAAAAGGAAGCTTGTGCATTTTTACATTTATAGGAATTGCATGACTCAAAATGACGAACAGAAGATGAGAAAGGCAAATTAGACGCACGAATAACATGACTCAAAAATTTTTAGGACAGATAGCCAAGTTGATTATGCCAAGCTTGAAAGGATGCTTTAACAATAGCAAGAGCAAGGATTGGAGAAAATGATCTTGATGCATTAGTAGGCCACTCATAAACTCCATCTTTATTCATTCCTTCCATCAGATGTGAAACATATATTAAATTCATTTTCGTTGTGGGAACACAGAGAACATCATAAAGTAAAGAGGTTTAGAATATGAAGGAAGGTTGGCGGTACCAGTGTGAGTAATTTTGAGAGTTTTACCATCACCAATCATAATGTCATCTTGACCTTCATAATCTGAGTGAAGAGACAAATTATTGAGGTCAGACATCACATGATACGCAGCACTTGAATCAACGAGCCAACTAGGGTCGATTGAAAGGGTTGAGAGGCAAAGTGAGCACGAGGTTGAGAAAATCAAGGGCGTGGCTGTGCAGCAAATTTTGGTGAATATGGCTGATAGGGTGGTTGAGACACCCACGACATAGTACCAAGAAGTCTACGGTAATTCGTGGACATTCTGAAATGTCGCTCGCAAGAGGATTCGCACGAGCAGGCCGCACGCGCGGGATCTGGATTTGGCAGTAGATTTTCTGTTTCCTATTTAGTTTAGGACGCTATTTCGTATGAAAACTTGTATAGGCTATAAATACTCTTTCCTAAGGCTGTAAATATTGATTGCAACTCTCTTTTAATTAGAACTCTAAAGCATAATACAACTCTGCAATAGTGTGGATGTAGGCATAATTGGCCAAACCACGTAGAAATCTGGTATTATTGTGTTTGTTCTTTATTTTCTTTTGTTCTTGCATTGATTTCTTACAGATCCCGTGGGGAGATTAGACGTGATTTCCCCCCAACAGAAACTTACCTCCAGCCATGTAGTTTAAAGCACGGATGACGGGAACGAATTATGCTTAATCACGAAAGAATCTCCACGACCCTCACACAATTGGGATTGTATGATGAAAGATGGATATTGATTTCCAGTCTGTCGTTCTATAAAATTTTGTGACGATGGTTGTCACAAGCCTTACTTATTTATAGATAGACTGGAAACCTTACCCTTATGTTTAAATGCACAAATACTTATCAAAGAAGTTGAGACAATCTCAAATACCACAAATGATTGGATTATTATACCATATTTTATCACCAATGAAATTAGGATAATATATAATATTTATCTTATCAATATAAATATAAAATATGTGGGTCATATACAATATGCGTTTATAATGGCTTCATATGGTTTTTCAATGTACCCTAATGTCGTTATACATTTAAAAAAGTTAAAAAGTTTGAAGCATTTTCTCTTTTCTTTGAATACCTAATTAAATAATTAAATACTCAAAGAAAAGAGAAAGTACTAAATTTAAGAAAAGTTTTGGGATTGTAGTATAATTCTTTAAACTATTACGGTTCTAGCTTTTTACTTATAAAAGACTTGAATGGAGTTAATTGCCACACTTATGAAACTCTAGAATCTAAAATGTTCATTTTGAAAGTGCAAGGATTAAAGTGTCACAACCCTCAAACTACAAGGATAATAAGTACAATTTACCCAAAATCAATGTGATTTTTAAACTTACAACATTCTCAGAAAAGATCACAACACATTGGAACCAAATCACATCACATGGGACCCAAATTTAGATGTATGATACTGCCCAAACCACTAGGTTGTATCATAGAATATCCCTTTTTCCCATAATTGCACATGAATCCTCTCCAAATACAGATGAACAATAGAGATGTGGATACACCTACAAATTGCAATGGACTACACATAATTGAGTTGTTCACATTTAGCTCACATATTGACCAAGCAAAATAGTTAGTGACTCAGTATATCACAAGTCATATGCATGGAGCTAAAAATCAGAAAATATACATTGTATTAATCTTTTGTGATATTCACATATTGGGGGGTCCATTTCAAATCCTAATTCCAAGTGTAATGCCTGAAAAACTCAAACATTGCTTTCATATCTCACATGCAATGGTGGGTAAGATTTTCCTGTAAAATATCTGAAGCTGTATGTTTCCGTACGTCATTGAAGTTTTTGAGAGAAGAATAAAAATGAAAATGAAAATATCTCAACAAGATGAAGTTGGTATATTCACAGAGACTACCACTCTGTTTGGTAAACTAGAATAAAGGAGGAAAGGAAATAGGAGAAGGAAGGATTGAGTTTTCTTTGTTTGGTATGTGAGAAAATGAGAGAGAATGAAAGAGAGGAGCAGAACCTCTATCCTCTGGTCCCACCATTTTCCATCCTTCCAAAAGTGGGAGAAAGGGATGAGGGAGAGAGCGTTCCTCAATTTATAATCTTTTGTCCAAAGACCAAATCATCATTTTCCTACGTATCGAGTATAATAAGAGCATCTCCCTCCAATGGGAGAGGACATTTTGAGTTGTCAAGATGATATTTTAGGGCTCCCATGGTAATGTTGTGATTTTTGGTTTCCAGTTTTTGTTTTTATTTTTTGCGTTGGTGGTCGACTGTGATCAATTCAAAAAATGAAAACAAAAACCGAAAACCAAAAAACCACAGCATTACCATGCGAGGCCTTAGTAGCTTGAATAGTGTTCCAAGTAAAAGGAGGGAACAAGTGATACTCAACATGATGGCTGAAAAAAGTTTAGCTGTATTGCAAGGCACCACAAGCTTGTTACTAGTGACCTGAGTTTAAGGTTTTGGGTCATGTTATTTCTTTTCTTCAGATTACTAAAAAGGTAAGCAGGCATTGTTGCTGCTTTTATCCCTGCCATAGAATGGTTCAGATTCTCAAAATGTCACTAACTCATCAATGCCCCCAAATTTTAGATTTCTCAACTTTACTTGATTCAACTCGGGGTAGTCAAGTTGGATTAGGACTTGTTTGGGATAACTCATAAAACCCAAACTGACTTTGACACCTACTAGCGTGCATCTTCTCTTACCCAATAAGGGTGGATAGCGGGTGATTGCCAGTATCTGAAACCCCACATGATAGAGAGATACTTCACTCAATTCACCGATTGTTATCTTTTGTATTGTTTCGAAACCCCACACCCCCCCCCCCCCCCCCCCCCCCCCCCCCCCCCCCCGGCAAAAAAAAAAAAAAAAAAGAGAGGAAATCGTAACGTCTGGTCTAACGACACAACATACTATAAATCAGCGTACAAATGATTGTACCTTTATTAAGTTGGAGAGCAAGAGAAATCGAGGAAAATGCAGGAGTACAGTAATGAAAACCCAAAAAATGATGATTGACCATGTTTTCAAGATTAACCTTAGTCGGAATACGACCAATAGCTATTCCTGTGTGTATGCTTAGTCCATGACCTTAGCCCTTAGGTAATCAGGCAGAGGACCCTGAGAGAATGTGTCCTCTCTGGAATGTATCCTTGTTCTGAGATGAGTCGGAATGGATAAGTGGTTCGGATTCCTCGGAACCATTAGGGATAATAGTTCCCATAGCTGCCTTTTTTTCTCGATAGGACGCCCATGTGACCAAATAAAGCCCGCCAATAATCAAAGATCCCCCTAAAATGCTGCTTTCAGACAGAAATTAGAAAAATGTTAGAGAAATCAGGGACACTATTCTAACTTAATTCAAAGCTCGTATGACAAAATATTAAGTATAGTGTTAGAAGGATAGAACGTAAGCTCAAGTCAACAGGTTTTTTTTTCCTTCCATTGAAATCATCAATAATTCTTTTAGTTGCTTTAGTAGGTGCAATTGTTGTAGGTTGTTAATAATATGTCTTTAGAACTAGGAGCCCAAATCAAATAGAAATGCTTTTATTTTAGGAGATTTTACAGTGAACGAACATTTTGCACTAGAATTTACATTGAAGGCAAAAACAAAAAAAGTTTCCAAATAACAAGAGGGTAAACTTTTTTAACTGAATTACATAGAAAGTAAATAAATACTTTAGTATGTCAGACGTCTAATTTGTTTCAACTTTTTCACGAATGCGAAAACGTAGTTCCAACATCTTAATCTTACTATATATCGCTATGAAGTTATTATGTTGCATAACCATTTTTTTTTTCAACAAATCAACTAAATCTTTAAATTAGTTTGGATATATATTTATTAGTTCGAAAATACACACTGCTTATAATCGAATCAGAAGAGACAATTTCACACCTAACCTTTTTTGTATCTTAAACGATTCCTTAACTTGATTTAAGTGATGTACATTTCAGAACGTGTTCGTGGGACAAATTAGTCTTCTTAAGTAAAATATCACTTTTGAAACAAAAATTTACACTTGTTTCTTTAGTTTATTTTTTGTCTTCCAATTGAGATTTCAAGTTTCACACGTGGTACAATTATCATGTTAATGTTCTGATACAGAAATATTACATTGAAAGATTATCTTAAATGAAAATAACAAACTTGTTGTAAGATAACGAATACAAAATGGATATAAAATTCATAAAATGATGTTTATGCCTTATAAATTTTGTGTAGATTATTCCCTTCCCTACGATTTTAACAATTCAATTGACTTAATTAATGGAAAAAAAATGCCTAAAGTGCAATATATTCATTCCAGACTTGTTATCTTATAGTCAATCGATGCTTGAACACCTACTTACTTTGTGTTCCTATTTGCTTTGAGAATAAACAAGTGAAATAGCCAGGCAAGTGTAAATGTAGTCAAGGTGTGAGGAGTGAACCTTCCCAAAAAAATAGAGCTTCCAAGGAAAATTTTTGAGAGTATGGTAGATGCAACAGGTTGAAGTGGATTGTAGAGTGCAACCAACGCGGGTCCCAGAATTTTATTTGACCAAGTCACTATTCCGTAGTTGAGAGCAGATGCAATAAACCCCTAACAAGTAGTAAAAAAACCTGTGGTTAAATCTTTCCTTCGATTTTTTCCCCCTTCTAATAAATCTCTAGCTAATGAATAGTCAAAACAAAACCATCAATGCTCTGAATCCGTTTAGATGAAAAATTAGATCATAAACAAGTAATGAGTAATATTTGGGGCACTAACAAATTCCACTAACACTCACACCCACGCTCAATCTCTCTCCTAGTGGCACTGTTGAGTCCGCAGCGGACTCAAAGTGCCACTAGGAGAGAGATTGAGCGTGGGTGTGAGTGTTAGTGGAATTTGTTAGTGCCCCTAGTATTGTAGAACAAGTAATTTAGGCATCCATATGCAAATTATTGCGTGTTTACATGTAAACTTGGAATCAAACCTTGTGTTTCGCATCAAATGTATGCACTCATAAGCAGCAATACACTGGTCACCTAGGAAGCACGAATTTAATGTGTCGACATGTCCTTGTCATCTCGTATCATATCAACGTGTCCATGTCATCATTGTTGGCCACCTATAAAGTACGGGTATGGTTACGTGATATAACACGGTATGGGTACGGGGTTAATGGGTTATGGCAAATTCTAAAAATGCAGCGTACGGGTACTGCTAGGGTACTACGAATAAAATATTATTTTTTGTAATAAATAATATAATGTTACAAAAAACAAGTCCTCCGTCCAAAAAAATAAACAAATAAAAATAAAAATCCAAATAGTCACATAACAAGAATCATAAGTATTTTACCAAGCTTGTTTTTACCATTAAAGATCAACATCACAAACCCATCCATAGCAAGATTGTTTCACTATTACATAATCATTCTCAAGCATGGTTCGAGGTCGCGGTATCGGTCGCGGTATCGGAGTCCGTTGTGATGACTCGGGGTCGCGGTATCGGCCTGGTATCGGGCGATACGCAACGAAACGCTAGATTTAAGGTTCAAAAAAATATGAAAAAATAACCGAAAATTCTGAAATAATAAGAATAGCAAAATTAACATAATAGATTGTCACAATACCCAATGTACCAACTATAAATTCACAAATTATTCAATCCACACGCTGCCGATCTACTGTTTGAACATTTTTTTATTACACACACATTTTAAACAAATAAGTATTCATTTTAAACATTTTTCTATTACACATACACATTTTAAACAAATAAGTAAACAATTTTTTTTTAATAAACAAACATTTTAAACAAATAAGTAAACATTTTTTTTTATAAAATAAAATTAATACACACAGCTAAATAAACATTTTTTTATAAATAAAAACAAAAATTAATACACATACAACTAAATAAACATTTTTTTAAAAATAAAATAAAGTTAATACACACACATTTTGACCAAATATAAACATTTTTTTATAAATAAAAACAAAATTTAATACACATTCAACTAAATAAACATTTTTTTTTAAATAAAATAAAATTAATACACATACACATTTTCACCAATTATAAACATTTTTTTATAAATAAAATCAAAATTAATACACATACTCATTTTGACCAAATATAAACAATTTTTGTTAAATAAAAACAACAATTAATACACACAACTAAATAAACATTTTTTTAAATAAAATATAATTAACACATACACATTTTGACCAAATATAAATATCAAACACCTTTTTCAAAAAGAGGGAAGAACACTTGATAACCTTTAAGAGTGGATCTAATAGAAGCCAGATCGATTTGTTCCTTGTGAGAAAGGCAGACCGCTTAGCATGTAAAGACTGTAAGGTCATCCCAGGAGAGAGTTTAACATCTCAACATAGACTTACTATTTTAGATATCCATATAAAAGGACAATGTCGTACTAGAAAAGACCCTATAAACCCGCGAACTAGGTGGTGGAACCTTAAAGGCGAGAAACTAGCAATATTCCAAGAGAGAATGTATACAGAAGCACCTTGGAATTTGGAAGATGGAAGCAATACTATGTGGGATAGAATGGCAAGGTGCATCACGAGAATATCGAAGGAGGTCCTCGGAGAGTCGAAGGGAAGAGGGTTAGCATCTAAAGATACTTGGTGGTGGAATGAAGAGGTACAAGATGCAGTAAAAACCAAAAAGGATTGCTTTAAGAAGTGGCAAAATGATAGAAGTGAAGAACACTTCAAAAGGTATAAATGTGCAAATAAGGAGGTTAAAAGGACAGTTAGAGTTGCTAAAATGGAAGCCTATGACGCCTTCTACACCAAGTTAGACACTAGAGAGGGAGAAAAATGTATGTATAAGCTTGCTAAGTCGAGAGAAAGGAAAACAAGAGACATTAATCAGGTTAAGTGTATAAAAAGCGATGATTCTAGGGTATTAGTGAATGACGAAGAGATTAAGGAAAGGTGGAAGAGCTATTTTGAGAAGTTGCTGAATGAAAAACATATGGATAACACAATTGAAGAAGAAACTGGAAGTTACGATGAAACTAGAGAATACAGATTCTATCGGAGAATAAGGAAGTTTGAGGTGGAATTTGCTTTGAAGAAGATGAAACCCAACAAGGCCTTAGGACCAGATGGGATCCCCATTGAGGTTTGGAAATGCTTGGGAGATGTGGGGGCATCTTGGCTTACAAAAGTTTTTAATAGGATTTTAATGACTAGAAAAATGCCTGATGAGTGGAGGAAGAGCATCTTAGTGCCTATATATAAGAATAAAGGAGATGTACAACAATGCAACAACTATAGAGGTATTAAGTTGATGAGCCATACTATGAAGCTATGGGAGAGAGTGATGGAGCATCGCTTAAGAGGCGCAACATTAGTGTCAGAAAATCAGTTTGGATTTATGCCTGGGAGATCAACTATGGAAGCAATTTATTTACTTAGGAGACTAATGGAAAAGTATAGAGAGAAGAAAAAAGATCTACATATGGTTTTTATTGATTTAGAGAAAGCTTATGATAGAGTGCCTAGAGATTTAATTTGGTGGGTGCTAGAGAAGAAGGGAGTGACCAAGGGTTATATTGACGTGGTGAAGGATATGTATGATGAAGCGGTTACTACAATTAGATCACCAGCCGGAGAAACATGCGAATTCCCAATTACCGTAGGCCTGCACCAGGGGTCGGCCTTGAGCCCTTATTTGTTCGCCCTAATTATGGATGAATTGACTAGACACATTCAAGATGAGGTCCCATGGTGTATGTTGTTCGCGGATGATATTGTCTTGGTTGATGAGACTAAACTGGAAGCTTGGAGAGAAGCACTGGAGACTAAGGGGCTAAAGATAAGTAGGACGAAAACAGAATACATGAAATGTACTTTTAGCAACAGTGGAAGTAGAGACAACAAAGCAGTGAAGATCGGAGATCCCAAAGAGGGAACACTTTCGCTATCTAGGTTCAATGATCAGTAGAGACGGAGAGATTGGTGATGACGTGACCCATAGAATTAAAGTGGGCTGGCTTAGGTGGAGGAGTGCGTCTGGAGTATTATGTGACCGGAGAATACCAGTAAAATTGAAAGGAAAATTTTATAGGACAGCTATTAGGCCAGCTATGCTCTACGGGACAGAGTGTTGGGCAACTAAGAAACAACACATTAGCAAAGTGAGTGTAGCTGAGATGAGAATGCTAAGATGGATGTGTGGAAAGACTAGGAAAGATAGAATTAGAAATGAGTACATCCGAGAGACTGTAGGAGTGGCACATATTGAGGATAAGTTGAGGGAGAATAGACTTAGATGGTTCGGCCATGTGCAACGAAGACCTGTAGATGCACCTGTGCGAAATAGTGATAAGATCGTAGTGCCTGGAATGGTTAGAGGGAGAGGCAGACCTAGACTGACTTGGGAATATGTAGTGCAACAAGATATGAATATATATAATTTAAATGAGCATATAGCTCTTGATCGTGCAGAATGGAGAAAAAGGATTCATACAGCCGACCCCAATTGATTGGGACACAAGGCTTGGTTTGGTTTGGTTTGGTTTGGTAAAAAAAAAAACAAAAATCAATACACATACAACTAAATAAATTTTTTTTAAAATAAAATAAAATTAATACACACACATACAACTAAATAGACACACATACACATGTACATACAACTAAATAAACACACACACACGGAATATAATCCCACTCCCCCCACGGTGGACTGCTAACACGACTTCAAAAAGAAAAAAAAAATCGAAGTTAATTCGAGACGCAGAGAAGCCGGCGACTGCGACGAGAAGGAGAGAGAGATGAGAGATTGCGATGGTGTTCCACAGAGAGAGAGATCTCGACTTCCAGAGATCAATCGACTTCTAGAGAGAAGGAGAGAGAGCTCGACTTCGAGAGTGAGAGAGAGAAAGGGCCAGATCTGAGTAGGGTTTTGAAGTTTGCAAAGATCTGGATGGTTGGAGTAGATCTGAGGCAGTGAGTCTTCAAAAGAGAGATAGAGGCAGACAAGAAGTGATGGAGGCAGCAGAGCATGTGATTTTAGGTACTTTACGGAGCTTTTGAATTTTTTTTTCTCACTTTTTTCAATATATCGTCTATGATCTCGGCACATCTCGGCCGATATTTTCGTAAATCGTCTGTTTCGGCCGATACGACCGATTTTTAGTCCGTTACAAATTTTTTTTTTTAACTCAGTGTAACTCATTCAAAATCTCGTATCGGAATACCAAGATTGTTATAATTAAACATCATGAGATCATCAATATCACAACAAAATCATAAAATCACAAGTTCAAAAGAAGAAAAGAAAAGCTTCGTATTAAAAAAAGGCACAAAATCACAATCCTAAAAAAGGGCCAAAATCATTTACGAAAAGTTGAATTAAATAAGCAAACACGTTTTTTGGAGTGTTGGATACGTACCCTAGTGTATCCAACGAGTTTCGGCGCCCGGTACGTACTTAATATGTGTACAGGGGCCTAAATGAAGTACACATGCTACCATGGTTCGAAGTAACGGCCGATACCGAGACGTATCGGCCGAGTTAACTCGGTATCGAGAGGGTCCGATACGAGATATTAGCCGATTCATACTGAGTTAAATTTTTTTTTTTTGACTCGTGATACATATCGGCCGAAACGACCGAGTTTCGTACATCTCGGCAACCGTTTCGCGAGATGTTTCGCGATACACCCGATACGAGAGACCACAAAATCAAAAAGGGAAGAAAAGTACCAGATCTCACATGCATATGTCGAATTGGAGCTCTCTCTTGAACCTCCTCTCAGATCTACTCTTTTTTGTTCAAAAGACTCGAAACTCTCTTGAATCTTCATCCCAAAGCTGCGATTTGACCTCCAACACAACTTTTGGGACACAACCCAAGAGATGTGTCTATATTGGGTTGTGTCCCAAAAGTTGTGTCTTTGGGGGTGTCCCATGTATTACCCTTTTATCAATTACATGGTTAGGGTTAACAGTAAAAACACGCGGTAGGTTATTTAGTCACAATTTTTGTTAACCCTAGTGTATTAATTTTTGTTTATTTATATATATTTATAAAAAAAATATTATTGTTAACCCTAACCATGTATTAATTATAGAATCTAGTGTATTAATTTTTGTTTATTATATATATCTATAAAAAAAAAGTTTAATTAGTTGTATCTTGTATTTGTATATGTAACAATTTTTGTTTATTTATATATATTTATAAATAAATGTTTATTCAGTAGTATGTGTATTAATTTTTTGTTTTTATTTATAAAAAAATGTTTATATTTGGTCAAAATGTGTGCGTGTATTAATTAATGTTAATTTATTTAAAAAAATGTTTGTTTAATTAATAACATTTAGTTACATAATTATATTTAATAAAAAAAAAGTTTATTTATAAAAAAATATTTATAAGTTTGTATTTTCTAGAATGCCTCCAAAGAAAGACATTGGTTGGGATGGGATCATGCATCACCTGTTTATAAAAAAAAAGGTTTACTTATTTATTTTAAATGTTTGTTTATAAAAAAATGTTTATTTATTTGTTTAAAATGTGTAGGTATAATAAAAAAAATGATGTGTAATAAAAAAAAATGTTCAAGCAGTAAATCGGCAGCGTGTGAGTTGAATAATTTGTGAATTTATAATTGGTACATTGGTATTGTGACAATCTATTATGCTAATTTTGTTATCCTTATTATTTTAGAATTTTTGGTTATTTTTTCATATTTTTTTGAACCTTAAATCTAGCGTTTCGTTGTGTATCGCCCGATACCAGGCCGATACCGCGACGCCGAGTCATCACAACGGACTCCGATACCGCGACCTCGAACCATGCATGCTACATAGCTGGCCACCTAACAGTTAAGGCTTACTAATGACTGATGTAGACTATTTAGTATTCTTATATTAAGTTATTTTGTCTTACCATGGAAGTTGTTTGGAAGTTATGTGAAGCACACATGGCTATGCAAGGGAGGTGGTTTCCTACAGGTTGGAGCTTGAAAGAAGCAAAAGTATGTTGGAAGCTACTTGAAGAGAATGAGTACTAATTCGGTCACAGTAAAAATTCGGAATAAGAAGACCAACGAAACCAATGAGTGTAGTTTGACTGAGTTACTGTGGCAAATGTTGCTACTACGGTACTACCTAGATAGCACAACTGATGTTGCTACTTGGTAGTATTCCGATGAGGTGTATTCAAAGAAATGGAGTCAACCCGAAGTGAATTTGGTCGATCTAATGTCAGACTTGGCGAATCACATGGATGGCTCACCTATGATATTTCTGCTATGGTCGCCCCATATTTGGCAAGTCGCAACCAAGTCATGCATATATCACCACATGTCTCAACCATGGTATACTTGACCATATATGTATTGTACATGTTTAAGCCAATTGTTTATTTGATTGGTGATGTCTGTACCAATAGTGATCGGTTTAAAGTGAAACGGTAGTATTTTCAGATAACAATTCTCCAACTCTTCAAGAACTTCGTTCTTAAAGAGTTACGGGGGTATATTTGTACCATAAAATAAATAATATTTTTAGTGTTATTACATTAAGTTATTTTGACTTGCCATGGCAGTTGTTTGGAAGTTATGTGAAGTACACTTGGCAATGCAAGACAGGGCTAAAAGTGGTTAATGATGATGCCGAATTTTGAGTAAGAGATAAAAAGAAGAGAATAAGAGAAATTGCATATGGTTCGGCCCTGTTAATGAAGAGACTTACGTCCACATGGTATGCACTTTCACTATGTTATGAAATAGCCGGGGACCTTTGGTGAACCAACAATAAACTGGAGCTACCAGAGATCGGTCGGGCAGTCTACACAAAGCTATGGTGAATATTGTGCAGAAGAGTAATTGGTCGTTCAATTGATCTCCCCTATGCAAGGGGTGAGAGGCCTCTTTTATAGTTGCAAGAGTCCCTCATACATGGAAACTGTATTTGATAAGGTAATACAATCTGATTAGGAGTGATTACCATAAAGTATGCGAGTTTCCTAATTGGATTAGGAAACAATCTTCACTTTCCATTCGTCTTCTAACTTGAATAGGAAACTATCTGGATGAGTCTGGATTGCGCCTCCATGCTGGCCTGAGTTGTCCTGCGAGGAACCGAGCCCAGGCAGCGTTCCTGACCCGTAGGCCAGGTTGTTGGACCGATCGGGATGACTGTTGCCCCCTGACCAGGCGCTACTCAATGTGGCCACTGAGTCTTGCTCCTATTGGTCGAATATCTTTGTACGTATCAGTTGCCCCCCATTTCCAAGGCTAAACTGACGCTGCGTCGGAAGAGGCTTGGAAATTGGTGCAGCTCGGGAGAACTGCTCGGTATAACTACACGAGGTAGGATCGGACGTCTAGACGACTCGGGTTATTAACCCAATCTGATGACTCGGGAGCTCGGGGTCCGACTTGCCACGTGTCGAGAATGGACTGGGCTGGTCTAGTCAGGATCTAACCAGGTCGGTGTAGGTGTAACCGAACAGTCACAACCTAACCGAACTGTCACATCGTACAATTATTGCGCACACCTTTTGAGGCACCGCTTGGGCTACCCGAGGTTGCCAGCTGTCGGGCGTTTAGGCAAAAAATTTGCAGGGAGATCATCTGGACCATTCGTGCAATCTATATAAGGGACACTTGAGCATTTTCATTCCTTCTGCTGCCCATAATAAGAAATTACCGAGCAGTTCCAGAGGAAAAGCACCCAGTCAAGATTGCCGAGCTCTTCCCTGCATTCCTTTCTTGTAAGTCTTCGTTCCTCCAGCTTTGTAATTCATTGCACTTTTCCTTCTCTTCTTCTTTTGTTTTTATTCCTGAGCGAGGCTGGAGAATAGGAATCCTTTAGGCTTTGTGAGGGAGTGGGATTTCTTTTTCTTCATATTCTACTTTTTCCTTAAGTCGGGGGCTTCTCTTCCTTTGATAGAACAGTCTGCCCGGTCGGTGTGCCCTAGGATCATCCTGTCTAAGTGTTACCTGACCGTTAAGACCGTATACGCCTTACCATACAGACTCTTGGTTCTTCCATCCCTTTACCTTAGCTTAGGAGTTCTTGACCCCTATATAGGTCGTCAGCTGCTTCCTCGTCCCATCGCAGGGACTCTAGAAATGTGTCATTCTGGTTATAACTCGTCTTCCTGGTCGGAGGATGAGCAATCGAGGTCTGAGACCCCGAGCACTAGCTTGAACCCTCCTTCAATAACCCCATCCGACCAGTACAGCGAGGGTAGAATCCCCATCCGAGTATTCGATGACGAAGCGAGTCAGGAATACGTTGAGGTTTCCGAGTCGAGGGGATCGGGTAATAAGGCATCGACCTCAGGTAGCCCAGAGGTTATCTTTTCTTGCATGGGGACCTCCAGAAGTCTGTTCGAGTCAGATTTAGATTGAATCAGGCAAAAGTTCGGTTGTTTCGAAGGCTTCTCCCTTGCAGTACCGGCCGGCGAGACTCACGTTCGTCGGTCGGGGTTCACCACACTTTACAAGGATGCGCTCCTCGCGGGCCTTCGTGTTCCTCTCCACCCGCTTTCCCGGGACCTACTGATCTACCTTGGTATTGCGCCAGAGCAGCTTGCACCGAACGGTTAGAGATTTCTAATGGGGGCCATTTAACTCTGGCCCCAAGTTTTTGGGTACGAGCTGACCTTCCAGGAATTTCTGTAGACCTACCGGCCGTCGCCGTTGCACAGGGAGGTCGGCTTCTTTTCCCTGAGTGCTCGGCAAGGGATAAAGATATTGGAGAATACTCCGAGCAGCAACAAAGGGTGGAAGAGGAAATTCTTCCAAATATCTACCCTCGGGCTCAGCCAGGAGGCTCCGGGAATTCCCCTGAGAACCACCTGGGCGAGCAAATTGAGGAGTAAGTTGCGTCTTAAGTCTGCATTTGGTTATTATTTCTTGCTGTCGTGACACTGACTGACTCCCCTTTGTTTTGCAGTGGGATATGTCGATCCACCGAGCATCCTGGACGAGTGTCAGGATCGTATAAGGGCGTTGGCCCAGGATCCTGTTAACATCGTTGATGTGCTGACCCGGACAAGAGTCCGGTAAGTTACCTACAGGCCCGACAAAGTTTTTGTCGCACCAGTCTTTCCTCCAATCATTCCTGATAAGTTCCTGATTCTCGGATTTTTCCTCTTTTTACTGCCTTTCCGTCTTCTGTCTACATCTTTCTGACTCGTTTCCACTCCTGATTTCGCAGATATGGCACCCAGGAGAGTCCCCGAAGCGTGGAGAGCGAAAGAGGTTGCACGAGCAAGCAAGAAGAGGAAGAGAGCAGTTGCTGAGCCTGCCGCCAGCGGTTAGCAACTCAGGCGGATCAGGTATGGGACACGCCAGCAACCGGGGGTACGTCGTCTTTGAGGGTAGAGGTAGTGCATGACACTGCCCCTAGGAGAGATATACCGGTCGGGATACAGATGGCGGAGTCCTCAGAGATCGGGAGAGAATTAGGCCGGTTCTCCTCCTGAGTCAGGTTGAGATGTGCGCGGGGATGCCCCCTCAGTCACTCTTGGGGTGGCTCTATAGCCTCTCTCATTTTGTGGACCATCCCGAGTAGGATCTCTCGGCTTACTCGGGAGTTGATTTTGACTTCTGGGACATGGAGTCCCCCACTACTTAGGAGGCCCCCGCCGGTGGGGTCGTTGCTGAGGACCCGGTTCCTGCTGGAGGGTTGGCTCTTGCTGGAGAGGTCGGGGAGACCGAGGAGGAGGTAGTCATCTTGGATGATCCTCGGCAATGAGCCTGCCTGGAAAACAAGGAGGTGTATTGCCAGGGAAAAGAAGGCAGTAAAGATTTTTCCAAGGCCTGCTTCTGGACCGCTTCGACTTACTGCTCCTGACCTGTTTTGCATTTGCACATATATGTTTGTTTTATATATATATATTTTTCGGCTGGCTACTATAGTTGCCCCCCAGGCTTTGTACTTTTTCCGAACTAAATGACGAAGGCCTTTCAAGGTCACTTTTTTGCGCCAATTATTGTTCTTGTTTGTACTTTTATTGCATGTATTTGTTTGTGATTGCCCGTGCCCAACCAGTTGTTAGCCTTGTCATGACCCTGCCTTAGCAAAATGTTTGGACTGTGACCGGTAGGGAGCACTCAGTCTCCTGGAGCTTGTAGAGCCTTGGAATACCCCGAGCTATTATACTTGGAATATTCCAGGTTTGTAGGCCCCAGTCGGGGATGCTGTAAGTGCTCGAGAATAACTCAAAACTTCATACTTGGTGAATCCCGAGTCTTGTAACAACCCGACGTGAACTATGAACATTATGGGCGCTCGAATATCTAAGGGTTTATACATAGTTAATTCCAAGGCCTATGAGTGGTCGGTGTAGTTTCCTGTAATTCACTATTCCCCTCTTGCCCCCCAAGCTTTAGGTAAGGCAGGCGTTGTGGGAGTAGCCACTGTAGGTAGTCGACCTAGAACGTATGGATTCTAGGGTCTTTTGACTCCTCTCTCGTGGGCCACCTAGGGGATGTGTCCTCGCTGTAGGTCGCGGACCTAAGTGGAGTTAGTATCTCGACTGTGATTCCGAGGTCTTTTTGATGCCTCGGGCGTGATCCCGAGGTCTTTTGGCGCCCTATGTAGCACGGGTATGGACACGTGACACGGGTACGGGGGTACGGCAATTTCCAAAATGTAGGGTACGGGTACGGGTACGGCTAGGGTACCTTGAATAAAAATATATTTTTAATAATTAAAAAAAAAAAAAGAAAAAGAAGACGATTGAACAATACTACAACATATTAATCAACATATTAGCAAATAAGTAGTCTAAGGACTAAACAACATTGTTTTAACATTACAAGTCCACAACATTAAAGAAAAAAAATATATAAATAAACAAGAAGCAGCAGCAGCAAGTCCACTAAGTACCCACGTCGTACCCACGAAGTACTCACGCCATACCCACGAAGTACCCCCCATAATTGTACCCACCCATAGTTTTCAAAAAATGCAATCTGACCCCCGTGTCGTACCCACGTCGTACCCACGCCGTACCCAAGTTGAATCCTTCACTTAACAGTATCAGGACAACGCTAAAGGGGTACCCGACACGTACCCAGGAGTATGGTATGGGTGTCGGTGTCCCCCAAGTACCCGGTACGGGTACTTCACTCAAAATGGAGTACCCATGCTTCCTAGTTGGTGCCTCGGGTGTGATCCCGAGGTCCACACCCGAGGCCTTTTGTTGTGCCTCGGACGTGATCCCGAGGTCTTTTGTTGTGCCTCAGGCTTGATCCCGAGATTTTTTAGGGTGCCTCGGGCGTGATCCTAAAACCTTTTATTGTTATGAAACACTGGTAAGGAACACTGTTTGCAAGAAAAATTCTTTATTCAATCTGGAAAACTACTGTGAGTGCTCGGAAAAGAAAATATATAATCCCTAACCAATACTGACGCTGATTTTATTAAAAGTACTTCCGTAGATGTTCCACGTTTTAATGGTGTGATAGGTCCTGCCCTTCTAACTTCTGTAACCAATAAGTTCCCAGTCAGTTTACCCGGGTAACCTTATAGGGCCCTTCCCAATTTGGCCCTAGCTTTCCATGGCTAGGGCTCTTAGTGGACTGGTTAACTGCTTTGAGGACGAGGTCTCCCACCTGGAAACTGCGATGCTTTACCTTTTTGTTGAAGTATTGGGAGACCCTCTGTTTATATGATGCCATTCTGAGAAACGCTTGGTCCCTCTTCTCTTCAACTAAGTCGAGCTCTCCTCAGAGGGCTCCTTCTTTTCCCAAGTCATCGTAGTTTGTCACTTGGTAGGTTGGGAATTCTAGCTCGGTAGGGTCCACTACCTCGTAGCCGTAGGTGAGTGAAAATAGGGTTTCTCTTGTAGCCTCTGTGGGAGTAGACTGATAAGCCCATAGAAGGCTCGAAAGCTCCTCTACCCAGAGTCCCTTTGCTGCCTCAAGTCTCTTCTTAATGGACTGTAAGATGGTACAATTGGTTACCTCAGCTTGTCCGTTGGCTTAGGGATACTCGGGAGAGGAGCGGTTGGAGATTCCATAACCGGAGCAGAATTACCTAAAGATTGGCATGTCAAATTGTCTGCCATTATCACTAACTAGGACTCGGGGAATTCCGAACCTGCTGAGTATGTTATTTTCCACAAAACTTTTCATTTTGTTCTCGGTGATGGTTGCTTACGGGTCGGCCTCTACCCACTTGGTGAAGTAGTAAACCGCTATGACAGCAAACTTGATTTGTCCCTTGGCCATGGGGAGTGGTTCGACCAAGTTGGTACCCCATTGAGCGAACGACCATGGACTAAGGATCGGAGCCTGTTCTTCCGTCGGGCAGTTGATCCTGCTCGCATATCTCTGGCATTGATCACACCTTTTCACATAATCCTTTGAGTCCCGAGCTATAATGGGCCAGTAGTACCCTTGAAGTAGGGCCCTTCTGGACAAGGCCCAACCTCCAATGTGGTTTCCACACATAACCTCGTGAATTTCTTGCAGAATGCTCTGAACCTGAGTCGGGTGAACGCACCGGAGGTAGGGAACTGTGAATCCCCTTTTATAGAGTACTCCATTAGTTATGTAGTACCTTGCCGCCCGACACCTGACTCGCCGGGTTTTAGACTTCTCGGGCGGGAGGTTCCCGCCTGTGAGGAACGTTAAAATAGGGTCCATCCAACTAGGACCTACATCGACCGGGTCCACGACCATCCATGCCTTCCAGGACGAACACACTGGGCTCGGGTAGGTATTTACCCTTATTCCTTGTAGATCTGATTCTGATGATGACGCTAGGCGAGCTAATCGATCGGCTTGTGCATTCTCTTCCCTCGAGATCTGAGTGAGAGACAACCCTTTAAGCTCACTGGTAATCTTTCTAATCAGGGCCAGGTAGGCCACCATACTGTCCTCCCTAGCTTCGTACTGTTACAAGACTTGATTTACCACCAATTGAGAGTCACTATGCACCTTGATCTGCTGGGCCCTCATTTAAGTGGCCAGTTGCAGCCCGACCAATAGGGCTTCATACTCCGCTTCGTTGTTGGATGCTTGGAACCCGAACCTGAGGGTATACTCGAGTCGAATTCCCTCGGGCGTGATCAGGATGACTCTTGCCCTGCTTATTAGAGGACCCATCCACATAAAGTATCCTGGTCGAGATGTCAGGCTGTAGCTCGAGCGGTAACTCAGGCGAATTGAACTCCTCGATCGGATCTACCGGATAGGTGAACTCGACAAGAAAATCTACTACTGCCTGCCCCTTGATTGTTGTTCGAGGTCTGTAAACTACCTCGAACTCTTCCAATTACAACGCCCACTTCATGAGTCTCCTGGATGTTTTAAGCCGGCACAAAATCATGCGCAGAGGCTGATCCGTGAGGACAACTATGACATTGGCTTGGACGTACGGGCAGAGTCGCCGAGCTGAGGTGATGAGTGCAAAGGCGAACTTCTCTATGCAGGAGTACCAACTTTCTGCACCCTGGAGTGCCCGGCTTGTGTAGTATACCGGGTGTTGTATCCCGTGTTCCTCTCTGATCAGTGCCGAGCTTACCGTCGAGGGCGATACTGCTAAGTAAATAAACAATTCTTCCTTTGGAACGACTTTGAGAGTGGAGGAGGCGTTGTCAGGTACTTTTTGAGTTCCTGAAACGCCTTCTCACACCACTCAAAGGCTTTGCGGAGGATCTTGAAGAAAGACAGGCACCGGTCGGTCGCTTGGGAGACGAATCTATTTAATGATGCCACCTAACCCTGTCAAACTCTGAACTTCCTTTGTTGACCTGGGTGACTGCATATTGATGATTGCCTAAATCTTCTCCGGATTGGCCTCGATTCCCCGTCTGCTAACTATGTGCCCCAAGAACTTCCCGAACGAGACCCCAAACATGCACTTTACTGGATATCCGGAATCATGCTGAATGCTCCGGCCAAGTGCTCGAGATGGTCGGATTCGTCCCGGCTCTTGACCAGGAGGTCATCTACGTATACTTCGATGGTCTTTCCGATCATGTCTCTGAACATGTAATTCCATGGCGCTGGTAGGTCGCCCCGGCATTCTTGAGGCCGAAGGTCATCACTTTGAAGCAGTATGTTCCCTGGTAAGTAATGAAGGAGGTCTTCTCCTCGTCGCCGGGGTACATGCAGATCTGATTGTAGCTTGAGTAGGCATCCATGAAGGAGAGGAGTGAGTAGCCTGTCGTTGCATCTACCAAGAGGTCTATTGTAGGTAGTGGGTAGCAATCCTTGGGGCAAGCTTTGTTTAGGTCGGTAAAATCTACGCACAGCCTCCACTTTCCGTTACTCTTCTTGACCACGACCACATTAGCTAACCAGTCGGGATACTGCACTTCATGGACTGACTTGGCTTTGAGGAGTTTCCCAACCTCCTCGCGTACTGCTTCCTATCTTTCAGGGCCATTCCCCTCCTCTTCTGCTTAACCGGGCGGAAGCTCAGATCAACATTGAGTCGGTGGGACATAAGCCAGGGATCAATTCCAGGCATGTATTCGTGGCTCCACGCAAAGACGTCTCGATTCTGTCTTAGGACTTGGACTAGCTTTTCTCTGAGGCATGGTTCCAAGAGAATGCCTATACTGATGGACCGGTCGGGAAACTGGGGGTCCAATGTCACTTGACTGAGTCCTTCAACTGGGCTAACTCCGTCCCTAATGTACCTTGGGTCAATCTCTTTGACGTTCAGTGCTTCAGAAATCGCATCCTTACGCAAGGAACTGTCATAACAGCTCCGGGCGGTGTCTTAATCTCCTCTCAAGCTCCCTGGTCCCTGCGGGGTCGGGAGCTTGACAATCAGGCTATAAGTTGACACGATCGCTCTGGCCTTTTTAAGTGTTGGTCTCTCGAGAATTACATTGTAAGCGGATGGGGCCTCTACCACAACGAAGTTTGCAAGCATGGAGACCTGCTGCAGGTAGGTACCATTAAAACTGGTAGCTCGATCATCCCGAGCGGTTGTGTACTGGATTCGTTGAATTCCACCAATGGAGTGGCCACTGGTCGGAGCCAGTCCCTTGATATTCCAAACTGATCGAATGCTGAAGCAAAGAGTATGTCAGAGGAGCTTCCTGTGTCCACGAGTACCCTCTTGGCCATGTAATTGGCTATGGAAATCGTTACCACCAGTGGATTATCATGGGGTTAGTGCAAATCTCGGATATCATCGGATGATAAGATCAGGGTGTCGGTCGAAGGGCAGTTGACTAGTTGGACTTGCACGACATCCGCTCGGGATGCCCGGGCGTATCTCTTCCTTGTCGACTGCGAGTCTCCTCCTACGTACCTCCAGAGACCACGTTGATGTGACCGAGGGGCTGCTACTGCTCTGGGGCCCGGGCATCTTGCTGCTGTTGTTTGTCTTTGACGACGAACTCAGCTAGATGACCCTACTCGATGAGCTTTTCTATAGCAATCTTGAGTTTAAAACAATCATCAGTAGTACTTGTCCCGATTTCTCTTCTCCGGCGGACTCTTCAACTTCATCGGCTTCTTAAGTAGTTTCTGTGTTTCGGCAGCAACCATAACTTCTTGGATGGGCCGGGAAAGCGGTGTGAAGGTTACCGGGGGCCGATCCCCGATTGCCCTTCTGCTGATTCTGTCTTTGCTTCTTTCCCGAGCCCTTCTCGGAGCCTTTCCATTTCCATTTGGCTCTCAGGGACTACTCTTCCGTGAAGTTCGAGCGCTTAGATTTTAAGAATTCTTCAGTGTCAATGTACTTCCCCACCCTCTCTGAGAGTTCATCCAAGGTTGCTGGTCGTTGTCAGTGGAAAGACATGGCGACCTTGGTGTTCTGAACCCCCGAGCAGAAGGCTGTGATTGCGACCATCTCGTTTAGGTCATGAATCTGAAGCTTTTGCTGGTTAAACCGATCGACGTAATCCTTTAAGGATTCTCCCTTTTGCTGCTTGACAGCAAGTAGTTGGGTGTCTGGCTGCGGTCGACCAAGCATACCCACGAACTGGCTGATGAACAGCTTACTGAGCTCCTTGAAATCGTCCACTGATCGAGGCCTAAGGGAATGGAACCACTGCGCGGATGGGCCTTTAGAGTGCTAGGAAAGGCCAAGCAGTGCAGTTCATCGGCATTGGTTGCCAGTGCCATCTGAGCCTTGTAGGTCCGGACATGGTCGACCGGACTTCCCGTGCCGTCATAAGAATCGAGATGCGGCTGTTTGAATTTGCGTGGAATGGCGAATCCCGTGATCCGGTCGGCGAACGGCGACTCAGTCTCTGAGTTGGTATAATCGTGACTTGGTTTTCGGCTTAGCTTCTCGATCAGTTTATCCAAGTCGTTGATGCGGGCTTCCACGTCATTCCGACCAGTGTCTCACCTAGTATCAGTATGAAAGGTCGGGTCAGAGGAAGAGGCTTCTTCCTCAAAGTGCGCTATCCTTAGGGATAAGGCTCGGCTTTGACACCGAATTATCGTATGCCTGAGATCACTTCGGCTCTTGACCGGGTGATCTTGGGCTGACTCCCGGGTCACGTGCTCTTGCCCTTCTCCTCGGGCAACACGCCTATCATTGATGATGTTTCTTGCATCCTCCACGTGGCTCGGGTTGGCCCGGACACGTTGTCCGGTCCTTATTGGATCCTGACCACGCTCAGCGTTCCCGTGCTGTCCCACAGCTTGCGGAGACTTTGGCTTTGCCCGGGCTCAGTGTCGGGCCCACACTGGTACCTGATCACGCTCAACGCTCCCGAGCTATGCCTCAGTCTGCTGAGGTTTGTTCCGTTGTGCCAGCAAGGCTTTGATTGGCTGTTGGGTCTGACGCTGACCCTCCAGAAGTTGTGCAAGAATCGCAGTGATTTGCTCTAGAGTCATGGGAGCTGCCAGTTGCACGACCGGTGGATTCGCCTGACCTGTTGGCTGAGCAGTCTTCTTATTCTTTTTCGGCGGCATGATGATCAGTTAAGAGATTTGTTAATGGAAAACTGCAGTTTCCCACAGACAGCGCCAAACTGATGATGTCGAATTTTGGGTAAGAGATAAGAAGAAGTGGACAAGAGAAATTGTATATGGTTCGGCCTTATTAATGAAGAGACCTATGTCCACGTGATATGTCCGTGCACTTTCACTATGTTATGAAATAGCCGGGGACCTTTGGTGAACCAACAATAAACTGGAGCTATCAGAGATCGGCCGGGCAGTCTACACAAAGCTATGGTGAGTATTGTGCAAAAGAGTAATTGGTCATTCAATTGATCTCCCTTATGCAAGGGGTGAGAGGCCTCTTTTATAGTTGCAAGAGTCCCTCATACGTGGAAACTGTATTTGATAAGGTAATACAATCTGATTAGGTATGATTACCACAAAGTATGCGAGTTTCCTAATTGGATTAGGAAACAATCTTCACTTTCCATTAGTCTTCTAACTTGTATAGAAAACTGTCTGGATGAGTTTGGATTGCACCTCCAGGCTGGCCTGAGCTGTCCTGCGAGGAACCGGGTCCAGGCAGCGTTCCCCACCCGTAGGCCGAGTTGTTGGACCGGTCGGGATGACTGTGCCCCGTGACCGGGCGCTACTCAATGTGGCCACCGAGTCTTGTTCTTATTGGTCGAATATCTTTGTACGTATTAGGTGGTTGCCTACAATTTGGAGTTAGAAAGAAGTTGGATTATGTTGGAAGCTACTTGAAGGGCACTTGACATCTTAGCAGAAGATCAAAAGTGTGATGGTTGGTCCGGGCGCTACAAACCAACCTGCTGTTGGTGTTTTCAAACTTGGTAACTGTGACCATAGATCGTCACATGTTCATGTCAGTAAGATATAACTTTTCACTAGCGAAGCAAGTCACCAATGGGCAATAGCATGGCTGGCTCCCATTAGAATGTCCCACATCACCTGGGCATAGTCCCTGCCTGTGCTTCGTATAAGTCCTGGGTAATCCTCCTCTTATAAGGCGTCTTTTGAGAGTGAGTCATTCCCATTGGTCTTTCTAATTGGTAATAATGATGAGTTGGGCTCCCTCCCCATCATGGGCTTTCCCTGTTGATGTGGTCAAGGAGGTGTGTTGATTGTCCTACATCGCCCGAGCATAGGCCCTGTCTCTGCTTCTTATAAGCCTGTGTAATCCTCCCCTCATAAGGCGTCTTTTGAGGATAAGTCAGTCCCATTGGTCATTCTACTGCTCCCTATGTCCCTTATCCCTTGGAGGACTTCCTCAACTAACAAATTTTTTTTGAAAAACTTGTTTTTCTCTTGTGTGGATGGCAGTAGGGCATACATTTCATGGTTTCAATAGGACTCCTTACCAGTATCGTTCCTACCTACTATCATCTAAAAATAACAAAGTCGTTAAGGACTGAGCAAAACCAAGATATAACCACTCACTAGCTAAGTTATACAAGATATCTGTGTGATAGCATCTACTATACCACGAATATCAATGAAGCCACTTATTGCAATTGGTCAGGATACCATTCTTAAGCTTTAAGATCTCTCCTATCAACTGAAAAGTCTAAAATTAAAGAATTAGTAGATCTATTACGCCCATAGCGAGAATGGAATAGGATTATGAATTTAAAATCTAAATCGGACGAACGAGCCAATTTCATGATTATTAGTTCATTCTATACCGGAACAACATTATATACACTCTAATTATGAGAAAGGGCCATACCAGTGTATCAAGGGATCCATATGTCAATAAGGTGGTGCTAATGAATAATTTAATCGAAAAGCTCGTAGTTTATACGAATGAAAATGCCTGCCAAAGTAATACCAGCTAAGAATTTGAGTTTATGTTATCAATAGAATTAATTACATCCTGGGCAAAGTAACAATGGATGGGGTAATACCACTTTTGCATAAATGTTACAGCTTGCTAAATAAATCACTTTTCTACATTCCTCTCGGTCTATGACCACAAACTCACCAACCTACCCGTTATCAAATCTTTGCTTACCATATCTATCGACGTCAATTTTGGATTTTTCCCTACCCTTACAATTGTCCTCAACGTGGGTACTATCAATTTTGGATCTTTCCCTACCCCTAGTGAAGTTATTAGTCATCATGTACATTACCAAACCATCTTAGTGGATTTTCTCAAATTTTATCTACAATAAGCGTTACTTCTACCATTTCACAAATAGTTTTGTTTCTAATTATATTTTTCCTTGTTTTACCACTATTTAGCATAATTAATATTTTCAAATATATATTAGCATATCAACATCAGTCACCCAAAACCTGAGAATCTGCAGGAATGGGAAAGGAATGTCCATGTAGTCTCTACTTGTTCCTCCACACTTCATTGATTTACAAACATGCAATTTTTCCATAGGTTGGCAGAGAGCAAATAGCGAACGAAACCTTAAGCTAGGGGGAAAAAAAATCAACAAAATCCCCTCTAAAAAGTTGGCGAATACAAAACATAAGCACTCATCCGAAAACGTAGACTTAGCGCATGTTTAGAATCTCTTCTCAAACGCACGTTCGAGACCAAAATGCATCTACTAGTATGTTTGGATTAATTTTAGTCTTTAGAGGCCCAAAAGAATGTTTTGGATGAAGGATGTCCAAAGGTCCTTGATGTCAAACGTGATGCAAGAAGCAAATTGGGTTTTAATGTATTTTTCTTAATTCCGACCCTGCCTTGTGATCAGGGCTTCTGCCTAAAAGCCACAACCACTCAGACAAAATCTTCCAAAGGCAGAAGGAATAAAAAGAAAGAAGAAAAGAAAATATACTTACCGCGTACAAAACTGCCAACCATTCAGGTAGGGACAAACTCCACTCGGTTGACTTGGACGTAAAGCAAGATGTCACTGCCGTTAGTAGAGTACCGAAGAAGAATGAATATGCTGTCACCGATAGGGGAGCAGGATACTTTGCTAAAACAGGGGCCTGAAAATATATGGCACTAATGTGTCAAAACACTATGAAAGTTGTATATACGCTGTAAAGTACTTTAACATAGACGAATTATAGATCTGTGTTACTAGAAATCTATAAAACCCTAACGATTTCCATTTTGGAACAATCGTTGTTCCAGATCATATGGTACGCTAGCGAACTAGATCGCCTCTTTTGGCATTCCAGCTTTAAAACATGTGATATTATAATAACACCATCAAAATCTCGTGATATTGTAAAAGTACCACCAACCCACACCGAACCACATTCCATAGCCGGTGGTGATCCACGTTCCCGTTCCAGTTCCGCGTACCAAATTGATCCATGATCTAGGTAACCTTGTTATGGATATTCCAAATTGAAGGAGTAAGCCGATTACAAAGAAAAACAAGGTTTCTACACAAAATTTGTACCAGTACTAATTAAAGCCCGTTTGGGTTAGCTGAAAAATAGAAATTAAGTGATGAATTGCGGATTTCGAGAAAAAATGATTGTTTTATAAAATGCAAGTGTTTGGATTAACTTAAGATTTCAGCACTTAAACAAACTAGCGGAAAAATTAAGCTGAAAGTCAGTTGAAAAATTAAGCTGAAAAAAGTAGCTTATTTTTCAAACAATCACTTAATTTCACTTTTAAGTTGTTAAAAGACAAAAATACCTGAAAACAAAAGAGTTGAATAATATTTACATATTGTCCTTTTTTGTCATTTTTTTGAAACAATCACTTCTTTTTTACTTGATGTAGGGGATGTGTTAACTTCTTGATGTGTTCCATCAATTACTCAACAAAAAGAAAATATCCAACCATATGAAAAGAAACCAAATGTTTTTTGACCACAATAAATATAAGCAAGAGCAATTAACTTGATGGGCCCACACATTCCCCATGGTGACATGAATTTACTGCAATGTCAAAAGGTCCTTAACCACCAAGTTGGAGTCGTTAAATTTACTAATATTACAATAAAATTCGAGGGAAGTGAAAGGAAAACGTTTCCTTTGTTTGATTACTAAGGATCGAAAACATGAAGGAAAATAGGAAGAAAAATAAAATTTTGTGAGAAAAAATTAAAATTTTTAAAGATGGTGACTCGCTTTCCTCCCTTTTTCCTTTAGTCACAATAATATTTTTAATAGGGCGATTCTCCAGGAGGCTAAAGATACGTGGGAATTAGGGAAGGCAATTGGGCTAACGTTTGAAGGAAATGAAAAGGATATTCTTGATAAACTTAAGCCTTGTAGGTATCTAATGCCCGGCAGTGTTGAGCCTCAGTCACACCTTCATCCATGACAGGTTGGACCATTGAATTTTCAGTGTGCTCCGATAGCTCCTGATCATTCGATAAGAAGGTCACTTTGATCTTCCACAGGTCATAGTTTTTCCCATTCAATTTGTTGTCTTTGTTAAGTTAAGTGACAAGTTGGTTGGTTGCCATTTCTACATTTAAGAGTATGCACAAGAGGTTGACATTATTAAATATTGATATGGAGTGTAGGGACCGTGCCGATTCTGGAGTTAGGAAGACCAATTGATGGCCTCTCTGGTGGAGTTGTTGTCAATCCCTTGATGGGTTTTGGAGGTTGTTGTCTTTTTCTTGATGGGTGTTTGGTGCTTTTTGCCCGCTTTGCTGGTTTGTTTGTTGTTTCGGCGTAGTTCTGCCGGCCTTTATGCAGTTGGCTATTTTGTTTTGTTGTGGGGCTGTTTTTCGTGGAGCTACTTGGCTGCTTTTGCCAGAGTCAAAAAATTATTAAAAGTCTGCCGTTCAGCAGAAGGTAAATGCTTTAAAGCTCTCTGCCTGTTCTTCTATGTCAACTCTTTCAGATTTCCTACTCAGTTTGAGCTTCTTTAGTCTCTTCTTCTGCGTCTATGGTCTTTCGTGGCGTTGGGAGCTGGATTTTCTTTGGGCATTCTGGGTGCCTTTTGTTTCTGGTTTTCTTGTGATGGGTTGAGATGGTTTTTGGTTTTTTAGTACAGCTTGTTTTTGTTCTGTACAGTGTTCAGAGGATAATTGCCCAACAATTAAAAAGCAAGCACATTTTGAAATTTTGCCACTCAATGGCATAAACATAAATTTCACTAATTGCATACATGTTCAGAGGATAATAATATACACGATAACTTCTCTAATTTTCGCACATCCATTTCAATCAGTAGACTATATATATATATATATGTGTGTGTGTGTGTGTTTGCAAGTAAAATACAAAAACCTCAAATACCTGAATGGCAAGATAAGTTGCCATGCACATGCAGTTCCCTATCAAGCATAACACACCGAGTTGCCAGCGGCTAAGTCCAAACTCCAAAAAATTAGACATCAACAAACCAGCAGGCTCAGGTTGGCTCTTAGCACTTATTCCATTTTGAGCTGCAACCGTATACCCGAACAACGTTGGACCCTTAAAGAGAACCATCAATAGAGCCCCAGAAACACATATGAGTGTGCCTCCAACCTTTGCCTGACCTTCAATTCTGAGCAAATTCACTCTTTCTGTACTGCATAAATGATTTGTTGATATAGTACTGTATAAGCAAAGGTAATAAAATATATTTTGCACCCTTAACCTTATATCAATTTGTAGTTTCGTCCCACATCGTTCAATTAATTGAGGCAATTCGGTCCCTTAACTCTTTGGCCAATTGCAATGTTAACCGCTTTCCAGCTTCCATTTGAAACAGTGATCCAAAGTTCCAAACACATCACCTGGATGTTGCTGACCTTGCACCACGTGGCTGAGTTTCCAGAACTTCTTCAAATTAAAGGCTAACATAAGGTTGATATTGCAATTGACTTGAAAGTTAAGGGATCAAATTGTTACAATCGAAAGATGAAAGACCAAACTAGAAATTTGTATATAGTTCAAGGGTGCAAAATGAATTTTACCCAAAAAATAACTGACACTAACACACCCAAAAAATAATTTAGACGATGGCAGGATTCACTGAACTGACCCCATCATCACAGCCAATATGAATGTAAAGATCGGAATCGCGGGTTGTACAGCAGCTGCATAGCTTGGACTTGTGTACTCAAGACCAGTAAGAAACAAAAGCTGGTTCCCAAAAATCCTGCTCCAATTTGAAGGGAATGAAAAAGATTAAACTTCTTTATCAGCAGTATGTGTTACTATGTTATACAAAGAGATGGTAATTAAAACCAATATTTGAACCTGAAGAGCTTGGGACTTCTGAACTTACCCAGTCAAGCCAAGAAAGAAGAATGTCATGATAAGGCGTCTATTTATTGGTGGTCTAACCCTTCTACAAACCGGAAACAATCAAAGTTTCAGAATGACAATTTGGAAGAGAATAACAGAGGAACCAAGAAGTTGGATCCAATTCTACAAACAAATGTATAGGTGAGCAGCACAATTTATATTGTACAGTTTATTGTTTGAGATATTCAAACTTACACATTGGGTGGGAATGTGGGATTGAAAAAAGTTTGGGCAAAATGCTAAAATTCTAAAAATGACTGAACAATTTCAAGAAAGTGGCAAGAAGGTATATATGTATGTGTGTGTGTGTGTGCACGCGCATCTACTGAGGATGGATATATGCAAACATAGTAATACAGAAACAAGTACGCAACAAGAAATTCCCTTGAAATTGCAGATTCAAGCATGTCATAAGCTTAGTTCAGTAGATCACCAAGAAGCTAGTAAGGTTTACTCTGGAAGGACCTATACAGAAAGAGCAATAAAGCTTGAAAATAAACTAATTGTCACATTCTGAAACACAAAATCCAAACCGGCATAGTTATCTACATTCCACACAGGTTTACAGAAAGTTACCAAATTAGTTCTAAGGTCATCTCCGGCCCTTACTCAAATTTGAGTAAAAGCTTGATTCGGTATGCACCACTCCAACGGTCATACTCAAATTTCTTTATAAAGTATTATTTTTCCCCATTTGAGAATAAAATTCAATAAAGGCATCTCCAACCCTTACTCTCAGTCCAAAAAAAAAATAATAATAACTCTTACTCAAACCCCTATCAGATCAAATTTGAGTAAAAAACTTCTAAAAAAAAAGAAGGGAATTTTAGTCAAAAGTCCTCTAAAATAGTTTCTTTTTTTTAGTATTAGGTCCAAACCATATCTTATTTTAGTGAAAAGTCCACATGTTATAAAATTTAAAATTTATGTGAAATTTCACAGGACCTTTAAAACATAGTGACTTGATCCGATAAAGTTTCACTAGTCATGGAGTTTTGACCAAAATAAAACAGATTGTCCTTTAAACTTAATACCAAAATCTTTACTAAAACTCATACCAAAATTTGACAAAATGAATAATTTTATTTCAATTTGGGTCTAGATTTGAGTTAAACTCAGTCTAATATGGGTTTGAGTCTAGGGCTGGTGAAGATTTTTGAGAGTTTTGGACCAAATTTAAATTTGGTATATGGGGTTTTCAATAAGGATTGAAGATGCTAACTAATTTGAACTTGGTAAAATGCCATGAGAATTAGAAATCTAAACATCTATGAAAACATAAAGGGTAAAACAAAGAAATTCAGCACTTCTTGAGCAACAAACCACGCAAGCAGTTGAAAATACATATATATATATATATATGGGCACCAGACCCATTTAGTTGTCGACATCGCAATAGACGAAATGCATTTTGGGAGGGTAAACTTGCGTTCGTGTTAAGCAGGTGCTTTTTACGATTTAAGATCCACAATGTATCAATCAAACACCCAAATCTGACTAAGCAGTTCTACTTTCTTTTAAGTATTTGAAAATATCGCAAACGCGCAACTGCGCAAGCACAGGCAAACGGACACTATATACATATTATATATATATATAGAGAGAGAGAGAGAGAGAGAGAGAGAGAGAGAGAGAGAGTATGTGAGGACTGACTTCTCAAGGACATAAGCGATGGGAGCAAGGATAAAACAGGCAAGAAGGTTGCGAAGGACGCAGAATACAATCTGGTTGACCCCATCATTGAGAGCGACTTTGGTGATGACATGGTAACCTCCATAGAGGAGCTGAGCCATTGCCATGGCCGTGTGTGCCTTCCATGGTGCAGCAGCTGCTCCTCTTCCTCCTCCTCCGACAGCACCTTCTTCCCCTGCCGCTATCGCCATCTGTCGAAATGATTGTACACACACACCTCTATTTACCTCTGCATCTAGCTGTCTATATATCTGTATAGACAGAACTTCTAAGTCTTCTAGAGAGAGAGGACAGTGATGACTGATGAGTGAATGGTTGATGACTGATGACTTGGCTGTCCGTGTCAACTGTAAGGAATAATGCTAGGTACACGACATCAAGCACAACATAAATTATAATCATGCTTTAAATACATGTATTTTATGTTTTCCAAAAAAGTGTAGACTCTGTGTAAAAAATCTACACAGCATAAGGCACATGTATTTAAAACATGTGTTGTGATTTATGTTATGATTGGTGTTGTGTGCCTAGTATTATTGAGCTGTAAAATGAGAAGGCAGAAATAATAACTTTAGAGATTGTTTGGGAAAGAAAAAACAAATTGGTTCTATAAGTTCATAAATGAACCGGTTCTACAACTTCAAGTGTTGAGTCAGTGCTATTTTTTTTTTGCATAGAAATCTGTGCATGCCTTAGTCTTTAAAAATTAACTTTTTGTGAAACTACATTTACCTTGGTGCTCACAAGAACCACGGACTAATTAAACCTGACTCAATTTTAGACTTTCCAAACAAACCCTTAGATTAGATGAGGGATTGGTGGGTTTGGTGTAAAAATTAAAGGGTTTTTTAGATTTCAGTCTATATTATGTAATAAAATACAAAATAAGTCAGTTACTTTATTACAAATAAAAAAAAGTCTAAATAAAGTCTAAAAATTGGAAAAACATCAACATTTTTAAACAAATGCCAAAAATACCCCAACCCTCTCTCTCTTCTTCTCTCTCTAGCGCACCCCCACCGGTCGACTGACCACACCCTCCGACCGACCGACCAACCCCCACCCTCTGGCCGACCAACCCCCACCTCCAGCCAACCGAACCACAGACCCCCTCCCCCGACCCCACCACAGACCCCGACCCCCCCTCTTCTCTCCCCTACCCTCTTCTCTCTCTGAGGCCGGTGGTGGCTGAGGCCGGTGGTGGCGGCGGCACCCAGTGTTGGTGGTGGTAGAGAGAGAACCAGTGGGGTTGGTGAGGAGAGAGAGAACACCAAATAGAGGGGGTGCGCCAGAGAGAAGAAGAGAGAGAGGGTTGGGCTAGGTGGTAGCGGTTGGTGGATGTGGTGGTGGCGACGGCTTTCGGTGGTTGTCGTGGTGGCGGCGACGACTTCCGGTGGTTGTGGTGGTGGCGACGGGATCTGGTTGTGGTGGTGGCGGCAGGATCTGGTGGTGGTGAGGAGAGAGAGAGAGGTTGGGGTTTGGGGGTGGTGGCAGCAGTCGGTGGTTGTGGTGGTGGCGATGGCGACCGGAGGTTGTAGAGGTGGCGACGACCAGTGTTGGTGCTGATGGCGGCGGCGGTCAGTGGTGATGTTGGTGTCGGTGGTAACTGGTAAGAGAGATAGAGAGGTTGATGAGGAGAGAGAGAACAATGGGGGTAGTGGTGGTCATTTTGCATTCAACTTGATGTTTTTTTAAATTGCAAAAAGTAGGTGACTGATTTTGCATTTTATTACCTAAAATAGACTGATTTTTAAAAATCCCAAAATTAAATGCAACAGTCATATAACCCTATATGGTATAATAACCCAATAAGAACTCTTTATCAATCCATCTAGCCCCTTATTTCTAGGAGGATCCTTATTCAACTCAATTAAAAAAAATTCTGAGTCAGCTAAATTTTGAATTTTGTGAGGGGATAAAATCATACTCCCTTCGTCCCATTTTGTGAGTCATGTATTCTATTTTGGGAGATCTCAAAATTAGTGTCTACTTACCTACTTTAGTATATAATTTTTATTTACTTTCCCAAATTATCTTTTATTGAAATCTACACCAAAACAAAATTAAAAAAGTTATTGTAATGATTAGAGCAATTATAGAAAATAAGTGTAAATTCTTCTTGTCCCCTTAATAAATTGGATCCCAAAGTTAAACCTGACTCTTCATTATATCTAATATTTACTCGTGGTTTTGGGGGCTCCACTTTCATTATTTTGAGCTTTTTTTGCACGTTGTATGCTGGACCGAGTCCCCAACACGAGAAGACAAGGAGGTATCTACCGTACATGTGTCACGTTGTTTTTGTCTTTTTGCGCTTTCTAGAAGGGGAAAAAAATAAAATAAAAATAAAAAAGAGAGACAAGTCTAGAGCCAAACCAGAATTTTAGTTAAGCCTACTGATTTGGGATTTTTTTTTTTGGTTAATTACATTATACCCTCTGTGGTAAGATTTATTTTTACTTTATTTTTTTGTATTTTAAAAGTGGACATTTAATCTTCTTGTATTTTGATTCAGACTAAAGTAAAATTGTTAAAATTTCTACCAAAATTGTTGAAAATTCTAAAATATCAAAAGTATTAGCACTTAACCCCCTTTATAAAGTTACTTTTGAGTATGTAGGAATAGTGGTGCCATTTAACCCACCAAAGTGCAGGGTGTGGGAATTTGGTCGGTTCAGTTCGATTTTGTGCATTTTCGTTCGATTTTGGTTCGTTTAAGTTTGAAGAATTCGGAACCGATAACCGACAGAAATACATTTTATTTTTTCAGTTCGATAACCAAATTTCAACTCAGTTGCGGTTTTTTTTTTTTTAATTCAATTAACTGAATTGTAAAAATATAGCCCAAAATAGCTATTTTTACCCTTATCTCACAAGTTATTTATTTTTTTATTTTTGCCTTTTTCTTTTTGATTGTAAAGAAAAGATGTAAAGTGTACTTTGTTTATTTTTCTTTCATAACCAATTTTTTTAACTGAAATAACCGGACGTGAAACAAATATTTTAGTTCAATTCGGTTCGATTTGTTGGTTAACCGAACTATTTGTTCACCCTTATCAATGTGGGGCTAATTTTGTTGTTATATAACTGTCTATATGGAGGTTCATTTTGACACTTACACTCTCATATGTTGGGCTAATTTTTGTCACGCCCCGGAGCAGCAAAAACTGAGAATATAAAATTCCTTTATAGGTCCGTAGGTCATGACTGGTGAAGTCACTAAATTATCAACACCACACATTTCTAACCAATAATAAATAGTAAGAAGGCAACAGTAATTAAAACCGCATTTTATAGACATATTAAGAAACTTCTAAATTATTACATCAGAGTTCAGAAATAGAAATACTAAGATCTTAGGGCAACATATGACCAGTTACAAAAAATAAAGAATAAATAAATAAAAGGATGATGTTGTAGGGTATTTTTGGTCGAGATTGATGAGCTACAGGAGGAGAAAATATTCATTACAACGGTTATTTTGCTGACATGGTATAACAATCAAATCTGAACCCTTGATTTATCCATCTACACCCCTTATTTCCAAGGAAAATCTCATCCACATAAGCACAAATTCCAACTCTGTGAGTATGTTATTTTGCTGACGTGGTATCCCAATTACATTGAATATTTACTCCTACAGGAGGATTCTCTTAGTTGGACTGCCTTTGGTATATGTAGCTGCTGGAGTGATAAAGATTAAGCAAGGTAATCTTCCAAAAAATTTCTTGAATATTTCCAATATCTTCAGAATATCTTCATTGTCTTGAAAAATATTATTATGAATATCTTGAAATCATCTCTCATAATATCTTCAAATATGTACCCTTATTAGTTATTATCCCATAACTAAACCAGTATTATCAACCAGAGAGATTTTTGAGTTGATAACCTTCCATAATGGGTCCACCGTATCACCTAAAGTGGCCAAATATGCAATGGAGGCAACCAAACATGAGGCCGAACGAAACTAATGGCCTTGACATGGCTTTGGTAGAATGAAGTCTGGTCAAACTAACATGCCAACTAGGAGTAAGGTGGCCAATTTAATAGAAAATACTTTTGCTCAATTAAAAAATGGTTCATCAATGTTCACCCAAATATCCCCTTGGTCAATACAGTGGGATTCAGGATAAAACAAATTATGTTTAATTCTGAGTCCCACTACTTTGGCCAATAAAATACTTGACTGAGCATTGATAAACTATTTTTTTGGGTGAGCAAAAATGCTCTCAATTTAATATAAATAAATGGTTAAGTGGTCCAATTGATCAAGGTTTGGCCAAACCATGTATAGTGGCCGAATTATAAGTGGCCCACCAAAGTCATTGGTGGCCAAATGACATGTGTATACAAATGGCCAAAATATGAAATGGCTATTAACCAGTTAATTTCATGTCGCTCCAACTAAATTTAAACCAATCACTTAGTCATTAAATTTTATAAAAATGGTCTCGTTGATCTGAAAAGATGAAAATCATATTCATATTCGGTCATGCAAATTTATTTTAAAAAATGTATTTTTTAGGTGCAAATATTTTCAAGAACAAGAATGGAACTCTAACAAAGTATTTCTCTCATATATGTGTGTATATAGACATGGAGCTCACGCACTACCTCTCTAATGCTCAAGTAGATGGTGAAAGAAGTGTTTGGATGATTGAAGTTTTGGTAGAAAATTCAAATAATACTCATGTTTGATTCAAAAAAAAATGGAAAAAGAAACTACTTTCTTCTCTTTCTCTCTCTCTATATTTCTCTAGAGTTTTCTCCTAAGCTCTCTTTAAGCTTCCAAGTCTCTTCCCAAATGGAAGTAAATGGGTTTCTTTAATAGGCAAAGGAGGGGTGGTAAATAGAATTTTAGAAAGTTCAAAATGGTCTCCCATTGGTGCAAAGTGCTGGAGATCAACTACGTTGTTTTGGTTTTTAGAAATTTCATTTAAGCCCCCAAAATTAATTACAAAACAATGACTAGTAGGGGGAGAAGTACTGCGACGACACTGGGGCTGTGCGGTGGTGGCAGTGACCCAGCGTCACGGCGATCATCACCCCCCTTCACTCCAGATTCTTCATTTAGGCCCCCTGAACTTTTGGTATTTGCAAAAAGGCCCTATTTCTTCCAAAATTCACAGAAAATGCATACGAACTCCAAATTGAGCATGTGATATACCGTTGGAAAGGTATTGAGGTCTACTTTCCATTAAAAATATTTTGGACTTAGATTACTTTGAAAATTTGTGGCATTTGCGGTTAAATCCAATTTGACTGCCTTTGGAAATTCATAACAAATCCGTTTTAAATCTGAAAATTATGTGCGACATACCGTTGGAAAACTATTAACCTCTAGTATTTATGAAAAATATTTTAAAGTTGCAATGGTGATACAATTTTTGGGTCAAACTTTGGGGCAAACCGGTCAAACCGGGCATTTCTAGGAAGTTCCGGGAGCCTCTGGGAGCTGACGCTTCTATCCAATTTCATATGAAAACACTTTTTAGGTATTTTTATATGACATAGTATGTTTCCAGAGCGTTTGATCTAAATCTAAGAATTTTGGGTTTTCATAGGCATTGTAGTCATTTTTACTAATTCTTGAGCATTCTGAGCGATGGAGGTGACTTCCAAGAGTCTTTCGGCGTGTCTTTTCAATCATCGAGGATTACCATGCTAATGAACACCAAAATTTGTTAGCCGACAAAATGAGGTATATCGCGCCCCAAAAATGGCACAGGCGGGACGGATGTAGGATGTGGGTTTTGAAAGTGATGTTTTCTTTAAAAAGTAGAGAGGCCTTTGTTCATTTTTACAAAGTCGCCACCAAATGGTTTAAAGACGTGTAGGCCATCTAAAATATTTATTGGAGTAAAGTAAAAGGCCCATTTAAAATGTATGACTCTGTAAAAAAGATCTGCTTTGCCAAAGAAAGGGTTCGAATGCTCGATTATGTTAGGGAAAGGTGTTAGGCACCCCTAAACATCTCTCGAAAGGGTTGCCACGCTACTTTGGTATCATATCGACTTTTAAGTTAAGTGAAAGTAAAATTTTATCAGAGATAAAAAAAAGTGGCTTTTTGTTTGGTGCGATCGAACCCTTTGTGGGCTGCCTACATATCTCGAGTTTGATCGAGAATCAGGTCGTGTGTAGTTCTCCCAATTAAGGGAGAAATTTTAAAAAGTGAAGTGGGTTTGGTTTTCCTATTTTCCTCGACGTGAGGTAACAAAACCAGAACTGAGGTGCGATTTTCCTGTCTAGGTTGACAAAACCGAAAGTGAAGTGTGATGTAGCCGAGAACTTTAGCCTAAAACAGCGTTATCACGCCCCGTAGTAGCAAAAATAGAGAAATAAATTCCTTTTTGGACCTGTAGGCCATGACAGTTGAAAGTCACCATATTGTCCATAACTAAAGTCAAACCATCAGAGTAATGGAACAAAACTGCGCAATTGGAAATTCTAAGTTCGATATATATAATAAGAGTTTATTACTAAACTATTACAAACCTTAAGTATCTGCAGAAACGTAATTAAAGTATTACGGCAATATACGCAGATTATAAACGTAACTATCACAGAGTCTCTAAAAACACAAGCATAAACTATCAACAGTAAGCTCCAAGTCTTTAGCTTGCGTAGTAGTCAGCACCAGCATAGCCTCCGTCATCGTAGGCTACATCCTCGTAGCCCCTATCCATGTATGCATCTCCTGCATACTCATAACCCTGGCCAACTGGACGTCGAATATCCAGCGGCATAAACGCCGCCAGCTACGAAAGCCAAGTGAATGCAAACACTAACAGAGTATCTATAGATTTGCAACATATATAACAACAGCATTATTAAGAATCATTTTGTCGTTCATGTTCATGAATGCACCAACTCAATATGTATAATTGATATCGTCCCAACCCAATCTCATCATAACATGGACTCTCAGGTCTACATCACGCACGCAGCCTTACTTCTCACAGTACTCAACTCATTCCTTGACAATCCCTTTCTAACCTTGCATGTAGCCCAATACATCATGACTTGTTCAAACCCGACACATAGTCTCAATCTCTAACACATAAATCAGACACGTAGCCCTAACGTTCCGGCCAACCCGCCCTGATATGTTACGGCCAACACGCCCTGATATGCTACGGCCAATATGTTATGATATGTTACGGCACTCAGCTCCACTATACCACAACACTCAGCTCCACTATACCACAGCACTTAGCTCCATTATACCACAACACTCAGCTCCACAAGCACTCAGCTCTGCTATACTATTACGGCACGTAGCCCCGATATGTTACTACTGCACGTAGCCCTGATGTGTTACTATGGCACGCAGCCCCGGCATGCTACTACCGCACGCAACCTCGACACGCAGCCCTAATATACTACGGCACTCCAGCCCCAATATATTAAAATTGACATGAAGTCCCACATCACATAACCTCCCAAATCCGACACGCAGTCCAACTTTATCATACGTAAAACCTGACACGTAGTCCCGATCCTATCCCAGCACATTGGGATCCCACACCCGACACCATACGATCATAGCGACCGCATTCATACGGACAAATATAAATAGTATCGACCTCTATGGTCGATAGAACGACCACTAAGCATAACATTAACCGAATGGTTCCACTGTTTAATGCATTAATCCATTATTCAACGTGTGTATTATTCTAATACTGCTTCTAACCATCAACGCATGATAGAACCCGGCTTAACAGTCCATCAGATATAAATAACAAAACCTTTAACAAACTGCCATGTTCGATCGATTGAAGTCATTTCAATCGATTGACAAAAGTAAAGTTCGGTCGATTGAACTAAGTTTGATTGATTGAGGAAATTAAAGGTCGATTGATTGAACTAAGTTTGATCGATTGAGATCGGCCTGTGTTCAATCGATTGAAACTAGTTCGATCGCTTGAACATGCATCATCTCCCAGAATTGAACTGGACCTTCCTCATACGTTCGGGGTCCGTTCTTTCCTGCCGAAACACATATATACCTACATATCTATGCTACTAAGTGAGTATGGTCACTCACCCGTTAACATCGGTGACGGCGGTGACGTGTGGGGTATCCGCGGGTCCTCGGGGTGGTGCTCCTCCTCTTCTCTTTCTCTTCTTCTTTTCTCTGGTCTCTTCTCTTCCTCTACTTCTGCTCCTTCTTCTCTTCTCCTTCTCCCCTCTTCTCTCTTTCTCTGAGAGTATGTGTGTTGGTGTATGTATACATATAACCAGGTGTGTGTATGTGTATATATATATGAGTGTGTATATATATATCAAGTATACCTCTCTCTCTAACCCTCTCTCAATTTTAGCAAGCCCCAAACACATACACAAAACTAACATATATATAGGCAAAGAGAAGGGCAGGTTGTCACGCCCCGGAGCAGCAAAAATAGAGAAAAGTAAATTTCCTTTTTGGGTCCATAGGGAATGACAGGTGAATGACCGCATTGTCATCTACTCAAACCAATAAACACAACGATAGGGAGGATGCTATTCATAAAACATATCTTATTAACATAATCAGAGGCTACAGCGGAAATATAAAAGGTTTGGAAGCAACAGATGCCCAAGTACCAATTATAAAAGTCTACTAAATCCATTGTAACAGCTGGCTTAAAATCTCAAGCCTATAACAATAATAATAGAAGTACAACAGATATACAAACTGACTATTACAAAGCGGCACGTCTTCTTCTTCAAGCCTTCAGCGCCAAGTCCGGCAGAACATCAGTCTCTAGTCCTCAAGTCCTGCGAAGCTCTAGACATTGGAATGTCCAGGGCACAAACTGTAACACCCTGTAATTTCCTTTTCATTAATAAATAATATTATATTTCATTTCCATGAATATGTGACCTTATTTCTTTTTATAAATATTTGGTTGGGGTCAAACCGTAATTTCCATAAATATAGAAAATGCTTTCTATGGTTTTCAAAACGATATCTATATTTTTGTATAACCCGGAATTTAATTCCTACGTTAATATAATTTTCTGTATTTTTATATCAACTGTAAAATACCAGTTTTAATTTCAAACTGCGCCTTATACTGGGTCTGGGGTGTGGGAGCACGTGAGCCCACCACACAGGATGATCCCCATGTTTAGCTTGGAGCCCAAACATATATCAGTATATATGTTTGTGTCTCTCTCTCACAATCTCTCATCTCTAACTCACTGTCTCCCTCAAAATTCTCTCAACCTCTCTTGTTCTCTCTAAACACAACACACACAGTTTATATATTATATACATACACACAGTCACATACATACGTGGAGACTTATACACAATTCAAGACGGAAGATTAGAAATCTAACGATGGTATTAACGGCGGAAGTTCTCGGTCTCTAATTCTCAGTCTAAACACCTCTGTGAGTAATTTCAACTCACTCCCAACGTATATATATATATGTGCATTGCTGTATATATAGAGGTGCATATACATATGTATATGTAATTGCCATGGAAGCTTGAAAAATGGAGTTTTGTAAATCTTAACCAAAATCGATTCTGTGAATTGGGAATGAAAGATCTTAGTCCCATAAAGCTGTGTTTTGAATCCTATGACTTAATTCATCCGTATCGCGACGTATCGTTGATTTAAAGTTTTGTCACCTCTCGGTTTTACGTGAAATCTGAGAGCTACGATTGAAATTAGTTAAAACCGATTGCGTATTCGCGATCCTTGCGGGAAAACGAAGAAATCTATATATTACATGTCTTGGTTGAAACAGAATTCAGAAATGGGTCAAAAACAGGCTTCAAATTCGTAACAGGGGAGAAACTGCTAATACCAATTGATTGGCATGTTTACCAATCGATTGGCATGTTTACCAATCGATTGGCACTTTTACCAATCGATTGGCACTTTTCAGCACTGACGCCTTTTAGTGAAACGGTCATAACTTCCCCTAAAAAACTCAAAAACGTGCACCGTTCGAAGCATTGGAAACTAGACTCAAAGACCTTTCTTTTGATATGTAATTCATGCATAAAAAGTATAACTCATTTTTAAGGGCATTGCTTCCAAGTGGACCCACTTTTGTATTGGTGGCTGTAAAAGCATAGTAAAGTAGTTTTGATGAATCCACCTGTTGTTTCATATAAAACTTGATTTCTCATACGCTCATTGTTGTTATTATGTATTGCTCGCATAAGTCACGTTGCATACATGTTTGAGTCGAGTTGACATGCATAGTATGTGAGAAAGTGTGAAAAGAGTAAAAGAGATTGTGTATTAGTATGGGTCGCCTCCATGGACACTTCCTAATACCCGAGTTCCGGATACTGATCAAGGTTATCTCTGGTATGCCGTGGTGGTATTAGAGTGACACTCCCTAGTACCCGAGTTCCGGATACTGATCGAGGTAATCTCTGGTATGCTGTGGTAGTACTATAGTGTGATGACATGGATGAGGGCAGTGGATGTCGTGATGATGTGGTTTTAGGGTACCTTTTTAATATGACGGTGGCAAATTGGACACTCCCTGGCACCCGTGGTAGTGCTATAGTGTGTGACGCCTCCACGGACACTCCCTGGTACCCGAGTTCTGGATACTGATCGAGATTGTCTCTGGTATGTCGTGGTGCTATTATAGTGTGATGCCATAGATCAAGGCTGACTGGACATTCCCTGGTACCCGTTGTACTATAGTGTGGCTGCCCGAGTATTTTCAAGGTACTAGAACGAGGGAGTTTGGATGATGTGATCTTGTGTTTCGTCGAGGGAAAAGAGTCGGTAAGATGAGATGATACATTGTTCATGCACGGTCACATATTCATTTGCTTATTATCTCCCCTTGATATATATTGAAGTTGGAACCTTGAATTATTGTTTTAAAAGTTTAAACTGTAACGTTGTGATATATGCTTATATATACATTGCGAGTATATGTTTATTTTACTCACCAGCTTGCAGAAGCTGACGGCGTTGATGCGTCCTGGACTCTATGTCCAGATTTTCCAGGTCAGGAGCAAGCAGGGTACTTTGACTATACTAGGTAGAGATCAGAAGATGACCAGAAGAGATTGTTTTATCTTTACTTATGTTTTACTTATCAGAGTTGTAATAAACTTAGTATTAATATTTGAATAAGGCGGTTTGTGCCTAAGACAATGACTGATGTAATAGATTAGTAAGTTTTAATTTGGGTGCTTATGTTTATTAGTCTCCTTTGCTTTAGAAATGCTGTTAAGTTATTTGTTGCAGGGACAATTGGTCATACTCACTTGTCACGACCTACGAGTCCATAAAGGAAATTAAATGCTTTCTTGAATTATGCTACGTCGGGGCGTGTCACAAACTCCATCAGCTTTGAATACAAAGCTGAGTGAGTACATCAAACACACTCCTCACCCGTTACTGTTCAGCATCTTAAAATGCGGTTAATCTCTTATCAATGACGTCTCTCACGGACATAGCAGAGGTCTCAGTAAACTATGCATTTAATCAAAGGTAATAGGAATAACAGGAAGCATAGTAATGACAAAAATAAGGATCATGGTATAATATCTTATCACATATTCACCAAATCCATGCATGCAAACCATGCATCCACCTTATGCATATACCTTTACGTCGGGACGCTGAATCCACGACTGAACAATCCACTTACTAACCATTCTCATATTCATATCCATCTCTGTATCCATACATCAATACCATAATACAAATCCGTATCCATTCGTCGATACCATAATCTCAATCCGTATCCATACGTCGATACCATAATACCAATTGGAATCACCCGACTAGGCAGTAGGTCCCACGATCCCTTGATAGGGTTACCGGTCGTCTACACGATACCACCTATCTGTAAACGATAAAAGATAAAAGATAAAATGCTTAGAGCATGTAGTTTGTTTGATAGTTGATGATGGCCCTTTTCTTCATTCCTTTCTTGTATTTACATGCTGAATTCAATTAATGCTTAACCTCCACTGCATTTCAGACTGATCACTGTATTTCAGGCTGATCACTGTATTTCAGGCTGATCACTGCAGAACTGTCACTGTATTACAGACTGATCACGTCACTTCAGGCTGATGACGTGGCTAATGAACATTGTGTGGTAAGTTATAGATAATAACCTCTTATATAACTGCCCCATGATGTGGTAGTTCATGGGTGGTTATTTCACACTAAGCCATTTAAATAATGGCCATGTGTTAATATAACCCACTGATCTCGTCAGAATCAAGGTGAAAAGTGTGCTTTAATTTAATAAATTTGTAGTGTGGAAGCAAAAGTCGAACCCACATGGATTGGTTATTTTTATCCTTTAATTACTAAAATCTAAATCTACTTAGTTATGAAAAATGAAAGTTTGATTGAATTGTTTATTTAACTACTATTATGAATGAAACTATTAATTAACTATGAATTAAACTATGAAATTTAACTATGGAAATAAAATATTAAGATTGAATCTAGGTAAACTAATGCAAAATTCAAGATTGTTTTAATATGGATGGATGAGATCTAGGGTTACAAATCCACCACTAACCATGCTTCGGGGGTCTATACTTTCTACTTTAAGTTTTACGATTGGATAGTGACGATCTATTGTATCTACAAGCCCAATAGTATCAACAAGGAGATATTGCTAGTCTAATCTAAGCATAACTCATCTTCGGTTGGTATGAAATTCTACCTATAACTAGGGTGTAGCACAACTCATGTTTCCTAAGCATGGATTATAAAAGATCTAAACATCGCAATCACATAAGCACCATTGTATGTAAATACTCCTATCAATCACAGAGATCAATGAATATTGGATTCAATAAGCATAAGGAAAAATCTAAGACAAGAATAGATCCAAAATACTATTGATTGTTATCATTAAAAATCCGATTATATATTAATAATCCTCAAACATACAACTATTATCCGAATGTATAAAATCTTAAAGGAAGAAAAGCATAGAGATCCCCTTTACATGGTTAGGGTTTCATAGAAACCCTAGAATAGGAGTTTAGTTGCACATGGTTGATGAAAACATGATAGTTGAGTAGATGGTTGCCATTAGAGACCTTCAAGCTAGATCTTCTCTTACTCTTGTCTTCCTCTCCAAAGTTGCCTCTAAAAGTTGTAGAATATGAATGTGTCCTCTCCCATTTGAATTATCATGAGATATATATAATTGTAGAGGGTTTAGGAAATTTTTTTGTAAACCTATTTTGACTGAAACTGCTGTAATTAACTTTCTGGGCGTAATTAGGAAGTTTCGTCCGCATGGGGGTCTTTAGCACTTAAAAATACGCATTTTAGGTTTTTTGTACGGATTGCACGAGCGCGATTCTGGGAGGTCGCACGAGCGGGCCGCACGAGCGAAGGGCTGGATTGTCGCGCGAGCGGGCAGGTCGCGCGAGTTAGCTTTTTCTTGTTCTTTCCTTATGCTTTTTTTCCTTATTTAGCCTGGAACTCTTGCTTTCTTCTAAATCCTGACAGAAAGTGAAAAACGAAGTAAAATTATACAAAAACAGGATAAAAAATGGATAACAACCAAAATTGAATCCTGTGAATTGGGAATGAAAGATCTTAGTCCCAATAAGCTGTGTTTTGAATCCTACGACTTAATTCATCCGTATCGCGACGTATCGTTGATTTAAAGTTTTGTCACCTCTCGGTTTTACGTGAAATCCGAGAGCTACGATTGAAATTAGTTAAAACCGATCGCGTATTCGTGATCCTTGTAGAAAAACGAAAAAATTCATATATTCCATGTCTTGGTTGAAACAGAATTCAGAAATGGGTCAAAAACAGGCTTCAAATTCGTAACAGGGGAGAAACTGCTAATACCAATCGATTTGAATGATTACCAATTGATTGGCATATGTTCCAATCGATTGGCATGTGTTCCAATCGATTGGCACTTTTACCAATCGATTGGTATTTTTCAGCACTGACGCCTTTTAGTAAAACGGTCATAACTTCCTCTAGAAAACTCGAAAATGGGCCCCGTTCGAAGCGTTGGAAACTAGACTCAAAGACCTTTCTTTTGATATGTAATTTATAAATAAAAAGTATAACTCATTTTTAAGGACATTGCTTCCAAGTGGACCCACTTTTGTACTAGTAGCTGTAAAAGCATAGTAAAGTAGTTTTGATGAATCCACCTATTGTTTCATATAAAACTTGATTTCTCATACGCTCGTTGTTATTATGTATTGCTCGCATAAGTCACGTTGCATACATGTTTGAGTCGAGTTGACATGCATAGTATGTGAGAAAGTGTGAAAAGAGTAAAAGAGATTGTGTATTAGTATGGGTCGCCTCCATGGACACTTCCTAATACCCGAGTTCCGGATACTAATCGAGGTTATCTCTGGTATGCCGTGGTGGTATTATAGTGACACTCCCTAGTACCCGAGTTCCGGATACTGATCGAGGTAATCTCTGGTATGCCGTGGTGGTACTATAGTGTGATGACATGGATGAGGGCAGTGGATGTCGTGATGATGTGATTTTAGGGTACCTTTTTAATATGACGGTGGCAAATTGGACACTCCCTGGCACCCGTGGTAGTGCTATAGTGTGTGACGCCTCCACGGACACTCCCTGGTACCCGAGTTCCGGATACTGATCGAGATTATCTCTGGTATGCCGTGGTGGTATTATAGTGTGATGCCGTGGATCAAGGCTGACTGGACATTCCCTGGTACCCGTTGTACTATAGTGTGGCTGCCCGAGTATTTTCAAGGTACTAGAACGAGGGAGTTTTGATGATGTGATCTTGTGTTTCGTCGAGGGAAAAGAGTCGGTAAGATGAGATGATACATTGTTCATGCACGGTCACATATTCATTTGCTTATTATCTCCCCATGATATATATTGAAGTTGGAACCTTGAATTATTGTTTTAAAAGTTTAAACTGTAACGTTGTGATATATGCTTATATATACATTGCGAGTATATGTTTATTTTACTCACCAGCTTGCATAAGCTGACGGCGTTGATGCGTCCTGGACTCTATGTCCAGATTTTCCAGGTCAGGAGCAAACAGGGTACTTTGACATGCTAGTTAGAGACCGGAAGATGACCAAAAGAGATTGTTTTATCTTTACTTATGTTTTACTTATCAGAGTTGTAATAAACTTAGTATTAGTATTTGAACAAGGCGTTTTGTGCCTAAGACAATGACTGATGTAATAGATTAGTAAGTTTTAATTTGGGAGCATATGTTTATTAGTCTCATTTGCTTTAGAAATGCTGTTAAGTTATTTGTTGCAAGGACAATTGGTCATACTCACTTGTCACGACCTACGAGTCCATAAAGGAAATTAAATGCTTTCCTGAATTATGCTACGTCGGGGCGTGATAGGTTTTTTCGTATCAGAGCCAGGTTATGGCTCGACCAATTTGCCCAAGACACATAGGATCTTCCATTAAGATAACATTAAGATAAGATAGTTTGACTTCATTCTGTATTTCGTCGTTTTCTATTGTTGAGAACTTTCTTATCTGGAGATTGACCAAATTTTGTTGATCGATGAATAGGTACCTTTCTCTTGATCATATAGCTGGAAGAAATCTCAGGCCTCGTCCCGCTGCTATTGAAGCTGCACCCCCGGCAGTAGATCCGACTGGGATGTTTGAGTCTTTTGTGAGAAGGTTGGAGAGGGTCAGCGATCAGAACACGGGAAACAATAACCGGAATGGGAATCATAATGGGAATGGGAGGCAAGCCCACCAGACTGGGAAGAATTTCGCACTCTGCGACCTGAGTACTTTGCTGGGACTGATGAACCCTGGCAAGCGGAACAGTGGCTACGCCAGATGGAGCGTATCTTTGAGACCATAGAGTGCACTGATCTGGAAAAGAAGCGTCTGGCTATCTTTCAGCTGTCATATGCAGCGGCTGATTGGTGGGATGCTGAAAAGGCGACCATTGGGGAAAAAGCTGCGAAGGGAATGCCCTGGGAGGTGTTCAAGGAAAGATTTCTCGAGAAGTATTTCCCTGAGGAAGAGAAGGACGAGAGAGAGAAAGAGTTGATGGATTTAACACAAGGAAATCTAACAGTCTGTGAGTACACTACTCGATTTGAACGTTTGTCCCGCTTTGCTCCACATATGGTGGACACACCCCAGAAGAAAATCAAGAAGTATCACCGTGGTCTCAACTTGTCTCTCCGACACCTGACTATGGGACATTTTGGCCAGTCGTTTGAAGCTCTGGTGAGATTGGCTATGGGATTGGAAAATGATGGCTGTCAGAATCCGAAGCCATTTGGAAATCGACCTCCGCAGAAAGGCTATCCCGGACAGAAACCCATGTACCCTCAGGGACAGAAAAGAACCTGGGATGGAGGGAAGAAACTTCAGCAGACATAGACAGTACTGCGGAATCCGCCTCGAGCAATAGGAGGGAACAACAACGATAACTGCTTCAATTGTGGTATCCCCAGCCACCGAGCTCGAGAATGCAAAGCACCTAGGCGTTCTGATCGTCCAAGAGTTGTGTGCTATAATTGTGGCATACCAGGTCACATAAGTAAAGACTGCCGGGCTCCCAGGAAGGGTAACTATGGTCAGCAAGGACAGGCCCTCCTGAATGCTATTATTCCTGAGGCTGCTGGATATGAGGAAACAGGGTATGAGGAAGGTACTTATGAAGAGGAATCGCCCGAGCAGCGAACAGTGGAAGGTACTTTAACCTTGTTTAACTCTTATGTTAAAGCTTTATTTGACACGGGTGCCACACATTCCTTTATATCTGTTAAGATTGTTCAAAAGTTGGGTTTAGTACCGCAACATTTAAATGAAGCTTTGAGCGCTATCTCACCACTCGGGACCACAGTCAAGTTAGTACATGTAAGTAAAGAATGCCCTCTACGGTTAGGAGACCGTGAACTTTTGGCGAGATTGGTGGTTCTGTCGATGAAGGAATTCGATGTAATCCTGGGAATGGATTGGCTCAAAAAGAATCATGCGAGGTTGGATTGTGCAAGGAAGAGGATCACATTTGCAGACAACGGGAATCAACCCTTTGATTTCCAATGTAACCCTTCAGGTGATATGTTCCTCACCAGATGCCTAGCAAACATCGAAGTTGTCAGTACAGAAGTGACGGTGTCATCAATACTAGTGATCAAAGAATTCGAGGAAGTATTTCAAGATATTTCTGGATTACCGCCTGGAAGGGACATAGAAATCTGTGTGGAGCTAGTGCCAGGCACTCAACCTATAACCAACGTTCCCTACCGGATGGCCCCTACCGAACTATTGGAGCTAAAGGAACAAGTTCAAGAACTTGAGAAGTTGGGCTTTGTTCGTCCAAGTACTTCACCCTGGGGAGCACCAGTGTTATTTGTAAAAAAGAAGGATGGCACCATGCGATTGTGTATTGACTACCAGGAACTGAATAAGGTTACTATCAAGAATAAGTATCCTTTACCCCAGATAGACGATCTGTTTGATCAATTGCAAGGAGCCACGACCTTTTCCAAAATTGATCCACGGTCGGGGTATCATCAGTTAAGGGTACGAAAAGAAGACATACCTAAGACTGCTTTCAGGACAAGGTACGGACACTATGAGTTTTTAGTGATGCCGTTTGGGATGACGAATGCTCCGACTGTATTTATGGACTTGATGAACAGATTATTCAAGCCCTACTTGGATCAGTTCGTTATTGTCTTTATCGATGATATTTTGATCTATTCCAAGTGAGAGGAATAACACGAACAACATTTGCGGATTGCGATGCAGACTCTCAAGGATCACCGCCTGTATGCTAAATTCAGTAAGTGTGAATTCTGGCTTCAGGAAGTTAAGTTCCTCGGGTATGTGATCTCATAGCAAGGAATCGCGGTTGACTCATCAAAGATTGATGCAGTTGCGAATTGGACTCGGCCAACCAATGCTACTGAAGTCAGAAGTTTTCTGGGACTCGTTAGTTATTATCGAAGATTTGTGGAAGGATTCTCAAAGATAGCAGCCCCGTTAACTGGTTTGACTAAGAAAGATTTGAAATTTGAATGGACTGATAAGCATGAACGCGCTTTTCTGGAGTTGAAAGAGAGACTGACAATAGCGCCAATGCTTGCAATACCAAAAGATGGTGAGAAGTTCACTATTTTCAGTGACGCCTCTTATCAAGGATTGGGATGTATTCTTATGCAAGATGGAAAGGTTATCGCCTATGGTTCACGGCCGTTGAAGCCAAATGAATTAAATTACCTAACTCATGATTTGGAATTGGCAGTCGTCGTGTTCGCGCTTAAGATCTGGAGACACTACCTCTATGGGAAGAAATTTGATTTATTCTCAGACCACAAAGCCTTACGTATTTGTTTACTCAGAAAGAGCTGAACATGAGGCAACGTCGGTGGATGGAACTGATTAAGGAGTATGATTTTACATTAGAGTACCACCCTGGTAAGGCTAATGTAGTCTCTGACGCTCTAAGTCGGAAACCTCGAAGGATGATTGCTTCATTGATGATGAGGGAATGGGAAGCCCTAGAGACAATCGCTGAATTTGATATACAGATTTCTGAGGGAAGTGGCGGGCAGCACTTTGGATGCCTCATGGTACAACCAACACTTGTGAGTCGAATTATCGAGGTCTAAAAGGAAGACGAGAAATTTTAAGTATGGTTCATCAAGATGTCAGAAAAGGACCCTACAGAATGGAAGGTTGGGACCGATGGTGGATACAGATGTCGAGATAGATTATGTGTGCCAGATTCAGGAGACTTGAGAAAAGATATTCTTGAAGAAGCACATAAATCGAGACTGACAGTACACCCTGGAGGAACAAAGATGTATAAAGATCTGAAGAGAGACTTATGGTGGGAAGGAATGAAACGAGAAGTAGCCGAGTTCGTGTCTAAATGTTTGACTTGTCAACAAGTGAAAGCCGAACATCAGAGATCCTCGGGATCGTTGCAACCCTTACCTGTTCCAAGATAGAAGTGGGAACACAAAACTATGGATTTCGTGGTTGGACTACCCCGGTCACCGCAGAACCATGATGCGATTTGGGTAGTTGTGGATCATCTGACGAAGTCCGCACATTTTATCGCGTATAGTATGACTTACCCAGTAGAAAGGATGAGTCGAATGTAATTACAACAAGTGGTGCGACTGCACGGTGCACCTGTGTCTATTGTATTAGACCGCGATGCACGCTTTACTTCGGGGTTTTGGGAAAGTCTACAGATGGCTATGGGAACTTCGCTCAAGATGAGTACTGCTTTCCATCCTCAGACCGATGGACAGACCGAGCGTGTTAATCAGATTATGGAAGATATGCTCAGAGCTTGTGCAATCGGCTTCGAAGAGTCTTGGGAGACGCACTTGCCATTGGTCGAATTTGCGTATAACAACAGCTATCACTCGAGTATTGGGATGGCATCGTTCAAAGCCTTGTACGGACGGCCATGTCGATCTGCGTTATGTTGGGTAGAAGTGGGAGATACAGAGTTATTGGGACCAGATTTGGTGAGAGAAACCAATGAGAAGATTTCACTGGTCAAGGAAAGAATGAAAACTGCACAGAGTAGGCATAAGAGTTATACGGATCGGCGTCGAAAGGATTTGGAGTTCAGTATTGGAGATCACGTACTCCTTAAGGTTTCACCAGTTCGGGGAATAGTATGCTTTCGTCAGAAAAGAGGGAAGTTGGCACCTCGTTTCATTGGACCGTTTGAGATACTGGAACGTGTTGGGAAAGTGGCTTATCGACTCGCGTTGCCACCAAAGATGTCTGGTGTTCATAATGTATTCCATGTCAGTATGTTGAGGAAGTACATACGAGATCCCTCACATGTGGTTAATTTTGATGATATTGAGACGAGTCAGAATGTTGTCTACAAGGATAGGCCCGTGAGGATTCTGGATCAGAGTATCAAGAGGCTGAGAAGAAGTGACGTTCCTTTGGTGAAGGTTCAGTGGAGGTATCATGACGAGGGAGAAGCGTCGTGGGAGTTAGAGTCGGATATGAGGAATAGATACCCCGAGTTGTTTCAGGATTAGTTAGCTCGGATTTCGGGGCGAAATCTCTATTAAGGTGGGTAGAGTGTAACACCCTGTAATTTCTTTTTCATTAATAAATAATATTATATTTCATTTCCATGAATATTTGACCTTATTTCTTTTTATAAATATTTGGTTGGGGTCAAACCGTAATTTCCATAAATATAGAAAATGCTTTCTATGGTTTTCAAAACGATATCTATATTTTTGTATAACCCGGAATTTAATTCCTACGTTAATATAATTTTCTGTATTTTTATATCAACTGTAAAATACCAGTTTTAATTTCAAACTGCGCCTTATACTGCGTCTGGGGTGTGGGAGCACGTGAGCCCACCACACAGGATGATCCCCATGTTTAGCTTGGAGCCCAAACGTATATCAATATATATGTTTGTGTCTCTCTCTCACAATCTCTCATCTCTAACTCACTGTCTCCCTCAAAACTCTCTCAACCTCTCTTGTTCTCTCTAAACACAACACACACAGTTTATATATTATATACATACACACAATCACATACATACGTGGAGACTTATACACAGTTCAAAACGGAGGATTAGAAATCTAACGATGGTATTAACGGCGGAAGTTCTCGGTCTCTAATTCTCAGTCTAAACACCTCTGTGAGTAATTTCAACTCACTCCCAACGTATATATATATATGTGCATTGCTGTATATATAGAGGTGCATATACATATGTATATGTAATTGCCATGGAAGCTTGAAAAATAGAGTTTTGTAAATCTTAACCAAAATCGATTCTGTGAATTGGGAATGAAAGATCTTAGTCCCAAAAAGCTGTGTTTTGAATCCTATGACTTAATTCATCCGTATCGCGATGTATCGTTGATTTAAAGTTTTGTCACCTCTCGATTTTACGTGAAATCCGAGAACTACGATTGAAATTAGTTAAAACCGATAGCGTATTCGCGATCCTTGCGGGAAAACGAAGAAATCCATATATTACATGTCTTGGTTGAAACTGAATTCAGAAATGGGTCAAAAACAGGCTTCAAATTCGTAACAGGGGAGAAACTGCTGATACCAATCGATTGGCATGTGTTCCAATCGATTGGCATGTTTACCAATCGATTGGCACTTTTACCAATCGATTGGCATTTTTCAACACTGACGCCTTTTAGTAAAACGGTCATAACTTACCCTAGAAAACTCGAACACGCGCACCGTTCGAAGCATTGGAAACTAGACTCAAAGACCTTTCTTTTGATATGTAATTCATGCATAAAAAGTATAACTCATTTTTAAGGGCATTGCTTCCAAGTGGACCCACTTTTGTACTGGTAGCTGTAAAAGCATAGTAAAGTAGTTTTGATGAATCCACCTGTTGTTTCATATAAAACTTGATTTCTCATACGCTCAATGTTGTTATTATGTATTGCTCGCATAAGTCACGTTGCATACATGTTTGAGTCGAGTTGACATGCATAGTATGTGAGAAAGTGTGAAAAGAGTAAAAGAGATTGTGTATTAGTATGGGTCGCCTCCATGGACACTTCCTAATACCCGAGTTCCGGATACTGATCAAGGTTATCTCTGGTATGCCGTGGTGGTATTATAGTGACACTCCCTAGTACTCGAGTTCCGGATACTGATCGAGGTAATCTCTGGTATGCCGTGGTGGTACTATAGTGTGATGACATGGATGAGGGCAGTGGATGTCGTGATGATGTGGTTTTAGGGTACCTTTTTAATATGACGGTGGCAAATTGGACACTCCCTGACACCCGTGGTAGTGCTATAGTGTGTGACGCCTCCACGGACACTCCCTGGTACCCGAGTTCCGGATACTGATCGAGATTGTCTCTGGTATGTCGTGGTGCTATTATAGTGTGATGCCATAGATCAAAGCTGACTGGACATTCCCTGGTACCCGTTGTACTATAGTGTGGCTGCCCGAGTATTTTCAAGGTACTAGAACGAGGGAGTTTGGATGATGTGATCTTGTGTTTCGTCGAGGGAAAAGAGTCGGTAAGATGAGATGATACATTGTTCATGCACGGTCACATATTCATTTGCTTATTATCTCCCCTTGATATATATTGAAGTTGGAACCTTGAATTATTGTTTTAAAAGTTTAAACTGTAACGTTGTGATATATGCTTATATATACATTGCGAGTATATGTTTATTTTACTCACCAGCTTGCATAAGCTGACGGCGTTGATGCGTCCTGGACTCTATGTCCAGATTTTCCAGGTCAGGAGCAAGCAGGGTACTTTGACTATACTAGGTAGAGATCAGAAGATGACCAGAAGAGATTGTTTTATCCTTACTTATGTTTTACTTATCAGAGTTGTAATAAACTTAGTATTAGTATTTGAATAAGGCGGTTTGTGCCTAAGACAATGACTGATGTAATAGATTAGTAAGTTTTAATTTGGGTGCTTATGTTTATTAGTCTCCTTTGCTTTAGAAATGCTGTTAAGTTATTTGTTGCAAGGACAATTGGTCATACTCACTTGTCACGACCTACGAGTCCATAAAGGAAATTAAATGCTTTCCTGAATTATGCTACGTCGGGGCGTGTCACAAACTCCATCAGCTTTGAATACAAAGCTGAGTGAGTACATCAAACACACTCCTCACCCGTTACTGTTCAGCATCTTAAAATGCGGTTAATCTCTTATCAATGACATCTCTCACAGACATAGCAGAGGTCTCAGTAAACTATGCATTTAATCAAAGGTAACAGGAATAACAGGAAGCATAGTAATGACAAAAATAAGGATCATGGTATAATATCTTATCACATATTCACCAAATCCATGCATGCAAACCATGCATCCACCTTATGCATATACCTTTACGTCGGGACGCTGAATCCACGACTGAACAATCCACTTACTAACCATTCTCATATTCATATCCATCTCTGTATCCATACATCAATACCATAATACAAATCCGTATCCATTCGTCGATACCATAATCTCAATCCGTATCCATACGTCGATACCATAATACCAATTGGAATCACCCGACTAGGAAGTAGGTCCCACGATCCCTTGATAGGGTTACCGGTCGTCTACACGATACCACCTATCTGTAAACGATAAAAGATAAAAGATAAAATGCTTAGAGCATGTAGTTTGTTTGATAGTTGATGATGGCCCTCTTCTTCATTCCTCTCTTGTATTTACATGTTGAATTTAATTAACTGCTTAACCTCCACTGCATTTCAGACTGATCACTGTATTTCAGGCTGATCACTGCAGAACTGCCACTGTATTACAGACTGATCACGTCACTTCAGGCTGATGACGTGGCTAATGAACATTGTGTGGTAAGTTATAGATAATAACCTCTTATATAGCTGCCCCATGATGTGGTAGTTCATGGGTGGTTATTTCACACTAAGCCATTTAAATAATGGCCATGTGTTAATATAACCCACTGATCTCGTCAGAATCAAGGTGAAAAGTGTGCTTTACTTTAATAAATTTGTAGTGTGGAAGCAAAGGTCGAACCCACAGGGATTGGTTATTTTTATCCTTTAATTACTAAAATCTAAATCTATTTAGTTATGAAAAATGGAAGTTTTATTGAATTGTTTATTTAACTACTATTATGAATGAAACTATTAATTAACTATGAATTAAACTATGAAATTTAGCTATGGAAATAAAATATTAAGATTGAATCTAGGTAAACTAATGCAAAATTCAAGATTGTTTTAATATGGATGGATGAGATCTAGGGTTACAAATCCACCACTAACCATGCTTCGGGGGTCTATACTTTCTACTTTAAGATTTACGATTGGATAGTGACGATCTATCGTAGCTACAAGCCCAATAGTATCAACAAGGAGATATTGCTAGTCTAATCTAAGCATAACTCATCTTCGGTTGGTATGAATTGTCTACCTATAACTAGGGTGTAGCACAACTCATGTTTCCTAAGCATGGATTATAAAAGATCTAAACATCGCAATCACATAAACACCATTGTATGTAAATACTCCTATCAATCACAGAGATCAAGGAATATTGGATTCAATATGCATAAGGAAAAATCTAAGACAAGAATAGATCCAAAATACTATTGATTGTTATCATTAAAAATCCGATTATATATTAATAATCCTCAAACATACAACTATTATCCGAATATATAAAATCCTAAAGTAAGAAAAGCATAGAGATCCCCTTTACATGGTTAGGGTTTCATAGAAACCCTAGAATAGGAGTTTAGTTGCACATGGTTGATGAAAACATGATAGTTGAGTAGATGGTTGCCATTAGAGACCTTCAAGCTAGATCTTCTCTTACTCTTGTCTTCCTCTCCAAAGTTGCCTCTAAAAGTTGTAGAATATGAATGTGTCCTCTCCCATTTGAATTATCATGAGATATATATAATTGTAGAGGGTTTAGGAAATTTTTTTGTAAACCTATTTTGACTGAAACTGCTGTAATTAACTTTCTGGGCGTAATTAGGAAGTTTCGTCCGCATGGGGGTCTTTAGCACTTAAAAATACGCATTTTAGGTTTTCTGTACGGATTGCGCGAGCGCGATTCTGGGAGGTCGCACGAGCGGGCCGCACGAGCGAAGGGCTGGATTGTCGCGCGAGCGGGCAGCTCGCGCGAGTTGGCTTTTTCTTGTTCTTTCCTTATGCTTTTTCTCCTTATTTAGCCTGGAACTCTTGCTTTCTTCTAAATCCTGACAGAAAGTGAAAAACGAAGTAAAATTATACAAAAACAGGATAAAAAATAGATAACAAATGTGAATTAAGGCGTGTAATTAAGATTTGTTCTCTCCCGATCACACTCCCAAACCTACATTTTGCTAGTCCTCGAGCAAAAAGAAAAAATAAAATTACTAAAAATAAAATTTCTACTCTATTTTCGCATTGGTTGTGATTGCACTTAGCATGTGCAACAAGCCTTTTAAATCTCTAGGTGTCCTTAGTCAGACGAGTGAAGTCTCATGAGGGTTCTCGTCAACAAGTCACCCACAACCATATTTATTAACTTGTAAAAGAAAATTTTTATTCAAAATTCAATATGTCAACATTTACATTCTTCCTTAATACAACTAAATTTTCAAATGAAACTTTAAATTGTTGAGAGTAATATAATCATACGTCCACCTAAATCATGACAATAATCTGAAAACATATATCAACAGAATCAATAGAGTATATCGAAGACTCGCATGTGTGTGAATGGTAATCAAGTGGATACATGATAATTATGAACTCGGAATATAACTCAGATAACTAAATAGTGATGTCTCGACTACAAATCTCACGTTGTTAATTACACTCTAAAATAAAATCACTCAGAAACAGGTGTAATCACTCAATTATATGTGAAGGAGATAGTTATATATAAAGCAAATAGATCTCGCATATGACACAGAACAACGTATGACACAACAGAAAAGTAGTCTCATGAATAGATATCGATCGTTAAGTGAATATTATTTACTACCATGCTTTTATTCCCTTTTCCTATCGGTTCCATATTCAAATCATGCTTTCCTAGGATGAAATAGGGCTTTATAAGGGTTGTAATGTTGGGCAAGGGTTATAGCTCAAAAAGAAGGGGTAAAAGAATTCAAAAAGTTCTCAAGTAGATGGGAACGATTGTAACATATAACGCAAGGCTTTTACTACCACGACTATTTACTTTTCAACAACTACTTCATGTATTTTTTTCTTCTTTTTCACTTCTTTTTTTTCTTCAAGAGATTCTCTCTTCTTCTTTTTTTTTCGATCCCTTTTTCAACTTCTACTTTTTTCCTTTTATATCACGACTGCTTTTTTTTTTTCTACTACTTAATACATCACTTTATTTATTAGCCGTTTATTAGCCCAATTTCTTTATGAAAAACTATTCTTCAACTACTCTTGGACATGGGTTAGGTTAACTTTTATAGTGGCGAACTCCATATCGGAGTGGGTAGGATAATAGGTGAACAAAGAAATGACTTAATTAAAGGCTCAAAGGGTTAACAAAAGATATAAAAATATTTTATTGGGTAAGTCAAATGCCAGAAGGGTTTATAAAGATAGATGGCCTAAAATCATTTCCTAAAGTCACATGATTCTTCAATGTTACGATATCAAAGGGAATATGTTTTTTTTTAATTTTAATAAACATGGTAATTATAATACTAACTTGACTTTCAATCAAAAGAAAGAAATAATAAGACTAATCAACGAATTATTGCGCTTTGTCAAGAGATTCGATAGAGTAATTTAAAAACCCTCACAAGGATGAAAGGCTCTAAACTCACCGGGTTTAGTCTCCACACTATTACTATCTAGAGATCCGTGTTGTATTATAATTCAATATTAACGTGCATCCACATGACTACATGCCATGTAGAACTAAATATGCAAGTATAAGATATTAAACAATGATTCCAACGATATATACTTTCAAGACATAACTTCATAACTTCCGTAAACATTGAATTACATACTCTCTTAATCTCAAATTTCAATGAAATCTAGTTGAACAAGAAATAATGCACCATATAAGAAAATGTATTTTATTTATTATAACGACTACTAGAATGAAAACGAATGAAAGAAATAACGAATGGAAGAAAATAAAATGCGACAAGTAAAATGAAATAAAACTAAACAGTACTAATACTAGAAAATAACAACTGAAAATAAAATGCGACAAAATAAAAGACTACAACTAACATAAACAAAAATCCATATACTCCCCCAAACCTAGTCACCGCATGTCCCTATGCAGGTGGGAACATGACAATGACATGGATGTATGCCTCATGGAAGACCACCATAATGTCCACTCCACGAAAAGCGTCTGAAGGTGGTGGCATGTCATATCGGATGTACCAATCGATCAACTCCCACTCCGGATGCTCAGCAGAATCGAACGGCTGCACAATCTCCTCATCATCATCCTCTACAAGAAACTCCGGACCCACATCTACGTCATCCTCCTCAGCGACACTAGGTCCCAAATCGACCTCATCATCCACAGGACTGGCATAAGGTGCAAAGATCGAGGTTATGTCCTCAGGAGACCAGTCATGGTGACCCGGACGTTGTCGAACAACGTCCGACACGTAATCAGGTAGGTCCCTATATGGATAGGTAACCTTTGGTGAAGGTACAATAGTCGATATAGGTGCAACAGAAAGAATATCATTGAGATGAATAACATCGAGACTCGGGATAACTCCCTCATCATCCTCGACCCCATCATCATCGGTCGAGTAATCGTCCGAATCTGATGAAGAAGAAGACTTAGAGGAAGTAGGTGGGGCACCATAAGGGCCATCGATGGCAGTAGGGTCATCGCTAAATAGCTTGTTCTCATCCGAAGAATCAGAACAACTAGGAAGGGGTACACGAGGACGACGACGACCCCAATAGGGACGATCGACCTGACCGTAATGTTTGGCTACCCTAGGACTCGGTATAGTGACATCAGAGGATGAGCTAGAGTCAGAATAACGACTCGACGGACTCGGAGACCTATCGGGTGAAGAGGGAGGTGAAATAGGGTGATCCATAATATGAGGATGAAAATAAGATCTGAGGATTGAGGTATGCTATATGGAAATACGGAAACTAAAAACCTGAAACAAAAGTAAATCACAACTGAAACTTTATTAGTTTTAGTTATTAGAATAAGAAACAACGTTAATGTTATTGATTACGAGAATGTGTAGCATGAATGAGTTAAATTTTAATTTATGCAATTGAATTTTGAATCCCAATGAGAAGTTCGGTATCATTTCCCCCAAACTTGAACCTAAGAGATTCCTGTTATAGTGCAATGGGGTTGGAATTGCTCTATATTGATAATTCCTACGACAATTGCATAAGTGAATAATATAATTCATTATATAGCCAACTAGGAATGTGGAAGCATAACCAAGCAACAGTGACGTTAATTGTGCAACTAACAAAAGTTTCAGAACTATAATCAAACCACAAAGAAAAAGAAAAATAAATGCAGAATTAAAATAATTACAGACCCAAATGATAAAAATGAAAAGAAAGACATGAAGTAAACTAAGCCGGTCGAAGTCGGGGTACATCAGTATCCTACTAAGAAACAAAAGAACAAAAAATGCAAAGCATAAAGATAAAATAATATACAGGCCAAATGTCAGAAAATGTCTAAACCGTCCCATCAAATACAAGAAAACAATAAAATGTCTGTCCAACACCCCCAACCATCAACCTAATCATCAATCCCCTCAATCAACACTAGCTCCAACCCTGTACTCCCCGGGCCAGTATCACCAGCATCAAGCTGTCGCCATCGCTCCTATCTCCTCCATCAGCGCCATCATCTCCAGCCTCCTCCTCCTCACCCGGCTCCTCATCCACCTACTGCGTCGATCGTGGAAAAGCTGACTGGTATGCAGCCTCGCCCTGGGCTAAGATGTCGTCCAACTGATCTGGATGGGCCAGCTAAAAATAAGAACGCATATAGGACTGTAGCCTAAGGGTCTCGTCGCAGAACGCACACACGTCCCCATAAGTCCAAGCGTACGGGGTATCCTCCGGTGGAGGTGAACGATGTGCCTCCTGCTCTCGACGCGCCTGGGCCTGCTCTCAGGCCCTTCTACCTCTAAATCTAAACGATCCAGGCTCAACTTCCAATCGGCGGAAGCGAACTCTGGGATACGTCCATCGACGGGCTCGTTTGTAGGTATAGGAAAGGCCTTAGCTCGGAGAATGGCAGTGATGGTATGAGGGTAAGGCAAAAGGAGCTTAGAGTCGATGGAATGGTCAATGGCCTGGCCGACGAGACGCATGCCCTCCATAATCATGAGGCCTGGGTGAAACCAGTCTCCGCGGTAAACTGTGTGGAGGGCATGGTGGGTTTCCTTGGTCGTCTCTTGCTCGTGACCAAGGGGGTACGGGTTTCTTTTGAAGACATGGTCGACAAACCACATCTGTCGGGGCATATGGGAACGACGTATAGATTGCCCCGAACCAGATCGGCCGCCACACATATCCTGAATAATGTGGATGAAGGAGTGGGATTTATTTAAAACGTTGAGTTTAGGAACTTGGTATGAATGAGAGGTAATTTGGAGGGCGTTAGAAATATTGTCTGGGTTAAGGGTGATGTGACGGTTATCTATAGTTGTGGAGATGTACGCGTGTTGGCTGAGAGATGCTTTGTGGTATTGAAGGTTCTGGTAGAAGAGGCGTACTAAGCGAGGGTAGCTAATAAGGTTGGGGTTACAAAAATAGAGCTATGGGGCCAACTTTCGGGTAGTTAGAGTGTTGTGGCCCCACTTGGTGTCTTTATCGGACGCGAAGAATTCAGCATCAATAGCGGCCTCATGGTCTAGGCCTCGGTTGGCGTATTTAGGGGCGAGCTCATTAGGGTTTGGGTCATCAGGTGGAGGGGTTGGTTGGGTTTGTTTTTCCTTTCCTTTTGATTTCTTTTGAGGGGGTTGGGAACTAGACGCGGATTTAACATGTCGTTTGGTTATGTTTGTTAGGAAAGTGTAGGTGAAATAGGAAAAAAATTGAAAATGCGGGCTTTAAAATGTGGATATGCCCAGGAAATAGAAGAAGAGGGAACGTGAGTGGGGAAAAGGGTCACCTGCAAAGAAAAATTCCGACAAGGGACGCAATCAATATATATTTAGCAGTTGAAATAAAATGGGGTTCACAGGGGAACACCCAACAACTGTGAGAAGGGACTGCCCCCTTCCCACTCACTGTCCCGGCAAGGGCACACACGTTGCGACAAGTCACGGGGTACTTGCCGCGTGTTCAATGTATATCAATCTTTAGACAGTAACGTAAATGCAAAAATTAAACTGAGCATAAAGATGAAGTTCTAACGTAAAGTAAGTTTTAGATTCGTTTTAATAGAAGCATAGGTAAAGTGCATAACTATTGAATACAGTTTATACGCATCGTTATTACGTGAAAGTCCCAATTTGAACACTCAAAAAGTGCTAGTCTCCGCTTGTGATTTATATCGCTCATGATTCAGACGCGCAGTTGCCTATTCAAGTGTTAACTAAAGTTAATAATCGAACTGGTAAACGAGGTTGTAACACTATGATCAAGTGTCAATTTGGATAGAAATCGGTTTTGAAGCCAATTCCTGGCAAAATTGACACCTAATGCTAGGGTGTTAGTTAGGGACACCAGTTTTTGGGAGATAATACTCCATGTAAGTCATAACTCATTATAAACAGATAAGCATGAATATTAAGTTGCACAGTTGGAGAGACTTAACAAATTTTCAAAAATTAGGGTTAGAGTATATGTGAATTTATGTGTATGTATAGAGGGAGTGGTTTAGAAACCCCCAGGTTACAATTATAGACTAAAACAGTGCTATTCAACTCAGGGTAAAGGGGTCTCATGTTGTACCACAAGTCTCATTGTATGTATGTATCAGTGTTGTGTATGTTGATCCAAATCTATATATACATCTGTGGATGTAAAACCTTAAAATTCAAAACCCCACACCCAAACTATCATTAGTATTGTCAAAACAGGGGTTAGGGTTTTGGATTCTTGAAAAAAAAATAGTGTGAGTGTGTGGTTACACATATAGATGAATACAGATCTAGAAACTTTAATTAATCAATTTCGTTTAATCAACCCTAATCAAGAATTGATTTCAAATTGACCACAAAATGTTCTTGAGACAATGTATGTGTATTTAGGGTTTGATCTGGGTCAGTGTGTACAGTCATATATACAGTTGTGTATAGGTATACTTATATCTGTGCAAACACATGTAGACATACGAAAATCCCCAACTCACAAACCTTTAATCTACTCAGTGTAAGTGTGTGGATGATCAAATTCGCAAATATATGGATATAGATTTGGCCCGGGATCTAAAAATCCCTAAATTCACAAACCCTAATTTGATCTACTCAAACAGATTTTAGAATATATGTGTTCTATATATCAAAGATTCGTGTGTGTTTGGCATGATAATGAGGGTTATGGTGAGTGAGTATGAGGAGAAGTCTACATACATAGATATGGAAAACCCTAGTTTGTGTATACATGTATATATATATATATATGTGTAAATCAAGATAGGCCAAATTAATATCCAGTGTGATCTAGATACATATAGATCTATCTAAATATGTGTATAGATATATATATATATATAGATGTATGTATATATATACCTATGAAGGGGGAAAAGAGAAGGTGCAGAGAAGAAGCGTCGCCAGCGGTTACGGTGTCTGGTGGTGGTCCGGTGATCCGGCGGCGGCGTGGTCTGTTCGTGGTGGTTGTGACGGACGGTGGGAGGAGATGAGAGATGAGAGATCTGAGAGAGAGAGAGAGAGAGAGAGAGAGAGAGAGAGAGAGAGAGAGAGAGAGAGAGAATTGCGAGATAAAGAGAAGGAGAAGATGAAGAGAGAAGAGAGAAAATTCAGAGAAAATTAGGGGCTCAGCCCTATATATAAAGAAAAGGGGACCTCGCGCGAGCGGACCACTGGAGCGAGCTTCCCTCGTGCGAATACCTCTGCGAGGAGAAGCTAAGGCCTGCTTTTGAGGCTTGGGATAAAAAATTTCGAAGTTAGAATCTCGCTCCAGCGGGCCGCTCGAGCGAAGGCCTCGCGCGAGCGATTTAAGGTGCGAGGAGAAGCTGAGGCTCCTCATCAAATTCTGAAAATTTTCTCCAAGGGGGAAACTCGCGCGAGCGGGCCGCTCCAACGATGTCCTCGCGCGAGCGAGCTTAGGTGCGATGTGATACTGAGGCTATGTATAAGAAAGTTTTGAAAATTTTGTCTAAGGGGCTAACTCACGCGAGCGGTCCGCGCGAGCGGGTCGTGCGCGCGAGAGGCCAAATTTTCACTTTTTTCTTTTGTTTTCTTGTATAGGGGTTTTAATAATCAAAATGTCTTCGTTTGGGTGTTCAAAGAATCAGACACTGGCCCTAAAACTACAAAAAAGTGTACAAAATTAAAGAAAACTATATCAAATGCTTGGGTTGCCTCGCAAGAAGCGCTAAGTTTTACTTCGTTAGCTCAACCGATGCAAGCTCAGTCGAAATAGATCGGATCTACCAAATCTATTGATTCTATCTCTTTTCATCTGTCTCTTCAGACCGGTACAACTTAAGCCGTTGTCCGTTTACCTTAAAAGGTGCTCCACCATTTGTATCTTGGATTTCAATTGGTCCATGCGGGAACACTTGCGTTATAATGAACGGACCGTCCCATCGGGAACGTAGCTTACCCGGGAATAATCTTAATTTCGAATTAAATAACCATACGCATTGTCCAACTTTGAAATTTTTTCTTATGATCATTTTATCATGGAAAGCTTTAGATCGTTCTTTATAGATTTTTGAATTTTCATACGCCTCATTTCTCAATTCCTCAAGTTCTTGTAATTGAAGTTTCCGGTGGCATCCTGCCGCTTTTATATCTTGGTTAAGCAATTTTATAGCCCAGTAGGATTTATGTTCATGTTCAACCGGTAAGTGGCACGCTTTTCCAAAGACTAGTCGCTATGGAGACATTCCAATAGGTGTTTTATAAGCTGTTCGATATGCCGAAAGTGCATCGGTAAGTCGTTGTGACCAATCTTTGCGGTTTGGACATACAGTTTTTTCTAGTATACTTTTTTACTTCTCTATTTGAAGCTTCAACTTGGCCTTGGGTTTGAGGATGGTACGCGGTTCCTACTTTATGCGTGACGGAATATTTTCGGACGAGCGCTTCAAAATGAAGATTACAGAAATGTTTTCCTCCGTCGCTTATAATCGCTCGTGGTGTGCCGAAACGACAAAATATGTTGTCTTTAATAAATTGGACCACAACTTTGTGGTCGTTCGTTTTCGTTGCGACTGCCTCCACCCACTTAGAAACATAGTCGACCGCGACTAAAATGTATTCGATGCCCCACACGTAAAATATTTCAATAATAAGGATTGGGTTAAGGGGCATCGAATCGCGACGTGACATGTTACCTGTTTGTTGGCAACGTACGCAGTTTTTTGACAGAATTCATGAGCGTCCTTAAACAGGGTTGGCCAATATGACCCACTTTGGATAACTTTAGCGGCCGTACGACGGCCTCCAAAGTGACCTCCGCATTCTAAAGAGTGACAAAAGGTTAAAATCGAATTAAACTCACTCTCCGGAACACAACATCGGATGATTTGATCGGAACAATGTTTAAATAGAAGTGGGTCATCCCAATAATAATGTTTGATTCGTGAAAAGAAACGATCTTTATCTAGACTTGACCAAGTCTGAGGGATATATCCCATAGCTAGAAAATTTACAATGTCGCTGAACCATGGACGTTTTAAGGCAGATAACACAAATAATTGTTCATCCGGAAACGAATCCTTGAGAGGGGTAATATTGTTAGATTCGACAAGAATTCGTGACAGGTGGTCGGCTAAAACATTTTCAGAACCCTTTTTATCGCGTATTTCATAATTGAACTCTTGGAGGAGTAAAATCCATCGGATTAGACGAGGTTTCGTTTCTTTTTTATTCAAAAGATGAAGTAAAGCGGCGTGATCGGTGTAAACGATAACTTTTGACCCTAATAAATATGAACAGAATTTATCGAGGGCAAATACAACCGCTAGCAATTCTTTTTTCGTAGTCGTGTAATTCAATTGCGCGTCATTAAGGGTTTTACTTGCATGGCATATCACGTGAGGAACTTTATTCACTTTTTGACCTAAAACGGCTCCCACAACATAGTTAGATGCATCGCACATTAATTCAAACGGAAGTGACCAATCAGGGGATTGGATCACCGGAGCCGTGGACAGTAAGGTTCTTAACATTTCAAATGCTTTCAGACATTCATTATCAAAGACAAAAGGGACATCCTTGGCAAGCAAATTGCACAAGGGTCTTGAATCTTACTAAAGTCTTTGATAAATCTACGGTAGAATCCAGCATGACCGAGAAATGAACGGATTTGACGGATAGAAGACGGTGGTGGAAGTTTGTCAATTAATTCAATTTTTGCTTTATCTACCTCTATACCTTGTTTGGATACAACGTGACCCAAAACTCTCCCTTCCTGAACCATAAAATGGCTCTTTTACCAACTTAGAACCAAATTCGCTTCCTCACAACGGGCGAGGACTTTCGTGAGGGTTTGAAGACATTCATCAAATGTAGGACCAAAAATTGAGAAATCATCCATAAACACCTCCAAGAACTTCTCAACCATGTCCGAGAAAATTGCCATCATACACCTTTGAAAGGTGGTCGGTGCATTGCATAAGATAAACGGCATACGACGGTAAGCAAAAGTACCGAAGGGACATGTGAACTTTGTTTTCTCTTGGTCGTCGGGAAAGACAGGCACCTGGTTATAGCCAGAATATCCATCTAGGAAGTAATAGTAACTTTGACCAGATAAACGTTCTAGGATTTGGTCGATGAATGGAAGGGGGAAATGGTCTTTACGAGTCATTGTATTTAATTTACGATAATCAATGCATACCCGCCAACCAGTCGTTTGACAGGTGGGTATGAGGACGCCTTTTGCGTTTGGAACGACTTTAATGCCTGATTTCTTTGGGACAACCTGCGTGGGGCTGACCCATTTACTATCGAAAATTGGGTAAATGATACTCGCATCTAAAAGTTTAATGACCTCTTCATGACCACCTCCTTCACATTCGGGTTGACCCGTCGTTGCATCTCTCTAGATGGTTTAGCATTTTCTTCTAAATTTATTCGATGCATGCAAACCAACGGGTCATTCCCTTTTAAATCTGCCACCGTCCACCCAATTGCTTTCTTATGATTTTCGAGGACTTTTATTAATTATTTCTCTTGTTCCTTAGATAAATTAGATGCAATTATCATCAGAAGTGTAGTATTAGGTCCTAGAAATGCATATTTTAGAGAATTTGGCAATGGTTTAAGTTCAAGCGTCGGGGGACACTCGATGGATGGTAGTGCAGGTGAGTGTGCGAGAGCTGGCAGGGCCTCTATTTTGGGCGTCCACAGAAGTACACTAGTCGTATTCATTGATTCCAACAAGTTATTCAATTCTTCGATATTCATGTCAATGTTGAAATCATTAAAATTGAAATGAGATAGACGTGCTTCCAAGGCCTCTTTAGTCAACATAAAAGGCGCTGCCTCTTCGACTAATTCGTCGATTAAATCAATTGCATAACAGTCTTCCTCCTCGTCATCGTTGTAGGGTTGATTCGATGCATTAAATACGTTGAGACGGACAGTCATATTTCCAAAAGTTATATCCATTACCCCCGTCCTACAGTTAATGATAGAATTAGTCGTAGCTAGGAACGGACGTCCTAGGATAACTGGGACGTATTTACTAGCATCTAGGACCGGTTCTGTGTCTAGGACAATGAAATCGACCGGGTAATAGCATCTGTCCACCTTTACCAATACGTCTTCTACCACCCCTCGTGGAACTTTAATGGACCTATCCGCTAGCTGTAGGGTAGCAGCGGTTGGTTTTAGTTCTCCTAAGCCCAAATGTTCATATACTGAATAAGGTAATAGATTAACGCTCGCTCCTAGATCAAGAAGGGCCCGGTGAATATATTTGTCACCGATATGACATGCGATAGTTGGAGTACCCGGGTCCTTATACTTCAGTGTGTTATAAGCATAGAGCTAACCTTCTCCGTTAGAAAGACTTTTTTGGATAAATGATTTCTCGATTTCCTCTTTTGAGTACATAAATCCTTTAGAAATTTAGCCTATGGAGGTATTTGCTTAATGGCGTCGAGCAATGGAATATTAATTTTTACTTCTTTAAATGTTTCAAGAATATCCTCCGGCCTTGTTCCTTTTTTCGAGAAGTGAGATGGGACATCCACCCTTGGGGAAAACGGCATCCTAGGTACATAATTTGATGGATTTGGTGCTTTAGAAGTATTAGGTATCGAAGGAGCAGGGTCCTTCATGACTTTCTTCTCATTCTCATCATGTCCCTTATCAATGCATTTCCCTTTATCTTTCTTAGGTTCGGTAGGGGGAATGACCTCCTCAGGACGTTCAGTTGTTCTAGTCGACACCGCATTTACTTGGTCACTCGCTGTCCCTACCTCATATTGGCCTTTAGGGTTTTAGACCGGTTGACTTGGTAACTTACCCTCATTACGACGGTTCAAGGTATTAGCTAATTGTCCCATTTGTGATTCTAATTTAGCTATAGATTGCGTATGGGAGTTAACAAGTTGAGACTGAGATTGAGACTGGGCCTCAAGGTTTTTTAACGATGCCAACACACTCTCTTCGAAGGTTTTATCCCTAGGAGGATTAGCACGGAAGGGAGCTTGTTGGTATTGATTTTGTTGAGGCCTGTATGCATTTGGAAAATTTATCATCTCAGGTTTGAATACGGTCCTTCACTATTAGATTTCCATGAGAGGTTCGGGTGAGGTCCCCATGTCGTGCCCGGTTTATAACCAGCGGGGTTATAATTGGGCCTTTAGAATTGTTGAACAACATTAATATGTTGTTCTACAAATTCTGAAAATTGCGAAGCGGATGGACATGCTAGTGTACAATGAGAAGGATCAGAGCATAGTTGACATATTTCGATAGGAGTAGGTGGGCCCTGCATGTGACCCATCTTCATAAGTTGGTCAATTTTCCTATTTAATTACTGAATTTCAAGTGAATGGCTTGACTCAACTTTAGCCTCTCTTTTTGGTTGTGGTGGAAGGTAGCCCTCGGGGCGTACCGACACAGCTTGGTGCATAGAGTTTTCGCTTAACCTTTCGAATATCTTCCAAGCTTCATTGGCACTTTTGTGGAGGAACGTCCCCGCACAAATAGCATCGACTGTGTTACTCACGGCGGGAACTAGTCCCTTGTAAAAGACCTGTACTAGTTGCCATTTAGGTATCTGATGATGAGGGCAAGAAAGTAAGAGTTCCTTAAACTGTTCCCACGTATCATAAAGAGTTTCACCATCTTGCATCATGAAATTCGTTATAGATTTTCTAATTTGATTCGTTCGAGTGATGGGGAAAAACTTTTGTAGGAATGTAGTATGCAGTTCATCCCATGTTCTTATAGAATATGGCTCAAGAGATTGGAGCCAATATTTTGCTTTATCCTTAAGGGAAAATGGGAAAAGACACAGTTCAACTCATCATCAGTTAAGTTTTGAATTTTTAAAGTAGCACAGATACCCTGAAATTCACCTAAATGATTATAAGGATCTTCCTTAGCGCGACCGTGGAACGACGGAAGGAGTGCAATAGTCGATGACTTGATCTCAAAGTGAGCTGCAGTGACTTCTGATAATTCTATGCACGACGGTGGCGTATAAGCCGTCGGGGTAAAATAATCTTTTAAAGGTGGAGCTGGAGGTATGTTGGGGTTACCTCCATTATTTTGATTATTTCCATTATTCCTGTTATTTCCAATATCAGCCATTAGAATAGGTTCGATTTTAATAGTTCTAGTTTTCCTTAGATGGTTAAGAGTACTTCGAATTTCCGACTCAAACAAAGACGACGATTCAGGTGTGGATTCGTCGTCTATCATCAACCGAGCCCTAGAAGCTTGGGTTGAAGACCTAAGGACTCTAAGGGTACATTCAATTTCAAGATTAGGAGGATTTAATTTAGGTTTACTCGAACAGGTACCAAACATAAACTAAAGAATTGACTCGACTATAAGGACTGACTCAAACACATAAGAAAATAAACTACGCAAATAATCCAGCACGCAAGCACACAGTACTACTATGATGCATGTAATTATCCTTTATGCAGTGATTCGCGTCAAAGCCCAGCGCCCCGGGTTTCCTAGCTAATGCAGTGCTCACTTCACACCTACCTAATGCAAGTAATGCGTCTCAGCGCCCTGACCTACAGTGAGTTGATGCGAAATTTAAAGCAAAGCGATTTACTTGATATTTTTAAATTGATTGCAATTTTATTTTTCAGGTCCGCGTAAGCTCCGTTGACATGCACAGCTGCTCCACTCAAACTTGCTAGAATTTGATGACTTAAAATTTGCAAAAACAAGGATAATTTTAGCGACTCGGAAATTAAACTAGAAATAAAGAAAATAAAATCTAAGCTAATATTTCCTATCTATCTAAATTAAGATTCTAAAAATTAATGGCAAAAATTGCCAATCCCCGGCAACGGCGCCAAAAATTGATCTCGTCAGAATCAAGATGAAAAGTGTACTTTACTTTAACAAAATTGTAGTATGGAAGCAAAGGTGGAACCCACAGGGATTGGTTATTTTTATCCTTTAATTACTAAAATCTAAATCTATTTAGTTATGAAAAACGGAAGTTTTATTGAATTGTTTATTTAACTACTATTATGAATGAAACTATTAATTAACTATAAATTAAACTATGAAATTTAACTATGGAAATAAAATTTTAAGATTGAATCTAGGTAAACTAATGCAAAATTCAAGGTTGTTTTAATATGGATGGATGAGATCTAGGGTTACAAATCCACCACTAACCATGCTTCGGGGGTCTATACTTTCTACTTTAAGTTTTACGATTGGATAGTGACGATCTATCGTAGCTACAAGCCTAATAGTATCAACAAGGAGATATTGCTAGTCTAATCTAAGCATAACTCATCTTCGGTTGGCATGAATTGTCTACTTATAACTAGGGTGTAGCACAACTCATGTTTCCTAAGCATGGATTACAAAAGATCTAAACATCACAATCACATAAGCACCATTGTATGTAAATACTCCTATCAATCACAGAGATCAAGGAATATTGGATTCAATAAGCATAAGAAAAAATCTAAGACAAGAATAGATCCAAAATACTATTGATTGTTATCATTAAAAATTCGATTATATATTAATAATCCTCAAACATACAACTATTATCCGAATACATAAAATCCTAAAGTAAGAAAAGCATAGAGATCCCCTTTACATGGCTAGGGTTTCATTGAAACCCTAGAATAGGAGTTTAGTTGCACATGGTTGATGAAAACATGATAGTTGAGTAGATGGTTGCCATTAGAGACCTTCAAGCTAGATCTTATCTTCCTCTTGTCTTCCTCTCCAAAGTTGCCTCTAAAAGTTGTAGAATATGCATGAATGTGTCCTCTCCCCTTTCAATTATCATGAGATATATATAATTGTAGAGGGTTTAGGAAAGCCTTTTGTAAACCTATTTTGACTGAAACTGCTGTAATTAACTTTCTGGACGTAATTAGGCAGTTTTGTCGGCGTGGGGGTCTTCAGCACTTAAAAATACGCGTTTTAGGTTTTCTGTACGGATCGCGTGAGCGGGCCGTGTGAGCGCGATTCTGGGAGGTCACGCGAGCGGGCCGCACAAGCGAAGGGCTGGATTGGCGCGCGAGCGGGCAGCTCGCGCGAGTTGGCTTTTTCTTGTTCTTTCCTTCTGCTTTTTCTCCTTATTTAGCCTGGAACTCTTGCTTTCTTCTAAATCCTGACAGAAAGTGGAAAATGAAGTAAAATTATACAAAAATAGAATAAAAAATGGCTAACAAATGTGAATTAAGGCGTGTAATTAGGATTTGTTCTCTCCCGATCACCCACTACCTTGTAACTTCCATTCTCCACTACCTTGTAACTGCCATTCTCCACTAAATAGCAGTTTTTCTACTTCTTGATAACTATTTTAACACATGAGGTAGATTTTGTATGCACGTGTGGCAAACATGGGCCCTTGGCGGTTATTTACCATCATCCTGACTTAGTCTAGTGAATAACCGCCATCATCCTGAGTTCAAACCCATCGTCCTGGCCAATTATAAAAATAACCATGTGGCATATTCTCCTCTTATGACCATATCCTTGTGAGCCCATACCATGGAATTTATTTTGTGGTGCAAACAATGCCCCCCAACACCCCTTAAGTTCAGAATCCAATGATTGAAGTTAAGGGATATTGATGACCAGCCTAAATCAGATTGATAACTGCCTTAAACCACTCTCCTCGTGTCTTGTCTCTGAATTCTGACTTTGATCTCCAATCTCCTCTTCATGAACACTCTGAGCTTTTTCCTCTATGTCAGAGTTGTGATCATCCTGATTTTGACCCATGTAATACGTCCCTCCTATATAATGTGTCATTTCATTTTCTTCATTAACCATTTTTTTATGTCTAGACACAACTTCTACAAGATGACATAAATCAGCAAACTGTTAACCTATAAAATGCATTCTTAACATATGTCTGAGGTTGTCATGCCCCGACGTAGCATAAATAAGGAAAGCGCTTAATTTCCTTTATGGACCCGAAGGTCGCGACAGTTTGAAGGATCGATTCCGTCCCAAACAAAAACATAATAATCAGAGCAGAGCAATCAAGGCTTACAATATTTTTCTAACTTACTAGTTATTACAGCACGGGGTCTCTAAAGGCACAAACCGCCTTAAAACAAAACAATAACTTAATGTCTATTACAGTCATCCTTATTACAAACCAATTCATAAATTAAAACATAAAGTAAATATGATAGTTTTCTCTTCCAAAAGTAGCCGTTCTCAGTTAGCGTAGTCATACGGTCCTTCCTGATTAAAACCTGAAAAGCCTAGACACGAGTGTCCAGGACGCATCAACGTCGTCAGCTTCGAGAAGCTGGTGAGTATTAAAAACATAACTTTGAATGTAAAACATACTCGCTTACCAATTTTCCCTTTTTCAGTTTTGTAAAATCAACAGTTTAACCATAGAAAGAATTCAACTTATAAACAACGAAGACTATATTAAAAGTCATTCATTCATGAAACGTATGACCGTGTATGAGACAATGCACCAAAACTCATCTTACCGACTCTTTTCTCTCGACAAACACAACAACCCACTAACTCACACTAGTATCTTTGAAACGCTAAGATAGCCACACTTTAGCACAGGGGTGCTAGGGAATGTCCAGTTTGCCTCACACTTTAGTACCTAATCCGCCTCGCAAATATATCACACAGTATCCAGACTCGGGTACTAGGGAGTGTCCGTAGGCCACACTTTAGCACTACCATGGGTGCCAGGGAATGTCCAATTTCGGCGTCACACACTTTAACGCTACCATGGGCGTCAGGGAGTGTCCAGTTTTGCCACCGTCGCATTTCAAAGACACTCTAACCGTAATCTCAACCACAACACACTTTGGTACTCACTTACCAGGGAGTGTCCACACACAAACTCAACCACACACTCTTTTCCACATTGACTATCACAACATACTCTTTTCCACACTGACTACCACACACTATGCATTTACAACTGACTCCACATGTATGACATGAACCTTAAACATAAAGTAATTCGTGGAATTAAAGGAGCAACGTACGTATGAGGATTGATACGTTGTAATTCATCATTTTAGTCATCCAAACATAACTAGATAGGATTCTGTTTTAATAAATTTCCCAAACAGGATCTTAACAGTCCTTAAAAGTTGAACCAAACAGTCCCTTAACATAAAACAGACAAAAACCACAAAATGCCAGATCGCGCGCGCAGATCGCTCGCGCGATCTGCCCATTTTTCCTTTTTATTATGAAAACTTTTCTGTCTGCCTGGAAATGCACAGGTCGCGCGCGCGGGCCGCTCGCGCGAATTTTCGCTCGCGCGGTCCGTTCGCGCGATTTTCCCTTTTTTCATTTTTCTTTTATAAAACTTTTCCTTCTGTCTGGAAACACAAGCCTCGCGCGCGCGGATCGCTTCTGCGACCTTCGGTCGCACAATCGCGCGCGCGAGATGAAACAGAGGCTTCGTCTTCTTCCTTGGAGATGCCCTGTTTTAGAAATTAAGGGGTCTTTTGACCCATTTTCGAAAACTAAAGTATTTATGACATATCATATATGGATTTCTTTGGTTTTTCGCAAGGATTAAGAATCCGAAATTAATTTTACAAGATTTGATTCGTAGCTCACGAATTTCATGAAAAACTAAAAGAGGTCAAAACTTAATTCCTAATATACTTTCACATGCGGACGAATTAAGTTCTAATATTTTGACACTAGCCTCTAGGGACTATAATCTTCCTAAATCATCTCTAAAAACTCATTTTGGTTAAGTTTTGAAAATGGTGATTTTGAAGCTCCAACTTCCATGGTTAAGATCAACAATGGTGATTAACAATTTCATACACCCAAGTAGTAACTAAGCATGAATTACATTTAAGAGTGAGTTTGAAATACTCACTGAGATAAAGATGAAGTGTGTGTTGAGAAAGAGAAGCAAATAGAGAAATCCAAACTGAAGCTTGCAAGATATGGTGATTGAGTCTTCTCTCTAATTCTCTGAAATTATGAACACTCCAACTCTCTCTTTTCTCTCTGTGCTTGAAGTGCAGAATGTGTGATCTATAGAGAATACGTAAGTGTATATATAGAAGCTCCTTGAGAAGAACTTGGTGCCCAAGAAAATCCTTATACACTCAACAAATGATTTGATTTCCAGTTTAACTAAATACACTAATTTACAGATATACAGATACGTATATACAGACATTCAGATTTTGAAGGGGCAACATAGGTTGGTAGGGGGCAATTTGATGTTGTTTGGGAAAGAAACATATGGGTGCAAGTTAATACACACACTCCAAGCTTAACCAAACAAAGCATAAGCAACTAGTCTAGGAAATACTTATGGTGTTTGACAAATTAGCTTTTGGCACTAGGAATGCACACACCCAAAAGCAATATCCAAACAAGGCATATCCAATGGTTACTTGCCATAAATGGCAATAAAGCACACATCATTTCAACTTTACGTCCTTTCAAAATCTATAAAATTTTAACGCGGCGCAGACAGTTTTGAATACAAACTGATATTTTCGTGACGCGGTGTTCGTCACAAAAATACAGAAAATCCATTTTAACGTAGGAAATGATTTTCTGGTTTTATAAAGAAAAAACTGATTGAGTTTAAGAGACATAATTCCACCGTTTTGAAATACAGATTTTGAAATCCACACAGGTATTACCAACTTTATAAAAATTACCGTTTGACCCCGATAAGACTTCCAACAAGAAATAAAACAATTAATAATATATAGACATGAGAGTTTGCAAATTTAAAAATGATCCTACGAACACAGGTTAAAATATGGAAATTCAAACTAAATTTAAATATATTAAATGCAAATACATAAAATTAAATGGAAATGCAGGTTGTTACATCCTTCCTCCCTTAAACAGGATTTCGTCCCCGAAATCAAGACTAACTAGTCCTGAAACAACACCGGGTGCTTCCTCCTCATATCAGCTTCAACTTCCCACGAGGTTTCATTCTCGTCATGGTGATTCCATTGAACCTTCACCAGCGGAATATCCTTATTCCTCAGCTTCTTGATACTCTGATCCAGAATCTTCACGGGTTTCTCCTTATAAGAAACGTTATGACTTGTCTCAATATCGTCATAACTAACCACATGTGAGGGGTCTTGTATGTACTTTCTCAACATACTCACGTGAAAAACGTTGTGAACTCCGGACATCTTTGGTGGTAGCGCGAGTCGATAAGCCACCTTCCCGACACGTTCTAGAATCTCGAATGGTCCAATGAAACGCGGGGCTAACTTCCCTCTCTTGAGACCAAAACGTACTACTCCTCGAGTCGGCGAAACTTTGAGAAGTACGTGATCTCCGACACTGAACTCCAAATCCTTTCGGCGTCGATCGGCATAACTCTTATACCTGCTCTGAGCGGTTCTCATCCTTTCTTTGACCAAAGAAATCTTCTCGTTGGTTTCTCTAACCAAATCTGGTCCCAACAATTCTGTGTCTCCGACTTCTGCCCAACACAGCGGAGAACGACATGGTCGTCCGTACAATGCTTTAAACGGAGCCATCCCGATACTCGCGTGATAACTATTGTTATAGGCAAATTCAACTACCCAAGATTCCTCAAAATCGATCACACAAGCCCTAAGCATATCCTCCATGATCTAATTAACACGTTCAGTTTGTCCGTCTGTCTGAGGGTGAAAAGCAGTACTCATCTTGAGTGAGGTTCCCATAGCTTCTTGCAAACTTTCCCAAAATCCAGAGGTAAAACGTGCGTCACGGTCTGACACAATTGACACAGGTGCACCGTGAAGTTGTACAACTTGTTGTATGTACATTCGGCTCATCTTTTCTACTGGGCATGTCATACTATAAGCAATAAAATGAGCAGACTTCGTCAATCGATCCACGATTACCAAAATAGCGTCATGATTCTGTTGAGATCGAGGCAATCCCACTAAAAAATCCATAGTTATGTGCTCCTACTTCCAACCAGGAATAGGCAGTGGTTGCAACATTCCCGAGGGTCTCTGATGTTCGGCTTTGACTTGTTGACATGTCAAACACTTGGATACAAATTCGGCCACATCCTTCTTCATACCTTCCCACCAGAAGTTTCTCTTCAAATCCTTGTACATTTTCGTTCCTCCTGGGTGCACTGTATATCTCGACTTATGTGCTTCTTCCAGAATATCCTTCCTTAGCCCACCATAATCTGGCACACATAATCTATTTCGGCATTGATATCTTCTGTCCATCCCCACTTTCCATTCTATCGGATCTTTCTCTGACATTTTCTCGAACCACGTCCGAAACTTCTCGTCTTCCTTCTGTGCTCCAATGATGCGGTCTATGAGAATAGGCTATAGGATAAGACATCCAAAAAGTTATCCTTCTCTTTCCTCAGCACTCTGTACATCGAATTCTGCCAACGTCTCCAATGCTCGCCATTCTCTAACCATTAAGGAGGCGATCGTCTCACGAGTCTGTCGACTCAAGGCATCAGCGACCACATTAGCTTTACTAGGGTGGTATTCTAACGTGAAGTCGTAATCTTTGATCAGCTCCATCCATCTGCGTTGTCTCATGTTCAACTCTTTCTGTGTGAACAAATATTTCAGACTCTTGTGATCGGAGAACAAATCAAACTTCTCACCGTAGAGATAGTGTCTCCAAATCTTGAGTGCGAATACTACCGCCGCCAACTCCAAATCATGAATGGGGTAGTTCAACTCATTCGGCTTCAGCTGTCTGGATCCATAAGCAATAACTCTACCCTCTTGCATCAGTACACACCCCAATCCTTGATATGATGCATCACTAAAGATAGTGAACTTCTCATCAGGCTTGGGTATGGCTAGCACCGGTGCGGTAGTTAGTCTCTCTTTTAATTCCAAAAAGGCTTGCTCATACTTCTCGGCCCATTCAAATTTCAAATTCTTCTTCGTCAATCCAGTCAAAGGTGCTGCTATCTTGGAGAATCCTTCAACAAATCTCCAGTAATAGCCTGCGAGTCCAAGAAAACTCTGAACTTCTGTAGGGTTGCTCGGCCTAACCCAGTTTGACACAGCATCTGTTTTGGATGAATCCACAAAAATTCCTTGAGATGACACCTTGTGTCCCAAAAATTTCACTTCCTGTAACCAGAACTCACACTTACTGAACTTGGCATACAGGTGGTGGTCCTTAAGTGTCTGCATCGCAATCCGTAGGTGTTGTTCGTGTTCTTCTCTTGACTTAGAATAGATCAAAATATCATCAATGAAAACGATGATAAACTGATCTAAATAAGGCTTGAACACTCTGTTCATCAGGTCCATAAACATTGCCGGGGCATTCGTCATTCCAAATGGCATCACCAAAAATTCATAATGACCATATCGGGTTCTGAACGCAGTCTTAGGTATATCTTCCTTTCGTACCCTTAATTGATGATATCCCGATCGTAGGTCTATCTTGGAAAATGTCGTAGCTCCTTGTAATTGATCAAACAAATCGTCGATCCAAGGCAAGGGATATTTGTTCTTAATCGTTACTCGGTTCAATTCTCTGTAGTCGATACACAGCCTGAGCATTACGTCCTTCTTCTTCACAAATAATACTGGTGCTCCCCAAGGCGATGTACTTGGATGTACAAAACCTAGGTTCTCGAGCTCCTGTACTTGTTCTTTCAATTACAATAGTTCAGTGGGGGCTATTCTGTAGGGAACCTTGGTGATCGGAGTCGTACCCGGTATAAGCTCAATACAGAACTCTATACTTCTCTCGGGCGGTAAACCAGAAACGTCTTGAAATACTTCTTCGAAGTCCTTGACTACAGGTATAGACGACGCTGTCATCTCTGTACTGACGACTTCGATATTCAATAAACACCTTGTGAGGAACATATCTCCCGAAGGGTTACATTGAAAATCAAAGGGTTGATTCTCATTGTCGGGGAATATAATTCTCTTCCTCGCACAATCCAACTTCGCTTGATTCTGAGAGAGCCAATCCATTCCTAGGATTATGTTAAACTCCTTAATCGATAGGACAATCAGCCTTGTAGGGATTTCACAATCTCCTAATCGTAAGGGACAATCCTTGCACACGTGTCCTGATTTGACTGCGGCTCCTAATGGTGATGTAGCCCTCAAAGCTTTCTCTAAACGATGAGGTAAGATACCCAATCTCCGAATAGTATTAACAGATATGAATGAAAGACCAGCACCCGTATCAAATAACACTTTAACATGGGAGTTAAACAGGGTTAATGTACCTTTCATTGCTTGTTGATCAGGTTGAGCTTCTTCATAATTCCCTTCTTCGTACACAATCCCATCATATCCCGCTGCATCAGGGATAACAACATTCAAGTGAGTTTGACCCTGTTGACCATAAGTCACCTGTTTAGGAGCAGTGCAGAACCTACTGATGTGACCTGGTTCACCACAGTTGTAGCAGACTATGCCTTGCTGAGCAGCACGCCTTGGTGCCTTGCAATCGCGAGCCAGATGTCTGGGGTTGCCATAGTTGAAACATTTCCCAGCACTACTTCCTTCACCAACTCGGGGCTGAGTCGGATAGGTGACAGCTTGGGTCCTCTTGCTTCCATCGAAATTCCTCTTCTGCCCTTGGGTACGATTCATGGGTGGTCTATTCCCAAAATTACCCCTCTGAGGTGGCCGGAACTCGAATTGCTTCCGATTCACCCGAGCGTCCTCTTCTAGATCAGTGGCCAGGCCAACCAATCCCTCAAAAGATTTATCAAGATGACCGAGAGTCAGGCGGCGGATCTGCGGTGCCAACCCTTGGTTATACTTCCTTATCTTCTTTTTTCCGTATCCACCAGGTGAGGAGCGAACCGAGACAGTCTCTCGAACTGTGTGGTGTACTCTTGCACAGACTTAGTTCCTTGAGTCAGGTCCATAAACTCCTTCTCTCTCCTGTGCCTCTCCGTGGCCAGAAAATACTTCTCCAGAAATCTTCCCTTGAACGCAGTCCAAGTCATTCCCATTGCAGCAGTGTTCCCGATGGTAGCTATGATCGAATCCCACCAATCTGCGGCGGCATCGGTCAACTGAAAGGTAGCTAACCTCCTCTTGTCCATCTCGTTGCATTGTACAGCCTCGAACATACGGTCCATCTGTCTTAACCATTGTTCGGCTTTCCAGGGTTCTGCGGTACCCGCAAACTGCTCGGGCCTGAGCGTACGGAATCTCTCCAGCAGCTTATCTTCAGTTTAACGGTCTCGTCGGTTATCGTTCTGATTACTAACCCTTTCGAGACGTCTGATAAAGGCTTCAAACATCCCGGTGGGGTCGGCAGCCTCAGGTGCTCCCTCAATCAAATTTCAATTCCTCCTTAGTCCCCCAGCCATTCTATGCATGATAGTGATAACAAGATAAGAAACATGCATGAAGCAGAAATGTAAAGCAGTTAAAGTAATGACAATATCAAAAGAGTATTTCCATATATAACTTCTTGTCAAGTTGATACAAAAAAGCGTGTATGATCAATACCTACCCTATGGGTTAGGACGCATATTGTCCATGTAAGAGTTAAAAGTTACAAAAATGGGGTCATTGCCCTATACTCGAATGCATGTAAATACAGTTTACAAAAAGAGAATAGAGCTGCTAATAAAAAATAGTCAATATATACAAGGCGATATCTAAACGGTCAGTCATCGCCGTAGGTAGCCATCAACAGGTCAAGCGAGTTGTCCTGATGAAGTCGCTGAACATGGGAGGGGCCTGCCCCAAAATTACAGCTGTAAGAGGTCAACAATGAAGCAAGTCCAGGGGCATCTGCCTCAGCCAAGGCTGGCTCGAGTGCAAGTGTCTCCTCAAGGTCAACTGCGAAGTCGTCCCAACCCAAGCCATCCTCCTCGGCGTCCTCGGAAATAGGAGTGAGCACAACGTCAACGTCACCGTCACCCTTAACAGCGGGGATGACAGGTGGAGGCATCTCCAGCTGTGCAAGGTGAGCCTGCACGACCTGAACCTCCAGAGGCAAATAGATGGTATCGCTGTTAACTAAGCGAACCATCTCAACGAGCACTAAGCGCTGGATCTTGATAAAATAAAGAATCTCGACGCGAGCACGAGACAAGTCGACAGCCCCAACACGTGAATCTGGTGCCAGAGATTAAGCTAGACGGTAGCAGCTGCACGCTGCCGAATAGCGGTGAAATAAAGGGTCGCCGAAGCCGGCACTATCCCTCCCATCATAACCCAATGCCCTCCAAAAGCATCAGGTACAAAAAGGGGCTGTGCTGGATCCATACCTGAAAAAGGTACTAACTTAAATCAGGACAGTGATAATCTTAGGTGTTTGGGTTCTGAGTCTATCCTCCCTGTCATATCATCGGGTGTGTAACACTTAATGGAATGTGGAATCGGGTCTATACTGGTAAACCCTAACCTTGCTAAACTGTTCTGAGATAACCTGGCTCTGATACCACTAAATCCTGTCACGCCCCGACGTAGCATAAATAAGGAAAGCGTTTAATTTCCTTTATGGACCCGTAGGTCGCGACAATTTGAAGGATCGATTCCGTCCCAAACAAAAACATAATAATCAGAGCAGAGCAATCAAGGCTTACAATATTTTTCTAACTTACTAGTTATTACAGCACGGGGTCTCTAAAGGCACAAACCGCCTTAAAACAAAACAATAACTTAATGTCTATTATAGTCATCCTTATTACAAACCAGTTCATAAATTAAAACATAAGTAAACATGATAGTTTTCTCTTCCAAAAGTAGCCGTTCTCAGTTAGCGTAGTCATACGGTCCTTCCTGATTAAAACCTGAAAAGCCTAGACACGAGTGTCCAGGATGCATCAACGTCGTCAGCTTTGAGAAACTGGTGAGTATTAAAAACATAACTTTGAATGTAAAACATACTCATTTACTAATTTTCCCTTTTTCAGTTTTGTAAAATCAACAGTTTAACTATAGAAAGAATTCAACTTATAAACAACGAAGAATATACTAAAAGTCATTCATTCATGAAACGTATGACCGTGTATGAGACAATGCACCAAAACTCATCTTACCGACTCTTTTCTCTCGACAAACACAACAACCCACTAACTCACACCAGTATATTTGAAACGCTAAGATAGCCACACTTTAGCACAGGGGTGCCAGGGAATGTCCAGTTTGCCTCACACTTTAGCACAGAGTGCCAGGGAATGTCCAATGCCTCACACTTTAGTACCTAATCCGCCTCGCAAATACATCACACAGTATCCAGACTCGGGTACCAGGGAGTGTCCGTAGGCAACACTTTAGCACTACCATGGGTGCCAGGGAATGTCCAAGTTTGGCGTCACACACTTTAACGCTACCATGGGCGTCAGGGAGTGTCCAGTTTTGCCACCGTCGCATTTCAAAGACACTCTAACCGCAATCTCAACCACAACACACTTTGGTACTCACTTACCAGGGAGTGTCCACACACAAACTCAACCACATACTCTTTTCCACACTGACTACCACAACATGCTCTTTTCCACACTGACTACCACACACTATGCATGTACAACTGACTCCACATGTATGACATGAACCTTAAACATAAAGTAATTCGTGGAATTAAAGGAGCAACGTACGTACGAGGATTGATACGTCGCAATTCATCGTTTTAGTCGTCCAAACATAACTAGATAGGATTCTATTTTAATAAATTTCCCAAACAGGATCTTAACAGTCCTTAAAAGTTGAACCAAACAGTCCCTTAACATAAAACAGACAAAAACCACAAACTGCCAGATCGCGCGCGCGGATCGCTCGCGACCCTCGCTCGCGCTGGCCGCTCGTGCGATCTGCCCATTTTTCCTTTTTATTATGAAAACTTTTCTGTCTGCCTGGAAATGCACAGGTCGCGCGTGTGGGCCGCTCGCGCGAATTTTCGCTCGCGCAGTCCGCTCGCGCGATTTCCTTTTTTTTCATTTTTCTTTTATAAAACTTTTCCTTCTGTCTGGAAACACAAGCCTCGCGTGCGCGGATCGGTCGCGCAATCCTCGCTTGCGCGATCGCGCACGCGAGATGAAATAGAGGCTTCGTCTTCTTCCTTGGAGATGCCCTGTTTCAGAAATTAAGGGGTCTTTTGACCCATTTTCGAAAACTGAAGTATATATGACATATAATATATGGATTTCTTCGGTTTTTCGCAAAGATTAAGAATCCGAAATCAATTTTACAAGATTTGATCCGTAGCTCACGAATTTCATGAAAAACTAAAAGAGGTCAAAACTTATTTCCTAATATACTTTCACATGCGGACGAATTAAGTTCTAATATTTTGACAGTAGCCTCTAGGGACTATAATCTTCCTAAATCATCTCTAAAAACTCATTTTGGTTAAGTTTTGAAAATGGTGATTTTGAAGCTCCAACTTCCATGGTTAAGATCAACAATGGTGATTAACAATTTCATACACCCAAGTAGTAACTAAGCATGAATTACATTTAAGAGTGAGTTTGAAATACTCACTCAGATAAAGATGAAGTGTGTGTTGAGAAAGAGAAGCAAATAGAGAAATCCAAATTGAAGCTTGCAAGATATGGTGATTGAGTCTTCTCTCTAATTCTCTGAAATTATGAACACTCCAACTCTCTATTTTCTCTCTGTGCTTGAAGTGCAGAATGTGTGATCTTTAGAGAATACGTAAGTGTATATATAGAAGCTCCTTGAGAAGAACTTGGTGCCCAAGAAAATCCTTATACGCTCAATAAATGATTTGATTTCCAGTTTAACTAAATACACTAATTTACAGATATGCAGATATGTATATACAGACATTCAGATTTGAAGGGGCAACATAGGTTGGTAGGGGGCAATTTGATGTTGTTTGGGAAAGAAACTTATGGGTGCAAGTTAATACACACACTCCAAGCTTAACCAAACAAAGCATAAGCAACTAGTCTAGGAAATACTTTTGGTGTTTGACAAATTAGCTTTTGGCACTAGGAATGCACATACCCAAAAACAATATCCAAACAAGGCACATCCAATGATTACTTGCCATAAATGGCAATAAAGCACACATCATTTCAACTTTACGTCCTTTCAAAATCTGTGAAATTTTAACGCGGCGCAGACAGTTTTGAATACAAACTGATATTTTCGTGACGCGGTGTTCGTCACAAAAATACAGAAAATCCATTTTAACGTAGGAAATGATTTTCTGGTTTTATAAAAAAATACTGATTGAGTTTAAGAGACATAATTCCACCATTTTGAAATACAGATTTTGAAATCCACACAGGTATTACCAACTTTATAAAAATTACCGTTTGACCCCGATAAGACTTCCAACAAGAAATTAAACAATTAATAATATCTAGACATGAGAGTTTGCAAATTTAAAAATGATCCTACGAACACAGGTTAAAATATGGAAATTCAAACTAAATTTAAATATATCAAATGCAAATACATAAAATTAAATGGAAATGCAGGTTGTTACAGAGGTTCTCAATAGCCTAATTAACATATTCGGCCTCTGGAAGTCTTGTCTTACACATGTTCCTTATGCACTTAAACTTGGCAATAAATGTTTCAACACTTTTACCAGATTTTTACTTCACTTTAGCAAGTTCAACATTTGTTATTTCTGGTTCAGCTTGATAATATTGAGTATGAAATATTCTTTCCATATCTTGCCAAATTTGGAAAGAACCAACTGGTAGGTTTATATACCAAGTAAAGGCCGGTCCAGTAAGAGAACTAGAGAACATTCTTAATTTTAACATGTCATTATTTGACACATCGCCACATTGAGCAGTAAACCTGGCTATATGTTCAAGTGTTGTTTATTTATCAACTCCAGAAAACAAAGTGAAATCTGAAATTTTAAAACATTGAGGAAACTCAAACATTCGATCAATATAATCAGGATAAGGTTTTTGATAATGTGGTCTTGGTGAAGCCATAAAGGCAGACCAAAATTGTTCTCTTAATTGATATTGTAATTATTCTCTTACTATTTCAACTACTGCATCCTTATTTAGACCTATCCGTGAACTCAGTTTGACATTAGGATAAAACAAGTAATGTACCTCATTACCAGCATGTTTATAACCTTGTCCCCCCACTAAAGAATCCAAATTGATTTCTTTGACCTCTAACGATGAATCCAGGTCGATTGCCTTGACCTCCAATGATGAATCCAGGTTGACAGAACTGCCCCCCAGGCTGAGAATCGTGTTGATAACGTTGCCCTCGAGGCTGAGAACCAGGTTGATATCGTTTCCCCCCAGGTTGAGAACCAGGTTGATAATCAAAACCATACTGACCACCAGTGAAACTAGGCCGATCTCCATCACAACCAGACTAACCACCAACGTAAGTAGGTTGATCCCCAGCAAAACCAAACTGACCACCAGCGTAAGAAGGCTAATCCCCAGGAAAATTAAACTGACCACCAACGTAAGTAGGCTGATCCCCAGCAAAACCAGGTTTACATTCAGGAAAACCAGACTGACCACCAGTAAAACCAAAATCAGGCTTATCTCCAGTAAAATTAGGCTAATTAGTAATCAGATTGACTTCCCACCAAGTAACATTAGGTTGATTAGCAACTAGATTGATGTGCCCCCTTGCGAGACCAGGTTGACGACTTGAATTGGCAACAGGATTGTAAGTGCCACAAATTGGAGTATTGGGCACATTCATGAAAATTGTTTTTTTTTTTCTTGAAGTTGTGTCCTTCTAGGAATTTTTACTTGACCATAATCCATTTGTCAAGTCTCTTTTGTTTGGATCATTTCTTCTTATGCATTGAACTTCAGTGAGGATGATGGACCCAATTTCTCCACCATAAGATCCATTTGGCGATCAATACTTCTTGTAATTTGATCACCAATCTTTTGCATCAAATCTATAATATGCCTCAGGATGGCGGTTTCTTGTTGAGAATTGGTTTGCAAGAAATTATGCAAAGCATAATCAACATTATAATGTATCGTAGACATACAATCCCTAAGAACTTGCGGATCTGGATTATTATCACTTCCAACCATCCTTATTGGCTAAAAATCTTCCACATTGTGGCTTCCTTCAATGTTCTTGAAACTGTTACCTCTTCGAACAGATTCATTTAAACCCCCGATTCCCTTTAAATTTTCATCGTCCTTGAGGCTAATTACTTCTTTTTTCCTTCAATTGACTTCGAGTTTTCATCATATTTTTTGAATGCAAATGAGATTTCTGACTTCTGGTCCCATGGGTGTGCCAAAAATTGTATGGCAGACAATGTTCTTATGTGCGAGTGTGCCAAGAAAACTTCTTGTTGCCAACAAACATCCTCTAAGTATGGATAAACTGATCAGGCAATTTGGAAAGTAGAGGAACAACACTTTCCTTTGGATTCTCGGTGCTTTGACAGATTCAAAGACTTTAAAATGTAATAGAAATCTCACCAAATAAACAAATGCCCCAAAAGACAATATTTTTCATTAAGCACAAGCATAGTTACAAGAGATTGGAGTGGTAATCACGCCTCCAATTATAGAAACAAGAAGAGGAACACACGCCTTCTTAGAGTTTGGAGTGACAAGCTCGTCTCCAAATTACAACACGAAGAAGAAGGGGATAACGCGCTGATCGGGAGAGAACTAATCCTATTTATACGCCTTAACGAGCATTTGTTAGTACCTTTTTATCCTGTTTTTGTATATTTTTACTCTGTTTTCTAGTTTTTGACAGGTTTTGGAAGAAATCAATTAAACCAGGCTAAACAGGGTGAAAAAGCAGAAGTAAAGAAGCTGAAAAAGCCAAGTCGCGCGCGCGAGCCGCGCCCGCGAAATCCGAGAATCGCTCGCGCGATCCGCTCGCGCGAGATCCCCAGAATCGCTCGCGCGAAGGCCCAATTGTCGCGCTCGCGCGACCCGCTTGCGCGATATGGGTAAAAATCATAGTTGCGTATTTCAGTGTACTGAAGACTCCTGTGCAAACGAAACTGCAGAATGACGTCCAGATTGTAAATTACATCAGTTTCAGTCCGTTTCGAGTTGTAAAGGCTTCCAAAACTTGTTGTAAATCTATATATACTCTATTTTACTTCAATTTGGGGTTACACACCCATACATACATATTCTACAACCATACTTCCAGCCATTGAAGAGAGGGAAGCAAGGAGAAGAAGAAGAACACCAAGGGTTTCCATGGCCTCCTCCATCAACCTCTTGCTATCTACTACTTCCATGGACGGCTAGATCATAGATCTAGGGTTTCAATGAAGCCCTAGACGAGTAATAGGGTTTTATTTATGTTTTTATTTTAGTTTTATTATGTATGGATGACAGTCACATGTTTAGAGGATTTTTATAAATAAATCGTACTTCTAGTGATTAAATCATTGCTTTCAGAATTTATTCTTGTCTTAGATCTATTTTGACTGTGATCTGCTCAACGATCTATGCTTGCTGTGCTTGTTTAGATTGTTTACATGTGATGGTGCTTTATTGATTCATGCTATCAAGTATCTGAATAGTCCATGCCTAGGTTAGACGGATTAGATCGCAACCCTAGTTTAGTGTGGGATAATTCGTGCTAATCGAAGATGGATTATGTTGGTGCTTGAACCATGATTATCTTCTTGTCGGAGGAATTGGGCTTGTAGTTACAATTCCCCATATTCATCCAACGTAATAAACTAAAGTAATTCATAAATATCCTTATTATGAAGCTAGTGGTGGATTTGTAATCCTAGGTTCCCTTAAATATTATTTAAAACAACTTTAATTGCTTTCATAGTTTAGATTTCTTTTTATTGTTATTAGTTTAATTAAAATCCAATCAGAATCCGTTTTTCCTAATTAATTAGACTTAGGGTTTAAAACTAAGTCGCTGTAGTAATCAATCTCTGTGGGTTCGACCTTTACTTCCACACTGCAAATCTTTTGAAAAGTAAAGAATATTTTTATATCTTGATATTGACAACATCAATTTTTGGCGCCGTTGCCGGGGATTGCATTACTACCTTTAGTTTTATAATCTTAGTTTAGTTAATTTGTAAATATTAGTTTAGTTTTTATTTTTCTTATTTTCCGTTTTGTTTTTAGTTACTAACTTTTTCTTTGATTTTGTAGTCAACGTTTCCGGGTGGAGTAGCTCATTACATCAAAGGAGCTTACACGAAATAAAATAAATAAGAATTAAGTAAATTGCTCGCTTTAACTTTGCTTTAAACCACTGTAAGTCAGGGTGCTGTGACGCACTATTTGCATTAGTTTAGGGTTAATTGTACTGCATTAGCTAGGAAACCCGGGGCGCTGGGCTTGACGTGGTCATTGCATTACAGGATAATTTGCATGCATCACAGTAGTTGAGTGCTTGTTATCTTAATTGCGTGACTGCTATTTGTTTGTTTTTCTTTTGTTTAGTCAGTCTTTGTTTTTAGTTCCTTTTTCTTTATTTTAGTTTATGTTGGGTACACATTCAAATAAACCAGATTTAAAATCTTTTGATCTTGAACTTGAACGTACCTTAAGAACTAGTAAGTCCACAACCCAAGCTTCTAGAGCTAGGTTGCAAGACGACGAATCAACTTCGATTCCGTCGTCGTTGTTTGAGGCCGAAATTCAGAGTACCCGTGAACGGTTAAGGAAAACTCGAACTTTTCAAATTAAACCGATTAAAATGGCAGACGGTGGAAATAACAATAACAATCAAAATGATGGTGCGAACATGAACAATCTTAATATACCGCCACCACCTCCACTTATAAATTATTTTATTCCTACTACTTACACGCCACAAGCCGGTATCGAATTACCGGAGGCGACGGCATCTCACTTTGAGATAAAGTCGTCTACCATCTCGCTACTTCCATCATTCCATGGCCGTCTAAATGAAGACCCTTACCAACACTTAGGGGATTTTCAGGGTATATGCTCTACTTTGAAAATACAAAACCTAAATAATGATGAATTAAAATTGCGGCTCTTCCCATTCTCCTTAAGAGACAAAGCGAAGTATTGGCTTCAATCACTTGAGCCAAACACAATAAAAACATGGGAAGCATTACACACTGCCTTTTTACAAAAGTTTTTCCCTATTATGCGTACAAATAAGATAAGAAAAGATATGACTAATTTTGTGATGCAAGATGGGGAGACTCTTTATGACACGTGGGAGAAATTTAAAGAATTATTACGTTCGTGCCCACACCATCAGGTTCCCAAGTGGCAATTGGTTCAAGTCTTCTACGAGGGGCTTATTCCCTCTGTTAGGAATACCGTCGATGCCGTTTGTGCGGGAACTTTCCTACACAAAAGCGCCGACGAGGCCTGGAAAATTTTTGAAACGTTAAGCGAGAATTCGATGCATCAGGTTGTGTCGGTACGTTCTGAGGGATACCTTCAACCTAAGCGAGAGGTGACAGTTAGTCAAGTCAATCAATTCAAATACAAGAATTAAATAGAAAACTTGACCGACTTATGCAAATGAACAAAACGTCCAATCCACCCTCTTTAGAAGTATGTGCATTATGTTCTGAACCGTCCCATAATATCTTTGCATGTCCTTCTGCATCTCAATATCCAGAATTTGTTGAACAACACGTTAATTCTATGCAACAATTCCCACAAAATAATTATAATCCTAGGTCGACTAATTTTCCTAATACGTACCGACCCCAATACCAACAAGGTCAATACCAACCACCTCCTCCACCTCCACGCAATAATGCATTTGAGGAAAAGGTGCTGGCCTCACTTGAAAATTTTGGGTCAGTAATTCAGTTAGTGCACTCTCATACTCAGTCTATCGCAAAGCTAGAGTCCCAAATGGGACAAGTAGTTACTACATTAAACCGTTTAACTGAGAGTAAGTCGACGAGTCAACCTACTCAGCAACCTAAGGGGCAATACGCAGTGGGTAGTACGAGTGAGAGCGTGAACGCTGTTTCGACTAGGACGACTACTCGAGATGAGGAAGTTGTTGTAATTCCGGATGGGGGTGAGAAAAATGAAAATTTAAATTTGAATAAAGGAAAAAGTGAAGACGTGGATAGAGTTAGGAAAGAGAATGAACCGGTCCCAACGAATTATATTCCAAGAATGCCATATCCACCAAACGTTGAGGGACCGTCACATTTGTCTAAGAAAGGGTCAAAAACTGAGGATATACTCGAGGTGTTTAAACAAGTTAAAATAAATATTCCTTTCCTCGACGCTATAAAACAAATTCCCGCTTATGCTAAATGTCTAAAAGACCTTTGTACTCAAAAGCGTAAATTGCGTAGTCATACTCCTAAAAAGGTCTTCCTCACGGAAAAAATAAGTTCAATTTTTCAACACGCTCCTCCGAAGTATAAGGATCCTGGTACGCCTACGATTTCATGTGTCATAGGTGACACTGTCATTCATCGGGCTCTCCTTGACTTAGGAGCTAGCGTTAACCTTTTACCCTATCACGTCTACAAGCAACTAGGTCTAGGTGAACTTAAACCTACGGCCGCTACTATTCAATTAGCGGATCGTTCTGTTAAAGTACCTAGGGGAGTCGTCGAAGATGTCTTAGTAAAAGTTGATCAATGTTTCTATCCCGTTGATTTTATGGTCCTTGACACCGAACCGGTGATGGATGCTAGAAAATACACTCCTGTTATTCTTGGTCGTCCATTCTTAGCCACGGCCAACGCACGTGTCAATTGTAGAACAGGGGTGATGAAAGTGTCGTTCGGGAATATAAAATTAAAATTAAACGTGTTTAACGCTGTAGATCAACCTCCTAAAGACGACGATTACCTATGTGAGGCGAAAGGTGAGGTAAGACGGAATATTGAGCCTACCAAAGAAATAAATGTGAGTAACGAAAAAGATATAGTGGATGATGACTGGATGAATCCTAATACCTCGGACCCTAATATTGAATCTACTCGGAAGGTAAGAAATCGATTTGAACATAATGACAAACCGTCAATCGAACTGATTCAAAGCGACGCTATTTCTGCTTATCACCGAGCTCTTCCTGATATCCTACGGGATACACAATCCGAGCTTCAGCCTCCATGAATCTTGAGCTAGAAAGGTCTAGCTGAAGACGTAAAAGATAGCGCTTCTTGGGAGGCAACCCAAGCTTTATTTCGTTCGTTTTTCTTATTTTTGGATGTTTTTGAGTCTGTTTGGGTCTGTTTTGGACATTCTGGATAGGTTTGGGGGTTGGAATTAATTTATTTTAATAGTATATACATAATTTTAACCAAAAAATGGAAAATACCATTCTCGCGCGCGCGGCCCGCTCGCGCGAGACGTCGCTCGCGCGGCCCGCTGGCGCGAGAATGTGCCTTAGTGTTTTTCTTTCGTTTCCTTTATATGAGCCCTCAGCTTTTCCTCGCGCCTGATGTCGCGGGCGCGAGGTAGCTCGCGGGCGCGAGGAGGACCGCTCGCGCGATTTATTAAAAAAAAAAAAAAAAAAAAACAACCGGAATTCGCGCGCGCGACGGCCGCTCGTGCGGACCGCTCGCGCGATTCCCCCATTTTCTTGTTTTTCCCTTTTATTTTCTATATGTTTCCCCCTACCTGTTTTATTTGTTTTACTTTTCTGTTTTTGTTTCTTAGGTACTTTTAGATCGCGTCTTTGAGTGTTTTCATAATTCTGGTTATGTTTTATTTTCTTTTATAGCTTATTTTAGTGTTGTCGTCATAGTATTGTTTCTTCTTATAGTTTTATAGTTTAGTTTAGCTTAGTTACAATTCTTTTAGCTGTTTTTATTATTTTGTTTGTTTAATTTTCTTTTGTCTAGTATTAACAGGTAACATTGAATTTTATTGCCATATTCATTTGTGTTCACCTGTTCTAGGCTTGTCAAGATCGAGGTATTATCGTTCCTTTCTTACGTACTTCCCTTTCTTTCAATTTATTGTTTCATTGGGGACAATGAAAGGTTTAGGTTTGGGGGTATGCACACACATGCACATTATTTTATGCAAAATTTTAAAATTTTTCAATAAGTGTGTTTAAATAAACGATGTTACCGACGTTTTTGCAATTTTAATTTGATACTTCTTGTTCAATAACTTTGAATTGTTATAGAATGGTAAACATGAGAATATGTGGTTAAATATTTACTGAAGTCATGTAAAAATGTTTTAGGTTATGTATCATTTGAATCGTAGTTTTATATCATAGATTTGCACATAAACCTATGCACTGCACGTAGTCGCTTGAATACATGTTGGTTGTGAACTATAATATGATTCGGATTTCTAGATAACACATGGTGGAGACTAAGCCCAGTGAGCTTTTGAGCCTATCTTTTCATTTTAGAGGGTTATAAATACATCTTGTGTTTGTCGAATTTCATTGAAATAGCGCATCTACTTGTTGTTTAGTCTCATTATTCTTGTTTTGGTTGATAATCAAGTTAAAATATTTGTTACCATGCTAAATAATCTTCCGTCGTGAATGTTGAAGAACCATATAACCATAGGACATGATTTTAGGCCTTCTTTGTTTACCACTATCCAAATAAAAGATAAAATTTCCTTAGTTCGCCCTTTGAGCCATCAGAATTCCTTTTTCTTTGATTACCATTATCCTTGTTTTTGCTCCGACTTGACAAACTTGGAGTTCACCATTGAGAGATTTGTCAACTTTTAGTGGTGTTAAGGCAATGTGTGATTGAGAAGAAGAAGTAAATAAGATGATGTTGGGGTGGTTGCCTTGATTCTTTATTGAATATTCATTTGAGAAACAAGAACGAAAAGGAAAAGAAAAGATTGAAAAAAATAAAGAGGAAGAAGGTTGATAAAAAAAAAAAAAAAAAAGAAATTTAAAAAAAAATTGAAAAGAAGAGAATGAAATGATGAAGTTGGTAGAAGAGATGAATGAAAGAAATCAAACATGCCTTACAATGCCATTCTGAAACTACTTGATAAATCCTTTCTATCCTCTTTCATTACCTGAGCCACAATACAACCTTTGAAAAGTCCTATTTGATCCGAGGAGACATGGTTCGGATATGAAGACGATGGGAGAGGGATTAAAACATGGTAATGATTAATTTTTCTTGATTGTTGGCATCTTATTCATGAGACTACTATTCTTTTATGTCATGCGTCTTTTTCGAGTCATATGTGAGTATTCTCATTTTGAAAATATATTTCCTTTACTCACATATATTAGAAAAATTACACCTGTTTCTGAGTGTTTTATTTGAGAGTGTAATTCATTGTGAGATTCGTAGTCGAGACATAGTTAAATGGTTATCCGAGTTATATTCCATGTTCATGACATACGCGTGTTTATTTGACTACCACATCACACACGTGCAATTGTATGAGGAACTCTATTGATTTATATGATGCATGTGCTTGAGATTGTTTTTCATGATATAGGTGAACGTTTGATTCTGTTTCTTCTTGTTCGTTATTCTATTTTGAATCGTTGTTTATAATAAGGAGTATTGAATGTTATGTTTTTCTTTTCAATAAAACTTTTTAAATTTACAAGTTAATAAATATGGTTGTAGGAGACTTGTTGACGAGAACCCTCACGAGACTTCACTCGTCCAACTAGGGACACCTAGAGGTTTAAAAGGCTTGTTGCATACGCTAAATGCAATCGTGATCCATGCGAAAATGGAATAGTATGTTATTAGTAGTTAGTTTTTATTTTAGTTTTGCTCGAGGACTAGCAAAATGTAGGTTTGGGGGTGTGATCGGGAGAGAACTAATCCTATTTATACGCCTTAACGAGCATTTGTTAGTACCTTTTTATCCTATTTTTGTATATTTTTACTCTGTTTTCTAGTTTCTGACAGGTTTTGGAAGAAATCAATTAAACCAGGCTAAACAGGGTGAAAAAGCAGAAGTAAAGAAGCTGAAAAAGCCAAGTCGCGCGCGCGAGCCGCGCCCGCGAAATCCGAGAATCGCTCGCGCGAGATCCCCAGAATCGCTCGCGCGATCCGCGCGCGCGAAGGCCCAATTGTCGCGCTCGCGCGACCCTCTCGCGCGATATGGGTAAAAATCATAGTTGCGTATTTCAGTGTACTGAAGACTCCTGTGCAAATGAAACTGCAGAATGACGTCCAGATTGTAAATTACATCAGTTTCAGTCCGTTTCGAGTTGTAAAGGCTTCCAAAACTTGTTGTAAATCTATATATACTCTATTTTACTTCAATTTGGGGTTACACACCCATACATACATATTCTACAACCATACTTCCAGCCATTGAAGAGAGGGAAGCAAGGAGAAGAAGAAGAAGACCAAGGGTTTCCATGGCCTCCTCCATCAACCTCTTGCTATCTACTACTTCCATGGACGGCTAGATCATAGATCTAGGGTTTCAATGAAGCCCTAGACGAGTAATAGGGTTTTATTTATGTTTTTATTTTAGTTTTATTATGTATGGATGACAGTCACATGTTTAGAGGATTTTTATAAATAAATCGTACTTCTAGTGATTAAATCATTGCTTTCAGAATTTATTCTTGTCTTAGATCTATTTTGACTGTGATGTGCTCAACGATCTATGCTTGCTGTGCTTGTTTAGATTGTTTACATGTGATGGTGATTTATTGATTCGTGCTATCAAGTATCCGAATAGTCCATGCCTAGGTTAGACGGATTAGATCGCAACCCTAGTTTAGTGTGGGATAATTCGTGCTAACCGAAGATGGATTATGTTGGTGCTTGAACCATGATTATCTTCTTGGCGGATGAATTGGGCTTGTAGTTACAATTCCCCATATTCATCCAACGTAATAAACTAAAGTAATTCATAAATATCCTTATTATAAAGCTAGTGGTGGATTTGTAATCCTAGGTTCCCTTAAATATTATTTAAAACAACTTTAATTGCTTTCATAGTTTAGATTTCTTTTTATTGTTATTAGTTTAATTAAAATCCAATCAGAATCCGTTTTTCCTAATTAATTAGACTTAGGGTTTAAAACTAAGTCGTTGTAGTAATCAATCTCTGTGGGTTCGACCTTTACTTCCACACTGCAAATCTTTTGAAAAGTAAAGAATATTTTTATATCTTGATATTGACAACATTACGCGCCTTCTCTTACGGATGTGGAAGAACTACATTAAAGTCTACTCCTAAAAAAGGAACTAAAAGATAAAAGATAAAATGCTTAGAGCATGTAGTTTGTTTGATCGTTGATGATGGCCCTCTTCTTCATTCCTCTCTTGTATTTATAGGCAACATGCTAAATTTAATTAACTGCATAACCGCCACTACATTTCAAATTGATCACTGCATTTCAGGTTGATCACTGCATAACTGCTGTAGACACCCCGATTTTGACCAACCGTCGAATTTAGGGGATTGTTACCTCCAAAATCGATGATGACAGTGTCCGACGATTTTTTGGGTTTCCAAAGTGATTCAAGCCCTTTGAAAGGCTCTTCTATTTCAATTTCAAAAGGGAAAATTAATTAAGAAAGAAAGAAAAAGGTAAGAAAAGGGAGAACATGAGAAAGGAAAGAAAATAGCACGCGGCGGAGCCTGCGACAGTCACGTGGTGCCGCAGCGGCACTTACTTGGTGCCATTCTGGCATTCAGTGATAGCAGCATCAGTAACCACTGATCACTGCTGACAACTTACCAAATGCCGCGAAAAACAAAAAGAGTTTTGAAAGCAAAAAGGAAAGAAAAGAATAAGAAAAAAGAAAAAGAAAGAAAAAAAACCAAAATGAGGAGCACAAAAAGACGACAGTCCGTAAGTTGTCTGCTTCACTTAAGGAGTACTGCTCCGACACTCATTGAGTGCCGTGGCAGCAATTAGTGGTGCCATTGCGTCTTTTTCTGAGTGCCGCGAACAACTCCATCAAGTGCCGCATTTTTCAACAGTCTGCTTTAAAATAGTACGCATTGTACTATCAAAAGTGCTTTTAGGATTAGGGTTTTTACCTTCTGAATTTTACAAAAATGACCTTTGAAATTTGTCTATATAAAGAAGTGAATATCCCATTACAAGGGGGGGATTTTGAAGAATTTTTTGGGATCTTGAATCTTGAACAACTTCTAGGAGGATTCTTAAACTACTTGAGATAACTACGGGACCATCATTGGGAGAATCTTAGAGGGAATTAGGAAAACCATTTTAAGAGTTGGAAGAAGAGATTGGAGCCCCTTTGGAGACGTTCAAATCATAACAAAGTTGAGGATAATTGGAGGTAACCTCTAATCTTAATTAGTTTTTAGTTTAAGTTCAATCACAATTCATAGAACTACTTAGAATCTTTTACACATTTTCTAAAAGTCTCTTCCCACCTCATTTCATCACACACTACTAGAATTGTGATTGAACTTCCATTTGTTTTTCATTGATTTGGATCTAAATAGCTAAGGATTTGAGGCAAAACAAGTTCATAAAAAGAATTTTGACTTGAATCATCAATTAAATTTTGATTTCATCTCTTCTTTGTTTGTATTCTACTCATGGGGTTATGAGATCTTCAATATCTTTAGTTCTCTATAAACTTATGATTTATATGGGGATTAAGGTTGATCATAGTTATATCTATACATAATTAGTGAACCCAAGTCTTAGTTCATGGCTTGGGTCCTCTAATTTGAAGTCTCATAGAATTCTCTTCATATTCCATTGAAGTTCATATGGATTGTTCATAATTAGTCTCCAAGGATCATTAACTTGGAAAGAGAATTGAATAAAGTAAGTCTATGTTCCTCAAGGATCATCTACTTGAGAGAGGAATTAAGGCCTAAAAAAAGCCAACTCCAATGGCTTAGCTGTCAACATTGGTACAGTGAATTCAATAACCAGCAATGATCAAGGATTTTTAATTAAATCATGGTCCATTGGAATTGAACGAGACCAATTGGAATGTGTTCATAACACAAAGATTTACTACTGTAATTTTTGTTTTGATGAGATTTCGTAGTTAACATGGTTTGGTCATAGGTTTAGCAACTCAACCGTTTTCTGTCTAAAATTTTAGAACAGCAACACCTTTTTGAAATAGATGGATCAGAGCCTTAAACGTGTATTTTAAGCTTTAAATAATTTTTTCCATGAATTCAAATGAGTTAATATGACCCCCTAAAAATATTAAAGTGATTATGACTCGTTTACTATTTTTAGAAAATCATACAAAATCTTTGGACAGTGAGTTGTAAATTTCTAAGTGATGTCTGGTTTTTACCCAATTCCCAGAGATTGAACCGTTCGATTTTTGATTTTCTTTTTGGGTTAGAAACAAGACTCATAGAGTCACTTTGTGTCAAATCATTAAGATCAAACCATGGGAAGTATGCTTTTCCTATTTTTGAAAGTCTAGTCTGCTCTCTGTAATTTTCAAAATTCTGTGATAGAATTGATAAACTTTGCAAATAATGGCCCAAATGACTTCTCTATGACCTAAGGTTTAAACCATGTTTTGATTATGATTAATTGAACTTAAATTTAGAGGCTAAAATGATCCAAATCAATGAATGATTCATAGCTTATCTTTGTTAATGTTTATGCACTTATCACACATGCATAGATTCTAGCAATTAGGACATCATCTTGCATCGTGCTAAGCCATAATTAGTTGAAAATAATTATGGGTTCCTTATGATCATGATGGGATTATATCATCTCTAAATGGATGACACGAAAATAATTTGTGCGTTTCTTGTGCAACATCCAAGTGTAGCTGGACGTGCAAGTAGTATTCTGGCAAGACCAGGTCAATCCCACAGAGAAGGCTTAAAGTAACTTGCTTAGACTAAACTCGAAAAGGAAATTAAAAATTCAAACTTTAAAGTGAAACGTGAAACATAGGATTACTAAGTAATAAAAAGAAGCGATAAAATTAAACTAATAATTAACTAACTAAAGCGATATTAAACTGGTTTTTAACTTTATAAAAGGGAAGCGTTGGGATCACACGAATCCGCAGTGACCGAACCATCTACTATGCAGTTTCATTAATGCTCTGTGGAGTACATCCTTTTACAGTATTCCGTATTTCCCTAAAAATAAAGATTCAATTGTCCTTTCATGACCGGGACTATATCATCGCAGTTGATATAAAATACGTGAAGGCGGTTTAAAACAATAGTTAAGACTCGCACTGTGAATGGTGTAAGCATTCAAAGTGGTTTGCAAAAGTTATTGAAGAAAAATGCCTTAAGGCTTAAAGTCAAGAAACTGTTTTGACAAACTAAGCTTATTGGGACAGTTTGATAATATATTTCGAAAACAGAAAGTCTAGGAATACCTAAAAGGATCATCTCAAGATTCTGTAGGTTCGATCGATCGACGCGTTCTCGATCGATCGAACTTCGTCATCTTTCAATCGATCAAAACGTCTTCGATCGCTTGACTGTTACCCACGTTCGATCGATCGAAATAGCTTCGATTGATTGAATGCAGGTTTTCTGCAGTTGCATGGCAGAGGCTGGAGATCACTGTTTCATCGTGATCTCCCAACTCTGTGACTATTTAGACATCGTCTGAGATGCAACAGATTGGTTTTTAACGTTAAACATTGTTAAGGCTGCGTTTGGCTATGTGCAAATCATAAAATATGGAAAAACTATGGATTTGAAAGGAACTAGCATGCAACACTACGATTACCACTACTTATACTACGACAGACCACGAACAGAAGTAAATAAGCAATAGTACAAAACCTGGATCAACAGAAAACTTGTATTAAACTTCAAAACCTCAAACCAAGGCAATATCCAAAGATTAAACCTACAAAAATAAGCAAAACCCTCTCTCTCTATATACATGGCCGGCCCAAAGGGGGGGACAAAAGTGGCAACCGCCACAGGCCAACAAAGTTCACAAAATTTTGAGGGCCCCCATGAAATTTTCATAATTACATTTTTTACCTTGAGATTTTTAGTATTTTACATTTAGACCTACCCCAAGGCCCAATTTAGTGTCATCAACTACATATATATTGATGTACATATACATATAACTCAAAAGCAAAGGCCCTAGAAATTTGAAAATTACACTTTTAGTGTAAGAATATTTTGAGTTTTAGAAATAGGCCCCTCTAGAATTTTGAAAGATACCATACAATGTTTAAGTTTCACAACTAGACTTATATTATAAGTAGTAGACCCCAAAAAAATCGCCAATTGTGTATAAGTAAACCCTAAAAAAATTGTCAATTATGCATAAATAGACCCCAAAAAAATTGCCTCGAGGGCGCTGCCTCCGACCCCCGTATAAGGGCCTCCCTTTTAGTAGTTCATCCCAGGCATCCAAATACTCAAGATCGCCCCTGTCTATATAGAACTGAAAAAAAAAGTGTAGGCATCCTTTGGGACGAGTTTACAACTCACATATATAGAAGACCTAAGCTAGGGTTAATTACAAGTTACGTCTGCTGCGTGCCAGCAAAATTCTGATAAAGGCATGTTCGATTGATCGAACGTCATTCGATCGCTTGAACTCTCAAGTTATTCGAGCGCTTGAGAAACCTTCGATCGCTCGAACTGCACATTTCATTTTTGAAATGTCTTGCTTGTAATTGAGCTTTACCCTTTTCCTGTTATTCATCCCTGCACACAGCCATACAACAATCTGCACAAAATAATAGCTAAAACAACCCAACTCATCATAGATTTGTCACATTGTATATAAATTGGCATTGGAACACAAATTGCAGATATAATAGGAGATTGTAAACTAAATTATGACATTTTCTTCTTCTAGCGCGGTTGTATTTTACAAATACCCCCGCTTGTCAATGGACATTACATTGGCTCCTAGTTGAGACTTGTATATCTATAGAAGTGTTATAATTCCTACTAGTTAGAAGGAATTCATGATTATGTCAATTTCTTCCATATTTGATTGATTTAAGTTAGAAGTTCATTTAGGATTTGATATTATATTATGTCCAAATCATGTGGACTAACCCTTTGTTTGTAGCGCTATGGAGGTACAATTTCTCGACTCTTCTCTAGTTTATTATTATTGTTATTATTTTTTTTATTTTAATGATTTTTTTCGACTTCATGCGTGACACCTTAGATCAGGGTTTGCCTTATGTGTATATATGTGTTAGAGACCCTTTTTGTAGGTTTTCTCTTTATTTGTATGCATTGCACGTTTCCTTTCGTAGTTGAATCCCGGATAAGTTTCATTGTTCTCTATTTGCATATCATTCTCTTGCTAGATGAATCTACTTGATTTTGTATGCCTTTCATAGTTAGCAATCTTGTCCCCTTTCAACATGCTTTGTGGAATGTATATTTATATCTATGTATTAATTGAGGGCATGCTTAGATTAATAATTCGATTAAAAAGGATGTTGAGTAGAGGCCTATCACGAGATAGGATGAGAGGGGGTATTTTAGTCCACTGGAATCCTTCCCCTCTCATTCCATAATCCCCAGATCTAGAAATCTCTGGTTTCCAAAAGATCATTTTGCTTTTTAAATGGTTTCTTAATTTTCCTTTTAAAAATTAAGTGGCGACTCGTATTTGAATTTGAAGAAGTTTTAAAAAGCGTGGTTAAACTGTGATATCCACAATCTGGCGACTCTGCTGGGGATCGAACCCAGAATCTCTGGTTTCGCAGACCAGAAGTCTGATTTTGGGTTCACTCAAGGATTAGACTTGAAAGCATCCTTTTAATCGAATTATTTAATTTTTGTGTGCCTGTTGCATTGCACTTGCATGTCTCGCTAGTCGATTACACGGTACTATGACCTTGGAGGCTCGGGGCAACCCGGTCAGTCAGGTTATCATGGGACTGTGTAATCACCCCTAATCTCGTACCATGTGTTGGTATATGAGCATCCTATCGGATGTGTGTCAAGGGTCCCTTATTTGACAAAATTTGGCTTTTGCATGGTAGCTTCTATAGAACCTTTCAAACTTAGGGAATCAATTCTTGATTAGGATTATGTTTTAGGGCCCGAAAGGGATTACTTGAGATGATGACGATAGTTTCTTGATAAAAGATGTATAACCTCTTAATCAATTTTGAGCAATTCCTCTTCATGTCCCATAACATTTGGGAATATGCCAGATTTTGATTTAAAGGTTACACTTCCTATATCTTGTTCGCTAAGCATCATCGACCTTGTATGTATCCGAATTCATGACAATGTACGGTAATAATCCGATCATGTGATCCTTCTACCCCAAAGAATTTTAAATCCATTTTCGAAAGCAAACAATTTTTTTTTGAAATGTTCAATCGTTCTTTCGAAAATCTTTTCACTTTTTGATTAAAATTCCAAATCAATCCTTGTTGAGGAGTATCTTCACATCCTCATCTTCGAAGGAAGAACCCAAAATTCTTGGGAGTTGTTTTTGAAAAGTTTGGCCAACTAAAGAAATATTTTCCAAACGAATTTCAAAGCAAAAATTCCAACCCAATCATCTCAAAAAAATTTTGTTTTCAAAAGATTTTACCATCCGAGAAATGCTTTCCAAATGATTTTCAAAAATTTGAAAATACCCAATCTTGGAAAGGATAATGAGGATCACAATGAAAGGAGAAATTAGCACTTGACATGGATGAGGATTTTATATGCTTATGTGCTTTATGTGTCAGGATTAGGATTTTCTTTTCTTTGGCATATAGAATAGGCACACGCACACACATGCATTGCATCCGTGTGACATATGAACCATTCATGAATGAAATCAAATAAAAATAAAAAGGGATAATGGTAAAGGAAAGGAAAATAACAAAATTCTTTTGAGAAATCATTAAAAAAAAATTCTTTTTGTAGGGCAAAAATAGCACCTGATTCAAGCATTGTCTGGTTTAGAGGTCCCATAGCGAGGTTAGTGAGGAGAAAGTAACACTCAAATGGAACACGAAGGGAATACAAGGGAAGTAACAGAATTGAGGGCAATAGTAGAAAGTTAGGAAGAGCACATGAGACAACAGGCTGAGAAAATGAACCGCATGATGAACATGATAGAAGCAATGTCGACCCACCCCCTCCAGCGGCAAGAGAAGAAGATTGGTATGATGATAAAGAGGCACAGAGAGCTGATGTACTACGGGCAAAAAGAGAAAGAGAGAAGATTGAGAAAGAAAGGGTAATGGCCGAGAAAGTAGAGAAGCTTGAGAAAGTGGTACGCAAGGCTCAAGGAGTTGATACCTATTTGCTGGAACTAGAAGGGTTATACGATAGGGTCCACGAGACGCTGCCTGTCAGTTTTAAAATGCCTATCTTTAACAAATTCGATGGAACAGGGAATCCTCGTAGCCATGTGAGGATGTGTATTGGGGCCTTCCAGCCTAGTGGGTTGAGCACCACCATGATAGCCATCCTATTTCAACAAACTTCAATTGGGGCCGCCTTGGCCTGCTATCTCACTCTCGAACCAAGCAAGACTAGAGTCTGGGAAGAGGTGGTTAAGTCATTTGTAGCACAGTACGAGTACAATCAAGAGTTGGATATCACAGTCCGAGATTTGGAAACCACCAGGCAAAGGAACAAGGAATCATTCGTTGAATACTTGAGTCGATGGAGGGGAAAGGTAGTCAAGATGGTGCAAAGGTCGTGTGAGAAACAACAAATCCGTATGCTAATGAAGAATCTTCAACCTGATTATCAAGAAAAGATGAGGTTCTAATCAATCAACATTTTTGCTGAAGTCTTCGATGTGGGAACCAGGATAGAGGATGCAATCCAAGAAGGGGTAATAAATAAAGAGGAGCAACCAAACAGGTACAGGAGGCCAAACTACGGGTCAAATGGAGGACATTCCGGTGGCCACTCGGGCCCCACCTATGTCAATGCATTAAGCGAACCAGAGAGGAAGTTTGACATAACGAGAGGTCGACCAGGAACGGATAAATAGCAGTTTTATAATTTGGGAGTTTCACTATCAACCACCCTTGAAAGGCTGATGACAAAGGGACACCTTCGCCCATTGGAACCTCGATCCTTGCCAAATCCGCTTCCTCCGAGCTTTCGAGAGGATCTCTATTGTAAATTCTACCAGAAAAAGGGTCATGCTATGGATCGATGCACAAGGTTGAGGCATGAAATTCAAGATCTCATCGATAACAAGGTAATATCTGAACCGCCCGTCAAAGCTCCCAACGATACCAAAAATCCGCTGCCAAATCATCATGCTATACCACCGCCATAGGGCCTCTATTTCTTGGGGTCAGAGGAGACAACCTTCGATCCATCTGAATTGATCACTAAAGTTGGGAAACCAAGGAAACCTTACCAGCCGCCGAAAGATTCAGTGATCTGCACTCTTGGGAATCAGTCAGAGGTGTGTAGAGAGGAAACGATGAAGAAAATGGCCACGATAGATTGGTGGGTTCAAGAAACTGACAACCTTACCTGGTATGCAGAAGGTGATAGTCAAAATATAGATCAGGTGGAAGATGATCTGTGGTACGAGAGTGGTGGAGAGATAGAAGTGGGGAAAGAAAGTTCAGGAATAGACAACCTATGGGCAAGAGAGGAAGTCAGTCATCTAACCCGATCAGGGAGACACTTTAAACTACATGAGCTAGATGAAGATCACCAAGGGAGAGAGTTAGACAGGGGAAAAGGGAAGATGAATGAAGAAGAGGAGGAGGATAGGGTTTTGAAACAAATGAAGAAGACACATGCCAATTGCGGACACACAAAATTGATTTTCCCTTTTGTATTGAAATTTGTTTTGAAAGAAACAAAGGAAGGTCTGTTGAAAATAGATACAGAGTCGCCACTTGGTCTTTAAGGAACCAAGAAACCTAATTTTAACTCACCCAAATGGATAAAGGGCACCGGCCCTTCATAACCAAAGAACTTGGCTCAGAGTTTTGGTACGAGAGAGGAAGGAGCCTTTGTCGCGACTAAAACACCCTCAACTTGCCCCGTCTCTCGACGGGCCTCAATTAGCATCCAAATAATCATCTTTTACTATGCTTGGTTTGACAATTAATATTATGATATTATATTACATCACATAAGAATTTCAAAATGGAACATCAAAAGATAAGATATCATTCATAAGATCTAAGCCAAATATCACACAATGCAAAAGTGAAAGATCACACAAGAAAACCTAGGAAAAGATCGTCTAACCACATAGAAAGTAATCAAGTTTTCCTAATCTAAGAGGGGAAATGAATTGTTCTTGAAACAAATAATCAAAGAAATCAAATATGTTTAGCAAACTAGTATGATGCATGTTAATCTTTGAGAAAAGAAGACCTCTCAATCCCCGGGACGGATGAGAAAGGAAGATTCAATCGAGGGGAAGCATGAACGTGTGATCAAGTTCATTCCTTATAATCTTCTTCGATTAGAAGTCACAAAAAATCTAAATCTTGCATGTATGCAAAGCATGATCCTAGAATGTGCAAAGGTTGTAGTGTGTTTGTGTTCATGGGTTTTCTAAAGTGACTTAGAGGTCTAAGATATGAATGAATGCATAAAGGATGTTCTTATAGGATATGTACAAATGTGGTATGGACCACTTCCTAAGACATGAGCTAATTTGGATTGCTTATAAACATCTAATCAAAGAATAAAAGTTGAAATGTGCTTGCTGTGAATAGTGGACAGAACAGTGAGCTCATTTTGTAAAAATGAAAGAGTGGGGTTAGAAATGTTTCTAGTTCATCATTTTTTATAGAGATCATCCTTATTGTGTATAGAACACAAAACAAAAAGATAAACTACAATAACTATCACAAATTGGGAGAAATCATATAAACAAGAGAGGTCACTCAGAAACAGAGTTCATACTGTCGACTGAAATGTTGAAAAATCTTAGAAAATGAAAACAAAACATCTAGAAGCCCATTTTATACAAAAGGTTCCCTAAGACACTGAAGTTCAAGGAAAAAATAAGTTGGGACCACTCTTTTTAAAAAAAATTTCTGTAAAATAAGTTGAAAGTCAACCAAGCTGCTGTGACAGCAAAAACAGAATGTCTGGAGGGAATGTTTGGGTCAAAATGGAACCCTTCCAAGTGCTTTCAAGCCAAGCCAAGCCAAAAATCATGGGTGTTCTATAATGCATTAGGAAGACTTTCCAAGTGGTCTCATGTTCATACTTTGAGTATTGAGTTCTAGAGAAATCTTTGAACTCAGATTACTCAATGTTTTGAAGATTTTTTTGGGAAGAATAGGGTTTTATTTCTTGAAATCAAAATGAGGGCTTCTAGAGGGGTTTTGAAATAAGGGTTTTGAAAGTATGTTTTCAATACTCAAAGAAGATTATAACCACTTGTAATATCAACATCTATCTCATATCAAGAATCTCCAAGATTGTTGGAGAGCATTGTTTTTATTTGAATATGACTTCAAGAATACCATGGAAGTATTGAAGTTATATTCATCATCTATCAAACATGTTTTTGAGGTCAAGAGCTACTATCCATAAGGATTCACTCACCTCAAACTTAATGTCATCATCTAGATGATGATGAACTAGTAAGTAAATAGAGAAAAATCAAAGAAGAAATGAGGTTAAGAAGAGATGAGCATAAGATGTAAACAAGCAAGTAAGTAATCAATAGATGATATTCAATGAGATTATGGACTTGTAGTTTGGTGTTTCACTCATATGTAGTTACTTTGGACATGGAAGTAGCTTCCTATCTCATAAATGCTCACAAAAATGGTGGTTGGGTGTGTTGAATGTGAAGTAAAGAGAAGTAATGGAGTAAAAACAAGAATGGAAACTCACTGTCTTGTTGAAAATCAAAGGAGGAAGCTCTCTTTCTCTCTATTCTAACCTTATCTCTATAACTTTCTCTCTATAACTTTCTCTAAACTTGTATTTGGTACCCCCTAAATGAGGAGTCAAGGGGGGTTTATATAGGCCAATTTGCAGTGGTTTTGGGATATAAAGAGTACTCCCATTGGCTCCAAACATCTGTGAACATAGAACTACATCATTTTGGCTTTCAATTAATCAAGTTGGACCCCCAAAAGAATTTACAAAAATGGACTATTCTGGGGGAGAGTGCCGCGGCAGCACTAGGCTTGTACCGCGGCGGTACTGCTCCTCAGACGTCTGGATAATCCTTTTTAGGCCCCTAGAGGTTTCGGTATTCGTGAAAGGCCCTATTTCGTCCGAAATTCACAAAAAATGCGTACAAACTCCAAATTGAGCTTGTGATATACCGTTTGAAAGGTAATGGAGTCTACTTTACATAAGAATGGTTCAAAGATAGGTTGCTTTAAAAAGTTTTGCGGTATTCGCGATAAAGGCTGATTTGATCGCCTTTTTCACCTTCGGAAATTCATAATAAATCCGTTTTAGATCCAGAAAATATGTGCGATATACCGTTGGAAAAGTATTGACTACTAGTATCCATGAAAAATGTTTGAAAAATGATACGGCATTCCGGTTTCGAAGTCAACTTTTAGGTCAAATCAGTCAAATGTGGGATTCCCAGGAAGTTCTGGGAACCTCCGGGAGCCCCCAGGAGCTGACGTTTTTGTCCAATTTTCTTTTAAAACTTGTTTTAGTACTTTTCACATGATCTAGAATGATCTCGGAATTTTTCGGCGAATTTGGATGATTTCGGTCAAACCCTGGTCAAACTTGGTCAAACCGGTCAACGGGGACTTTTTCGGGAACTTTCGGGACTTTTGGGGGTCTCTGGTAGCTGACGATTCCATCTGATTTTGCTTCAAAACTCATTTTATCACTTTTCTTACGACATAGTATGTTTCCAGAGCTTTCGATCCGAATCTGGGAGCGTTCAGGCTTTTAGGGGTGCTTTGGTCATTCTGTGCATTTTGAGAGATAGTACTGACTTCCAGGAGTCCTTTTTGAGTCTTTTTCGATCATTGTGAACCACCAAGCTAAGGGTCTCCTAAATCTGAGAACCAACAAAATGGGGTGTCTACAGTTTGCCCCTCTTTGGCATGAACTTGCGAGGCAACGCATGTCACAAGCGAGTGCCAAAGCTTTGAAGAGATAGGTCTTTTGGAGGCTATAGATTTAGGATAAAAGCGTTGCAAAAGATGCAATGATAAAAAACATGATGCTGAGGTCAGTGTTGGTTGTGCTCCGCGTGAGCTACCTAGGTATCCCAAGGGGAATCAGACCAGGGCGTAGTTCGGGGCACAAAGGAACAAATCACACATGCATAACAAGACAGGCGGATGCTATGTTATGAGGATGATAGGCAATGTATGGATGTGATATGAATTGTGTTCTGAGTCCTATCATGTCTAGTGCTATGATCCTAGTATGAGCATGTGCTGTGGGGTGTGCCACTCCGAGTGGACTTATGTCGTGCTAGTGCTTTTGATTCTAAGGCAGTGGTCGACAAGGACAGAGGTACCAATGTTTTGGAGACTCTGAGTTTCAAAGGTAAACTTCTTGAATTTTGGGAAGTATGCTTAACAAGCGAATGGGATCGGATGAGGGGTCCTTGAGGATGACAATTGAAGATGACCGATAGGTGAGGAAGCTCATGATAATCGACAGTTTTCAGGAAAATTTATGATAACCAAAGTGGGGAAGCTCATGATAATCGACGAGTGAGGAAGCTCATAGTAGCTGATAAGCGAGGAAGCTCACAGTGACTGATAGATGAGGGAGCTCGCAACGAATGATAGGCAATGACGGTAACCGATAGTCGCGGAGTCTTGGACATCATAAGTTTTAGCTGTGACTAGACTGTGGGTGGTGTTGTTCAATAGTTAGCCGGTCCTTATGATGACTAATCCAGAATTTTGATTCGGACTTCTGCTAGGGATGGTAAGGGATTATTCGGGAACCTTTCAAATTTTCTGACCGAGAAGCAGGATCCATCTCTGAACCTCTCGCGGTTGATCAAGTTTTGCGGTGCTCAATCCAAAAGACCCATGCTTCAGAGATCTCTACTGAGTTTTTTACCCATTACAGTTCTCCTGACGGTACCCCAGTGGCACCTGGTCTTGGCGTCGCATTTCACGGTGACCCATCGGCAGCGTTCAATCCTTATTTTCCACCAGTGGGAAACGAATTGTTTCTCCAGGTACCTGCCCATTGGGGCAAAGTCCAAACTGCTACCTGGGACAGATGGGTTACAAGAGTGTCGGCCTCTAAGGCTGAAATCTGGAGGCAGACGGGCATCTATGACGCCATAATGCTCAGTCGGGCTAGGATTGAGATAGACCGACCTCTCCTACTCTCTGCTCTATTGTTTGGGTCTTCATCTTGCAACGGATTCCTCTTCCGCTGTGGACAGATGGCCCCAACCATCAAGGACATTAGTTACTTGCTCGGTCTTCGGCCTCACAGGCAGGAAATTGTCCCGGGCTCTATGTCGGAACGGCCAGCTTCACTTATCCTCAGCAAGAGACTATCAGAGACGGGGCCATTTCGTATAGACCGATTACAGCCTACAGAGGCTTCCTTACTGCTTGCATTGGTGCAGATGAGACAGAGGTGTCCGACGCCGAACACACCGCCTTCCTGATATACGGGCTCAACAAATATCTCTTCTGTTCGGCCAGCCAAGCCATTACCAAAGAGTAAACTACTTTGGCTTTGGCTCTTGCTTCGGGGAAACCCTTAGCTCTGGCTACCCTGGTCTAGGCATACTTGGTCCGTGGTGTGACATACTTTGTTCACTCAGGCTTCAGTGCTGGTGGAAGCCCGATATGGATACTTCAACTCTGCTGTATTCCTATTTCCCAGAGTTTCAACCAACCATTCGCCACATGGGCGATGTCCCAATCTCCGCCGTCCAGTTCGTGGACGTAGCGCCTTCCTCCCACTCCTTTGAGGAGTGTTTTACCTTCTTTTATCAAGGGTGCTCCCCTCGGGCAATTAATCTCTTCACCCCTTTCTTTTCTCTTCAATTCTCCTCGTTCCTTCAACTTTCCAACCATCCTTCCAACTGGGGCCTGGGCACCCAAATGACCTATAACGAGATCTTCTCCAGCTACTTAGTGGCTAGAGATATCATATTCAGCCCCACTATCCCATCTGCCAACAACAAGTGTGGGGCCAAATACTACTTCGCTCCACTCTATGCTCATCAATTCGGGCTTACCCAATTGGTTCCCGTCCCTCCGTCCATAACCGTCAACGTCAATTGGGTTGAGCGAGGCTTGATTGTCAACGATGATCAGGTAAGAAAGATCAAAGAGCGATCGGCCAAGTTGAAAACAGCCTTTAAATTCACTCCCTTCTCAGCCTGACCAGTCGTTTCTGCTGTATTCGACAAGTGGTGGTCCGATCGGGCTTCCGTGATGTTCAGGGCCACTGTTGCTGAATTGCTGCAACAACTGTCCATGTCATTGGCCTCTATGGCCGATGTTCCTGCCCCTTCACCCGTTGCAGCCCGCAAGAAGCAAGCGACTAAACGGGCAGCTCCCAAGAAAGCACCCGGACAGGGACCGGCCAAGAAGAAAAAACAAGCCACAGCCTCTTCCACTCAGGTATCTCTCTCTTCTTCCTAAGTTTGTTATTTGATTGCTTCCCCTTACTCATGACTTTTCTCTTCAATTCCAGCTTGTGGACGAAGGCTCTGAAGAGGATATACTACTGACCGGGCAGGCCCAATCACAACCACCGACAGCTCAACCTTCTGGTGCCCGGTCTCAGACACTTCCAGCTGACTTCCCAACCTCTCTAACTCAAGCTGCGGCCTATCTTGAACAAGTGGCTGAAAGAGTGCTTCTGTTGAGAGTTGTTCCACCTCTTACTCCTTCAGACGGGGATGAGACCCTGCTCGAGGCTCAACCCCGGAATAAGTGGTTCTTTCCTCCAGCAATGAGGACGTGATTGGGGAAGACCCTATTTTGGAAACTACTAGAGAAGAGGTAGAACAAAGGCCCCCAACAGTGATGGGCATCCAAACCGGCCAGGCCGACCCTACCGTTGCCACGGGATCAGCCTCTGAACCAACAGAGGAAGTCATCTTGGCTGATCCTGTGGCTGCTCTTGAAGGTCCTTCTGCCTCAACTGTTGAGGATCAGACTATGGCTAACACCTCGGGCTCCGCACCGACCGGCCAAATAGGAGAAGTCATCTTGACTGATCCTGTGCAATCATCTCAGCTTTCTGCCTCCCAAACAAGGGATGAGGCCGATGTACGACAGGACATCTCCGCCTCCTTGTCCTCGCCTGCCTAGGTATTATAGCTTTGACTTCCTAGTTTTATTGATGAATACTTTATCCTCTTTTGACCCCTAATGTTTTGAACAGGCCGTTCCCATAGGTCCAGAGCCGTTCATTCCTTTTGACGATTTCTTTTCCGGCCTCGACCTTGGAGCGTATGACCTGGGCTCATTCGAGCCCGAGGAGGTGTCTCCCACGCACATCCAGCAATCCAGAGACCTTGTGCTCGGGCTTGCCGCCTATGACTTGCTTGGCCTTCCATCTACTACAGAGATTGACGAGGCTTTGAGCACACTAATGGCCGATCCTGCTCTGTCGGACGGGCAGCTGTCCCTTCTAAGGGAGATACAAGAAAGACTCCATAGCTGCCGTCTCATAGACCGATCGGCCTCAGTGGTTCAGACCGATGCAGAAGCTCATCTTAGGTCCCGACAGAAAGCAGTGAAGTTTCTTCAGGGCGCCAAGGCCAAGTTTGCAGCTGGGAAGGCTTCTCGGGCAAAAGTCATAGCCAAAGACGCTTAGCTGCAAGAACGTATCACTGCACTTAAGGCTCAGCTTGCTCAATGTGAAGCCGAAGTCATCACCAATAATGCGACCTTAGTGAAAATTGACGAACTGCTGGCCCAGCTTGGTGGAGACGCCCAGAAGTGCAGTGATCAATTGCAGACCAGCATCCCGATATCTAGAGCATGGGCACAAAAACTTGACAAGGCAAAGCGAGATCGGGCCGGAGCTAACAAGGTTTGGGAGGATCTAAGGGCCAAACTTAGGAATTTTGGGTCGGCCTCTTAGAGGCCAACCTTTACCTTTGTACTTAGCATGCATTTTTTTTTTTTGCTTTTTGTTGAACATATTTATAGGTATGCTATGTGATCGGGAGAGAACAAATCCTATTTATATGCCTTAACGAGCATTTGTTAGTTCCTTTTTATCCTGTTTTTGTATATTTTTACTTCGTTTTCTATTTTCTAACAGGTTTTGGAAGAAATCAAGTAAACCAGGCTAAACAGGGTGAAAAAGCAGAGAGAAAGAAGCTGAAAAAGCCAGTTCGAGCGCGCGAGACGCGCGCGCGAGAACCCCAGAATCGCTCGCGCGATCGGCGCGCGCGAGGTGCCAAATGTCGCGATCGCGCGGTCCGCTCGCGCAATCCGTACAGAAATCAAAGTTGCGTATTTCAGTATACTAAAGACTCCTGTGCAAACGAAATGGCTGAACGACGTCCAGACTGTAAAATACATCAGTTTCAGTCCGTTTCGGGTTAGGAAGGCTTCCAAAGCTTGTGTAAACTCTATATATATCCCAAATTAACTCAATTTAGAGGTTGGCAATTATTATACACACAATATACAACCATAGTTTCAGCCATTGAGGAGGGAGTAGCAAGGAGAAGAAGAAGAAGAAGACCAAGGATTTCCATGGCCTCCTCCATCAACCTCTTGCCATCCATCACTTCCATGGACAGCTAGACCTTAGATCTAGGGTTTCAATGAAGCACTAGTCGAGTAATAGGGTTTTATTTATGTTTTTATTTTAGTTTTGTTATGTATGTGTCACGACTTGAAATGTGTTCTCTGAAGAGTACGTCCAAGTGTAGACGGTCGCGTCGCGTTATAACCGGTAAGACCGGATCGAATCCCAAAGGACGGAAGATAAAGGCAGAAAACTCTAGGTTGATTCCTAAAATGAAATAAAAGATGATTTCTTTTAGATGGGGATTTCTATCAGTCCTATAGAGTAAATAAAAGAAACAAAATAAAGAGAAGCGATAACTTAACTAGATAGAATTAAAAATTGTGATATGAAATTAAATATGAAAAGAGTTGGGAACATGCGAGTCCACAAAGTACCAGCCACTGCCATGATTTAACAAAAACGAACAGCTGGGGTTTTATCCTTAGCGTATTCCTTATTTCGAAAATGATTAAGTTAAGCATTCTAGACACTAAGTATGTGAATCGTGCATACCTAGTGGTTCGTTTACCTAACTTATTTATGAAGGACTGAAATAAAAAGTTAATTAAAGCCATGAACAATAACTAACAAATTGAGTATGAAATATTCGATGTGTTTGTTATGAATGTTCATTGAGTTAATTAATCAAAGAGCTCTTATTTCAAAATCAAACTGCAATTTGGACTAGAAAGATCAATTTGGGTTCAATTTCTGAAACAAAAGTACTGGAATACAAAAAGGAGTAAACCTAAGTCATAAACATACCAATCGATTGACATCATGTCAATCGATTGATATGAAATGGCTTTCAATCGATTGATAAGTATATCAATCGATTGACATGGAGTCTATGTCAATCGATTGGATTCTGTATCCAATCGATTGACATTGACTCTTTCACAGAATCATGGCAGAGGGCTGGGAACAATGTTTCTTCACATTATTCCCAACCAAGATTTTACGCAAGCATATTTAGGACTGCAAAAACATAAATAAATTGAACTGTGGGACCTAACATTGAAATGGATTAAAAATTATGAACTAAAATTATTGAAATCAAACTTCAACTATAATAAAATTTACAATCAAACAATTCTTAAACAACTGGAGGCAAGAAAGAAACCTTACTTGAAATTGAGTGGAGACTATTAAACTTATCACTAGAATTCAATCAAAAACCGAGAAAAAATGGAGAAATCCCTACAAAACCATACAAAAATGAAGCCAACCCCCACCCTTCTCATTTTCCTACATATATAATGTCAAAATCCCGGGCTAAAGGTGTCCAGGTTCACTTCATAACGGCTGGTCATCGTCTTGATTGCTGAAATCTTGCTCCATTAACACAGACTGTTTCCAGTTTAAGTCAATCGATTGACAAAGATCTCAATCGATTGATAATAGTTCAATCGATTGGTAAAAACACCAATCGATTGATCATGAAAATATGTCAATCGATTGATATGATGTCAATCGATTGGTACCAAGACTTCATCAATTTGTTTCTTGAGTCATTCCTTTCAACTTGTTACTCATTTTAACTTCAGAACCTGCATTCAAAGAGCTAAACACAGCAACATACCACGAAAAATATATCATTGTGTAAAGAAACGAATTAAAACACAAGTGCAGGTAACACTAGAGAAATGGGGTTAAATCCAGTCAGTTCTTACTCCTTATCGAGCTAATATTAAGCTAATATCAGCTCTCATCACGCCCCCCAACTAGCGCTTTGCTAGTCTCTAGCAATGAAGCGGAATTAACACAAACTAAGACGACCAACAATTTACGTTACAGTTTTATTGAGCTAAAACAAAAGAGAAATCCTAACTCACTGTCGCAGGAATCGCGGTTGCATTTAGAGTTTGCAACAAGCCTTTGAACCCTTAGGTTTACCCCAATGGACGAGTTGTGTCTCGTGAGGGTTTTCAGAGAATTTACCCACAAAATTCAAATGTCAAATTTTCTAAACTCATCAAAGAACTTCAGTTTCTCTTTTATGCTAAAAATTCTGCTTAACAAGGACATGAATTCCTTTATCATGCTATGGAAGTAAACAACATGTTACAAAGTAACTATTCAAGTTAAACTACATCTACAGCCTTTATATATCCTTGTGTGTGTGTGAGGAGTTAACAACTACGATAGAAATCTTTATCTTAGAATTACTTAGATTGACATGTTTAAGACTTCATAGTTTCAACTCAATTCTCACATGGTTTACGCTCAAAATAACAATCACTCTGAAACTGGCGTAAAAAAATATGCACTCATAGTATGAAGCTCAAATGAGTAAATGTAGAGGCAATCAAACATGCTTACATACTAGACACTGAAGAACGCTTGTTTTGAGGTGCATGAGTCCCATGGATGGAATACCAATTACTTCAGGAGCGATCTACTGTGGAAAGACCCATTTCATACTCGAGATTTATTAATATAATCTAGAATCCTTAGGACTTGTGACAGAAAAATGAAGAAAGGTTAAAGATGGTGAAATGTGAAATGGGTTCAAGCATGTGACATATAATATCAACTTCACTTCGCCAATTTTATTTATCCAACCTCCAATTTCTTTCATTTCTTCATTTTTCACTGATTTCCTTTTTTTTTTTTTTTTTTTTTTTGAACTTCTTCTCTTCCTCCTTTAATTATTCTCACAAAACCGTCACATGCTTGACTATAAATATGTAATTGTAAGTAGAAGCATTGATTTGTGATAGGTAGGTGGGAATTTAGACTTTCTCAGGTGATGAGGCGAGAAAACGATGGCCTAAATCATCTTCTAAACATACTAACTTATCTCGAGTATTTCCTGAGTTTTTAAATTAGTAGATCCTGAACGTTCTCCTGAAGCATCAGCCGAATGAAATGAGAATGAGACTCTCAACGAGATAAAAGTGCATTTCAAGAATCAACACGAGTTTTTGAAATTAACCCTCAGAATAGAAGAAAGGTTCAAAACTCACTAAGGTTCAAAGTTTCCACTATTAATCCAATCACATGACAATCATATTTCGCTCTAATTCAAAGATTCTTTCGTGATTGTCAACTCGTGCAAATGCTTTCAGCATATATTCAAGCTATGGACGTAAAACCAGATTAGCGACAAAGTATCATGTAATCGAAATCCATAATATAACAAGAAAGACATGAATGCATCATTGCACAATAAATTAGCAAGGAGAAACGAAGTTTTGAAAGTTAGAATTTCAACAACAGCATTTATTTATTTATTTATTTTTTTTTTTAAGAAAACAAAACAAACTAGGAAAACTTGGAAATTCAAATATTAAACAGGTGTGCATTTTAAATTCAAGAGAATACAGGTGGATATCTACTTTCTACCCCCAACTGAAATTGACATTGTCCACAATGGAAGCATTTTAAGTAACATAAGATATCACATGTGTTACGCGATTCAACACAACTTTGAGAATTCACCTGGTTTAACATAACAATCTCCGCACACAACTAAGATCAGTAGTAAATGGACAATAATTGAAAGTATCAACAATAGAAATATAATCCATGAACAAAAAGAACTATCTGTAATAATAATGTCCAAAATCAATGAAGTCCAAGTACAGATATAATTGAAAACCAACTATCCAACCAAACTATCCAACCAACCAAAATAAACTATCCACAAATATACCGACATATCCACAAATCAAACAAAAGTGATGCAAGAGAGATTACAAAATAAGAAACAACAAAGTACTCTCTCGCTCTCCAACACTCCCTCCTAAGGCTCAGTAGGATGGTCACCAGATGACACGGGTGCATCGTCATGAACAGGATCAACAGCTACCTCACCGTCACCCTCAGCAGCTGTCCCAGTCTGGACGACAGCCGCCGGGTCACTCACAGCTGGTGGCGGTGTAGGTGTCTCCAAGATAACTCCCTCAGGCTGAGCCGACGTAGAAGCTGGATCTGTCGGAGGAGGTGGCATAGAGGAGCGCAAGGATTGCTCGATCCCAAGCAACATCGAAATCTGCTCAATCTGACCACCTAGCCGCGACATCTGGGCAGCTAATAATAACTGCTCTGCCGTGAGCTCTCTAACCATCGCATGAAGCTGTACTCTCGCGGCTCGCTCCTCTACCAAGAAGTCGTAAATGGTCTGGAGAGATGGAGGGATAGATGTAGAGGCTAAAGGTAATGTAGAGGCTGTGGGTGGCTCGCGCTTCCTCAACTCGTACTGACCCTCAGCCGCGGTCGGCGTCCCTGGGTCCTCATCCTCCTCTTCTTCCTCAACTACCACTGTATCCTGACCCTCCGCCTCAGTCGGCGTCCCTGGGTCCTCGTCTTCTTCCTCTGACGTTGTGTCTCCCCTCTTCCTCTTCTCTTTCTTACTGCTCTCTCCCATCTTCCCTTTTCCTTTTGCTTTATTTTTGAATTGAGATAGCGATCGTCGAGCCACAGATTCACCAAAAACCCCCAACTTGGACTTTTGTAGATCTTCGCCAGCTGGTACCTCAAGACCAGCAGCCTCACAAACCCGATGAATCACCCACGCACCCTTTAAGTGTTGCGATTTACTTGGATGACGTGTAGGCTCAATGAAAAACTCGATGAAGAGCCGGGTGAGGCAAATAGGCAATCTGGTCCCAATAGCATAAAGAACTCTCGTGTACCACCCAGCGAAATCCAGCTTATATGTTGTGGGAAGAATGCAGCTGCAGAGTGTCAGATGCAGCAGATGATAGTCCATCGTCAAGTCGTGGTCATCGAACACTGTGATCCCCGAGTATTTCTTAACCTTCCCGCCTGAGATCTCTGTGGCCACAATATCGTATGATGGAAATGGGCGGTCAGGATGAACAGGGTACATATGATCAGGAACCTCCAGGATACCAAGTGCCTGAGCGACTGTAGCTGGGATGAACTCAATTGCCCATCCTGATACACACGAGAAATATGTATAAGGGATATTCGGCACTTTTACCATACTGGCACATGCTGCCCGAATCCACGAAGGTCGAACTTGTTTATCCGCTGTAAGAACCGGGAGCCAATCGGGAAAAGCTCGAAGGCGGGCTAGATGGAATGGGATCTTATCGTCGCTCCACAGGTTTTTAAATTGCCTTTCCACCATAATTGCGCGAGTTCGGAAGTATTTAGTGTACCACGTGTTCTCTTTGGCGTTCCTGAACCCGTGGGCGAGCGGTGGGTCAGGAATCTCGAGAGAAGTTGATTTTTTAGGGTGTGGTCCACTGTCCTTGGACTTCGGAGCCATAGAAGCTGGAATTGAAGCAAAATAGAGAGTTAGGATGAAAGAAAGAAGATTCTGTATCTCTGTTTATGTCAATCGATTGACATAAGTTGTCAATCGATTGAAGTTCTGTTCCAATCGATTGAGCCCTGATGTCAATCGATTGACATCAGCGATCATAGGGGGCTGCCCACAACAAGGTCTCACGTCCCCCTATCAACCATTTAATGGTCTTAAGACCATGAGGGGCTCCCTCAATCGTTTTGAATAAAGAATGAAGAAATGGATGATTGTGGGTTTGAGGTTACCTCGTGTGGACACGCGGAATCGGACCACTTCTCTTGTTTGAGATTGTTTTGAATTGATTTGAATCAAAGAAAGAAAATAGGTCTGTTGAAAACAGATACAGAGTCGCCACTTGGTCTTTAAGGAACCAAGAAACCTAATTTTGACTCACCCAAGCGAATAAGGGCACCGGCCCTTCATAACCAAAGAACTTGGTTCGGGGTTTTGGTACGAGAGAGGAAGGAGCCTTTGTCGCGACTAAAACACCCTCAACTCGCCCCGTCTTTCGACGGGCCTCAATTAGCATCCAAATAATCATCTTATACTATGTTTGGTTCGACAATTAATACTATTGTAGTATATTACATCACATAAGAAAACTTGAAATTGGAAGATCAAAAGATAAGATATCATTCATAAGATCTAAGCCAAATATCATGCGATGTAAAGTGAAAGATCACACAAATAAACCTAGGAAAGATCGTCTAATCATGTATAAAATAATCAAGACTTCCTAATCTAAAGGGGGACATGAATTGTTATTGAAACAAGTAAGCAAAGAAATCAAAATATGCTTAGCAAGGCTAGAATGATGCATGTTATTCTTTGATAAAAGAAGACCTCTCAATCCCCGGGACGGATGAGAAAGGATGAATAGATCAAGGGGAAGCATGAACGAGTGATCGAGTTCATTCCTTATAATCTCCTTAGATTAAGAGTTACAAAAACCCCAAATCTTGCATGAATGCAATGTATGTATCTAAAAATGTGCAAAGGTTGTAGTGTGTTTTGTGTACATGGATTTCTAGAATGGCTTAGAAGTCTAAAATGGGCAAGAATGAATGAATGAAATCAACATGGGATATATACAAATGTAGTATGAACCACTTCCTAAGATATGAACTAATTTGGAATTCATATAAGCCTCAAATCAAAGAATGAAAGTTAAAGTGTACTTGCTGTGAATAGTGGACAGAACAGTAGCATGATCTTTTGGAATTTGAAAAGAGGGGTTAGGAATGTTTTCAATGCATGATTTTTTATGGAGATGTTCCTTATTGTGTCTAGAACACAACCCAAAAGGCCAATCTTGAATAGATATCACAGATTGAGAGAAATTACATAAACAATAGAGGTCACTCAGAAACAGAGTTTGTACTGTCGTCTGAAATGTTAGAAAATCTTAGAAAATGAAAAAGAATGATCTAGAGGCCCATTTTATACAGAAAGTTTCCTAAGACATTTAATATTAAGGGAAAAATAAGTTAGGACCACCCCTTTTGGAAAAGTTTTCTGGAAAAGAGGTCGTAAGTTGACCTAGCTGCTGTGACAGCAAAAACAGAATGTTTGGAAGGAATGTTGGGACCCAAATGGACCATTTCCAAGTACTTCCAAGTCAAACCAAAAATCATGGGTGTTCTCCAATGAGTTAGGAAGACTTTCCAAGTGGCCTTGTATCCATATGTTGAGTATTGAGTTCTAGAAAAATCTTTGAACTCAACTCACTCACTGTTTTGACTCATTGTTTTGAAGATTTTGGAGAAAACAAAGTTTTGTTTCTTGAAACCAAATGAGAGGGATTGAGAGGGGTTTTGAAATAGATGTTTTGAAAACATGTTTTCAACACTCAATAAGGATCATATCCACTTAGAATACCTACATCAAACTCATCATTTAAGAACCTCCAAGATTGTTGGAGAGATTTATTTTATTTTTTGGGCATAACTTCAATACATTCCAAGAATACCTTGGAAGTATTTAGGTTATGATCATCATCTATCAAACATGTTTTTGAGGTCAAGAGCTACTATCCATAAGGATTCACTCACCCCAAACTTCATGTCATCACTTAGATGATGATGAACTAGTAAGTAAATAAAGAAAAGAAAAAGAAATGAGATAAGGAGAGATGAACATATATATAATCAAGCAAGTAGATGATAATCAATAGATGATATTCATGAAGCATGAGACTTGTAGATTGGTGTATCACTCATATGTAATGACACTAGACATGGAAGAAGCTTCCACACTCTTGAATGCTCACTAAAATGGTGGTTGGGGAGTATTGAATGTTGAAGTAAATGGAAGTAATGAAGTAAAAACAAAGTTAGAACTCACTTTTGTTTTGAAAAATCAAAGAAGAAAGCTTCTTTTCTCTCCACTCTAACCTTATCTCTACACTTTCTCTCTCAAACTTTCTCTAAACTTGTATTTGACTCCCCCCAAAATGAGGAGTAATGGGGTGTTTATATAGGCCAACTTGGGGTGTTTTTGGGATTTAGAAAGTACTTCCATTGGTCCCAAACATCTGAAATCATGAAACTACGTCGTTTTGGATTTTAATTAATCAAAATGGGACCACAAAAGTATATACAAAAACTTACTGTTCTGGAGGGGAGTGCCGCGGCGGCACTGGGCCACTGCCGCACTGCTCCTCCCTTCGTCTGGATAATGCTGTTTAGGCCCCCCGAAGTTCCGGTATTCGCGAAAAGGCCCTATTTTGTCCGAAATTCACAGAAAATGCGTACGAACTCCAAATCGAGGTTGTGATATACCGTTGGAAAGGTAATGGAGTCTACTTTACATAAAAAATGGTTCGGGGATAGGTCACTTTGAAAAGTTTTGCGGTATTCGCGATAAAAGCCGATTTGATCGCCTTTTTCGCCTTTGGAAATTCATAATGAATTCGTTTTAAATCCAGAAATTATGTGCGATATACCGTTGGAAAGCTATTGACCTCTAGTATCCATGAAAAATATTTGAAAATTGTTTCGGTGCCCCGATTCCAAAGTCAAATCCTGGTCAAACCGGTCAAACCTGGGATTCCCGGAAAGTTCTGGGAACCTCTGGGAGCTCCCAAGAGCTGATGTTTTCGCTCGATTTTCTTTTGGAACTTGTTTTAATACTTTTCTCATGATTTAGAATGGTTCTGGTGAATCCAGACAATTTTGGTCAAACTTGGTCAAACTTGGTCAAACTCTGGTCAAACTTGGTCAAACCGGTCAACGGGGACTTTCGGGGAACTTCCGGGACTTCCGGGGGTCTTTGGGAGCTGACGATTTCATCCAGTTTTACTTAAAAACTCATTTTATCACTTTTCTTACGACGTAGCATGTTTTCAGAACTTTGGGACCAAATCTGGGAGTTTTCGGGCTTTCAGGGGCATTTTGGTCATTCTGAGCATTCTGAGAGATAGAGCTGACTTCCGAGAGTCCTTTCGAGTCTTTTACGATCATTGCGAACCACCAAGCTATGGGTCTCCTAAATCTGATAGCCGACAAAATGGGGTGTCTACAGTTTGCCCCTCTTTGGCATGAACTTGCGAGGCAACGCATGTCGCAAGCGAGTGCCAAAGTTTTGAAGAGACAGGACTTTTTGGAGGCTATAGATTTAGGACAAACAGCGTTGCAAAAGATGGAGGGATGATGCTGGTCGTGCTCCACGTGAGCTGCCTACGTATCCCAAGGGGAATCAGACCAGGACGTAGTTCAGGACACAAAGGGATAAATCACATATGCACATACACAACAATCAGGCGGATGCTATGCTATATGAGGATGATATGCAATGTGTGGATGTGATATGATCTCATACATGAGTCCTATCATGCCTAGTTTTTTGATCCTAGAATGAGCAGGTGCCATGGGGTGTGCCACTCCGAGTGGGCTAGTGTTGTGCTAGTGTTTGTGATTGTGACGTGGTGGGTGACTCAGATAAGGGCATTGAAGTCTAGAAAACTCCGGGTTTAGGGGCAAACTTCTGGAAGTGTGCTTTGCGAGCGAATGTAATTGGGTGTGGGGTCTCAGAGGACTATGATCGAAGATGTCTTTTGGCAAATAACCGACGGACACAGTGGCCCTGGAAATTAAGAGACTGACACAGAAGTCACGGGACGAACGTGAAATCCTGGGACGTCCTAGGATGAACATGGAGGCCCCAATGATGTGATGAGAGCGATGGACCGACGATGTTTGCATCAAGATGACGAGTCGACAATGGACTACTGACGGTGTATAAATCTGCTGAGGATTAATCTGAATCTGCTGGGGATGAAGCGATACTTTCTAGGATCTCTCTTCAACTGCTCTTTTTGATCGAATCTTACGAGCCTGTCGGGGTCTCCGGGAGTTGGTATCTGTCTGCTTTTGTCCTCGGAGGATGATGCAGGGTTCTCGGGGAATCTCTTTCGGTGCTCAATCCAAGAGAGCCTGTCGGGGCCTCTGGGAGCTAGTATCTGTCTGCTTCTGTCCTCGGAGGATAATGCAGGGTTCTCGGGGAATCTCTTTCGGTGCTCAATCCAAGAGAGCCTGTCGGGTCCTCTGGGAGCTGGTATCTGTCTGCTTCTGTCCTCGGAGGATAATGCAGGGTTCTCGGAGAATCTCTTTCGGTGCTCAATCCAAGAGAGCCTGTCAGGGCCTCTGGGAGCTGGTATCTATCTGCTTTTGTCCTCGGGGGATGATGCAGGGTTCTCGGGGAATCTCTTTCGGTGCTCAATCCAAGAGAGCCTGTCAGGGCCTCTGGGAGCTGGTATCTGTCTGCTTTTGTCCTCGGGGGATGATGCAGGGTTCTCGGGGAATCTCTTTCGGTGCTCAATCCAAGAGAGCCTGTCAGGGCCTCTGGGAGCTGGTATCTGTCTGCTTTTGTCCTCGGGGGATGATCCAGGGTTCTCGGGGAATCTCTTTCGGTGCTCAATCCAAGAGAGCCTGTCAGGGCCTCTGGGAGCTGGTATCTGTCTGCTTTTGCAGGGTTCTCGGGGAATCTCTGTCGGTGCTCAATCCAAGAGAGCCTGTCAGGGCCTCTGGGAACTGGTATCTGTCTGCTTTTGCAGGGTTCTCGGGGAATCTCTTTTGTTGATCGGGAACCAGGATTCATTACCAGAATTCTCGTGTTTGATCGAAATTCGCGACGATTGTCCTGAAACGACCGATTCGGGTCTTCGGGAGCCGATTTTTCCCAGTTTTTGCCTGCTGGAGGTAGTTCTGACAACTTTTAGTCTGCTTGGGGTAAAACCTCATAGATCTTGATTGGAATGGGCCATCGGGGCTGATCGGGGCCAAAAACGGGCTGAAAAAGGCCAAAACGGGGCGAAACGGAGCAAAACGGAGCAACGCGGGGCCCACGGGGAGCAGTGCCGCGGTTGCACTGGGCCACTGCCGCGGCGGCAGTTGGCCAGTGCCGCGGCGGCACTGGGTGGCCGGACTTCATCTTCTTATATTTCGGGTTTTTGAGCTCCTGAAGCTCATTCTTGGCCACTTTGAGGTGTTTTTGAAGCCAAAATTCATCAAAACGCAGCTTGTGCGCGCTCAGGTGAGTAATCTTTCCCCGTAGTTGGATTTTTGATTGGTGTTTTGGTTTGCCCAAATTTTCAAGAAGAAAATTTTGAATGTGACTTCCATTTTTCTTGTAGATCCATGGCTTCGAGCTCAAGGAGACCGTCTAAGAAGGCCAAAGGACGGATGAAGGCCGAGATGCACACCCCGGACGTGATTTTACGGGACCCCCAACACCATCTTTCGGCCGCGGCTCTAGCGAGCTTGGTATGTGAAACTTTCGACATTTTAGGACTACTTTTATGTACTATGCTAGTTTTGTGAGCCGTAGCGTACACTTAGAGACTGTTAGAAGTACAACTTGTGCTCAAATGTTGATTTTGTGAATTTTGCTCTCGGGTCGTGAATAGTGATTTTGTGCATCTTTTGTCGCCTTTGTTGTGTGTAGGTGCCGGAAGTGGCCTTGAAAGGCCATGGTAGCCTTGCCCATGCTTTCTTATGGTATACCCAGCTTTCGCCCACCGTTTAAGAGGATGGTTGATGATGCCGGGTTCGGAGGCTTCGTCCGCTTGGTTTCGAAAAGTAGCAATGATCTGGCTCACTTCTATGCACTGGCCGAGAGGTGGTGGGACACTACCAACACTTTCCACCTGCCGTTCGGAGAGATGACTATGACGCCTTTTGATTTCTCCATGATCACGGGCTTGAGGGTCGGCGGGAAGCGCCTGGTTCTGGACTATTTTTATGAGATTGACCCGGAGGCGGTGGAGATGTTGATTGGGGCTGTTCCCCCTAACCTGGAGAGGCATTGGTTCCCCTGCGGCTGGCTTTACCGGGCCTATGGTAGAGGTAATCACAATCTGAACAATTCCCAGCTTTTGAGGGTTTACCTTCTGTATGTCCTCGGGTGCTCCATCTTTGCGACAAGGAACGACCGGGTGAGCTTGAGGCTCCTTTCTTGCCTGGCGACCATTGATGAGATCCCCTCCTACAACTGGGGCGGTGCTGCCCTGGCCCATCTCTACAAGCATATGGGGGAGGTCTCTCGGGGCGATGTTAAATCTACTGGGGGATTCTGGCGAGCTTGGGAGGTATGCACTGCTTCTTCTTTTATTTTCCGTCTCTTTGATTTTCATACCTGTTCTGATTTCTCCTCTGTCTGTGCAGCTTTGGAGTTTTGAATACTTGAAGATGTTGGCTCCCTCCCCAGCAGACGAGTCAGGCGAGGATGAGGATGGTATGGCTCCTGTGCCTCTATTCCCACGAGGCTTGAGATGGCGGAGGGACGTTGTTGGGGTGAAGAGCGGGGCCCATCGGATTGTTTTGCTTCGGAACTTCTTAACTGGGTTGACAGCCTCTAGTGTTGATTGGACGCCTTGGGAGGGCGTCGCTTATGCCGCCACTGAGGAGATACAAGCGGTTAAATCTCTTACCTCTTGCCGCCTTCTGCTGGAGAGTACTGAGTGCAGGCAGTGGTTCCTTGGTGAGCGGGTGTCTCGGCAGGTGGTTGGTGGTTCCCAGTATCGCGTCCCTCATGATCGTCCTGTGATGGATGCTAGTGACCTTTCTGGAGATGCTCTGCTGGCGGCTTTAGCTGGCACCGATGTTTGGGACCATTTTCTTTCTGAGACCGGTTATGAGGCTTACCGTGGCCGTTTCCTGATGCCTAACTTCCCACTCCTGGAGGTGAGTTCTTTTTGTATTTTTTTTGTTTATATTCATTGTCCATGTTTTTGATTTATCTTTTCCTAACTTATTCTGTGCCTTTAGCTTCGCGAGATGTACAGGAGACAGGCTCCTCAGGCTCCCGACCCTATCCCTCCTTGGGATTGGACTGTCAATGTTCTAGGCGCTGATGGCACTCCCCAAATGATGGAGGTGCCGCGAGTTACATGTGGGTACCCTACTCAGCCAGCGGGCGTCCTCAACGTTCCTTGGAGTTACGCTGAGGAGGGTCACGCCTTGGCGGCTAGCCTACGGTCCCTGGTCCTTACACGAGACCACCGGGTATGTCTCTAATTTTGCACTTTCTTAAGGTTACAAGGTTCTAACCTTGGATTTTTTATTTTGACAGATGGATGGTATGCGGCAATTTGCCGCCAATCAGATGGCGTCCTTGGTAAGTCTCTGACTCGACTCTGTTTTTGTACTTTTTGTTGTTCCCTTACTGATTGCCCTCATTTTTATTTGTGTGTGCAGTACCGTGGAGGCGGGGCTGGCTCATCGAGGACAGGTCCAAGATGCAGAGGTGGCAGGAGGAGGCCGTCGCCGACATACACTCCGGGCGGTCCGACGGAGGACGAAGAAGAGGAGGACTGAGGCTTCCCAAGCGGGAATTATTATTTTTATTTTCTTTTTCTGTTTTCGATTGGGTTGTACTGAGGATATGATTATTCGGATAGTGTAGGACGATGTGTAGCACAATTTGTGACCTTTTGACAGAGTATTATGATGTTTTGCCTCCTAGGCCGGATATCTTCCGGTTTAGAGGCGCAGTTGTGTGCTTGTTGATATATGTGCACTGTGATTGCTGGATGTTACTGCGATGGGCAGTTTTGTGATAGTGAGTGTTTTTGCCTTGCAGGTGGGATAGTCCGTGAAACGGGGAGGTGCTGCCGAAATTTTGAATTTTGCTAGAGCCGTGACAGAAAATATGGCTTTGTATGATCCTGCTCATCTCACAGCTTGGCTGAACATTACGGATGGCGTGGAGCGGATCAACCTCTTTAGCTACGGCTTGACCGAGCTGTTTTCTCTTCGCCAGATGACCCTGAATACAGAGTTCTTGCGTGCTGCCATTGCTCACTGGGACCCAGTGAACCATGTCTTCAACTTCAACGGCCTGGAAATATGCCCCATGCTTGAGGAGTTCTGCGCTATTCTCGGCTATGATTCTGACTCCGACTTGATTCTCCCTTCTGCTGATACCCTCAGCCCTACGCGAGCCTTGGCTGAATACCTGAATTGCTCTGTCACTATTTCCCGCTGGCTGATTCAAGGTGAGGTTCTCAACATTGCTTCTATTATTGCCCGGTATGCCAGTCCTGGGAATCCCAGCATGTATGATGCTTCCCGTGGGGCCGCTTTGATATTGTGCATGACTTCGCACTTCCTGTTCTCGAGCACTTCCGTTGACTTGGTGCATGTGTGCCTCGGGCTGAAACTTAGCAGGAATCCCATGGCCATGGTTCTAGCTGAAACTCTGAACGGTTTGGATAATGCCTTCAACCAAGGGACTCCTCTTCTTTCTGGGGCGCCTTTGGTGTTACAGGCTTGGCTTTACGAGCGCCTTCAGCTGTGGACAGGACGTATACCACCAGTTTACTTTTGTCGAGTCGTGCTTCATTCTCACTATACCTTTGCCGATTGGGTGGGCATGATGAGCACCTTATCTGAGGCTGACATTTGCTGGATCGTGAGGCGTTGGGGCCTCTATGCTATTACCACGAGCCTCAGGGGTCACCAGAGAGTGTGGTTGATGGGTCTGAGAGAGACTTCTTTCTATCATCCTCGTCGTTTGGCCCGACAGTATGGACAGGTTCAGGAGGTTCCCCGGGGGTTTACTGAGAGGGTCTTTGCTTCCAGGATCAGAGCTACCACTATTGCTGCTTTTATTGATGGTTGGACTGACCGAGTAAAGGCCTACTTCTAAAGACCTTTGAAGAAATAAAAGACACTAAGACAAAACTAGTCCTGACTGATTTTGCTCATTCCTCCAAGTGTCTTTGAACATGTGGTTGCTTTTTGAAAGACTTTTTTATTTCTTTGATTATTTTTGCTTATGTAATATTCAAAGTTTGTTTATCGGTGAACCTTGGTTATTTTGGGAATCTCATTTTATGCATTTTAGCTTTCTGAAAACATGTTGTAACTTGAGATTTCAATTAGTTGTTGCTTTTGGTACTTGCTTGAGCATGCTGGGGTTGTTAGAGGCAAACGAGGCGGGTAGCCGAAGTTTGCCCCTAGTTTGGGATATATATGGTTGTGAGGCAAACGAGGTAGATGACCGACGTTTGCCCCTAGTTCAGAAGAGGTTCAGGCAAACGAGGCGAGTGGCCGAAGTTTGCCCCTAGTGTGGAGGGTGGTTTTTGGGTTATGGTAAGGACCGCGACTTTATTTTTCTCACGTGCTCATAATTTTTGCCTAGGCACCAAGGAGGTGACCTAGCGAGCTATTTTCTCTCTTTTGTTATTGCTCACTTTGGATTTAGCTCTAATTTTTGCCTAGGCGTCCTTTCGGATTTTCAACCTAGCGAGCCATCCTTCTTTTTCTTTTTGAAAGTCTGCCTACGTACCCCCGAGCGGGGATCAGGTCCAACGTAGTTTGGGCCAAGGTTTTGAAAGGAAAGGTTATTTTTGTTGGTGGAGCGACCGAACCGATGTGGTTGCCTACGTATCCCCGAATGGGAATCAGGTCGTGCGTAGTTCAGGGCAAGGCTTGAAAGGAATGGTTTAGGAGATGGTCAAGCATAGTACTTTTTGAGGCGATCTATGTTGATCGGTTCTTTGAATTCGACACCATCGAGGTCCATGAGATAAGTTGCTCCTCCGGAAAGAACAGTCTTGACGATATAAGGGCCGACCCATTTTGGCTTAAACTTCCCACGGGGATCAAAGATCGGAGCTCGCAACTCTTTAAGGACAAGGTCGCCCTTGACAATCTTCCTTGGACGAACCCTTTTGTTGAAAGCACGGGCTATTCTCTTCTGATAGATTCGGACATGGTCGACCGCCGCTAGACGCTTTTCATCTATGAGGGCCAATTCTTCATACCTTTCTCTCAACCAATCTGATTCCGAAATTTCACACTCTGCCATCAAGCGTAGGGATGGTAATTCAATCTCCACCGGAAGTACCGCTTCCATCCCATACACTAGTGAGTAAGGAGTCGCTCCTGTGGACGTTCTTATCGATGTTCTGTATCCCCAAAGTGCAAATGGTAGCTTTTCATGCCAGTCTTTGTAGGTATCAGTTGATTTTTGCAGTATGGCCTTGACATTCTTATTCGCAGCTTCGACTGCCCCATTGGTCTGTGGTCGGTATGGCGACGACTTGTGATAGGTGATTTTGTATTCCTCGAACAGATCCCTGACTTCTGCCTTGAAATGACTTCCGTTATCCGAAATAATCTCATGAGGAACTCCATAACGGCAGATGAGATTTCTCTTGATGAATTTGGCCACTTCCTTGGCCCCCAACTTGGTGTAAGATGCAGCTTCTACCCATTTTGTGAAGTAGTCTATGGCCACCAGAATATACCGATTTCCATTTGAGGCCTTCGGAACGATTTCACCAATAATATCGATTCCCCAGGTGGAGAATGGCCAAGGCGAGGTCATGCTGTATAGAAGAGATGGCGGCACGTGCATCATGTTTGCATGGATCTGGCACTTGTGACACCTTCTCACGTACTCACAACAATCTTTTTCCAATGTTGTCCAGTAGTATCCTTGTCTCACAATTTTCTTGGCCAGCATGTGGCCGTTCATGTGTGGGCCGCATACCCCTTCGTGTATTTCTTCCATCATTCTTCTGGAGCTCTTCCCAAACAAGCAAGTCAGGTTGTGACCGTTGTATCCTTTCTTCAGCAGTTTCCCGCTGCAAATGATGAATTGCGCTGCGAATCTTCGAATTGCCCTTTTGTCTCTCTCGGTGGATTCTTGGGGGAACGTCCCCTTTTCTATGAAATCCCAGACATCCTGATACCATGGCGCTTCATTCTCTTCTTCTTCGACTGTGGCGATTATGTTGAACGAAGGCTCGTACCTCTGCTCAATTACCAAAGGCATCATCCTGACTCCCACAGGAATTTTGATCATCGAAGCTAGAGTAGCCAAGGAATCTGCCAGTTGGTTCTCTTCCCTAGGCAAGTAGAGGAATGTGACGTTCTGAAAACGCCTCTTGAGTTGGTCGAGATGATCGTGATAGGGCTTCAACCTTTCTTCTTTTACTTTCCATTCTCCTCTGGCTTGTGATATGATGAGGTTTGAATCCCCGAAGACATCCAACCTCCGAACTTTCAGCTCTAAGGCTGATTCCATTCCCAGAATGCATGCTTCGTACTCAGCAGTGTTGTTGGTGGAGTTATAATTGAGCTTGACTGCCAACGGAGTGTGGTCCCCGCTTGGTGATACGAGAATCATCCCTACTCCGTATCCCTTCATGTTGGCTGCTCCATCGAAGTACAACTTCCACTGTTCTTCCTTGATTTCCATGATGCTCTCGTCTGGAAACGGAAAGTCCCCACTTTCTTCGGAGTCAATGGCATGTTCTGCGAGATGCTCAGCTACGGTTCTCCCTTTTACCGACTTGCTCGTAACATACTTGATATCGAATTCGGATAATAGAAGTAACCAACGGGATATACGACCGGTCAGGGCGGGTTTTTCGAGAAGGTATTTTAGAGGATCCATGCGGGATATGAGCACAACCGGAAAGGCCAGCATGTAGTGCCTTAGTTGGCGAGTGCACCAAACCAAGGCCCAACATGTTTTTTCGAGGGTAGAATAATTGAGCTCATACCCAGTCATCCTCTTGCTGAGGTAATATATGGCTTTTTCGGAGTGGCTTTCTTCTCCTTCTTGGGCTAGCATGCAACCCATGGCATTTTCGGAGACAGACAGGTAAAGGAATAAGGGCTTATGAGGAGTGGGTGGTGAAAGGACAGGTGGATTTTGAAGGTAGGCTTTTATTTTGTCGAAAGCGGCTTGGCATTGGTCATCCCACTGGAACTTCTCCCCTTTTCTCAACAATCGGAACAGAGGATCGCATGTAGCTGTGAGTTTAGAAATGAAACGGCTGATGAACTGGATTCTTCCGAGGAACCCTCTTACCTCTTTTTCATTCCGTAGTGGTGTCATTTCGAGGATTGCCTTGATCTTAGAGGGGTCCACCTCTATTCCCCTTTGTGTGATGAGAAAACCCAGGAGCTTACCGGAGGTTACACCGAAAGTGCATTTCTTTGGATTCAGCCTCATCTTGTATTTGCGCAACCTTTCGAAGAACTTTTCCAGCGCTACCAGGTGCCCTTCTCTATCCTTGGATTTTACAATCATGTCGTCTACATATACTTCTACCTCTTTGTGAATCATATCATGCAGCAGAGTGGTGGCAGCTCTTTGGTACGTTGCCCCCGCATTCTTGAGCCCAAAGGGCATTACTCTATAACAGTAGGTTCCCCAAGGGGTGGTGAATGTCGTCTTTTCCCGATCTTCTGGCGCCATTAGAATCTGATTATACCCTGAGAAGCCATCCATGAAAGATAGTAGCTCATGTCCTGCGGTGTTATCTACCAAATCGTCAATGTGAGGAAGCGGGAAGTCATCCTTGGGACTGGCCTTGTTCAGATCACGAAAGTCGACGCACACACGAACTTTTCCATCCTTCTTCGGGACTGGCACGATATTGGCAACCCATTCTGGGTATTCGGTGACAATGATGAACCCTGCCTTGAACTGCTTCTCCACCTCTTCTTTAACCTTGAGTGCCCATTCCGGTCTCATGCGCCTCAGTTTCTGCTTGACAGGTTTAGAATTAGGGAGGAGAGGAATATGATGTTGGACGATGTCGGGATCGACCCCAGGCATGTCTTCGTAAGACCAAGCAAAAACATCTTTGAACTCTTTTAGCAAGAGGGTTAATTTTTCTTTTTCTTCTTTATTAAGGGTTGAGCCAATTTGCACAATCTGTGGATTATCTATTTCACCTAAGTTAACTGATAAAGTCTCTTCGATTATTTTATAAGCAGGTGATTTTTCAATTAGTTGCTTTAGTTCGATTGGGAGATCCTCGGAGGGATCTGTGCATTCACAAGTGTCAGACACAGAGGAGTAAGCAGAATCGTCTTTCATTTCATTCATGACAGGTGAAGTGATTACATTGGATAGTGGTGGGCTTACAGCAGCCGACTCCAGTACAGACTCGATAACCGGTAGTACAGACTTTGGGGGAATAGGGGATTGGGAGACACAGACAGATGACTCTACAGCCTGGTTGCTCAGACCCTCCTCAGTTGGCTTGATCTGATCATCTTGGCTCTTGGCCCTCTTTTCTTCCTCCTCCTCAGTGGATTCCTCCCACATCTTCTTGATCGCCTCAGTGTCAAGGTATTTTAACCAGTCTTCCTCTGGGGTCTTTTCAACTTCTTCGGGGTAGAACGGGTCTTGATATGGGGGCCTCTTGCAGTCAGCGAAGATTTCAAGCCCGGGGTGCCTTCTCCCAGTGGTTCGATGGATCCATGGTTCAGGGAACCCGAAGTAAGGGAAATCATCCCCTTCCTTGACGAATTGTCCATTTAAAGTCTTGCGGTATGGCGGGAGACCCTTCACCCTCTTCTTCCATGGCCTTTGTAGCTCGACGTCCTCATCAGTGGGCTTGTACCCCAACCCGAAAGTGCCTTGTTGCCCTTTGATCTGTGGGAAATCCCGAATCCCTTGCTGGCGTCGACCCAACCCCATTCCGGGGAAGTAGTTCATCTTGCGGACAATGTTGACGACTGCGGAGTGGACCTCAGGGAATCGGTCTTCGTCTTCGATCACATGAACTTCTTGCATGAAGAATCCTCCGATTTCTCCTTCTTCCAGCTCAGGTATTTGGACTTCAAAAATGGGAGCGTAATTTGGGAAAGCCTCATTACCCCAACTATTACCGAGGATGATCTTTACCTCCCTCTCATGAATGTACTTGATCATTTGATGCACAGTGGATGATACAGCTTTGTTGGCGTGAAGCCAGGGTCTTCCAATTAGCAGATTGAACGAGGCAGGTATGTCCATGACTTGAAAAATCTCGGTGCTCACCAAAGATCCTACCCGGATTTGGAGAGAAACAGTTCCCATCACATTTCTTCTAGTGTTGTCATAGGCTCTCACGGATTGCACAGATGGCGTAATGTCGAGGATACTGACCCCCAAAGCAGTGGCAGTTCTTAAGGCACAAACATTCAAAGCAGAACCTGTATCGACTAGACAAAACGGTACCTGTTGCTCCTTACATCCCACAGTAATGTATAACGCCTTGTTATGCGCGGATCCCTCTGGCGGCAGGTCCTCATCGGAGAATGTAATGATGGGGTCGGGGGTAAGTGCACCCAAGAAAGCTACCATGTCCTCCGGCGCGGCGTCGATGGGGACTTCAATCCCAGCCAAGGCATTTAACACGGCTTGCCTGTGCTTATAGGATGTCACCATAATATCCCACATCGAGAGATGCGCTTGGGTTTTCTTTAGCTGCTTGATCAGCTCATTGTCTTCTTCGATGACCTCATCCATCTTGCCCTTCCCCTTGTCTTTAACTGGACCTTTTTCGATGGCTTCGGTGGCAGGCTGTGGAGGCTGATAATGGCGGCCTGACCTGGTTAGGTGATCAATCTCAGCAGGAGTAGGCCCTTCTACAGTCCCATCCTTTTTAAACCAATCACAATCCGTTCCCACAAATGGCTTTTCTGGCTCGTTCCAGATGGAAGCATCACTCTCGTCGTTAGGGTCATACCATTTGAGGTCTACCGCCCCTAGGTCATGCTCTTCCAGGAAGAACAAGTCCTGCTCGTCGTCAAGATGCTACTGCCATTCGTCATTCTCCCCTCCGATCAGATGAATCCCCTCAGAATCCGGGATGTCAATGCAAAGCAAGGGTTGTCCTAGGGGGTGATATAAGTAGCAGGGTTGAAGGGTACGGGACTGGACTCAATGAGGTTGACATTTTGGTGGTTTGGTAGGGGATTTTGGGTGATATGAGGCTGCTTTGGTGGTGGCTCGATGATATTCTGGTCGATGAGGTCTTGGATGTCGTGGCGGAGGCGCATGCAATCATCAGTGTTATGGCCGGGGGCTTGGTGGTAAGTACATCGCTTGGACATATCGCAGTTAGGCGGGAGCGGGGTATTTCGAGGCTGGAGTAATTGGAGATGGCCTTTTTTGAGGAGGCGATCTAGGGCTGAGGAGAGAGAGATTTCTAGCTTGGCAAAATTGCGAGGGGGCTTTTTCTGGAAAGGGCGGTTGGAGGGATTTGCCTGGTTGGAGGGTTGGTATGGCCTTGGAGGATATGCCATGGGTTGGCCGCTAAGGGCATTGACATCCGGGGGATTCCGGGAGTAGTTGGGCCTTCTGGGCTGACTCGGAGGGTCTTCCTTTTTGATCTTCCCCTCCCTGATAGCATCTTCGATTCGGGTTCCGACTTCAAACAACTCCTCAAAGGTGGAGATGGACTGGTAGAATAATTTCTCATGATAGAGCGGCTGCAGATTCCGGATGAGCATCCTTACCTGTTCTTTCTCGATTGGCCGGTGGGTCATTTGGGCTACCTTGTTCCTCCATCTGCTCAGAAATGCAGCGAAGGATTCATTGTTGCTTTGCCGGGTTGTTTCCAAATCCCTGACGGTGACGTCCAGCTCTTGATTGTAAGAGTAATGATCGACGAAGACTCGAACAATGTCCTCCCAGGCCCGGGTTTTGGAGGCTTCCAAGGTTAGGAACCACGATAGTGCAGATTTTGCCAGAGTTTGCGGGAATAGCATTGCAATGTGCTCGTGGGTGCAACCCATGGACTGGAAGATACTCATACATAGCTTCACGTGGCTTTCGGGTTTCCCGTTCCATCAAAGCGATCGATGGCAGGCATTTTGAAATTCTCTGGCAGTTTCAGCTTGACAGGCTCGAAGAGGCCTTCCAGATCTAACATGTAATCGTCGATACCCTTGCTTTTCCTGAGTACGTTTTCCAGTTTATCGACCTTGTCCAATTTTTCTTGGAGCTTCTTCTCATACGTAAGCGGTGGGGCCCCTTGAAACCAGTTTTCCTCCCCATTATTCTCATGTAGAGGAGGTTCAAACCCTGGTGGCGGAAACTCGGGCGGAGGTCGCGGCTGTTGCTGCTTCAGTTCTTCCATGAATTTTAGGACTTGGGCTAGACTGTCTGATTGTTGGCTTATAGTCGCTCCCAATTCAGTAACCTTGTTTTCCAACTCTTCCCTATTCATGCTGACGTAAGCTGTCGGACTGATTCTGATTAACCGATTATCCGAACTTCTGATCCACGAATAAGACCCTGACTGCTGACCTTGGGAATCTATACTGACCTGACAGATTTTGAAAGGGCTATATTAGATCTTTGACAGTGGCGACTCTAGGCAGACAAAGATAGTGATGTGGACCGACTCGAAACAGTGTGTGCAAATTGATGGGGAATGGTGCATGCAAATGGGACAAACATGCGGATGTAAGCCCTAATCTATATGATGCTCCTATTTCTAACAGATAGCAGCTAAACAAATAAGGTCCTAGCCATACAGAGTGTGCTAACCTTACTTTCTAGTATGATCACCAAGGGATAACATGGATTTCCAAGATACTTCGGAAATTTTGGACAGAGTTTCTGTGGGAAACTGGTCAATATGGTTATTTCTGGGATATTTGGACAGAGTTTCTGGGGGAAACTGGTTAATGTGGTTATATCTGGGATATTTGGACAGAGTTTCTGGGGAAACTGGTTAATATGGTTATATCTGGGATATTTGGACAGAGTTTCTGGGAAAACTGGTTAATATGGTTATATCTGGGATATCTGGACAGAGTTTCTGGGGAAACTGGTTAATATGGTTATATCTGGGATATCTGGACAGAGTTTCTGGGGAAACTGGTTAATGTGGTTATATCTGGGATATCTGGACAGAGTTTCTGGGGAAACTGGTAAGTACGGTTATAGTGATCATACTTTCTAGCAGGTTTTCATACTCCTATGTCTCAAGACCAACAAACAAGGCTTGCGGTGTATATCTTTGCGAGCATGGAGCAGACATCCTTGTCATGATGCCTAGGCAGGTCAACTCAATGTGACCACATGTGAGTGATTGCCTTGGGAATCATAAGAAAGAGGTTCTGTTCTATGTCACATAAGCGTCTACATCGCTCAGGTAATCCCATCAGGGCATACAGCAGTTATATCATGTTGTCCTATCTGAAAAGATAAATGACCAGTCCTATGAAAGGTTCTACAGGAATCTATATGCAAAGGCTAGGTTTAGTCAAAGAGGGTCCGTTGACGAGAGTTCCAATATACCGTCAGGGAGACAGTACGGAGGTTTTTACTCTTTTTGATATACCTTGGAAGGTACAGTATCAACGGTGACTTGTGCCCTGGTACAGCAAGACCTGAACAATGTCAGCGCCGCGTTTCAGACACAGTCGGAGGGGGGAAATGCAAGAGTGCAATGTGGTGAACCAAACACAGTAAAAAAGATGATTTTAAGGATGCTTCTTATGAGTCAAACCTCTGTATTATTTTGTTTTAAAATAAAAATCCCCAGCAGAGTCGCCAGATTGTGGACACGCGGAATCAGACCACTTCTCTTGTTTGAGATTGTTTTGAAATTGATTTGAATCAAAGAAAGAAAATAGGTCTGTTGAAAACAGATACAGAGTCGCCACTTGGTCTTTAAGGAACCAAGAAACCTAATTTTGACTCACCCAAGCGGATAAGGGCACCGGCCCTTCATAACCAAAGAACTTGGTTCGGGGTTTTGGTACGAGAGAGGAAGGAGCCTTTGTCGCGACTAAAACACCCTCAACTCGCCCCGTCTTTCGACGGGCCTCAATTAGCATCCAAATAATCATCTTATACTATGTTTGGTTCGACAATTAATACTATTGTAGTATATTACATCACATAAGAAAACTTGAAATTGGAAGATCAAAAGATAAGATATCATTCATAAGATCTAAGCCAAATATCATGCGATGTAAAGTGAAAGATCACACAAATAAACCTAGGAAAGATCGTCTAATCATGTATCAAATAATCAAGACTTCCTAATCTAAAGGGGGACATGAATTGTTATTGAAACAAGTAAGCAAAGAAATCAAAATATGCTTAGCAAGGCTAGAATGATGCATGTTATTCTTTGATAAAAGAAGACCTCTCAATCCCCGGGACGGATGAGAAAGGATGAATAGATCAAGGGGAAGCATGAACGAGTGATCGAGTTCATTCCTTATAATCTCCTTAGATTAAGAGTTACAAAAACCCCAAATCTTGCATGAATGCAATGTATGTATCTAAAAATGTGCAAAGGTTGTAGTGTGTTTTGTGTACATGGATTTCTAGAATGGCTTAGAAGTCTAAAATGGGCAAGAATGAATGAATGAAATCAACATGGGATATATACAAATGTAGTATGAACCACTTCCTAAGATATGAACTAATTTGGAATGCATATAAGCCTCAAATCAAAGAATGAAAGTTAAAGTGTACTTGCTGTGAATAGTAGACAGAACAGTAGCATGATCTTTTGGAATTTGAAAAGAGGGGTTAGGAATGTTTTCAATGCATGATTTTTTATGGAGATGTTCCTTATTGTGTCTAGAACACAACCCAAAAGGCCAATCTTGAATAGCTATCACAGATTGAGAGAAATTACATAAACAATAGAGGTCACTCAGAAACAGAGTTCGTACTGTCGTCTGAAATGTTAGAAAATCTTAGAAAATGAAAAAGAATGATCTAGAGGCCCATTTTATACAGAAAGTTTCCTAAGACATTGAATTTGAAGGGAAAAATAAGTTAGGACTACCCCTTTTGGAAACGTTTTCTGGAAAAGAGGTCGTAAGTTGACCTAGCTGCTGTGACAGCAAAAACAGAATGTTTGGAAGGAATGTTGGGACCCAAATGGACCATTTCCAAGTACTTCCAAGTCAAACCAAAAATCATGGGTGTTCTCCAATGAGTTAGGAAGACTTTCCAAGTGGCCTTGTATCCATATGTTGAGTATTGAGTTCTAGAAAAATCTTTGAACTCAACTCACTCACTGTTTTGACTCACTGTTTTGAAGATTTTGGAGAAAACAAAGTTTTGTTTCTTGAAACCAAATGAGAGGGATTGAGAGGGGTTTTGAAATAGATGCTTTGAAAACATGTTTTCAACACTCAATAAGGATCATAGCCACTTAGAATACCTACATCAAACTCATCATTTAAGAACCTCCAAAATTGTTGGAGAGATTTATTTTATTTTTTGGGCATAACTTCAATACATTCCAAGAATACCTTGGAAGTATTGAGGTTATGATCATCATCTATCAAACATGTTTTTGAGGTCAAGAGCTACTATCCATAAGGATTCACTCACCCCAAACTTCATGTCATCACTTAGATGATGATGAACTAGTAAGTAAATAAAGAAAAGAAAAAGAAATGAGATAAGGAGAGATGAACATATATATAATCAAGCAAGTAGATGATAATCAATAGATGATATTCATGAAGCATGAGACTTGTAGATTGGTGTATCACTCATATGTAATGACACTAGACATGGAAGAAGCTTCCACACTCTTGAATGCTCACTAAAATGGTGGTTGGGGAGTATTGAATGTTGAAGTAAATGGAAGTAATGAAGTAAAAACAAAGTTAGAACTCACTTTTGTTTTGAAAAATCAAAGAAGAAAGCTTCTTTTCTCTCCACTCTAACCTTATCTCTACACTTTCTCTCTCAAACTTTCTCTAAACTTGTATTTGACTCCCCCCAAAATGAGGAGTAATGGGGTGTTTATATAGGCCAACTTGGGGTGTTTTTGGGATTTAGAAAGTACTTCCATTGGTCCCAAACATCTGAAATCATGAAACTACGTCGTTTTGGATTTTAATTAATCAAAATGGGACCACAAAAGTATATACAAAAACTTACTATTCTGGAGGGGAGTGCCGCGGCGGCACTGGGCCACTGCCGCGGCGGCAGTGGGCCAGTACCGCGGCGGCACTGCTCCTCCCTTCGTCTGGATAATGCTGTTTAGGCCCCCCGAAGTTCCGGTATTCGCGAAAAGGCCCTATTTTGTCCGAAATTCACAGAAAATGCGTACGAACTCCAAATCGAGGTTGTGATATACCGTTGGAAAGGTAATGGAGTCTACTTTACATAAAAAATGGTTCGGGGATAGGTCACTTTGAAAAGTTTTGCGGTATTCGCGATAAAAACCGATTTGATCGCCTTTTTCGCCTTTGGAAATTCATAATGAATTCGTTTTAAATCCAGAAATTATGTGCGATATACCGTTGGAAAGCTATTGACCTCTAGTATCTAGTATCCATGAAAAATATTTGAAATTTGTTTCGGTGCCCCGATTCCAAAGTCAAATCCTGGTCAAACCGGTCAAACCTGGGATTCCCGGGAAGTTCTGGGAACCTCTGGGAGCTCCCAGGAGCTGATGTTTTCGCTCGATTTTCTTTTGGAACTTGTTTTAATACTTTTCTCATGATTTAGAATGGTTCTGGTGAATCCAGACAATTTTGGTCAAACTTGGTCAAACTTGGTCAAACTCTGGTCAAACTTGGTCAAACCTTGGTCAAACCGGTCAACGGGGACTTTCGGGGAACTTCCGGGACTTGCGGGGGTCTCTGGGAGCTGACGATTTCATCCAGTTTTACTTAAAAACTCATTTTATCACTTTTCTTACGACGTAGCATGTTTTCAGAACTTTGGGACCAAATCTGGGAGTTTTCGGGCTTTCAGGGGCATTTTGGTCATTCTGAGCATTCTGAGAGATAGAGCTGACTTCCGAGAGTCCTTTCGAGTCTTTTACGATCATTGCGAACCACCAAGCTATGGGTCTCCTAAATCTGATAGCCGACAAAATGGGGTGTCTACACCTCGATCAAAAATCGCGGCGAAAACCGCGCCCACCGGTGATTGAGAATGAGATTGATGATGATGATACTGAGATATGTGGCCCAGATTACTCTCCTTCTTCTCTCCCACTATCCACGCGAAGACAGTGATGATGGAGAGGGTGTGGGTGATAGCGACGGTGAGGGTGAAGATGGATATGATGATGGTGATAATGAAAAGGATGGGGAGTGAGGGAAAGGGATGGGAAGGAGTTTGGCCTCACTCACCCAAAAATCGCCTAATCCCTCTCTCTCTCTCACTGATTTTTGAAATGAAATGAGAGAGAGGGAGATGAACAGACAATACGTCTGGTGAGGTTGTCAATCGATTGACAATATTGTCAATCGATTGAAAAAGAATTCAAGTCAATCGATTGGTATTTAAACCAATCGATTGCCATTAATTTCATACCAATCGATTGACAATAATGTCAATCGATTGATATTAGAAATTCATGGGAATCCAAATGGTATACATGTAATCACCCCCAACAGTTTAAGAATGCATTTTCAAGATAGAAACAAGACTTTGAGCATTCAAACAGGAATCAAACCCATCAAACACAAAAATAGGAAGAATTTATTCCAAACATCATCAATTCATGGTTCAAAATGGATTATTATCATCCAAAGAGTACAAGATCTAGGTCGAACGACAAACAAATAAAAAGAAAACTAGAAACAAAATTCTGACTTATTCATTTGCCACAGGAGTAGTCAATTTTGCTCAGGTTCAGGGGAAGAAAGGTCTTCTCCTACAGCATAATCCACAAAGTACTCCACGACTTCCCCGTCCGAATTGATTTGAAGGTCTTCCAGAATTTCTTGAACTGCGCACAGCAAATCCCAGGTACTCAAATTGGCGATGGCATCATTAGGGGAATCTGGGCATGAGCTGAAAGTGGAGTAAAAATTGGCCTTTCTTGTTCCCTCTGTTCTGGGGTTCCTGGAGAACGGACCCCATGGTAGAGCAAATGTGGTAGGTAATGCAATGGATTCATCCTACAGCCAATCAAAAAGACAGAATAAGAATAAAAGGAAACAGAAAATAGAGAAGCACACAAAGAAGAGAAAACTACTTTACAACAACACAAGGTTCTCAAATTTCAAGAAGAATAATCAGGATCATCCAGGTGGATGGTCTCTGATTCTGGTTCGAATCTCTCCAAAAATGGTTTTAAACATTGTCCATTGACTTTAAAAACATTACCATTCTTGGGATTAACAATTTATATTGCCCCGTATGGAAACACTTCTTTGACAACAAAGGGTCCTATCCACCTTGACCTCAGCTTCCCGGGAAAGAGATGAAGCTTTGAATCGTAAAGTAACACTTTCTGTCCCGGTTCAAGTTTCTTTCTCAGGATCGATCGGTCATGCCTAGCTTTTAGTTTTGACTTATAAGTTCGAGCACGATCATATGCATCATTCCTGATCTCTTCCAATTCATTGAGTTGTAGTTTCCTCAATGTACCACTTTCATGGATATCAAAATTTAGCAGTCTAGTGGCCCAATATGCCTTATGCTCCAATTCCACAGGCAAATGGCAAGCTTTTCCATAAATCAGTGTGTAGGGAGACATCCCAAGGTTCGTCTTGTACGCCGTCCTGTATGCCCATAGAGCATTAGTTAAACGTGACGACCAATCCTTTCTATTGATGTTCACGGTTTTCTCTAGGATATGTTTGATCTCCCTATTGGCTAGCTCTGCCTGACCATTCGACTGTGGGTGATATGATAGAGCAATCTTATGGTTAACCCCATATTTTTTCATCAATGCCTCAAAAGGCTTATTGCAAAAATGGGTTCCACGATCGCTAATCATGGCCTTCGGTGTTCCGAATCTTGACAAAATATTCTCTTTTAAGAATGAGATCACTGTTCTGTGAACATTTCTCCTTGTCGGAATAGCCTCAACCCATTTAGACACATATTCAACTGCCAAAAGGATATATTGGTAATGAGATGATGGCGGGAATGGTCCCATGAAATCGATGCCCCAGCAATCGAAGATTTCAATAGTAATGATTGGGGTCATCGGCATTTCATTTCTCTTAGACATGCTTCCTAACATCTGGCATCTAGCACATGCTCTACAGAATGCATAATAGTCTTTGAAAACTGTCGGCCAGTAGAAACCACTACTAAACACTTTTTGAGCAGTTTTCTGAGCTGAGAAATGTCCACCGCAGGCCTCTGAGTGGCAGGAAGCTAAAATTTGAGAGATATCTTCCTCGGGGACACATCGCCTAATTACTTGATCCGCACAGTACTTAAACAAGTACGGATCGTCAAAGTAAAACCACCGGGCGATGGATAGAAACCTTTTTCTGTCAGGGGTGGACCAATGAGACGGGGTCTCCCCTGTTGCCAGGTAATTGACAATGTCAGCATACCAGCGCAAACTAGTTGCAGCATAAAGTTGCTCATCTGGGAAAGATTCACTGATCGGAATAGATTGTGAAGAATTGTCTTCAAACGTCAATCGTGAGAGGTGATCGGCTACAACATTCTCCACCCCCTTTTTATCTTTGATAACCAAATCAAATTCTTGGAGCAGGAGAATCCAGCGTATCAATCGCTGTTTTGTATCCTTTTTGGATAGCAGATACTTCAACGCAGCATGATCAGTGAAGCAAATGATCTGCGAACCAATAAGATATTGCCTGAATTTTTCCAATGCGAATACAATCGCCAGCAACTCCTTTTCGGTAGTAGAGTAATTACGTTGAGCTCCATCAAGGGTTCTGCTGGCGTAGTAGATCACAATAGGCTTCTTGTCCTTCCTTTGTCCTAATACAGCTCCGATCGCTGTGTCACTTGCATCACACATCAGCTCAAAAGGAAGACTCCAATCCGGAGATTGCAATATCAGAGCTGTTGTAAGGTGATGTTTGAGTTTATCAAAAGATTCCTGGCACTTGCTATTCCACTCAAATGGTTGGTCCTTAACAAGGAGTTGGCACAGTGGCCTAGATACAGCACTGAAATCTTTAATAAACCTCCGGTAGAAACCGGCGTGACCTAGAAACGATAGTATTTCTTTCACTGTAGTGGGAACAGGAAGATTGGAAATTATATCAATCTTTGCCTTGTCCACCTGTATTCCCTCAGCAGACACGATATGTCCTAAGACAATCCCTTTTGTCACCATAAAGTGACATTTTTCCCAGTTGAGGACCAAATTCTTTTCCTCACATCTTTTCAGGACTTTCTGGAGGTTCTCTAAGCAATCATCAAAGCTGCTTCCAAACACGGAGAAATCGTTCATAAAAACCTCCATAATCTTCTCCACCATATCACTGAAGATGCTCAGCATGCACTGCTGAAAAGTAGCAGGTGCGTTGCACAATCCGAATGGCATCCGGCGATATGCAAATGTTCCAAACGGGCAGGTAAAGTGGTTTTCTCTTGATCAGCAGGATCAATTTCAATTTGGTTATAACCACTATAACCATCCAGGAAACAATAGAATTGGTGACCCGCTACCCTTTCAAGCATTTGATCCATAAAGGGCAATGGAAAATGATCTTTCCGAGTTACCGCATTCAACCTTCGATAGTCAATACACATGCGCCAGCTTGTGGTTACACGTGTGGGTACCAATTCTCCTGCTTTATTTTCTACTACTGTAATGCCAGCTTTCTTCGGCACTACTTGAGTCAGACTCACCTAAGGACTATCCGAAATTGGATAAATAACCCCAACATCCAGCAACTTCAAAACTTCCTTCTTCACCACCTCTTGCATGTTTGGGTTAAGACGCCTTTGCATTTGACGACAAGGTTTGGCATCTTCCTCAAGGTAAATCCTGTGGGTGCATATGGATGGACTAATTCCTCTTAAATCAGCAACGGTCCATCCTAACGCACTCCTATGTTGCTTAAGCAACTGTATCAGTTTGCTTTCCTGTTCGTGATTTAAAATAGATGAAATTATTACAGGAAAGGTCTTCTCTTCTCCCAGGAATACATATTTCAATTCTTTTGGGAGCTCTTTCAGTTCCAACTCTGGAAATTGCAGGTTTAACGGTACAGCCAACTTGGTCTTTGGCGGTAGCTGCTCATATTGAGCCGTCCACATTGTTCTTGAAACTTCCTCTTCAACAACCTCCAATATAGAACATATCTGACTCATCCTTTCATCTTGTGGAGTGTATCTATCCAATTCATAACATGAGTTAGTCATAATGGACTCCACAGGATCAGAGTGAGCAGTTGAATCAAAGCAATCTTGAATTACTGCTTCTACCCAATTCACCTCCTCTTCCTCATCATCAAAATCTTCAATTTTGGGATTTGAAAAGATCTTGATATTTAATGTCATGTTCCCAAAAACAACAGTCATAACTCTACTCCTTACTTTAATCGTCGCATCAATTGTCGCGAGGAAAGGACGTCCAAAGATCATTGGAATCTGAGATTTAGCATTGTAAACTGGTTCAGTGTCCAAAACAACAAAGTCAACAGGAAAGACAAAGGTGTCAATCTGGACTAAGACATCCTCCAGCACTCCTCGCGGATACTTAATTGATCGGTCCGCAAGTTAGAGCGTAATGCGAGTGGGTTTAAGTTCACCCAACCCTAAATGTTGGTAAACAGTATACGGTAAGAGATTAACACTCGATCCTAAATCGAGTAGCGCATTGTTTACTTTCTTCTGACCGATTATACAAGAAACTGTTGGTGTGCCTGGATCCTTGTACTTAGGAGGCAGGTCGTGTTTTAAAATTGCACTCCCCTGGCAGGCCAAGTAAGCACTCTTCTTAACACTTTGCTTCCTTTTTACAGTGCACAAGTCTTTTAGGAACTTGGCATAGGAAGGCACTTGTTTAATTGCGTCAAGGAGTGGGAGATTGATTTTTACCTGTTTGAATAACTCCAGAAACTCCTGACTTTTAGTTTCTTGTTGAGGTTTCTTCAACCTCTGAGGATATGGTGCTGGAAAAGGGCATTTGGTTGCCTCCTCAAGGAGGGGTTCTTTTCCAGGTCTTCTCTTTATTTCATTATCCTCAGGAATTGTTGTTTTGGGCTCAACTGTTTCGCCCTCTCTTCCTTCTTCCACCAATTTTTCTTCATTCTCTACCTCTTCTTCATCACTAACTACAGGTTGTGAGGGCAAAGAGATTTTCTCAATTTCTTTTCCACTTCTCAACACAGTTACCGCCTTGGCCTCCTCATGTGGTCCAGATCCCGAGGGTCCTGTACCAGAGTGTTGGCCTTTAGGATTTGGCTCTGGTTGTGCAGGGAACATGGTTCGTTCTCGATCACTTTGTTGGGCAGCTAACCTCTCTACACTTGTGTTGAGTTTACTCATTAGCTGCATCATCTGCTGCATCATGAGTGTATTAGGATCCTCCTGTGCCTTCTTATGAGGTGGCACATAAGTGTTTGATGAGGTTTGGTTATTGCCTCCCTGATTGTAATTGGATTGAGGTGAATGATTTTGATATTGGTTCTGGTGATACCCTTGATTTTGTTGATAAGTAGGAGGAGGTTGGTAACTCTGGTGGTACCCTTGGTTTTGAGGTCGGTATTGGTTTCCTTTATTCGGCTGCCATTGTTCAGATGGGTTCGCTGCAGCAGCACTGTTTCTTTGATCAAAACCAGGATGACTCCACCTATCATTGGGGTTGAAACGACCAGGGGCATTTACAGCATGTACCTCCACTGGACTCTGTTCTTGGTAAACAGGGTATATTTGGCAATGTTGAGAGGTATGCCCCATCTGTAGACAACTCGAACATGATTCTTCAAATGCAGATTATATTACCGGGTCCTTCTTTGCTTCCAAAATTTCCAATTTACGAGCCAGTTGCTCGTATTTTTCCAGTAAGCCATCTTCCGCTTTCAGCTGATAAATACTCTTTTTACTTGAACTTGAACTGGTTTGAGCTCTCGTCACTTGAGTTTCCCATTCTGGTGCGTGTTCGGCTAACCATTCGAAATGAGCTTCTGCTTGGTCAGCATTTTTGCTCATGAACTCACCATCACTCGTAGTTTCTACGAGCTTCTTTGACTTTGGACTTAAGCCATCATAGAAGAAGCTTATTGTTCGCCACTTCTCAAAGCCATGATGTGGGTAGAGCAGTAACAAATCCTTAAAACGCTCCCAGGCTTCAGCGAAAGTTTCTTCCTCTTTTTGATTATACATCTTGATTTGTCTCAAGATGTCTGTCGTTAACCGATTAGGGAAGAACTTTTTGAGAAAGGCTTCATGAATTGATGGCCAAGTCGAAATCGAATTCGGTTTGAGTGACAATAACCATGACTTCGCTTTGTCCTTCAAGGTGAAGGGAAAAAGCTTTAGTCGGATTATATCACTTGGGCAAGTCTGATCTGTGAAAGTGCCACAAACATCTTCGAAATCTCGAATGTGCAAGTACGCCTTCTCTTTATCCATTCCGTGAAATGTGGGTAAAAGTTGAATCATCCCATTACGAAAATGGAATGTACCCGTGTGTGGAGGAATGCGGATACAAGAAGGTGTGGCAGTGCGATCAGGAGCCAAGAGTTCTCGTAGAGGTCGTTGACCGTCATCGATGAGGTCATGCCTATTCTCTCCTTGTTGGCTCTCTGTATCAGACATTGGATTAGAAGTGGATGGAGTGAAAATGGGATTATCAGCACTATGGATGGAATCTTCAAATAGATTTGTAATGAAGGCTTCAGTGGAATCAAAGGACATAGAAGGACACAACAATACGGCTTGTGTTCTGAAGAACAAAAAAAGAAAAAAAAAAAGATAGAAATGGGATAAGAAAAGGTTGGATCAATAGAAAGAATCTGGCCTTTTGTTACCGTCCCCGGCAACGGCGCCAAAAACTTGACACGACTTGAAATGTGTTCTGTGAAGAGTACGTCCAAGTGTAGATGGTCGCGTTGCGTTATAACCGGTAAGACCGGGTCGAATCCCAAAGGACGGAAGATAAAGGTAGAAAACTCTAGATTGATTCCTAAAATGAAATAAAAGATGATTTCTTTTAGATGGGGATTTCTATCAGTCCTATAGAGTAAATAAAAGAAACAAAATAAAGAGAAGCGATAACTTAACTAGATAGAATTAAAAATTATGATATGAAATTAAATATGAAAAGAGTTGGGAACATGCGAGTCCACAAAGTACCAGCCACTGCCATGATTTAACAAAAACGAACAGCTGGGGTTTTATCCTTAGCGTATTCCTTATTTCGAAAATGATTAAGTTAAGCATTCTAGACACTAAGTATGTGAATCTTGCATACCTAGTGGTTCGTTTACCTAACTTATTTATGAAGGACTGAAATAAAAAGTTAATTAAAGCCATGAACAATAACTAACAAATTGAGTATGAAATATTCGATGTGTTTGTTATGAATGTTCATTGAGTTAATTAATCAAAGAGCTCTTATTTCAAAATCAGACTGCAATTTGGACTAGAAAGATCAATTTGGGTTCAATTTCTGAAACAAAAGTACTGGAATACAAAAAGGAGTAAACCCAAGTCATAAACATACCAATCGATTGACATCATGTCAATCGATTGATATGAAATGGCTTTCAATCGATTGATAAGTATATCAATCGATTGACATGGAGTCTATGTCAATCGATTGGATTCTGTATCCAATCGATTGACATTGACTCTTTCACAGAATCATGGCAGAGGGCTGGGAACAATGTTTCTTCACATTATTCCCATCCAAGATTTTACGCAAGCATATTTAGGACTGCAAAAACATAAATAAATTGAACAGTGGGACCTAACATTGAAATGGATTAAAAATTATGAACTAAAATTATTGAAATCAAACTACAACTATAATAAAATTTACAATCAAACAATTCTTAAACAACTGGAGGCAAGAAAGAAACCTTACTTGAAATTGAGTGGAGACTATTAAACTTATCACTAGAATTCAATCAAAAACTGAGAAAAAATGGAGAAATCCCTACAAAACCATACAAAAATGAAGCCAACCCCCACCCTTCTCATTTTCCTACATATATAATGTCAAAATCCCGGGCTAAAGGTGTCCAGGTTCACTTCATAACGGCTGGTCATCGTCTTGATTGCTGAAATCTTGCTCCATTAACACAGACTGTTTCCAGTTTAAGTCAATCGATTGACAAAGATCTCAATCGATTGATAATAGTTTAATCGATTGGTAAAAACACCAATCGATTGATCATGAAAATATGTCAATCGATTGATATGATGTCAATCGATTGGTACCAAGACTCCATCAATTTGTTTCTTGAGTCATTCCTTTCAACTTGTTACTCATTTTAACTTCAGAACATGCATTCAAAGAGCTAAACACAGCAACATACCACGAAAAATACATCATTGTGTAAAGAAACGAATTAAAACACAAGTGCAGGTAACACTAGAGAAATGGGGTTAAATCCAGTCAGTTCTTACTCCTTATCGAGCTAATATTAAGCTAATATCAGCTCTCATCAGTATGGATGACAGTCACACGTTTCGAGGATTTTTATAAATAAATCGTACTTCTATTGATTAAATCATTACTTTCAAAGTTTATTCTTGTCTTAGATCTATTTTGACTGTGATGTGCTCAATGATCTATGCTCGCTGTGCTTGTTTAGATTATTTACATGTGATGGTGCTTTATTGATTTGTGCTATCAAGTATCCGAATAATCCATGCCTAGATTAGATGAATTATGTCACAACCCTAGTTTAGTGTGGGATAATTCATGCTAACCGAAGATGGATTATGTTGGTGCTTGAACCATGATTATTTTCTTGACGGAGGAATTGGGCTTGTAGCTACAATTCCCCATTATCATCCAACTTAATAAGCTAATTGAAAGCATAAATATTCCTATTATGAAGCTAGTGGTGGATTTGCAATCCTAGGTTCCCTTAAACATTCATTAAAACAACTTTAATTGCTTTCCTAATTTAGATTTACTTTTATTGTTTTTAGTTTAATTATAAATCAAATCAAAATCCGTTTTTCATAATTAACTAAAGTTAGGTTTTAAAATTAAGTCGTTGTAGTTAACCAATCCCTGTGGGTTCGACCTTTGCTTTCACACTACAAATCTTTTGAAAAGTAAAGAACACTTTTTATATCTTGATATTGACAACATCAATTCTTGGCGCCGTTGCCGGGGATTGCAAACTACTTCTCTTAGTTTTATAATCATAGTTTAGTTAATTCGTAAATATTAGATTAGTTTTTATTTTTCTTATTTTCTGTTTTTGTTTTTAGTACTAACTTGTTCTTTTATTTTGTAGTCAACGTTTTCGAGTGGAGTAGCTAATTACATCAAAGGAGCTTACGCGAAAAAAAAAAAAAAAAAAAAAAAAGTAAATTGCTTCTTGTGGAATTCGCTTTAAACCACTGTAAGTCAGGGCGCTGTGACGCACTATTTGCATTAGTTTAGGGTGAATTGCACTGCATTAGCTAGGAAACCCGGGGCGCTGGGCTTGACGCGGTCATTGCATTACAGGATAATTTGCATGCATCATAGTAGTTGTATGCCTGTTGCCTATTTGCGTGAGTGCTATTTGTTTCTTTTGTTTAGTTAGTCGTTTTAGTTTCTTTTCCTTTGTTTTAGTTTATGTTAGGTACACGTTCAAATAAACCGGAATTACAACCTTTCGACTCTGAACTTGAACGCACCCTAAGAACTAGTAAGTCCACAACCCAAGCTTCTAGAGCTGGGTTGCAAGACGACGAATCAACTCCGATTCCGTCGTCGTTGTTTGAGGCCGAAATTCAAAGTACCCGTGAACGGTTAAGGAAAACTCGAACTTTTAAAATTGAACCGATTAAAATGGCTGACGGTGGAAATAACAATAACAATCAAAACGACGGTGCTAATATGAATAATCTTAATATACCGCCACCTCCTCCACTTATAAATTATTTTATTCCTACTACTTACATGCCACAAGCCGGTATCGAATTACCAGAGGCGACGACATCTCACTTTGAGATAAAGTCGTCTACCATCTCGCTACTTCCATCCTTCCATGGCCGTCTAAATGAAGACCCTTACCAACACCTAGGAGATTTTCAGGGTATATGCTCTACTTTGAAGATCCAAAACCTGAATAATGATGAGTTAAAACTGCGGCTCTTTCCATTTTCTTTAAGAGACAAAGTGAAGTATTGGCTTCAATCACTTGAGCCAAACACAATAAAAACATGGGAAGCCTTACACACCACATTTTTACAAAAGTTTTTCCCTATTATGCATACAAATAAGATACGAAAATCTATAACTAACTTTGTGATGCAAGATGGGGAGACTCTTTATGACACTTGGGAACAATTTAAAGAATTGTTACGCTCATGCCCACACCATCAGGTTCCCAAGTGGCAATTAGTTCAAGTCTTCTACGAGGGGCTTATTCCCTCTGTTCGGAATACCGTCGATGCCGTTTGTGCGGGAACCTTCCTACACAAAAGCGCCGACGAGGCCTGGAAAATTTTCAAAACTTTGAGGGAGAATTCGATGCACCAAGCGATGTCTGTTCGTCCTGAGGGGTACCTTCAACCTAAGCGAGAGGTGATAGTTGAGTCAAGTCAATCAATTCAAATACAAGAATTAAATAGAAAACTTGAGCGACTTATGCAAATGAACAAAACGTCTGTGGATACCGGGCTTCCACCGCTTTTTGATGTTTTAAAATTTGTTTGATTTTGAATCAAGGAGAGAGAAAAGGTCTGTTGAAAATAGATACAGAGTTTCCACTTGGTCTTTAAGGAACCAAGAAACCTAATTTTGACTCACCCAAATGGATAAAGGGCACCGGCCCTTCATAACCAAAGAACTTGGTTCGGGGTTTTGGTACGAGAGAGGAAGGAGCCTTTGTCGCGACTAAAACACCCTCAACTCGCCCCATCTTTCGACGGGCCTCAATTAGCATCCAAATAATCATCTTATACTATGTATGGTTCGACAAATAATACTACGATAGTATATTACATCACATAAGCAACTTGAAATAGAAGATCTAAAGATAAGATATCATTCATAAGATCTAAGCCAAATATCACACAATGCGAAGTGAAAGATCACACAAATAAACCTAGGAAAAATCGTCTAATCATATATCAATTAATCAAGTTTTCCTAATCTAAAGGGGACATGAATTGTTCTTAAAACAAATAATCAAAATATGCTTAACGAGCTAGTATGATGCATGTTATTCTTTGAGAAAAGAAGATCTCTCAATCCCCGGGACGGATGAGAAAGGATGATTAGATCAAAGGGGAAGCATGAATGTGTGATCAAATTCATTCCTTATAATCTCCTTGGATTAAGAGTTACAAAAACCCCAAATCTTGCATGAATGCAATGTATGTGTCTAAAATGTGCAAAGGTTGTAGTGTGTTTTGTGTACATGGACTTCTAGAATGACTTAGAAGTCTAAAATGTGTATGAATGAATGAATGAAATTAACATGGGATGTGTACAAATGTAGTATGAACTACTTCCTAATATATGAACTAATTTGGAATTCATATAAGCATCAAATCAAAGAATGAAAGTTAAAGTATACTTGCTGTGAATAGTGGACAGAACAGTAGCATGATCTTTTGGAATTTGAAAAGAGGGGTTAGGAATGTTTTCAATGCATGATTTTTTATGGAAATGTTCCTTATTGTGTCTAGAACACAACCCAAAATGCCAATCTTGAATAGCTATCACAGATTGAGAGGAATTATATAAACAATAGGGGTCACTCAGAAACAGAGTTCGTACTGTCGACTGAAATGTTAGAAAATCTTAGAAAATGAAAAAGAATGATCTAGAGGCCCATTTTATACATAGAGTTTCCTAAGACATTGAATTGTAAGGGAAAAATAAGTTAGTACCACCCCTTTTGGAAACGTTTTCTGGAAAATAGGTCGTAAGTTGACCTAGCTGCTGTGACAGCAAAAACAGAATGTTTGGAAGGAATGTTGGGACCCAAATGGACCATTTCCAAGTACTTCCAAGTCAAACCAAAAATCATGGGTGTTCTCCAATGAGTTAGGAAGACTTTCCAAGTGGCCTTGTATCCATATGTTGAGTATTGAGTTCTAGAAAAATCTTTGAACTTAACTCACTCACTGTTTTGACTTATTGTTTTGAAGATTTTGGAGAAAACAAAGTTTTGTTTCTTGAAACCAAATGAGAGGGATTGAGAGGGGTTTTGAAATAGATGTTTTGAAAACATGTTTTCAACACTCAATAAGGATCATAGCCACTTAGAATACCTACATCAAACTCATCATTTAAGAACCTCCAAGATTGTTGGAGAGATTTATTTTATTTTTGGACATAACTTCAATACATTCCAAGAATACTTTGGAAGTATTGAGGTTATGATCATCATCTATCAAACATGTTTTTGAGGTCAAGAGCTACTATCCATAAGGATTCACTCACCCCAAACTTCATGTCATCACTTAGATGATGATGAACTAGTAAGTAAATAAAGAAAATAAAAAGAAATTGGATAAGAAGAGATGAACAATAAATAAACAAGCAAGTAGATGATAATCAATAGATGATATTCATGAAGCATGAGACTTGTAGATTGGTGTATCACTCATATGTAATGACACTAGACATGGAAGAAGCTTCCACTCTCTTGAATGCTCACTAAAATGGTGGTTGGGAGTATTGAATGTTGAAGTAAATGGAAGTAATGAAGTAAAAATAAAGTTAGAACTCACTTTTGTTTTTGAAAATCAAAGAAGAAAGCTTCTTTTCTCTCTACTCTAGCCTTATCTCTACAACTTTCTCTCCCAAACTTTTCCAAAACTCACATTTGACTCCCCCCAAAATGATGAGTAATGGGGTGTTTATATAGGCCAACTTGGGGTGTTTTTGGGATTTAGAAAGTACTCCCATTGGCTCCAAACATCTGAAATCATAAAACTACGTCGTTTTGGCTTTTAATCAATCAAAATGGGACCACAAAACATATTACAAAAATGGACTGCTCTGGGGGGGAGTGCCGTGGCGGCACTGGGCCAGTGCCGCGCCGGCAGTGGGCCAGTGCCGCGGCGGCAGTGCTCCTCCCTTTGTCTGGATAATGCTGTTTAGGCCCCCCGAAGTTCCGGTATTCGCGAAAAAGCCCTATTTTGTCCGAAATTCACAGACAAATGCATATGAACTCCAAATCGAGGTTGTGATATACCGTTGGAAAGGTAATGGAGTCTACTTTACATAAAAAATAGTTCGGAGATAGGTCACTTTGAAAAGTTTTGCGGTATTTGCCATAAAAGCCGATTTGATCGCCTTTTTCGCCTTTGGAAATTCATAATAAATTCGTTTTAAATCCAGAAATTATGTGCGATATACCGTTGGAAAGCTATTGACCTCTAGTATCCGTGAAAAAATATTTGAAAATTGTTTCGGTGCCCCGATTCCAAAGTCAAATCTTGGTCAAACTGGTCAAACCTGGGATTCCCGGGAAGTTCTGGGAACCTCCGGGAGTTCCCAGGAGCCGACGTTTTCGCTCGATTCTCTTTTAAAACTTATTTTAATACTTTTCTAATGATTCTGGTGAATTCGGATAATTTTGGTCAAACTTGGTCAAACTTGGTCAAACTTCAGTCGAACCTGGTCAAACCTTGGTCAAACCGGTCAACGGGGACTTTCGGGGAACTTCCGGGACTTCCGGGGGTCTCTGGGAGCTGACGATTTCTTCCGGTCTTATTTAAAAACTCATTTTATCACTTTTCTTACGACGTAGCATGTTTTTAGAACTTTGGGACCAAATCTGGGAGTTTTCAGGCTTTCAGGGGCATTTTGGTCATTCTGAGCATTCTGAGAGATAGAGCTGACTTCCTAGAGTCCTTTTGAGTCTTTTACGATCATTGCGAACCACCAAACTATGGGTCTCCTAAATCTGATAGCCGACAAAATGGGGTGTCTACAGTTTGCCCCTCTTTGGCATGAACTTGCGAGGCAACGCATGTCGCAAGCGAGTGCCAAAGTTTTGAAGAGACAGGACGTAGTTCAGGGCACAAAGGGATAAATCACATATGCACATACACAACAATCAGGCGGATGCTATGCTATATGAGGATGATATGCAATGTGTGGATGTGATATGATCTCATACATGAGTCCTATCATTCCTAGCTTTCTGATCCTAGAATGAGCAGGTGCCATGGGGTGTGCCACTCCGAGTGGGCTGGTGTTGTGCTAGCACTCCAAGTGGGCTGGTGTTGTGCTAGTGTTTACGATTATGACGTGGTGGGTGACTCAGATAAGGGCATTGAAGTCTAGAAGACTCCGGGTTTAGGGGCAAACTTCTGGAAGTGTGCTTCGTAAACAAACGTAATTGGGTGTGGGGTCTCAGAGGACTATGATCGAAGATGTCTTTTGGCAAATAACCGACAGACACAGGGGCCCTGGAAATTAAGAGACTGACATAGAAGTCACGGGACGAACGTGAAATCCTGAGACGTCACATGATGAACATGGAAGTCCCATGGTGTAATGAGAGCGATGATGATTAATGGACCGACGATGTTTGCATCGAGATGACGAGTCGACAATGGACTACTGTGATTTGAACTGACGGTGTATAAATCCGCTGAGGATTAATCTGAATCTGCTGGGGATGAAGCGATACTTTCTAGGATCTCTCTTCAACTGCTCCTTTTGATCGAATCTTACGGGCCTGTCGGGGTCTCTGGGAACTGGTATCTGTCTGCTTTTGTCCTCGGGGGATGATGCAGGGTTCTCGGGGAATCTCTTTTGGTGCTCAATCCAAGAGAGCCTGTCAGGGTCTCCGGGAGCTGGTATCTGTCTGCTTTTGTCCTGCAGGGTTCTCGGGGAATCTCTTTTGGTGCTCAATCCAAGAGAGCCTGTCAGGGCCTCTAGGAGCTGGTATCTGTCTGCTTTTGTCCTCGGGGGATGATGCAGGGTTCTCGGGGAATCTCTTTTGGTGCTCAATCCAAGAGAGCCTGTCAGGGCCTCTGGGAGCTGGTATCTGTCTGCTTTTGTCCTCGGGGGATGATGCAGGGTTCTCGGGGAATCTCTCTTGGTGCTCAATCCAAGAGAGCCTGTCAGGGCCTCTGGGAGCTGGTATCTGTCTGCTTTTGTCCTCGGGGGATGATGCAGGGTTCTCGGGAAATCTCTTTTGGTGCTCAATCCAAGAGAGCCTGTCAGGGCCTCTGGGAGCTGGTATCTGTCTACTTTTGTCCTCGGGGGATGATGCAGGGTTCTCGGGGAATCTCTTTTCTTGATCGGGAACCAGGATCCATCTCTGAATCTCTCACGGTTGATCAAGTCTTTCAATGCTCAATCCAAGAGAGCCGGTCAGGGCCTCTGGGAGCTGGTATCTGTCTGCTTTTGTCCTCGGGGATGATGCAGGGTTCTCGGGGAATCTCTTTTCTTTATTCGGTGCATTAACTAAAAACCAGGATCCGTTACCAGAATTCTCGTGTTTGATCGAAATTCGCGACGATTGTCTTGAAACGACCGATTCGGGTCTTCGGGAGCCGATTTTTCCCAGTTTTTGCCTTCTGGAGGTAGTTCTGACAACTTTTAGTCTGCTTGGGGTAAAACCTCATAAATCTCGATTGGAATGGGCCATCGGGGCTGATCGGGGCCACAAACGGGCTGAAAAAGGCCAAAACGGGCCAGAACGGGGCGAAACGGAGCAAAACGGAGCGAAGCGGGGCCCACGGGGAGCAGTGCCGCGGCGGCACTGGGCTACTGCCGCGGCGGCAGTTGGCCAGTGCCGCGGCGGCACTGGGGGACCGGACTTCATCTTCCTATATCTCGGGTTTTTGAGCTCTAGAAGCTGATTCTTGGCCATTTTGGGGTGTTTTTGGAGCCAAAATTCATCAAAACGCAGCTTGTGCGCGCTCAGGTGAGTAATCTTTCCCCGTAGTTGGATTTTTGATTGGTGTTTTGGTTTGCCCAAATTTTCAAGAAGAAAGTTTAAATGTGACTTCCATTTTTCTTGTAGATCCATGGCTTAAGGCCAAGGGACGGATGAAGGCCGAGGTGCAAGCTTCGGACTTGATTTTACAGGACCCTCAACGCCATCTTTCGGCCGCGGCTCTAGCGAGCTTGGTATGTGAAACTCTCGACCTTCTAGGACTGCTTTCATGTATTATGCTAGTTTTGTGAGCCGTAGCGTGCACCTAGAGATCGTTAGAAGTTCGATTTGTGCTCGAATGTGGATTTTGTGAATTCGGCTCTTGGGTCGTGAATAGTGATTTTGTGCATCTTTTGTCGTCTTTGTTGTGTGCAGGTGCCGGAAGTGGCATTGAAAGGCCATGGTAGCCTTGCCCATGCTTTCTTATGGTATACCCAGCTTTCGCCCACCGTTAAGAGGATGGTTGATGATGCCGGGTTCGGAGGCTTCGTCTGCTTGGTTTTGAAAAGTAGCAATGATTTGGCTCACTTCTATGCACTGGCTGAGAGGTGGTGGGACACTACCAACACTTTCCACCTGCCGTTTGGAGAGATGACTATGACGCCTTTTGATTTCTCCATGATTACGGGCTTGAGGGTTGGCGGGAAGCGCCTGGTTCTGGACTATTTTTATGAGATTGACCCGGAGGCGGTGGAGATGTTGATTGGGGCTGTTCCCCCTAACCTGGAGAGACATTGGTTCCCCTGCGGCTGGCTTTACCGGGCCTATGGTAGAGGTAATCACAATCTGAACAATTCCCAGCTTTTGAGGGTTTATCTCCTGTATGTCCTCGGGTGCTCCATCTTTGCGACAAGGAACGACCGGGTGAGTTTGAGGCTCCTTTCTTGTCTGGCGACCATTGATGAGATCCCCTCCTACAACTGGGGCGGTGCTGCCCTGGCCCATCTTTACAAGCACATGGGGGAGGTCTCTCGGGGTGATGTTAAATCCACTGGGGGATTCTGGCGAGCTTGGGAGGTACGCACTGTTTTCTCCTTTTATTTTTTCATCTTTTTGATTTCCATACTTGTTTTGATTTCTCCTCTGTCTGTGCAGCTTTGGAGTTTTGAATACTTGAAGATGTTGGCTCCTTCCCCGGCGGATGAATCAGGCGAGGATGAGGATGGCATGGCTCCCGTGCCTTTATTCCCACGAGGTTTGAGATGGCGGAGGGACGTTGTTGGGGTGAAGAGCGGGGCCCACCGGATTGTTTTGCTCAGAAACTTCTTAACTGAGCTGACGGCCTCTAGTGTTGATTGGACGCCTTGGGAGGGCGTCGCTTACGCCGCCCCAGAGGAGATACAAGCGGTTAAATCTCTTACCTCTTGCCGCCTTCTGCTGGAGAGTACCGAGTGCAGGCAGTGGTTCCTTGGGGAGCGGGTCTCCCGGCAGGTGGTTGGTGGTTCTCGGTATCGCGTCCCTCATGATCCTCCTGCGATGGATGCTGGTGACCTCTCTGAAGATGCTCTGCTGGCGGCCTTAGCCGGCATGATGTCTGGGACCATTTTCTTTCTGAGACCGGTTACGAGGCTTACCGTGGCCGTTTCCTGATGCCTAACTTCCCACTCCTAGAGGTGAGTTCTTTTTTGCATTTTTTGTTTATATTCATTGTCCATGTTTTTTATTTATCTTTTCCTAATCTTATTCTGTGCCTTCAGCTTTGCGAGATGTACAGGAGGCAGGCTCCTCAGGCTCCCGACCCTATCCCCTCTTGGGATTGGAACGTCAATGTTCTAGGCGCTGATGGCACTCCCCAAGTGATGGAGGTGCCACGAGTCACATGTGGGTACCCTACTCAGCCAGCGGGCGTCCTCAATGTTCCTTGGAGTTACGCTGAGGAGGGTCACGCCTTGGCGGCTAGCCTACGGTCCTTGGTCCTTACACGAGACCACCGGGTATGTCTCTAATTTTGCACTTTCTTAAGGTTATAAGGTTCTAACCCTGGATTTTTTCTTTGACAGATGGATGGTATGCGGCAATTTGCCGCCAATCAGATGGCGTCTTTGGTAAGTCTTTGACTCGACTCTATTTTTGTATTTTTTTGTTGTTCCCTTACTGATTGCCCTCATTTTTATTTATGTGTGCAGTACCGTGGGGGCGGGGCTGGCTCATCGAGGACTGGTCCAAGATGTAGAGGTGGTAGGAGGAGGCCGTCGCCGACGTACACTCCGGGTGGTCCGACGGAGGACGAAGAAGAGGAGGACTGAGGCTTCCCAAGCGGGAATTATTATTTTATTTTCTTTTCCTGTTTTCGATTGGGTTGTACTGAGGATATGATTATTTGGACAGTGTAGGACGATGTGTAGCACAATTTGTGACCTTTTGACAGAGTATTATGATGTTTTGCCTCCTAGGCCGGATATCTTCCGGTTTAGAGGCGCAGTTGTGTGCTTGTTGATATATGTGCACTGTGATTGCTGGATGTTACTGCGATGGGCAGTTTTGTGATAGTGAGTGTTTTTGCCTTGCAGGTGGGATAGGCCGTGAAACGGGGAGGTGCTGCCGAAATTTTGAATTTTGCTAGAGCCGCGACAGAAAAAATGGCTTCGTATGATCCCGCTCAACTCACAGCTTGGCTGAACATTACGGATGGCGTGGAGCGGATCAACCTCTTTAGCTATGGCTTAACCGAGCTGTTCTCTCTTTGCCAGATGACCTCGAACACTGAGTTCTTACGTGCTGCCATTGCCCACTGGGACCCGGTGAATCATGTCTTCAACTTCAACGGCCTGGAAATCTGCCCCATGTTTGAGGAGTTCTGTGCTATTCTTGGCTTCGATTCTGACTCTGACTTGATTCTCCCTTCTGCTGATACCCTCAGCCCTACGCGAGCCTTGGCTGAATACCTGAATTGCTCTGTCACTATTTCCCGCCGGCTGATTCAAGGTGAGGTTCTCAACATTGCTTCTATTATTGCCCGGTACGCCAGTCCTGGGAATCCCAGCGTGTATGATGCTTCCCGTGGGGCCGCTTTGATATTGTGCATGACTTCGCACTTCCTGTTCTCGAGCACTTCCATTGACTTGGTGCATGTGTGCCTCGGGCTGAAACTTAGCAGGAATCCCATGGCCATGGTTCTAGCTGAAACTTTGAATGGTTTGGATAGTGCCTTCAACCAAGGGACTCCTCTTCTTTCTGGGGCGCCTTTGGTGTTACAGGCTTTGGGAATCTCATTTTATGCATTTTAGCTTTCTAAAAACATTTTGTAACCGAGATTTCAATTAGTTGTTGCTTTTGGTACTTGCTTGGGCATGCCGGGGTTATCAGAGGCAAACGAGGCGGGTGGCCGAAGTTTGCCCCTAGTTTGGGATATGTATGGTTGTGAGAAAAACGAGGTAGATGACCGACGTTTGCCCCTAGTTTAGAAGAGGTTCAGGCAAACGAGGCGAGTGGCCGAAGTTTGCCCCTAGTGTGGAGGGTGGTTTTTGGGTTATGGTAAGGACCGCGACTTTATTTCTCTCACGTGCTCATAATTTTTTGCCTAGGCACCAAGGAGGTGAGCTAGCGAGCTATTTTCTCTCTTTTGTTATTGCTCACTTTGGATTTAGCTCTAATTTTTGCCTAGGCGTCCTTTCGGATTTTCAACCTAGCGAACCATCCTTCTTTTTCTTTTTGAAAGTCTGCCTACGTACCCCCGAGCGGGGATCAGGTCCAACGTAGTTCGGGCCAAGGTTTTGAAAGGAAAGGTTATTTTTTGTTGGTGGAGCGACCGAACCGATGTGGTTGCCTACGTATCCCCGAGCGGGAATCAGGTCGAGCGTAGTTCAAGGCAAGGCTTGAAAGGAATGGTTTTTGGATAGTCAAGCATAGTACTTTTTGAGGCGATCCATGTTGATTGGTTCTTTGAATTCGACACCATCGAGGTCCATGAGATAAGCCGCTCCTCCAGAAAGAATGGTCTTGACAATGTAAGGTCCGACCCATTTTGGCTTAAACTTCCCACGGGGATCAAAGATCGGAGCTCGTAATTCTTTCAGGACAAGGTCGCCCTTAACAATCTTCCTTGGACAAACCCTTTTGTTGAAAGCACGGGCTATCCTCTTCTGATAGATTCGGACATGGTCAACCGCCGCTAGGCGCTTTTCATCTATGAGAGCCAATTCCTCGTATCTCTCCTTTAACCAATCTGACTCCGAAACTTCACATTCTGTCATCACACGTAGGGACGGAAGTTCTATTTCGACCGGAAGTACCGCTTCCATCCCATACACTAGTGAGTAAGGAATTGCTCCCGTGGATGTCCTTATCGACGTTCTGTACCCCCAAAGTGCAAATGGTAGCTTTTCATGCCAGTCTTTGTAGGTATCAGCTGATTTTTGCAGTATGGCCTTGACATTCTTATTTGCAGCTTCGACTGCCCCATTGGTTTGCGGCCTATACGGTGATGACTTGTGATAAGTGATTTTGTATTCCTCGAACAGATCCCTGACTTCTGCCTTGAAATGACTTCTGTTGTTCGAAATAATCTCATGGGGAACTCCATAACGGCAGATGAGATTTCTCTTGATGAATTTGGCCACTTCCTTGGCCCCCAACTTGGTGTAGGATGCAGCTTCTACCCATTTTGTGAAGTAGTCTATGGCCACCAGGATGTACCGATTTCCATTTGAGGCTTTCGAAATGATTTCACCAATGATGTCGATTCCCCAGGTTGAGAATGGCCAAGGTGAAGTCATGCTATACAGAAGGGATGGTGGTGTATGCATCATGTTTGCATGAATCTGGCACTTGTGACACCTCCTCACGTACTCACAACAATCTTTCTCCAATGTTGTCCAGTAGTACCCTTGTCTCACGATTTTCTTGGCCAGCATGTGGTCGTTCATGTGTGGGCCGCATACCCCTTCGTGTATTTCTTCCATCATTCTTCTGGAGCTCTTCCCAAACAAGCAAGTCAGGTTGTGACCGTTGTATCCTTTCTTCAGCAGTTTCCCGCCGCAAATGATGAATTGCGCTACGAATCTTCGAATTGCCCTTTTGTCTCTCTCAGTGGATTCTTGGGGGAACGTCCCCTTTTCTATGAAATCCCAGACATCCTGATACCATGGTGCTTCATTCTCTTCTTCTTCGACTGTGGCGATTATGTTGAACGAAGGCTCGTACCTCTGCTCAATTACCAAGGACATCATCCTGACTCCCACAGGAATTTTGATCATCGAAGCTAGAGTGGCCAAGGAATCTGCCAACTGGTTCTCTTCCCTGGGCAAGTAGAGGAATGTGATATTTTCGAACTGCCTCTTGAGTTGGTCGAGACGATCATGATAGGGCTTCAACCTTTCTTCTTTTACTTTCCATTCTCCTCTGGCTTGTGATATGATGAGGTTTGAATCCCCGAAGACATCCAACCTCCGAACTTTCAGTTCTAAGGCTGCTTCCATTCCCAGAATGCATGATTCATACTCAGCAGTGTTGTTGGTGGAGTTATAATTGATCTTGACTGCTAACGGAGTGTGGTCCCCACTCGGCGATACTAGGATCATCCCTACTCCGTATCCCTTCATGTTGGCAGCTCCATCGAAGTACAACTTCCACCGTTCTTCCTTGATTTCCATGATGCTCTCGTCTGGAAATGGAAAGTCCCCACTTTCTTCGGAGTCAACGGCATGTTCTGCGAGATGCTCAGCTACGGTTCTCCCTTTTACCGACTTGCTCGTAACATACTTGATATCGAATTCGGATAATAGAAGTAACCAACGGGATATACGACCGGTCAGGGCGGGTTTTTCGAGAAGGTATTTTAGAGGATCCATGCGGGATATGAGCACAACCGGAAAGGCCAGCATGTAGTGCCTTAGTCGGCGGGTGCACCAGACCAAGGCCCAACATGTTTTTTCGAGGGTAGAATAGTTGAGCTCATACCCAGTCATCCTCTTGCTGAGGTAGTATATGGCTTTTTCGGAGTGGCTTTCTTCTCCTTCTTGGGCTAGCATGCAACCCATGGCATTTTCAGAGACGGACAGGTAAAGGAATAAGGGCTTATGAGGCATTGCTGGTGAAAGGACAGGCGGATTTTAAAGGTAGGCTTTTATTTTGTCGAAAGCGGCTTGGCATTGGTCATCCCATTGGAACTTCTCCCCTTTTCTCAACAATCGGAACAGAGGATCGCATGTAGTCGTGAGCTTGGAAATGAAGCGGCTGATGAATTGGATTCTTCCGAGGAACCCTCTTATTTCTTTTTCATTCTGTGGCGGCGCCATTTCGAGGATCGCCTTGATCTTAGAGGGGTCTACCTCTATTCCCCTTTGTGTGATGAGAAAACCCAGGAGTTTACCGGAGGTTACGCCGAAAGTGCATTTCTTTGGATTCAGCCTCATCCTGTATTTGCGCAACCTTTCGAAGAACTTTTCCAGCGCTACCAGGTGCCCTTCTCTATCCTTGGATTTTACAATCATGTCGTCCACGTATACTTCTACCTCCTTGTGAATCATATCATGCAGCAGAGTGGTGGCAACTCTTTGGTAAGTCGCCCCCGCGTTCTTGAGTCCAAAGGGCATTACCCTATAACAGTAGGTTCCCCAAGGGGTGGTGAATGTCGTCTTTTCCCGATCTTCTGGCGCCATTAGAATCTGATTGTACCCTGAGAAACCATCCATGAAAGACAGTAGCTCATGTCCTGCGGTGTTATCTACCAAGACGTCAATGTGGGGAAGCGGGAAGTCATCCTTGGGACTGGCCTTGTTCAGATCACGAAAGTCGACGCACACACGAACTTTTCCATCCTTCTTCGGGGCTGGCACGATATTCGCAACCCATTCCGGGTATTCGGTGACAATAATTAACCCTGCCTTGAACTGCTTCTCCACCTCTTCTTTAACCTTGAGTGCCCACTCCGGTCTCATGCGCCTCAGTTTCTGCTTGACAGGTTTAGAATTAGGGAGGAGAGGAATATGATGTTGGACGATGTCGGGATCTACCCCAGGCATGTCTTCGTAAGACCAAGCAAAAACATCTTTGAACTCTTTTAGCAAGAGGGTTAATTTTTCTTTTTCTTCTTTATTAAGGGTTGAGCCAATTTGCACAATCTGTGGATTATCTATTTCACCTAGGTTAACTGATAAAGTATCTTCGATTATTTCATAAGCAGGTGGTTTTTCAATTAGTTGCTTTAGTTCGATTGGGAGATCCTCGGAGGGATCCGTGCATTCACAAGTGTCAGACACCGAGGAGTAAGCAGAATCGTCTTTCATTTCATTCATGACAGGTGAAGTGATTACATTGGATAGTGGTGGGCTTATAGCAGCCGACTCCAGTACAGACTCGATAACCGGTAGTACAGACTCCGGGGGAATAGGGGATTGGGAGACACAGACAGATGACTCTACAGCCTGGTTGCTCAGACCCTCCTCAGTTGGCTTGATCTGATCATCTTGGCTCTTGGCCCTCTTTTCTTCCTCCTCCTCAGCGGATTCCTCCCACATCTTCTTGATTGCTTCAGTGTCAAGGTATTTCAACCAGTCTTCCTCTGGGGTCTTTTCAACTTCTTCGGGATAGAACGGGTCTTGATATGGGGGCCTCTCGCAGTCAGCGAAGATTTCAAGCCCGGGGTGCCTTCTCCCAATGGTTCGATGGACCCAGGGTTCAGGGAACCCGAAGTAAGGGAAATCATCCCCTTCTTTGACGAATTGTCCATTCAGAGTCTTGCGGTAAGGTGGGAGACCCTTCACCCTTTTCTTCCATGGCCTCTGTAGTTCGGCGTCTTCATCAGTGGGCTTGTACCCCAACCCGAAAGTGCCTTGTTGCCCTTTGATCTGTGGGAAATCCCGAATCCCTTGCTGGCGTCGACCCAACCCCATTCCGGGGAAGTAGTTCATCTTGCGGACAATGTTGACGACTGCGGAGTGGACCTCAGGGAATCGGTCTTCATCCTTGATCATATGAACTTCTTCCATGAAGAATCCTCCGATTTCTCCTTCTTCCAGCTCAGGTATTTGGACTTCAAAAATGGGAGCGTAATTTGGGAAAACTTCGTTACCCCAACTATTACCGAGGATGATCTTTACCTCCTTCTCATGAATGTACTTGATCATTTGATGCACAGTGGATGATACAGCTTTGTTGGCGTGAAGCCAGGGTCTTCCAATCAGCAGATTGAACGAGGCAGGTATGTCCATGACTTGAAAAATCTCGGTGCTCACCAAAGATCCTACCCGGATTTGTAGAGAGACAGTTCCCATCACATTTCTCCTGGTGTTGTCATAGGCCCGCACAGATTGCACAGATGGCGTAATGTCAAGGATATTGACCCCCAAAGCAGTGGCAGTTCTCAAGGCACAAACATTCAAAGCAGAACCTGTATCGACTAGACAAAACGGCACATGTTGTTCCTTACATCCCACAGTAATGTATAATGCCTTGTTATGCGCGGATCCCTCTGGCGGCAGGTCCTCATCGGAGAATGTAATGATCGGGTCGGGGGTAAGCGCACCCAAGAAAGCTACCATGTCCTCCGGCGTGGCGTCGATGGGGACTTCAATCCCAGCCAAGGCATTTAACACGGCTTTCCTGTGCTTAAAGGATGTTACCATGATGTCCCACATCGAGAGATGTGCTTGGGTTTTCTTTAGCTGCTTGATCAGCTCATTGTCTTCTTCGATGACCTCATCCATCTTACCCTTCCCTTTGTCTTTAACTGGACCTTTCTCGATGGCTTCGGTGGTAGGCTGTGGAGGCTGATAATGACGGCCTGACCTGGTTAGATGATCAATCTCGGCAGGAGTAGGTCCTTCTACAGTCCCATCCTTCTTAAACCAATCACAATTCGTTCCCACAAATGGCTTTTCCGGCTCGTTCCAGATGGAAGCATCACTCTCGTTGTTAGGATCATACCATTTGAGGTCTACCGCCCCTAGGTCATGCTCTTCCAGGAAGAACAAGTCTTGCTCGTCGTCAAGCTTTTGCTGCCACTCGTCATTCTCCCCTCCGATCAGATGAATTCCCTCAGAATCCGGGATGTCAATGCAAGGCAAGGGTTGTCCTAGGGGGGTGATATAAGTAGCAGGGTTGAAAGGTACGGGACTGGACTCAATGAGGTTGACATTTTGGTGGTTTGGTAGGGGATTTTGGGTGATATGAGGCTGCTTCGGTGGTGGCTCGATGATATTCTGGTCGATGAGGTCTTGGATGTCGTGGCGGAGGCGTATGCAATCATCAGTGTTATGGCCGGGGGCTTGGTGGTAAGTACATCGCTTGGACATATCGCAGTTAGGCGGGAGCGGGGTATTTCGAGGCTGGAGTAGTTGGAGATGGCCTTTTTTGAGGAGGCGATCTAGGGATGAGGAGAGAGAGATTTCTAGCTTGGCAAAATTGCGAGGGGGCTTTTTCTGGAGAGGGCGGTTGGAGGGGCTTGCCTGGTTGGAGGATTGGTATGGTCTTGGAAGGTATGCCATGGGTTGGCCGCTAAGGGCATTGACATCCGGGGGATTCCGGGAGTAGTTGGGCCTTCTTGGCTGACTCGGAGGGTCTTCCTTTTTTATCTTCCCCTCCCTGATAGCATCTTCGATTCGGGTTCCGACTTCAAACAAATCCTCAAAGGTGGAGATGGACTGGTAGAATAATTTCTCATGATAGAGCGGCTGCAGATTCCGGATGAGCATCCTTACCTGTTCTTTCTCGATTGGCCGGTGGGTCATTTGGGCTACCTTGTTCCTCCATCTGCTCAGAAATGCAGCGAAGGTTTCATTGTTGCTTTGCCGGGTTGTTTCCAAATCCCTGATGGTGACATCCAGCTCTTGATTGTAAGAGTAATGATCGACGAAGACTCGAACAATGTCCTCCCAGGCCCGGGTTTTGGAGGCTTCCAAGGTTAGGAACCATGATAGTGCAAATTTTGCCAGAGTTTGTGGGAATAGCATTGCAATGTGCTCGTGGGTGCAACCCATGGACTGGAAGATACTCATACATAGCTTCACGTGGCTTTTCGGGTTTCCAGTTCCATCAAAACGATCGATGGCAGGCATTTTGAAATTCTCTGGCAGTTTCAGCTTGACAGGCTCGAAGAGGCCTTCCAGATCTAACATGTAATCATCAATACCCTTGCTTTTCCTGAGTACGCTTTCCAGTTTGTCAACCTTGTCCATCTTTTCTTGGAGCTTCTTCTCGTATGCGGACGGTGGGACCCCCTGAAACCAGTCTTCTTCCCCATTATTCTCAGGTGGGGGTAGTTCAAATTCCGGTGGCGGAAACCCGGGCAGAGGTTGCGGCCGCCGCTGCTTCAGTTCTTCCATGAACTTCAGAATCTGGGCCAGGCTGTCAGACTGCTGGCTTATGGTCGCTCCCAATTCAGTAACCTTGTTCTCCAACTCTTCCCTATTCATGCTGATGTAAGCTGTCGGACTGATTCTGATCAAACGGTTATCCGAACTCCTGACCCACGAATAAGACCCTGACTGTTGACCTTGGGAATCTATACTGACCTGACAGAATTTGAAAGGACTAGATTAGATCTTTGACAGTGGTGACTTTAGGCAGACAAAGATAGTGATGTGGACCGACTCGAAACAGCGCGTGCAGATTGATGGGGAATAGTGCATGCAAATGGGACAAACATGCGGATGTAAGCCCTAATCTATATGATGCTCCTATTTCTAACAGATAGCAGCTAAACAAATAAGGTCCTAGCCATACAGAGTGTGCTAACCTTACTTTCTAGCATGATCACCAACGGATAACATGGATTTCCAAGATACTTCGGGAATTTTGGACAAAGTTTCTGGGGGAAACTGGTCAATATGGTCATATCTAGGATATTTGGACAGAGTTTCTGGTAGAAAAATGTGGTTATATCTGGGATATCCGGACAGAGTTTCTGGGAAAAACTGGTTAATGCGGTTATATCTGGGATATTTGGACAGAGTTTCTGGGAAAAACTGGTTAATGCGGTTATATCTGGGATATTTGGACAGAGTTTCTGGGAAGAACTGGTTAATGTGGTTATATCTGGGATATCTGGACAGAGTTTTGGGGGAAACTGGTTAATGTGGTTATATCTGGGATATTTGGACAGAGTTTCTGGGGAAGCTGGTAAGTACGGTTATAGTGATCATACTCTCTAGCAGGTTTTCATACTCCTATGTCTCAAGACCGACAAACAAGGTTTGCGGTGTATATCTTTGCGAGCATGGAGCAGACATCCTTGTCATGATGCTTAGGCAGGTCAACTCAATGTGACTACATGTGAGTGATTGCCTTGGGAATCATAAGAAAGAGGTTCTGTTCTATGCCACATAAGCGTCTACACCGCGCAGGTAATCCCGTCAGGGCATACAGCAGTTATATCGCATTGTCCTATCTGGAAAGATAAATGAACAGTCCTATGAAAGGTTCTACAGGAATCTATATGCAAAGGCTGGGTTCAGTCAAAGAGGGTCCGTTGACGAGAGTTCCAATATACCGTCAGGGAGACAGTACGGAGGTTTTTACTCTTTTTGATATACCTTGGAAGGTACAGTATCAACGGTGACTTGTGCCCTGGCACAGCAAGACCTGAACAATGTCAGCGCCGCGTTTCAGACACAGTCGGAGGGGGGGGGGGGGGGAAATGCAAGAGTGCCATGCGGTGAACCAGACACAGTAAAAAGATGATTTTAAGGATGCTTCTTATGAGTCAAACCTCTGTATTATTTTGTTTTTAAAATAAAAGTCCCCAGTGGAGTCGCCAGATTGTGGATACCGGGCTTCCACCGCTTTTTGATGTTTTAAAATTCGTTTGATTTTGAATCAAGGAGAGAGAAAAGGTCTGTTGAAAACAGATACAGAGTCGCCACTTGGTCTTTAAGGAACCAAGAAACCTAATTTTGACTCACCCAAATGGATAAAGGGCACCGGCCCTTCATAACCAAAGAACTTGGTTCGGGGTTTTGGTACGAGAGAGGAAGGAGCCTTTGTCGCGACTAAAACACCCTCAACTCGCCCCATCTTTCGACGGGCCTCAATTAGCATCCAAATAATCATCTTATACTATGTATGGTTCGACAAATAATACTACGATAGTATATTACATCACATAAGAAACTTGAAATGGAAGATCTAAAGATAAGATATCATTCATAAGATCTAAGCCAAATGTCACACAATGCGAAGTGAAAGATCACACAAATAAACCTAGGAAAAATCGTCTAATCATATATCAATTAATCAAGTTTTCCTAATCTAAAGGGGACATGAATTGTTCTTGAAACAAATAATCAAAATATGCTTAACGAGCTAGTATGATGCATGCTATTCTTTGAGAAAAGAAGATCTCTCAATCCCCGGGACGGATGAGAAAGGATGATTAGATCAAAGGGGAAGCATGAATGTGTGATCAAGTTCATTCCTTATAATCTCCTTGGATTAAGAGTTACAAAAACCCCAAATCTTGCATGAATGCAATGTATGTGTCCAAAATGTGCAAAGGTTGTAGTGTGTTTTGTGTACATGAACTTCTAGAATGACTTAGAAGTCTAAAATGTGTATGAATGAATGAATGAAATTAACATGGGATGTGTACAAATGTAGTATGAACTACTTCCTAAGATATGAACTAATTTGGAATGCATATAAGCATCAAATCAAAGAATGAAAGTTAAAGTATACTTGCTGTGAATAGTGGACAGAACAGTAGCATGATCTTTTGGAATTTGAAAAGAGGGGTTAGGAATGTTTTCAATGCATGATTTTTTATGGAGATGTTCCTTATTGTGTCTAGAACACAACTCAAAAGTACAATCTTGAATAGCTATCACAGATTGAGAAGAATTATATAAACAATAGGGGTCACTCAGAAACAGAGTTCGTACTGTTGACTGAAATGTTAGAAAATCTTAGAAAATGAAAAAGAATGATCTAGAGGCCCATTTCATACAGAAAGTTTCCTAAGACATTGAATTTTAAGGGAGAAATAAGTTAGGACCACCGCTTTTGAAAAAGTTTTCTGGAAAAGAGGTCGTAAGTTGACCTAGCTGCTGTGACAGCAAAAACAGAATGTTTGGAAGGAATGTTGGGACCCAAATGGACCATTTCCAAGTACTTCCAAGTCAAACAAAAAATCATGGGTGTTTTCCAATGAGTTAGGAAGACTTTCCAAGTGGCCTTGTATCCATATGTTGAGTATTGAGTTCTAGAAAAATCTTTGAACTTAACTCACTCACTGTTTTGACTCATTGTTTTGAAGATTTTGGAGAAAACAAAGTTTTGTTTCTTGAAACCAAATGAGAGGGATTGAGAGGGGTTTTGAAATAGATGTTTTGAAAACATGTTTTCAACACTCAATAAGGATCATAGCCACTTAGAATACCTACATCAAACTCATCATTTAAGAACCTCCAAGATTGTTGGAGAGATTTATTTTATTTTTGGACATAACTTCAATACATTCCAAGAATACTTTGGAAGTATTGAGGTTATGATCATCATCTATCAAACATGTTTTTGAGGTCAAGAGCTACTATCCATAAGGATTCACTCACCCCAGACTTCATGTCATCACTTAGATGATGATGAACTAGTAAGTAAATAAAGAAAATAAAAAGAAATTGGATAAGAAGAGATGAACAATAAATAAACAAGCAAGTAGATGATAATCAATATATGATATTCATGAAGCATGAGACTTGTAGATTGGTGTATCACTCATATGTAATGACACTAGACATGGAAGAAGCTTCCACTCTCTTGAATGCTCACTAAAATGGTGGTTGGGAGTATTGAATGTTGAAGTAAATGGAAGTAATGAAGTAAAAACAAAGTTAGAACTCACTTTTGTTTTTGAAAATCAAAGAAGAAAGCTTCTTTTCTCTCTACTCTAGCCTTATCTCTACAACTTTCTCTCCCAAACTTTTCCAAAACTCACATTTGACTCCCCCCAAAATGAGGAGTAATGGGGTGTTTATATAGGCCAACTTGGGGTGTTTTTGGGATTTAGAAAGTACTCTCATTGGCTCCAAACATCTGAAATCATAAAACTACGTCGTTTTGGCTTTTAATTAATCAAAATGGGACCACAAAACATATTACAAAAATGGAATGCTCTGGGGGGGAGTGCCGCGGCGGCACTGGGCCAGTGCCGCGGCGGCAGTGGGCCAGTGCCGCGGTGGCAGTGCTCCTCCCTTCGTCTGGATAATGCTGTTTAGGCCCCCCGAAGTTCCGGTATTCGCGAAAAGGCCCTATTTTGTCCGAAATTCACAGAAAAATGCATATGAACTCCAAATCGAGGTTGTGATATACCGTTTGAAAGGTAATGGAGTCTAATTTACATAAAAAATAGTTCGGGGATAGGTCACTTTGAAAAGTTTTGCGGTATTTGCGATAAAAGCCGATTTGATCGCCTTTTTTGCCTTTGGAAATTCATAATAAATTCGTTTTAAATCCAGAAATTATGTGCGATATACCGTTGGAAAGCTATTGACCTCTAGTATCCGTGAAAAAATATTTGAAAATTGTTTCGGTGTCCCGATTCCAAAGTCAAATCTTGGTCAAACTGGTCAAACCTGGGATTCCCGGGAAGTTCTGGGAACCTCCGGGAGTTCCCAGGAGCCGACGTTTTCGCTCGATTCTCTTTTAAAACTTATTTTAATATTTTTCTAATGATTCCGATGAATTCGGACAATTTCGGTCAAACTTGGTCAAACTTGGTCAAACTTCAGTCGAACCTGGTCAAACCTTGGTCAAACCGGTCAACGGGGACTTTCGGGGAACTTCCGGGACTTCCGGGGGTCTCTGGGAGCTGACGATTTCTTCCGGTCTTATTTAAAAACTTATTTTATCACTTTTTTTACAACGTAGCATGTTTTCAGAACTTTGGGACCAAATCTGGGAGTTTTCGGGCTTTCAGGGGCATTTTGGTCATTCTGAGCATTCTGAGAGATAGAGCTGACTTCCGAGAGTCCTTTTGAGTCTTTTACGATCATTGCGAACCACCAAGCTATGGGTCTCCTAAATCTGATAGCCGACAAAATGGGGTGTCTACAACGTCCAATCCACCCCCTTCGAAAATATGTGCATTATGTTCAGATCCGTCACATTCTATATTTGCATGTCCTTCTGCATCCCAATTCCCGAAATTTGTTGAGCAACACGTTAATTCTATGCAACAATTCCCGCAAAATAACTATAATTCTATGTCGAACAATTTTCCTAATAATTATCGACCTCAGCCTCAACAATATCAATACCAACAACCCAATCCTCCTCTACCTCCACGTAATAGTGCATTTGAGGAAAAGGTGTTGGCCTCACTTGAAAACTTTGGTTCGGTGGTCCAGTTAGTACACTCTCACACACAATCCATCGCAAAACTGGAGTCCCAAGTAGGACAAATTGCTAATACGCTAAACCGCTTAACTGAGAGTAAGTTGCCCAGTCAACCTACTCAGCAACCTAAGGGGCAATATGCAGTGGGTAGTGCGAGTGAGAGCGTGAACGCTGTTTCGACAAGGACGACTATTCGAGATGAAGAAGTTGTTGAGATTCCAAATGAGAGTAAGAAAGATGGGAAAATTAACTTAAATTTGAATAAGGAGGGTGAGGGGACGAGTAGAATTCAAAAAAATAAAGAACCGGCCCCAAGGAATTATATTCCGAGAATGCCATATCCACCAAACGTTAAAGGACCGTCAAATTTTTCTAAGAAAGGGTCAAAAATGGAAGATATACTCGAGGTGTTTAAACAAGTTAAAATTAATATTCCATTCCTCGATGCTATTAAACAAATTCCCGCTTACGCTAAATGCCTTAAAGACCTATGTACTCAAAACGCAAAATACGCAGTCATACTCCGAAAAAGGTGTTTCTCACGGAAAAAGTAAGTTCTATTTTCCAACATGCTCCTCCGAAGTATAAGGATCCTGGTACGCCTACCATTTCATGTGTCATCGGTGACACTGTTATTCATCGGGCTCTCCTTGACTTAGGAGCTAGCGTTAATCTCATACCTTATCACATTTATCAACAATTAAGACTAGGTGAACTGAAACCTACAGCCGTTACAATACAATTAGCGGATCGTTCTATTAAAATACCTAGAGGAATCGTCGAGGATGTCTTGGTTAAAGTTGATAAATGCTATTATCCTGTTGACTTCATGGTCCTTGACACTGAACCTGTGCTAGATGCTAGGAAACACACTCCTGTCATCTTTGGCCGTCCATTCTTAGCAACCGCTAACGCGCGTGTTAACTGCCGGACGGGGGTAATGAAAGTGTCGTTTGGGAACATGAACTTAAAATTAAACGTTTTTAATGCTATGGATCAACCTCCTAAAAACGACGATTACCTATGTGAGGCGGAAGGTGAGGTAAGACGGAATATTGAGCCTAACAAAGAATTAAATGTGAGTAACGCAAAAGATGTAGAGGATGATGAGTGGATGAACCCTAATACCTCGGACCCTACCGCTGAATCTACTCGGAGGGTAAGAAATCGATTTGAACATAATGACAAACCGTCAATCGAATTAATTCAAAGCGACGTTATTTCTGCTTATCACCGAGCTCTTCCTGAAATCCTTAGGGGTACACAGTCCGATTTATGGCCTCCATAAATCGTGAGCTAGAACGGTCTAGCTAAAGACGTAAAAGGCAGCGCTTCTTGGGAGGCAACCCAAGCTTAATTACGTCTGTTTTCTTTGTTTTTGGTCGTTTTTGGTTTGTGTTGGGTAGTTTTTGAGTTTTCTGGACAGGTTTGGGGGTTGGAGTAAAATAATTTTTAATTTCTATACATTAATTTAGCCGAAAAGCGAGAAAAAACATTCTCGCGCGCGCGGTCCGCTCGCGCGAGACGTCGCTCGCGCGGCCCGCTCAAGCGAGAATGTGCCTTAGAAAATTTTCTTTCTTTTTCTTATTTGAGGGCTCAGGTTTTCATCGCGCCTGAAATCACGGGCGCGAGGTACCTCGCTCGCGCGAGATATTGATTAAAAAAAAAAAAGTTTCAGAATTCGCGCGCGCGCGACGGCCGCTCGCGCGGACCGCTCGCGCGATTTCCCCTTTTCTTGATATTTTCTTTTCTTTTCTGTATCCTTCCCCCATACCTGCTCAGGTAGTTTTTTCCATTTCTGTTTTTGTTTATTAGGTCATTTTTCGATCACGTTAGTTGTTGTTTTCCTTATTACGATTATACTTTCCGTTTTATTTCTTTTCCGTTTGTTCGTTCCATTTATGACCGATTAATTTATCGATTTATATTTTATATTTCGTTTTCATTTACCTTTAACTATTTTCTTCGTTAGTTTCTTTTCGTTTATCTAGTATTACCAGGTACATTTGAACTTTATCGCCATATTCTTATACCTTTACCTGTTTGTCATTGCCGAGATCGAGGTACTATCGTTCCTTTCTTACGTACTCTCCGTTCTTTCGTTTTATTGTTTCATTCGGGACAATGAAAGGTTTTGGTTTGGGGGTATGCACAATGCACATTGTATCAAATTTTCCAAATTTTTCAAACTTTTTCAATAGCTGTGCTTAAATAAACGATGTACCAAAGTTTTTGCAACCTCGAGTCGATACTTCTTGTTAGATAACTTGAATTGTTATAGAATGATAAACAAGGAAAGATGTGATTAAACATTTGCTGAAGTCATGATGCGACATTTTAAGTTATGTATTGTTTGAATCGTAGTTTTAAATCATAGATTTGCACATAAACTTATGCACTGCACGTAGTCACTTGAATACATGTTGGTTGTGAACTATAATATGATTCGGATTTCTAGATAACACAAGGTGGAGACTAGACCCGGTGAGGTTTTGAGCCTATCTTTTCTTTTTAGAGGGTTATAAATACATCTTGTGTTTGTCGAATTTCATTGAAATAGCGCATTAATTTGTTGTTTAGTCTCATTATTCTTGTTTTGGTTGATAATCAAGTTAAAATATTTGTTACCATGCTAAATAATCTTCTATTGTAAACATTGAAGAACCATATCACCATAGGACATGATTTTAGGCCCTCTTTGTTTACTGCCGACCGATAAATGATAAAAATTTCCTTAGTTCGCCCCTTTGAGCCGTTAAAGTGTCTCTTTTTCTTTGATTCACCATTTTTCCTGTTTAAAAGCTCCAGCTTGACAAACTTGGAGTTCACCACTGAGAGATTTGTCACCTTTTAGTGTTGATAAGGCGATGTGTCGTTTGAGAAGAAGAAGATAACAATATGATGTTTGGGGTGGTTGCTTTGTTATTTATTGAATTTTTGTTTCAAAAACAACGAAAGAAAAAAAGAGATTGAAAAAAAAAGAGAGAAAGAAAAAAGGATTGAAAGAAGAAAAGAAACAAAATAAAGAAGAGGAAGATTGAAAAAAAATGAAAGAAAAGAAGAAAAATGAATGAGAAGGAATGAAGAGAAAGAAAAGATGAAAGTTTGTAGAAGAAGAATGAAAGAAATTGAACACGCCTTACAATGCCATTCTGAAACTACTTGATATATCCGTTCTATCCTTTTTCATTATCGGAGCCATGTTACAACCTTTGAAAAGTCCTATTTGATCTTGGAAAACATGGTTTGGATATGTAAACGATGGGAGGGGATTAAAACATGGTAATGATTAATTTTTCTTGATTATTAGCATCCTATCCATGAGACAACTGTTCTTTCGTGTCATGCGTCTTTTTCGAGTCATATGTGAGCGTTTTTCATTTTGAAAACATATTTCTTTTGCTCGCATATACCCGAGAAATTACACCTGTTTCTAAGTGTTTCATTGTAGAGTGTAATTAACATTGTGAGATTCGTAGTCGAAGCATAGTTGGATAGTTATCCGAGTTATATTCCAAGTTCATGACATGCGCGTGTTCATTTGAATACCACATCACACACGTGCAATCTTATGAGGAACTCTATTGATTCTTACATTGCATACACTTGATTGTTTCTCATGATATAGGTGAACATTTGATTCTGTTTCTCCTTGTTCGTTATTCTATTTCAAATCATCGTTCTATGATAAGGAGTATTGAATGTTATGTTTTTCGTTTTAATAAAATTTTTGTTAAGTTTATAAGTTAATAAAGATGGTTGTGAGTGACTTGTTGACGAGAACCCTCACGAGACTTCACTCGTCCGACTAGGGACACCTAGGGGTTTAAAAGGCTTGTTGCATAAGCTAAATGCAATCGCGATCCATGCGAAAATGGAATAGTATTTTATTAGTAGTTTAGTTTTTATTTTTGTTTTGCTCGAGAACTAGCAAAATGTAGGTTTGGGGGTGTGATCGGGAGAGAACAAATCCTATTTATACGCCTTAACGAGCATTTGTTAGTACCTTTTTATCCTGTTTTTGTATATTTTTACTTCGTTTTCTATTTTCTAACAGGTTTTGGAAGAAATCAAGTAAACCAGGCTAAACAGGGTGAAAAAGCAGAGAGAAAGAAGCTGAAAAAGCCAGTTCGCGCGCGCGAGCCGCGCGCGCGAGAACCCCAGAATCGCTCGCGCGATCCGCGCGCGCGAGATGCCAAATGTCGCGCTCGCGCGATCCGTACAGAAATCAAAGTTGCGTATTTCAGTATACTAAAGACTCCTGTGCAAACGAAACGGCTGAACGACGTCCAGACTGTAAAATACATCAGTTTCAGTCCGTTTCGGGTTAGGAAGGCTTCCAAAGCTTGTGTAAACTCTATATATATCCCAAATTAACTCAATTAAGAGGTTGGCAATTATTATACACACAATATACAACCATACTTTCAGCCATTGAAGAGGGAGTAGCAAGGAGAAGAAGAAGAAGACCAAGGATTTCCATGGCCTCCTCCATCAACCTCTTGCCATCCATCACTTCCATGGACAGCTAGACCTTAGATCTAGGGTTTCAATGAAGCACTAGTCGAGTAATAGGGTTTTATTTATGTTTTTATTTTAGTTTTGTTATGTATGGATGACAGTCACACGTTTCGAGGATTTTTATAAATAAATCGTACTTCTATTGATTAAATCATTACTTTCAAAGTTTATTCTTGTCTTAGATCCATTTTGACTGTGATGTGCTCAATGATCTATGCTCGCTGTGCTTGTTTAGATTATTTACATGTGATGGTGCTTTATTGATTTGTGCTATCAAGTATTCGAATAATCCATGCCTAGATTAGATGAATTATGTCACAACCCTAGTTTAGTGTGGGATAATTCATGCTAACCGAAGATGGATTATGTTGGTGCTTGAACCATGATTATTTTCTTGACGGAGGAATTGGGCTTGTAGCTACAATTTCCCATTATCATCCAACTTAATAAGCTAATTGAAAGCATAAATATTCCTATTATGAAGCTAGTGATGGATTTGCAATCCTAGGTTCCCTTAAACATTCATTAAAACAACTTTTATTGCTTTCTTAGTTTAGATTTACTTTTATTGTTTTTAGTTTAATTATAAATCAAATCAAAATCCGTTTTTCATAATTAACTAAAGTTAGGTTTTAAAATTAAGTCGCTGTAGTTAACCAATCCATGTTGGTTCGACCTTTGCTTTCACACTACAAATCTTTTGAAAAGTAAAGAACACTTTTTATATCTTGATATTGACAACATCACTATGCCCAACAATATTTAATACACAAACATTTTGATCACTCTAGCTCAGGCTCATTTTCTAATGGTTCATATTCTAACCCCGGATTCGGTCTATATTCCAAATCAATAGTTTTCCACAAAGTAGGATGGTAAGACTTCAAGTACTGACCGTTTATTAACCTAGGATGTAATACCCTGTATTTTTGTAATATATTATATAACTAAGACATTGTATGTTTCTTTTAATACTTGTATGAGCTTGGCCTTACCCTTGGTATATTTTATATACCAATCGATTGAACTTTATCTCAATCGATTGATTGTTCCAATCGATTGAACTTTATACCAATCGATTGATTGTATCAATCGATTGACACTTATGTCAATCGATTGGAGGCAGCTGGGCAAATTCTTTTGCTCTGGCTGGGGAGAGGCCACGTGAACACCTTTCCTCTATATATACCAGCCCATTTTGGGCGTAATTCTGGTTGCTGAAATCAGAGAGAGTGAGAGGGAGTGTTTGTGTGTGTTTATATATATATATACACTCATATATATATACTCACATATATACATATATTTACTCACCCACACACACAGATGGACTGAGAAGAAGAAGGTCAGAAAGAAGAAGAAAAGAAGGAGAAAGAAAAGAGAGAAGGCAGAGAGCAGAGGAAAGAGAGAAGAGGAAGACCACCATTGAAGCTCAAGCTTCAAAACATTCCCAAACACGCCCTTAACGCCTAGGTGAGTTCTAAACTCACTTGGTAACTTGATATTGATGTTAGGACATGTTTTGAATGAAGAAATGGAGAAGAAACCTTGTAGTTCCCGTTTATATGTGTTGAGCAGTCTTCTCTGTGAAGAAGACGAAGTGTCAATCGATTGACACTATATCAATCGATTGACATCTTTCATGTCTCAATCGATTGACATTTTATGCAATCGATTGACATGGATTGTGATCCAATCGATTGAACTTTTTATCAATCGATTGACACTACTTTTATACCAATCGATTGAACCTTCTTCCAATCGATTGACACTACTTTTATACCAATCGATTGACATCTATACCAATCGATTGGTAGTTACAGTTTACTGTTTTACTTGTTTAGATAATGTAATAACTGTTTAGTTGTTTATTTACTATTCAGTATTTCCCAGCATGCTTTATTATTTTAATACAGACATGATAACGAGTTAATGCAGCATAGGATCGTAGTAATAACAAGACTATCGAATAATGTTTAAAATGTTAGATAACGGAATAGTTGTGAATCCTTTGGAGTTAACGTTCATTTCATTCAGAGTAGTCGGGCCACATTGGGATTGTCATGTATCGGTAATAGAGTTGAACTTAAGTAGGTTTGCTAAGATTCGGGAATCTTGCGTGGGCGGGCTTTGGTCGATCATATGTTCTTAAAAGCGGTAGACAGACGAAGGTGTCTATGACTTGCGGTGAACCGGACCATTTGCCCTAAGATAGCCAGATGATCTAATCATATGTTCTTAAAAGCGGTAGACAGACGAAGGTGTCTATGACATGCGGTGGACCGTGATCACTGCTAGACGTCGCTAAGTCGTGGCATAGAATGATGTACTGTTGTTTAAAGCGTTATATCCCTGACATGCGGTAAACTGTGCATATGTTCTTAAAAGCGGGGGATGGACTAACGTGGTATCCATGACATGCGGTGAATTGTGCATATGTTCTTAAAAGCGGTGGATGAGCAATGGTGTGTTATAGAGTTGAACTACTGTCGAGTCTGTTCCCCTATCTAGACATGTCATCGGTCTTAAAATGAGTAAGACGTTAGTAATCGGATGATCGGTTTGATGTAAAGGAGTTACCCTCACAGAGTTCTAATTTGGTTACGACTTATAACTTGTAATAACTTCAATAGCTGATACCCTGTTAGTATCTAACTCACTCGGCTTTCATTAAGCTGACGGCGTTTATGCCGCTGGACATTTCTACGTTCCAGCGCACCCCGGTTATGACTATACAGGTGAAGGGCCTGCAGGAGAAGACTACTATGCCGGTGACGGAGTTCCTGTGGAGAATTTCCCCGACGGAGGTCAGACCGAAGAAGACTACTACGCCGAGGACTACCTTTATGCCAACTGAAGACTAGACTAGAATTGTAGCTAGCTGTCGTTAATTTTGTTGAACTTTTGTAGTCAGGCATATGTTGCTTTGGCATTTGTACTTCCGCTGCCTTATATTTGATTCGAGACTCTGATATGTAATAGTTAGTAACTTCTGTTGACTTTATGTTACGTTGTGTTCAGAACCTAGACTTCATTGTTGTTACACTATTACTTCTTATTGCTTAGTACTGCGTGGTGTGGACAATCATGTGACTTCACCCGTCATTCCCTATGGACCCATAAAGGAAATTTATTTTTCTCTATTTATGCCGTTCCGGGGCGTGACAGGATTTTTGGTATCAGAGCCTAGGTTGTATACCTTTCCGCTCACAGATTGTCCCACACCATCTGGTCCTAGAACCTTGAGATTCTATAGACGAGTATTAAGATTAGTTCTGACTTAAGGTAGTCCTTTTTCAGGTAGCATGGCACCGCCGCTGTTCGTTCCAGATGAGTTCGGAGGACACTATGTGTATGAGAGTAGTATTGCGCCAGCAGATCCAGAGTACTATGCCTGGAAGGTTAGACAGAGAGCTATTGCAGAGACAGAGCGAGACATGCGGATCGAGCAGCAGAGATTTGGGACCCAGGACCCAGAAGTGATACGTCAGGAGATGATCTACCGCAAGGAGACCTTCAAACGCATCGAGGAGGATTCTCTACTGATGTTACGAGACCGTTCTTCGTACCAGGTTCTACTTGCACAGGCTAGAGCAGCACCTCCACCCCCACAGAAGGAAGACATGGCTGATGCACCCCCAGCAGATGAGGATCCGGAGGATGATGATGAGAGCGATGACGACGATGAGCCAGAGGATGACGACGAGGAGATGGAGGATGAAGAGGAAGAGGACACCGATGACGAGGAGCCGGAGTATGATCCAGAGGAGGAGGACCCCGTGGACCCAGCCGGTATAGACGTGCCAGTTGGCGTAGATATTGTGGTTGCAGAGGGTTATCCGATAGAGGAAGAGGAGGTAGCCGTAGGTGATGCCGCAGGTGATGACGCAGGTGATGATGCAGTAGTACCAGTCTTACCAGGAGGAGTTATAGCACAGCTAGCAGCTGAGTGGGCCGCAGAGATGGCTGCACATCCCCATGGATTTGAGATCGGAGCACCGGAGTTGGCACAGGCTATGGTACAGGCTGAGGCACTTGCAGCCGCATTTGATGCAGCCCAGGCTGACATGGCCGCTGATGCAGGAGATTTGGGAGCTGTTGTGGAGCATGATGGACCTGAGCTGATCGAGGATGTAGTGATAGAGGATGAGGACATGATGGATGATGATGACATGGATGAGGATGATGTTTTGTCTGAGGTTGCCCCAGAGGACGAGGCTTCCATCTATGGATCCGATGTGGACAACTTTTGAGTCCAGCACCTTTAGGACTTAGACTTTTAGGTTTGACTTTAGGACATGTTGTCCACTTACTTTTGACGCTTACATAGACAGCTATTGACCGTAGCCTTTTTGTATAGGTAGCCACCAGTAGTGGTTTTGTATATACCTTTCTTTTGTTTAGATCTTGTATAGGATCATGTACTACGCGGTACACAGATGATCTGTTGTGTACTCCGCTGTACATCTTTTGGGTATATATATGGAAGATCATTTCTCTTAATTATTTCTGTTATCGTCTCATTATTATGTTATGGTTGTGATTTTGATCCATGTTATGCTTCCTGTTATTTAAGTATGATCATTTCCCCGAGGAGATTGTCAGCTAATCGTTAGATCCTTCATAGGTACACCTCACACGGATCACTATGGTGGGACCCACAAGGAACCAAGCACGACTGGGAACACCCATTCCCGAGGGTATGGACCCAACTGGAGTCTTCGAAGCTTTCATGCAACGGATGGAGCACATCGGCGATACCTACAATCATGCCACCAACGACAATGGCAACAACCACTTTGTCCCTCCAAGGCAGACAGGCGATAAGCTGTTGGAACGATTTCGTGGCCTGCGACCCGAGAAGTTCGACGGCATGGCAGAGTCCTGGAAAGCAGAGCAATGGATACGAGAGTTGGAGCTAATCTTTGAAGCCCTGGAGTGTAGTGAGCTTGACAAGAGACGTCTAGCCGCATTTCAACTGACTTACTCCGCCGCGGACTGGTGGGAGGCCGAGAGAGCCACGATTGGGATTGACGCTGCAAGGAGAATGCCTTGGGAAGCATTCAAGACTCGATTTCTCGAGAAGTATTTCCCTGAGGACGAAAGAGACCAACAAGAGAGGAATTTCCTGAGTCTAACCCAAGGAAACTGGACAGTCAGGGAGTATACTACACAATTCGAGCGACTTTCCCGTTTCACTCCGCATATGATAGACACCTCCGTCAAGAAGGTCAAGCGATTCCACCAAGGACTCAACCCACGCCTCCGGCACATGATGATAGGCCATCTGGGCTAGTCATTTGAAGGGATTGTCCGTCTTGCTTCAAGTTTAGAGAAGGATGCTTACCCTGTGCAAGGACCACAAGTGAATCGACCTCCACCCAGGACCTTTCAACCAAGGAACTTTCCCGTGCAATCATCAAGGAACAATCAAGGATGGAAACCCCAGACCAACAACTATCAGGGAACTAAACGCACATGGGATGGGACAAGGAAGCCCCAAACAAATTTTCCTCAACAACAGAATCAACAGCGAGGACCACCTCAGGCACAGCCCGTCGCCCAGCGACAAAACACTGATGGATGTTTCAACTGTGGAGTGCCCGGACATATTGGAAGGTATTGCACAGCCCCCAAGACCAACCGCCGTAATGACCTCATCTGCCGCAACTGTAATAAGCCTGGTCACATAAGCAAGGATTGTCGAGCACCACGTGGAGGCTACTATGGAGCGCCTGCTCAAGGACAGCAAGGACAGGTTAGGGTGAATGCCATCATCCCTGGCAATGCAGGGTATAATGCAGAGGAACAGCAAAACTTGGAAGGTACACTCATTTTATTTCACTGTCAAGTTAGAGCTTTGTTTGATACCGGTGCCGCCCGTTCTTTCATAGCTATTAAGATGGTACGTGATTTGGGTTTGCTACCCCTAGCACTTGAGCCGACCCTTAATGCCGTTTCGCCCTTGGGAGTATCCGTTGAGTTAGGTAAGGTGTGCAAGGATTGTCCCTTGACACTAGAGGATAGGAATCTCCCAGAAGACTTGATAGTCCTGTCAATGTCTGAGTTCGACGTGATCCTAGGAATGGATTGGCTTACTAAGTATGGCGCTAACCTGGATTGTGTTAGTCGGACCATTGTCTTTTCGACGCCTGGTTGCCCGCAGATCAGATTTCAGTGCCAACCGTTGAGCGACATGTTTATCACGAGCTGCCTAGCCACGATTAAGACTTCAAGCACGGAGCTTACTATCAACCAGATCCCCGTTATTCAAGACTTTGAAGATGTGTTCCGAAGTATCTCAGGACTTCCGCCGAAGAGAGAGATAGACTTCTGCATTGAGTTAGCACCCGGAACATTGCCGATTTCCAAGACCCCGTATCGGATGGCGCCAACAGAAATGCTAGAATTGAAGAAGCAAGTTCAGGAACTTGAAGATTTAGGTTTTGTTCGCCCCAGTACATCGCCTTGGGGAGCACCAGTTCTATTTGTGAAGAAGAAAGACGGAGAGCTACGACTCTGTATCGACTACAGGGAGCTGAATAAAGTCACGATCAAGAATAGGTATCCACTTCCCCGGATAGACGACCTGTTCGATCAACTACAAGGATCAAGGATATTCTCGAAAATCGATTTGCGTTCAGGATACCATCAATTGCTAGCTCGACCGAAAGATATACCAAAAACTGCCTTCAGGACGAGATATGGACACTACGAATTTCTAGTGATGTCTTTTGGATTGACTAATGCCCCGGCAGTATTCATGGACCTAATGAATAGAGTATTCAGACCCTATCTGGATCAATTCATTATAGTATTCATCGACGACATTCTAATTTATTCAAGGACAGAAGAAGACCATAAGAAGCATCTACAAATTGCTCTACAGACTCTTAGAGACAACAGTCTGTATGCGAAATTCAGTAAATGTGAATTCTGGCTTCAGAAAGTTAAATTCCTGGGACATGTGATATCACAGGATGGGATTTCTGTAGACTCATCTAAGATCGATGCAGTCTTGAGCTGGAACAGACCAACCAACGCGACCGAAGTTAGGAGTTTTCTTGGATTGGCTGGATATTACCGGAGATTTGTGGAAGGATTCTCTAGAATCGCAGGACCGTTGACAAACCTGACTAGGAAGGAGACGAAGTACGAATGGACCGATAAACATGAGGATGCATTTCGGGAATTGAAAGAGAGACTAACCTCAGCACCCGTGCTTGCGATACCTAAGAGTGGTGAGCAATTCATAATCTATAGTGATGCATCACACCAAGGACTTGGTTGTGTGCTAATGCAAGAGGGGAATGTCATCGCATACGGATCAAGACAATTGAAGCCGCATGAGAAGAACTATCCGACGCACGACTTAGAACTAGCCGCAATCGTGTTCGCCCTGAAGATTTGGAGACACTATTTGTATGGAGAAAAGTTCGACTTGTTCTCAGATCATAAGAGTTTAAGGTACCTGTTCTCTCAGAAGGAGTTGAACATGCGACATCGGAGATGGATGGAGCTACTCAAAGACTACGACTTCTCTTTGCAATACCACCCGGGTAAAGCGAATGTTGTAGCCGACGCTCTGAGCCGGAGGCCACGTCTTTTGGTTGCTTCGATTTTGACTAGAGAATGGCGAGCATTGGAGACATTAGTCGAATTCGACCTTCGACCAGTGGAATCTGGAGAAGGACAACACCTTGGATGTCTTGTTGTACAACCGACTCTCATCAGCCGCATCTTGGAAGCTCAACAGTCAAACGAGGATTTAAAGTTATGGTTTGCCAAAATGTCCGCAAAGGAACCCGAGATCTGGAGTATTAGTACGGACGGAGCGCTGAGATGCAAAGGCAGACTCTGTGTGCCAAATGACGATGGACTCAGGAAGAACATTCTGGACGAAGCACACAAGTCAAGGATGACTATCCACCCAGGAGGAAACAAGATGTATAAGGACTTGAAGAGAAACTTCTGGTGGCAAGGAATGAAGCGAGAAGTGGCCGAGTATGTATCGCAATGTCTTATTTGCAAACAAGTGAAGGCAGAGCATCAGAACCCACCTGGACTCCTGCAACCGCTACCGATTCCCCAATGGAAATGGGAGCACATCACCATGGATTTTGTGGTTGGATTGCCGAAATCTCAACAAAACCACGACGCTATTTGGGTAATAGTGGATCGACTCACCAAGTCAGCACATTTTATCGCCTACAGCATGACGCACCCTGTTGAAAGATTGAGCTGGATGTATCTAGAGCAAGTAGTGCGACTGCACGGTGTACCTGTCTCAATAGTTTCAGATCGAGATTCATGCTTTACCGCAGAATTCTGGAAGAGCCTTCAGACAGCAATGGGAACTTCATTGAATTTGAGTTCAGCCTTTCATCCATAGACAGACGGTCAGACAGAACGAGTCAATCAAGTGATGGAAGATATGTTGCAAGCCTGTGTCATTGAATTCGAGAGTTCATGGGAGAAGCATCTACCTTTGATCGAGTTTGCCTACAACAACAGCTACCACACGAGCATAGGGATGGCACCGTTTGAAGCCTTGTATGGAAGACCTTGCCGATCGCCGCTGTGTTGGGCCGAAGTCGGAGATACTCAACTACTTGGGCCCGAGATGATTCGAGAAACCAACGAGAAGATCCAGATTGTACGAGAAAAGATGAAGACAGCGCAATCCAGATACAAGAGCTATGCCGACAAGCGACGGAAAGATCTAGAGTTTGCAGTTGGAGATCACGTGCTACTCAAAGTCTCGCCAGTTCGAGGTATCGTCAGATTCGGACAAAAGAAAGGCAAGCTATCGCCGCGATTCATCGGACCGTTCGAGATCCTAGAACGTGTTGGGGAGGTTTCTTATCGACTTGCGTTGCCGCCGAAGATGTCAGGAGTACACAACGTTTTCCACATCAGCATGTTGAGGAAATGTGCCCACAACCCAGCGCACGAGATCAGTTTTGAAGATATCGAGGTGAACGAGAACGTGACCTACAACGAAGGACCAGTGCGTATTCTAGACCGAGGAGTGAAGAAGCTCAGAAACAAGGATATTCCGCTAGTGAAGGTTCAGTGGAAGCACCACGACGAAGGAGAAGCTTCATGGGAGCTGGAGTCGGAGATGCGAGAGAAGTTTCCACTTTTGTTTTAACCCAATTTATTTCGGATTTTGAGGACGAAATCTTTAATGAGTGGTGGATGATGTAATACCCTGTATTTTTGTAATATATTATATAACTAAGACATTGTATGTTTCTTTTAATACTTGTATGAGCTTGGCCTTACCCTTGGTATATTTTATATACCAATCGATTGAACTTTATCTCAATCGATTGATTGTTCCAATCGATTGAACTTTATACCAATCGATTGATTGTATCAATCGATTGACACTTATGTCAATCGATTGGAGGCAGCTGGGCAGATTCTTTTGCTCTGGCTGGGGAGAGGCCACGTGAACACCTTTCCTCTATATATACCAGCCCATTTTGGGCGTAATTCTGGTTGCTGAAATCAGAGAGAGTGAGAGGGAGTGTTTGTGTGTGTTTATATATATATACACTCATATATATATATACTCACATATATACATATATTTACTCACCCACACATACAGATGGACTGAGAAGAAGAAGGTCAGAAAGAAGAAGAAAAGAAGGAGAAAGAAAAGAGAGAAGGCAGAGACCAGAGGAAAGAGAGAAGAGGAAGACCACCATTGAAGCTCAAGCTTCAAAACATTCCCAAACACGCCCTTAATGCCTAGGTGAGTTCTAAACTCACTTGGTAACTTGATATTGATGTTAGGACATGTTTTGAATGAAGAAATGGAGAAGAAACCTTGTAGTTCCCGTTTATATGTGTTGAGCAGTCTTCTCTGTGAAGAAGACGAAGTGTCAATCGATTGACACTATATCAATCGATTGACATCTTTCATGTCTCAATCGATTGACATTTTATGCAATCGATTGACATGGATTGTGATCCAATCGATTGAACTTTTTATCAATCGATTGACACTACTTTTATACCAATCGATTGAACCTTCTTCCAATCGATTGACACTACTTTTATACCAATCGATTGACATCTATACCAATCGATTGGTAGTTACAGTTTACTGTTTTACTTGTTTAGATAATGTAATAACTGTTTAGTTGTTTATTTACTGTTCAGTATTTCCCAGCATGCTTTATTATTTTAATACAGACATGATAACGAGTTAATGCAGCATAGGATCGTAGTAATAACAAGACTATCGAATAATGTTTAAAATGTTAGATAACGGAATAGTTGTGAATCCTTTGGAGTTAACGTTCATTTCATTCAGAGTAGTCGGGCCACATTGGGAATGTCATGTATCGGTAATAGAGTTGAACTTAAGTAGGTTTGCTAAGATTCGGGAATCTTGCGTGGGCGGGCTTTGGTCGATCATATGTTCTTAAAAGCGGTAGACAGACGAAGGTGTCTATGACTTGCAGTGAACCGGACCATTTGCCCTAAGATAGCCAGATGATCTAATCATATGTTCTTAAAAGCGGTAGACAGACGAAGGTGTCTATGACATGCGGTGGACCGTGATCACTGGTGGACGTCGCTAAGTCGTGGCATAGAATGATGTACTGTTGTTTAAAGCGTTATATCCCTGACATGCGGTGAACTGTGCATATGTTCTTAAAAGCGGGGGATGGACTAACGTGGTATCCATGACATGCGGTGAACTGTGCATATGTTCTTAAAAGCGGTGGATGAGCAATGGTGTGTTATAGAGTTGAACTACTGTCGAGTCTGTTCCCCTATCTAGACATGTCATCGGTCTTAAAATGAGTAAGACGTTAGTAATCGGATGATTGGTTTGATGTAAAGGAGTTACCCTCACAGAGTTCTAATTTGGTTACGACTTATAACTTGTAATAACTTCAATAGCTGATACCCTGTTAGTATCTAACTCACTCGGCTTTCATTAAGCTGACGGCGTTTATGCCGCTGGACATTTCTACGTTCCAGCGCACCCCGGTTATGACTATACAGGTGAAGGGCCTGCAGGAGAAGACTACTATGCCGGTGACGGAGTTCCTGTGGAGAATTTCCCCGACGGAGGTCAGACCGAAGAAGACTACTACGCCGAGGACTACCTTTATGCCAACTGAAGACTAGACTAGAATTGTAGCTAGCTGTCGTTAATTTTGTTGAACTTTTGTAGTCAGGCATATGTTGCTTTGGCATTTGTACTTCCGCTGCCTTATATTTGATTCGAGACTCTGATATGTAATAGTTAGTAACTTCTGTTGACTTTATGTTACGTTGTGTTCAGAACCTAGACTTCATTGTTGTTACACTATTACTTCTTATTGCTTAGTACTGCGTGGTATGGACAATCATGTGACTTCACCCGTCATTCCCTATGGACCCATAAAGGAAATTTATTTTTCTCTATTTATGTCGTTCCGGGGCGTGACATAGGATGAATGCCTCCATTCATATCACGCAACCTGTATGCTCCACCGTTCTTGACTTGATGGACAAGGAAAGGACCTTCCCAATTGACCGACCATTTACCGTAACGGTTATCCTTGTCCTCGATAGGTAAAACGGCCTTCCATACCAAATCTTCTGTCCAAAAAGACTTCTCTTTCACCCCTTTGTTATAAGCTCGGGCTGCCCGCTGCTTTTGCATCTTTAATGAGTCCAAGGCCGTGAGCCTTGTTTCGTCAAGCCCTTCTAACTCAGCTATCATAGCCTCTGTGTATTCAGCGGGCTCAAGCTGATTCTGTAAAGCCCTTATGCCGATCGAACAGTGACCTCCATAGGTAACATAGCATTATGCCCGTAAGTCAGCATGAACGGTGTTACCCCAGTACTTAATCTTTTAGATGTCCGATAGGCCCATAATGCTTCGGACAGCAGCTTGTCCCACTCCCTAGGGTTATCATCAATCATCTTCTCAATGATTCCCTTCAAAATTTTGTTAGTAGACTCGGCCTGTCTGTTAGCCTGGGCGTAGTAAGGGGTGGAGTTGAGAATTTTGATCCCCCTGCTTTCTGCAAAGGCTGACGTTTTCGTTCCCGTGAACACAGACCCTTGATCGGCCATAATAGTCTCCGGGAAGCCAAAACAGTGGATTATGTGCTCTTCAATGAATTTTATTAACGTGGCCTGAGTCACTATTCTGCATGGTATGGCTTCGGCCCACTTAGTAAAGTAGTCCGTAACTACAATGATAAAACAGTGTTGGCCCGATGATGGCAGTAAGACTTTGCCAATTAGATCCATAGCCCATGTTTCAGCACTATTGGTCCCACCGAGCGTGCCAAAATGTTTGCTAGTAGTTTTGCGCGGGTGTGCCAGAGCCAAACGGGCTCGGTGTGTGTGCAAACTAATTTCCTATGTGCTTGAGTGAGTGATACTCAAGGCTTTCAGATCTGACTTCTAAACAGTGATCGTGTGTGGTGAGTAGGAAAGTACCCTCACCAAAAATCCCTTGGCAGTACTGAAGCGCACAAGCCAAATAGTGTAGAGTTTACCAGGTAAACAAATCACAAACGATTAATAAAATACAGATTTTATTAAGTGTTTGGAAAACATAACATATAACCAAAAAATAGAATAATAATAGGCTCTGATTGTTCATAAGAATGAAAACAGTAAAGAAAATAACACAAGAGGATTAACCTACTAATGCTATAGACGCAGTGCAGAACATAAAGGTTTGAATGCTTTGAATGCTGCTTGAGTGTGGTATGAGTGCTGTTTTCCAGAATAACGCGGAGTCCCCTGCACGGTTGGCCTGCCTCGATATTTATAATGGCCATGAATGAATTCTGATTAGGAAAGGACTCCTTAGTTTGCGCCCCCACGCACATGACAGCTAGCAAAATCCTTCCGTAACTCCAACTCTTACCTTATCCAAATTCTAATTGAATCAATCTCATTAATTTAGGGATTAACCTTCTAAATCCAGCTGGACGTGATCAGATTCCTTTCCCAAACGGACTCAAATTCTCCCAAATTTAGGATGATGTCACAAATGACAGCTAAAAGCTAAACCGCCTTCATGATACACCCATCGGCCTTACCCCAGTTATTCTTGGCTTCATCGGGCTCCCGCCAGCTCTTCTTGTTATCCTAACTTGCTTTCATGCCCGATGATGGTGTATTGAGCGCTTGTGGCCGATCGGGCTCATACAACTGGCCTTCACTGCTTATCTCAGATATGATGTCCGATAGCCAAGTCTGCTCTCCCAGCTACCCATCGGGCTTTAATGTATGCCATTACTTATTTATTTTTATAAATGCTGCCCATCGGTAAATCCATACTCTATACTGCCCATCGGGCTCCATCCTACTGGGTCAATTGGGTTGCCTTCTCAAACTTCTTGGTGACTCTTCCCCAAGCCCGATAACCTTTTACCACTTTGGGCCAGCCAGCCCTAGACACGCCTCAGCCCGATAATCCTCAGGTCCATTTCTTCATACCAATCGGGCTTAAAAACCTTTGGCGGTTTTTTGGTGCAAACAGCCCCAGAGGAGATACAGGCGGTCAGGCCTCTTGGCTCTTGTCGACTTCTAATGGAAAGCACTAAAGGTAGGCAGTGGTACCTCAGTGAGCGAGTGTCTCGGCAGGTAGTTGGCGGTCTGAGGTACCGCATTCCTCATACTCCTCCCGTGATGGATGCTGACGACCTTTCTGGTGCTGCTTTGCTGGCGGCTTTGGTCGGTACTGATGCTTGGGATCATTTCTGCTCTGAGACAGGCTATGAGACCTATCGTGGCCGCTTCTTGATGCCCAACTTCCCACTCCTAGAGGTGAGTTTCTTTTACATTTTTGTCTCTATTCGTCACTTATGTTTTTGGACTCGTCTCTTCCTAATTTGTTTTGTTCCTACAGTTTCGCGAGATGTATAGGAGACAGGCTCCTCCAACTTCTGATCCTATCCCTCCTTGGGATTGGACCGTCAATGTTTTAGGTGCCGATGGATCTCCGCAGGTCATGGAGGTGCCACGAGTTACGTGAGGGTATCCCACCCAGCCAGTAGGCATCCTCAACGTCCCTTGGAGTTATGCTGAGGAGGGTCACGCCTTGGCAGCTAGCCTACGATCTTTGGTTCTCACGCGGGACCATCGGGTATGTCTCTAATTTTGCGCTCCTTAGGGTTATGAGGTCCTAATCCTAGATTTTGACCCTTGACAGATGGACGGTATGCAGCAGTTCGCCACCAGTCAGATGGCGTCCTTGGTAAGTTTCTGACTTGACTCTATTTTTATACTTTTGTTGCTTCTCGACTGATTGCCTTTATTTGTGTGTGCAGTGTCGTGGAGGCGGTGCTAGCTCGGCGAGAACTAGGCCAAGGTGCAGGGGTGGCGGGAGGAGGCCATCGTCGACGTACACTCTGGGTGGTCCGATAGAGGATGATGAAGAGGAGAACTGAGGCCTCCTAAGCGGAGATTTTTGTTTTATCTCCATTTCATGTCTTCGATTGGGTTGTACTAGTGAATTTTGTGAATGATGGACAATGTGTAGGATGATGTGTAGGATATTTTGTCACTTTCGACAGAGTATTATGATGTTTTGCCTTTTAGGCCAGATAGCTTCCTGTTTAAAGGCACAGTTGTGTGCTTGTTTCGATTGGTGATCATGTGACGATTCATATGTGTACTATGAAGTTGTGATTGTTGATGTTACTGCGATGAGTATCCTTGTGATAGTGAGTGTATTTGCCTTGCAGGTGGGATAGTCCGTGAAACGGGGAGGTGCTGCCGAAATTTTGAATTTTGCTAGAGCCGCGACAGAAAACATGGCATTGTACGATCCCGCTCATCTCACGGCTTGGCTAAACAATACAGATGGTGTGGAACGGATCAACCTCTTCAGCTACGGCCTGACCGAGCTATATTTTCTTCGCCAGATGGCTCTGAACGCTGAGTTCTTGCGTTCTGCCATCACCCACTAGGACCCGATAAACCATGTTTTCAATTTCAACGGCTTGGAGATGTGTCCCCTGTTTGAGGAATTCTGTGCTATTCTCGGCTTCGATCTAGACTCAGACTTGATTCTCCCTTCTACTGATACCCCCAGTCCTACACGTGGCTTGGCCGAATATCTGAACTGTTCAACTACTGTCTCCTGTCGACTAATTCAGGGTGAGGTTCTCGATATTGCTTCTATCATTGCCCGGTACGCCAATCCTGGGGATCCTAGCGTGTATGATGCTACCCGTGGGGCCGCTCTGATATTATGTATGACTTATCACTTCTTATTCTTGAGTACTTCTAGTGACTTGGTGCATGTATGCCTTGGGCTGAAACTGAGTAGGAAGCCCATGGCCATGGTTCTAGCTGAAACCCAGAATAGTTTGGATAATGCTTTTAATCAAGGAACTCTTCTTCTTTTCGGAGCGCCTTTGGTGTTACAGGCTTGGCTATACGAGCGACTTCAGTTATGGACAGGTAGTGTGCCGCACGTTTACTTCCGCAGGGTTGTGCTCCATTCTCATTACACTTTTGCCAATTGGGTTAGCACGATGGGTGCTTTATCTGAGGCTGACATTTGCTGGATTGTGCGGCGTTGGGGCCTTCATGTTGTGACCACTAGCCTCGAAAATCACCCGAGAATGTGGTTGATGGGTCTGAGAGAGACTTCTTTCTATCACCCTCGCCGATTGGCCAGGAAGTACAGGCGGGTTCAGGAGGTCCCCCAGGGATTTTCTGAGAGGGTCTTGGCTTCCCGAGTCAGAGCTGCCACTATTGCTGCCTTCATCAATGGTTGGGCCCACCGAGTAAAGGCCTATTTCTAAAGACCTTTGAAGAAATAAAAGACGCAAAATAGAAAAGAATCGACTGATTCTGCTTCTCCCCCTAAGTGTCTTTGACACGTGTGATTGCTTTTAAAAGACTTTTATCTTTTCAACCATTCCTGCTTATGTAATATTTGAAGTTCTTTATTGGTGAACCTTGGTTACCTTTGAAACCTTATTTTATGTATTTTGGCTTTTTTGAAAACATTTTGTAGCAAGATTTCAATTCAGATGTTGATTTTTGGTACTTTCTTGGGCATGCTTGGGTGATTAGAGGCAAACGAGGCGGGTGGTCGAAGTTTTCCCCTAGTTTGGGATATGGATGGTTGTGAGGCGACCGAGGTAGATGACCGACGTTTGCCCCTAGTTTAGAAGAGGTTTAGGCAAACGAGGCAGGTGGCCGAAGTTTGCCCCTAGTGTGAAGGGTGGTTTTTGGCTTATGGTAAGGACCGTGACTTTAGTCTCTCGAAGGCTCATAACTTTTGCCTAAGCACCAGTGAGGTGACCTAGCGAGCTCTTTTTATCTCTTTTATTATTGCTCACCTCGGATGTAGCTCTAATTTTTGCCTAGGCGTCTTTTTAGATTTTTGACCTAGCGAGCCATCCTTCTTTTTCTCTTTCTGAAAGTCTGCCTACGTAGCCCCGAGTGGGGATCAGGTCCAACGTAGTTCGGGCCATAGTAGGAAAGAAGTGGGTTGTTTTTAGGTAGGTGGGACAACCGAACCGATGCGGTTGCCTACGTATCCCCGAGCGGGAATCAGGTCGAGCGTAGTTCAAGGCAAGGCTTGAAAGGAGTTGGGTTAAAAGTCAAGCATAGTACTTTTTGAGGCGTTCCACGTTGATTGGTTCTTTAAATTCAACACTGTCGAGGTCCATGAGGTAGGTTACTCCTCCGGAAAGGATAGTTTTGACGATATAAGGGCTGACCCATTTGGGCTTAAACTTCCCGCGAGGATTAAAGATTGGGGCTCGCAGCTCTTTAAGGACAAGATCACCCTTGATGATTTTTCTTGGACGGACCTTCTTGTTAAAAGCACGGGCTATTCTCTTTTGATAGATTCAGACATGGTCGACTGCCGTGAGGCGCTTTTCATCGATGAGCGCCAACTCTTCGTATCTTTCTCTTAACCAGTCAGATTCTGAAACTTCACATTCTGCCATTACCCGTAAGGACGGTAATTCTATCTCAACCGAAAGTACTGCTTCTATTCCATATACTAGTGAATAAGGAGTCGCTCCTGTAGACGTCCTTATCGAGGTTCTGTATCCTTAGAGTGCAAATGGTAGTTTCTCGTGCCAGTCTTTGTAAGTATAGACTGATTTCTGCAGTATAGCTTTGACATTCTTATTTGTAGCTTCGACTGCCCCATTGGTTTGTGGTCTGTATGGTGACGACTTATGATAAGTGATTTTGTATTCTTCAAACAGTTCCCTGACCTCTGCTTTGAAATGACTTCCGTTGTCCGAAATAATCTCATGGGGCACTCCATAGTGGCAAATGAGATTTCTCTTGATAAACTTGGCCACTTCCTTAGCCCCTAAGTTGGTGTAGGATGTAGCTTCTACCCACTTTGTAAAGTAGTCGATGGCCACCAGGATGTATCGATTCCCATTCGAGGCTTTTGGAATAATTTCGCCAATGATATTGATTCCCCAGGTTGAGAATGGCCATGGGAAGGTCATACTGTAGAGTAAGGATGGTGGTACATGCATCATGTTTGCATGGATCTAGCACTTGTGGCACCTTTTTATGTATTCGCAACAATCTTTCTCCAATGTCATCCAGTAGTACCCTGGCCTCACGATCTTTTTAGCTAGCATGTGACCATTCATGTGTGGACCGCACACCCCCTCGTGTATCTCTTCCATCATTCTTCTGGCGCTCTTTCCGAACAGGTAAGTCAGGTTGTGACTCTTGTACCCTTTCTTCAGTAACTTTCCCCCGCAGATGATGAACTACGCGGCGAACCTGCGAATTGCTCTTTTATCCTTCTCAGAAGATTCTTGGGGATACGCTCCATTTTCTATAAAGTCCCAAACGTCTTGGTACCATGGTGTTTCCTTCTCTTCTTCTTCGATTGCGGCGATAATGCTGAATGAAGGCTCGTATCTCTACTCAATTATTAGGGGCATCATCTTTACTCCCACGGGGATCTTGATCATGGAGACTAAGGTAGCCAACGAATCTGCTAATTGGTTCTCCTCCCTGGGTAGGTAGAAGAATGCTATGCTCTTGAACTGTTCCTTGAGTCTATCGAGGTATTCGTGATAGGGCTTCAGCCTTTCTTCCTTCACTTTCCATTCCCCTCTGGCTTGTGATACAATGAGATTTGAATCTCCGAAGACATCCAATTTCTGTACTTTTAATTCCAATGCGGCTTCCATCCCCAAAATGCATGTCTCGTACTTAGCAGTATTGTTGGTGGAGTTATAGTTTAGCTTGACTGCCAGTGGGGTGTGGTCCCCAATCGGTGATACCAGGATCATTCCTACTCCGTAGCCTTTCATGTTGGCTGCCCCGTCGAAGTACAACTTCCACTGCTCTTCTTTGATTTCCATGATATTCTCGTCTGGGAACGGGAAATCACCATTCCATTCGGAATCAATAGCATGCTCAGCAATATGCTAGCTATAGTTCTTCCTTTCACCGATTTGCTTGTTACATACTTGATGTCAAACTCAGATAGTAGAAGTAACCAACAGGATATACGACCGATCAGGGCAGGTTTTTAAAGGAGGTATTTTAGAGGATCCATGCGGGATATGAGCACAACTGGAAAGGCCAGCATGTAATGTCTCAGTCGGTGAGTGCACCAGACCAAGGCCCAACATGTTTTTTCGAGGGTAGAGTAATTGAGCTCATACCCAGTCATCCTCTTTCTAAGGTAATATATGGCTTTTTCGGAGTGACTTTCTTCTCCTTCTTGGGCTAGCATGCAACCCATGGCATTTTTAGAGACAGATAATAAAGAAGCAAAGGCTTATGAGGGGTAGGTGGTGAAAGGACTGGCCGATTTTGAAGGTAGGTTTTATTTTATCGAAGGCGACTTGGCATTGGTCATCCCATTGGAACTTCTCTCCTTTTTTTAGCAGTCGAAACAAGGGATCACACGTGGTCGTTAGCTTGGAGATGATACGGCTGATGAATTAGATTCTCCCGAGAAACCCCCGTACTTCTTTCTCATTCTACGGCGGTGCCATTTCTAGAATTGCCTTGATCTTAGAGCGATCGACCTCTATCCCCCTTTGTGTGATGAGAAAGCCCAGGACCATCTCGGAGGTCACACCGAAGGTACATTTCTTTGGATTCAATCTCATCTTGTACTTGCGCAGTTTCTCGAAGAATTTCTCCAATGCTACCAGGTGTCCTTCTCTATCCTTGGATTTTACGATCATGTCATCTATGTACACCTCAACTTCTTTGTGAATTATGTCGTGCAGTAGGGTGGTGGCGGCCCTTTGGTAGGTTGTCCCGACATTCTTGAGCCCGAAAGGCATCACCCTATAACAGCAAGTCCCCCATGGTATGGTGAATGTCTTCTTTTCACGGTCACCCGGTGCCATCAAAATCTGGTTGTACTCTGAGTAACCGTCCATAAATGACAACAGTTCATGTCCAGCGGTGTTATCTACCAAAACATCGATGTGGGGCAGTGGAAAGTCATCCTTTGGACTGGCTTTGTTCAGATCACGGAAGTCAACACACACGCGAACCTTTCCATCCTTCTTGGGGACCGGTACTATGTTGGCGACCCATTCCGGATACTCTGTAACAATGATGAACCCTGCCTTGAACTATTTTTCTACCTCTTCCTTGACCTTGAGTGCCCATTCTGGTCTCATGCGCCTCAGTTTTTGCTTGATAGGTTTAGAATCGGAAAGGAGGGGAATATGATGTTGGACACTGTCGGGGTCGACCCCAGGCATATCCTCGTAAGACCAAGCAAAAACATCTTTGAATTCTTTCAGCAAAAGAGTCAGTTTTTCTTTTTCTTCTTTATTAAGTGTTGAGCCAATTTGCACAATTTGTGGATTATCTGTTTCACCTAGGTTAATCGATAAAGTGTCTTCAATTATTTCACAAGCAGGTGGTTTTTCAATTAGTTGTTTAAGTTCGATTGGGAGATCCTCAGAGGGATCTGTGCATTCACAAGTATTGGACACAGAGGAGTAACCAGAACCATCTTTCATTTTATTCATAGCAAGTGAAGTGATTACATCAGACAGCGGTGGGCCCACAGTGGCCGACTCTGGTACAGACTCGATAATTAGAAGTACAGACTCTGGGGGAATAGGGGATAGGGAGACATAGACAGATGGCTCTATAGCCCGGTTGCTCAAACCCTCCTCAGTTGGCATGATCGGATCATCTTGGCTCTTGACCCTCTTTCCTTCCTTTTCTTCAGCAAATCCCTCCCACATATTCTTGATAGCTTCGGTGTCCAGATACCCCAACCAGTCTTCCTCTGGGGTTTTGACGACTTCTTCCGGATAGAATGGATCTTGATAGGGGGGCCTTTCGCAGTCAGCGAAGATTTCGAGTCCAGGGTGCCTTTTTCCGGTAGTCTGATGGATCCAAGGTTCAGGGGACCCAAAATAGGGGAAGTCATCCCCTTCTTTGATGAATTACCCGTTCAAGGTCTTGCGGTATGGTGGGAGACTCCTCACTCTCTTCTTCCATGGCCTTTGTAGCTCGATGTCTTCTTCAGTTGGCTTGTACCCCAACCCAAAAGTGCCTTGTTGTCCTTTAATTTGAGGGAACTCGCGAATCCCTTGTTGGCGCCGGCCCAATCCCATTCCAGGGAAGTAGTTCATTTTGCAGACGATGTTGACGATCGCAGAGTGGATCTCAGGGAACCTGTCTTCATCACTGATCATGTGGACCTCTTCCATGAAGAATCCTCCAATTTCTCCTTCTTCTAGCTCAGGTATTTGGATTTCAAAGACGGGAGTGTAGCTTGGAAAGGCCTCATTTCCCCAACTGTTGCCGAGGATAATCTTCACCTCTTTCGTGTGAATGTACTTGATCATTTGGTGCACAGTGGATGATACAACTTTGTTGACATGCAGCCAGGGCCTCCCAATCAGCAAATTGAATGAATCAGGTATATCTATGACTTGGAAGAGTTCAGTGCAAACCAAAGACCTTACTTGGATTTGGAGGGAAACAGTCCCCATCACAGTTCTGTTGGTGTTATCATAAGCCCTCACGGATTGCACAGATGGAGTGATATCCAGGATGTTGACCCCCAAGGCGGTGGCGATTCTTAGAGCACAAACATTTAAGGCGGAACATGTATCGACCAAACAGAATGTCACCTGTTGCCCCTTGCATCCAATAGTGATGTACAAAGCTTTGTAGTGTGCAGATCCTTCCGGCGGCAGGTCTTCATCGGAGAAGGTAATGATTGGATCTAGGGTGAGCGCACCCAAGAAAGCCACCATATCCTTCGGTGCAGTGTCAATGGGGACCTCCATTCCAGCTAAGGCATTCAACACTGCCTGCCTATGCCTGTAGGATGTTACCATGATGTCCCACATCGAGAGATGTGCTTGAGTTTTCTTCAACTGCTTTATCAACTCATTGTCTTCTGCGATGATCTCTTCCATTTTACCCTTCCCCTTGTCTTTGACCGGACCTTTCTCGATAGTTTTAGTGGTAGGCTGTGGAGGTTGATAATGACGGCCTGACCTAGTCAGATGATCAATCTCGGCAGGAGTAGGCCCTTCTACAGTCCCATCTTCTTTGAACCAGTCACAATCTGTTCCCATGAATGGTTTCTCCGGTTCATTCCAGATGGAGGCATTACTTTCTTTGTTGGGATCATACCATTTGAAGTCCACTTCCCCTAGATCATGCTCCTCCAGGAAAAACAAATCTTGTTCGTCATCTAGCTGCTGCTGCCACTCACCATCTTCTCCTTCAATCAGATGGACCCCTACAGAATCCAGGATGTCAATGAGGGGTAACGGACGTCCTAAGGGGATGATATAAGTGGTAGGGTTGAAGAGTATGGGGCTGGACTCGATGAGGCTGATATTTTGGTGGTTTGGTAGGGGATTTTGAGTGATATGGGGCTGCTTGGGAAGTGGCTCAATAATTTTCTGGTCAATGAGGTCTTGGATATCATGATGAAGGCGCATACAATCATCGGTGTTATGGCCAGGGGCTTGGTGGTAGGTGCACCGTTTGGACATATCACAATTGGGCGGTAGCGGAGTGTTTCGAGGTTGAAGGAGTTGGAGGTGGCCCTTTTTGAGGAGGCGGTCTAAGGCTGAGGAGAGTGAAATTTCTAGCTTGGCGAAATTGTGAGAGGGCTTTTTCTGGAAAGGGCGATTGGAGGAGTTTGCTTGGTTGGAGGGTTGGTACGGCCTAGGAGGGTACGCCATGGGTTGACTGCTAAGGGCATTGACATCCGGAGGATTTCGGGAGTAGTTGGGCCTTTTTGACTGACTCGAAGGCTCTTCCTTTTTGATCTTTCCTTCCCTGATAGTGTCTTCAATTAGAGTTCCCACTTCAAACAACTCCTCAAATGTGGAGATGGATTGATAGAATAACTTTTCATGGTAGAGCGGCTGTAGATTTCGGATTAGCATTCTCACTTAATCTTTCTCAATCGACCGGTGGGTCATTTGGGCTACTTTATTCCTCCATTTGCTCAGAAATGCAGTGAAGGATTCATTGTTGTTCTTCCGAGTTGTTTCCAAATCCCTGATAATGACATCAAGTTCTTGGTTATAGGAATAGGGGTCAACGAACACCAGGACGATATCTTCCTATGCCCGAGTTTTGGAAGCCTCTAAGGTAAGGAACCATGAGAGTGCAAACTTTGCGAGAGTTTGTGGGAACAGCATTGCAATGTGCTCATGAGTGCAGCCCATTGATTGGAAAATGCTCATACACAGCTTTACATGGCTTTTCGGATTTCTGGTTCCATCAAAACAGTCAATGGCAGGCATCTTGAAGTTTTCTGGCAGTTTTAGCTTAATTGGCTCAAAAAGGCCTTCCAGGTCTAGTATGTAGTCATCAACCCCTTTACTCTTTCTCAACACGCTTTCCAGCTTGTCAACTTTGTCCATCTTCTCTTGGAGCTTTTTCTCATATGCAGGTGGCGGGACCCCTTGAAACCAGTCTTCTTCTCCATTATTCTCGGGAGGCAGTCCAAACCCAGGTGGTGGTGGTGGTGGTGGCATGAACCCTGGTGGTGGGAACCCAGGTGGGTACTGTGGTTGCTGCAGTTTCAATTCCTCCATAAACTTCAGGACTTGGGCCAGGCTATCGGACTGCTGGCTTATGGTGGCTCCCAATTCGGTGACCTTGTTCTCCAACTCTTCCTGATTTATACTGAAATAATTTGGCGGGCTCATTCTAACCAGACGATTGTCTGAATTTCTAACCCAGGGCGAGGATCTCAGCTGCTGACCTTGGGAATCTATAGTGACCTACAGATTTGAGAGGATTCAAATCAGATTTTGACAGTGACAACTTTAGACAGACAATGATAGTGATGTTTAACAAACGTGAACTGACTTGTGTATAAACTGACTAAGACAGTGCGTGCAGACTGATAGGAGCGGCGTATGCACATGAGACAAGCATGCGGATGCAAACCCTAATCTGCATGATGCTCCTATTTCTAGCAGATAGCAATTAAGCAAGTAAGGTCCTAACCGTACAGAGTGTGCTAACTTTACTTTCCAGTAAGATCACCGGGGACAACGGGAATTTTTGAGATATTTTGGGAAGTTTAGGCAGAGTTTCTGGGAGAGGCATGAATTTCTAGGAGAAATAGGGATATCTGGTTAACTTGGACAAAGTTTCCGGAAGAAACAGGTACATCTGGGCATTTCTGGGAAACATGGACAGAGTTTGTGGGAAAAACTGGTATATGTGGTCATTTCTGGGAAACTTGGACAGAGTTTGTGGGAAAAACTGGTATATATGAGCATTTCTGGGAAACTTGGACAGAGGTTGTGGGAAAAACTGGTAAATATGAGCATTTCTGAGAAACTTGGACAGAGGTTGTGGGAAAAACTGGTAAATGTGATGAGAGCAGATGATGATGGTGATCATAATGTCTAGCAAGTTTTCATACTCTTATGTCTTTGGACCAAAAAACAAGGTTTGCGGTGTATGTCTTTGTGAACATATGAAATAAAGGTGAGATGCTACATGTTAGCATCCATGAGCAATGAGCTTCAGAAGCAACATGATTCATATAAAAGCTCAACCTCTATTCTTCTTCACCTACAAGAGTTGTATGGGGGATAGAGTAGAACCGCAAGGTTCAATGTTTCAAAAGAACTCTTCCTGGCCAAAATGGCAGAGGGGTCATCTATAAATGAGCATGTGCTTAAGATGATCGGTTACATTGAGAAACTTTAAAAGCTTGATATAGGCATGGATACAAATTTGCAAATAGATTTGATCTTACAATCCTTGCCAGATTCATTTTCGCAGTTCATTATGAACTTCAACATGAGCAGGATGACAGTTCCACAGCATGAGTTGCTAAATATGTTGAATACTGCGGAAGACTCTATCAAAAAGACAAAGGGATCTGCTCTTGTCATTCATGAGGCTTCTACTTCCAAGTCCAAGTCCAAGAGTAAAGGAAAATGGAAGGGGTAGAAGTCCAAGATGAAGGCAAAGGGCAGGATCAAGAAAGGCAAGCCTGCAAATGTTAAGGGTAAAGGAAAGTGTCTCTTCTGTGGCAAAGAAGGACATTGGAAGAGGAATTGCAGAGAGTACCTTGCTTCCATAAAAGACAAACCTTCTGAAGGTACTGTGGATATCGCAATTTTTATCTTTTATCCACAGCTTTTCTTTTTTTAATCCTTTTTTTTCGAATTCAATTTCAAAAACAAAACGAGTCGCCACTTAATTTTTAAAAGGAAAAAATTAAGAAACCATTCAAAAGCAAACCGATCTTTTGCGAAACCAAAGATTAAACTAGGTCCGGGGATTATGGAATGAGAAGGGAAGGAGCCCATCGGACTAAAACACCCCTTCTCATCCTATCTCGCGATAGGCCTCTACTCAACATCCTTTTAATTAAGTTATTAATCTAGGTGTGTCCTCAACTAATACATAGATATAAGTATACATTACACAAGCATGTTGAAATGGCGTAAAATTGCTAATGACAAAATATCATTCAAAAACCATTTAATTCAAGTAGCAAGCTATGTGATATGCAAAAATAGAGAACTAGAGAACTTACCCGGGATCCGGCCGCGAATATTAGACGTGCAATGCATGCAAAATAAAAGAAAATCCTAGAAAAGGAGTCTCTAATTCAAGTATACAAATAAAGTAAGATCTATTTCTAAGGTGTCGCGCATAAGGTTATAAAATCAATAAAATCAAGGATATAATTAAATGAAGAGAAAGGGTTGAGAAATTTGTACCTCAAATGCTCTACAAAACAAGGGTTAGGCCACATGATATACAAGATATAAAGTTGGACTTTAAATAATAATCCTAGACTTCTAGCTTAAATCTATCAAGTGTAATTGAATCTAAAACAAACTAGCATCAAGCCACATGGATGAATGCACATGAATATGGATGAGATGAAGCTATGAACTATTCATCGATTTGGACTATTTAGCCTCTGTATTTAAGCTTAACAAATCATTATTAAAGCATGGTATAAACCCTAGGTCATGAAAGGATCATTGGGACCATTATTTGCAAAGTTGATCAAAGTTGTTGCAGAATTCTGAAAATTGCTGAGAGCAGATCAGAACTTTAAAAAAATAAAAAGCATGGTTTCCATGGTTTGATCTTGATGAGTTTTGGACAAAAGATGCCTCTGTGAGTCTAATTTTTAACCCAAAAAGAAAATCGAAGCTTCAACGGTTAGATCTCTGGGAAATGGGGAAAAATTAGACGTCACTCAGAAATTTACAACTCTCTGTCCAGAATTCTTGCACGATTTTCTAAAAATAGTAAAAAAAAAATCTAAAATGCTTTGTTCTTTTTAGGGTGTCTTCCTAACACATTGAACTAACTAGAAAAAATTATTTTGGGTCAATAAAACTTGATTAAGGCCCTGATTTGCTTATTTCAAAAGAGTGTTACTGCTCTGAAACTCTTGGATAGATTGTAGTTGCCTCACAAAACCCTTGATCAAACCACTACAAACATGAAATCTTCTTAAAACAAAAATTACAGTGGTAGAACTTTGAGTTATAGAAATTTTCTCGTTGGTTTCATTCAGTTCCAACGGTTCGATGTTTAACTAAAAATCCTTGATCAAAAACAGTTTGTGAACTCACTGTTTTCATTTGTCAAGTTCCACTTTATTTGTTAACCCCAACTATTAAACCATGAAGTTGGACTTAACTCAAACCACTTCTTCTACCATTTGATGGTCATTGAAGACTAAAGACCTTTTAAACTTGTAGGTTTTGATGAAGTATGGATAGACTTCACAAAATCCCAAGACAATGAGTTCAAACTATGAAGATGAGTTTAAACTTCAAGTTATTCCTCCTACCATTTGATGGTCATAGGAGGTCAAGACATGATTAGCACTCCTGAATTTTCAAATAATATAAAAGAGATTCCATGAAAACTCAAAACTAGAGAACCCAAACCATGATAGGAGTTTTGGATTCATCTACTTGTTCTTATATAAAATGATGATCAACTTAAGCTCCCATGTGAAGCATAAGCTTACATAAGACTAAAAGATCAAACTCATGAGATTCAAGTGAGATATAGAAGATTCTCCAAGAATCTCAAGAGGGGAATACTAATGAGAAAAAGAAAAGAAGAACAAAGAACTAGGAAGCAAATAATTCCAAACTAACAAAAAAATTTTAAACCTAATCAAGAAAACCAAGTAGTTTGAAGATTAGAGGCAAAAAGGAAAGAAAACTAAACTAGGATTAGAGGATCACCTCCAAAACTATCCTCAAACTTCTCTACTTTGGAGATCTTCCAAGCTCTTCTCTCTTCAAAAACTCTCTCTTTTCTCTCTCAAATATGTGTTGATGTAGTGGTAATTGTCTCTCTTTTTTTTTGTATATCTTCTTCTTCTTTTTATCAAGGAAGATCCCTCTTCTTTTATAGACAAAAACCTAGGTATTTTTCAGTGAATTTGGAGTAAAAGACAGGTGTAAATATCTCATTTGGTGGTACAATACGTACTTCCTGAGAACAACAGACTGCTAAAGAAGGCGACATTCAAATTTAACTTGCGGCATTCAAGGAATGCCGCGACGGCACTCCGTGACAACCGCCGCGGCAGTCACGAACTGCCGCGCGGCACTCAGAGAGAGCCGCATTTCAAAAATGATTGCCGCGTTTTTGTCAAAGTTACTTTTTAGTTTTTTTTTTTGTTTTATCCTCGTACATATACGTATTGTACCACAAAATGCAGGCTGTTAAAGTAAACGGCAGTCAGAAAATGTCGGCGGCATTCACTGAATGCCGTACGGCACTCACAGAGTGCCGGCTCGGCATTTGTTGAGTGCCGCACGGCACTTGTCAAGTGCCGCAGACTATGCCGTATGCCGTTTTCTGTAAACTACCTCTTCTAGGCCTTTTCTTTTCTCCTTTTTCTCCTTGAAAACTTATTTTCGAGGATCTTTTCCAAAAGTGATTTTTTTATACCTGAATCCCCCTGAGTATCTGGTATTTCCTTTTTCTGTGAAATTTTATCGCGTTTGAAGAACTTTCTGAAGAGCTTGGAATACTTCAAATTTTCCGGTTCTTATCATCATCGGACGTGGAGGCGATGCTCTCCTAAATTCGACGGTCGGTCAAAATCGGGGTGTCTACAGGTACGTCTAAATTACTCTTTATAGAAACTAACCTTTCGGTTAATTCTGTTTCTTCTTGGGTATTGGATACCGGAGCTAGTTCTCATATTTGCAATTCGTTGCAGGGATTATGGGGAAGCAGAAGGCTGAGTAGAGGACAAGCTGCTCTTCGAGTGGGAAATGGAGCAAGTGTTGCTGCATTAGCTGTAGGGAGCTATTATTTAGCATTAACATCTAGCGTAGTTTTAGAATTAAAAGATTGTTTATTTATTCCAGATATTATTAGGAATATTATTTTGTTTCTGCTTTATCTACATATGGTTATAAATTTATTTTCGAGAAAAATAAATGCTCATTTTATTTAAATGATGATTTAGTTGGTTCTGGCATATATTTGAATGGTCTTTATTTCTTAAACTTGGATAATGGTATTAACTATATTGAGCAAGCAAAAGATAAAACACCAAAGAGACCTAGAGATGAAGTTAATCTTACTTATATGTGACATCTTAGATTAGGTCATATTAGTGATGATAGGATCAACAAGTTGGTTAAGGATGGACACTTTGATTCATTAGCTTATGAAGCTTATCCAACTTGTGAATCTTGTCTCATGGGAAAAATGACCAAATCACCCTTTGTGGGACATGGGGAAAGAGCTGCCGACATACTTGGATTAGCTCACACTGATGTGTGTGGTCCTATGAATTCAATTACAAGAGGAGGTTTTTCATACTTCATAACCTTCACCGATGATCACTTACGGTTAGGGTATGTGTGTCTAATGAAATACAACTCTGAATCTTTTGAAAAGTTCAAAGAATTCATAAATGAAGTAGAAAAACAAACTGGGAAATATATTAAAGTTCTTCGATCAGATCGAGGAGGTGAATACTTAAGCAATGAAATCTTGGATCATCTCAAGGAAAATGGTATTTTATCACAATGGACTCCACTTGGAACACCACAATTAAATGGTGTGTCCGAAAGGAGAAATCGTACATTATTGGATATGGTACGATCCATGATGAGCTACGCAGATTTACCTATATCATTTTGGGGACATGCGCTTCAAATAGCAGAGCATCTGCTGAATAGGGTGCCATCCAAGTCTGTTCCTAAGACACTGCATGAGATGTGGTATGGGAAGAAGCGTAGTCTTAATTACATTAAGATCTGGGGTTGTCCAGCCTATGTTAAGAAACTAGAAGTGCACAAATTGGAGTCAAGGTCAGTAAAATGTAGATTTGTGGGTTATCCAAGAGAGTCTTTGGGATACTATTTCTATCACCCAGGCTAACAAAAGGTGTTTGTTAGCAAGTTTGCTGTATTTCTTGAAAAAGAGTTTATTCAAGATGGAGGCAATGGGAAAATGATAGAATTAGAGGAAATCTCCTCTAAACCACAAACCAACATTGACCTACCTGAAAAGTGTCTTCACACCCTATTGGAGTTGAACCTTCTATTATACAACTTCCACGTAAGTCTAGTAGGACTCCCATACTTAATAAGAGATACTTGGATCTCCATCAAGGCGATGAGGAACTCTTTCATTGTGGAGACAATGGCGACAAGAGTGATCCTACTAATTACAAAGAGGTGATGTCAGACATCGATTAGAGTATATGGTAAGTTGCCATGAAATCAGAAATGGATTCTATGTACTCCAACCAAGTCTGGACTTTGGTAAACCCGCCTCAAGGTATTGTACCTATTGTTTGCAAATGGGTTTATAAAAGGAAGATAGGCTCGAACGGAAAGGTAGAGACCTATAAAGGTAGGCTAGTGGCAAAAGGTTACAAACAAAGACAAGGAGTTGACTATGAGGAAACCTTTTCGCCAGTAGCCATGCTAAAATCCACCAGGATTATGCTTGCTATAGCTGCACACTATGACTATAAGATATGGTAGATGGATGTAAAGACCGCTTTTCTCAATGGTCAGATTGAAGAAGAGATTTATATGGAGCAGCCTGAAGGCTTTATATCCCGTGGTGAAAACAACAAAGTGTGAGCTACAAAGATCCATTTATGGACTCAAGCAGGCATCTCGAAGTTGGAACATCCGTTTTGATGAAGCGATCAAAGGATTTGATTTTCATCAAAATATGGATGAACCATGTGTATATAAGAAGCTCAGTGGGAGAGAAATTACATTCCTGATTTTGTACGTCGATGACATCCTGCTCATTGGGAATGATGTAGGAATGCTATCATCAGTCAAACTATGGCTTTCACAAAACTTCTCCATAAAGGATTTGGGAGAAGCATCTTATATACTGGGTATAAAGGTTTACAGAGATAGATCTAAAAGATTGCTTGGTTTATCCCAATCCTTGTATATAGACAAAGTGTTGAATCGGTTCAACATGGCAGATTCCAAAAGAGGGATGATGCCCTTCAGACATGGAATTCATCTCTCAAAGGATATGAGTCCTAAAACGCCATAGGAAAGAGAGATCATGAGCAAAGTACCATATGCTTCAGCAGTGGGAAGTCTCATATATGCCATGCTATGTACTAGACCTAATATCAGTCATGCTGTAAGTGTTACAAGCAGATATCAGTCTAATCCAGGTATGGATCACTGGATTGCAGTGAAGAACATCCTTAAGTACTTGAGAAGAACTAAGCATATGTTCCTTATTTATGGAGGAGGAGAACTGAGAGTTGATGGTTACACGGATTCGGACTTCCAGTCTGACGTGGATGATAGAAAATCCACATCCGGGTATGTGTTTACCCTTAATGGGGGCGCTGTTAGCTGGAAGAGTTGTAAGCAAGATACAACGGCAAATTCCACGACCGAAGCAGAATACATTGTTGCTTCAGAAGCAGCAAAGGAGAGTGTATGGGTAAGAAAGTTCATCAGTGAACTAGGTGTAGTTCCAACCATTGAATCACCTGTGCCTCTGTACTTTGATAACAATGGGGCGATAGCTCAAACCAAGGAACCAAGGTCTCATCAGAAATCCAAACACATTCAGCGTCGATTCCATATGATTAGAGAAATCATTGGTAGAGGTGATGTGGAGATACAGAAGATAGCATCAACAGATAATGTATCAGATCCATTCACTAAGGCCTTAACCCAGCAGCAATTAGATCGCCATCTTGAGAAGATGGGTATGAGATACATGGTTGATTGGCTTTAGTGCAAGTGGGAGATTGTTAGTATAGTATGCCCTAAAAGCCAATTAGATTGGAGTAGTGTTTTAGGAATATTACCTTGTAATAACAGTTTCATATTAATAAAGGGCAAGTTTATTATTTATCATTATTGTTGTTTAACTTTGATATGATAGGTCCATAGAGTTAAAGTTGAGAAAGTATGTACTTAAAGAGTTAAGGAACAAGACCATATACTTCTCAGTTGCTTTATTCTAAAATTGTTCTTAGTCGTGGGATTATTAAATTGGGCATTTGATAATTCCGTTAGACTAACACGTGCCATGTTTATTTTATTTGATAAAATATGACTAGTCTTAAGTCATCAATGTGGAGACACTGGAACATGCATGTGGGTGCCTGTTATAGAACAAGTTCACTAAACGTGATCAACTATGAAGAACATCCAAATAGAGTTTTACTTATCTATCAATGGATTGTTCTTAGTTATAGTGGTACAAGTAATCCTTAGAAATGAGACATTACTGTTGTCTTGTGTATGAGTTATTATGCTTTAACGTGCACAATGTTTATGTTTTAATTAAAGGCATATTCATGTATTGTTGAGTATAGTAAGTCATACATGGAGACATGTGAATGTACAACAAGGAATCTATCACTCTCAAGTGAGGGAGTGAATGTCCTATGTGATCTTCTATGATTTATCTCAAGTAAAGCTCCCTGGCTAGGGCAGGGTGAGAATTAGAAAGAGTTTTCTAATTTTACCAGATGTAGAGAAATATCGATTAGTTCGAGAACATGTAATTAAATCTGGGTTTGATAATATGTCCATTAACCAAGAGATTTAATTGGGACATTGTTTGATAGAAGGATTGAATTGTACGGTAACTGTTAACGGAAATGTTCACTATTTTTCAAACTGTCTGGGGTGTGTCATGATACACTGCTAGGTGTCACTCATGACTAGTGAAAGCCCAGAAATAATAAATATTGATATTAATTATTTCTATAAGGGCAAATTAGATTAGGAAATGGTCTTATAGAATTATTATTATATATATATATATGAGGTATGGAAAACTAAAAAGGTTGCTATCACATCCAATATTTTCCAATACCCACATCCCCTTGTACAAACCGTACGGCCATATTGGCTTGAACGGATTCTCGTTTTTTCTTCAAATTAATTCTTTGGAGAAATTAGACATTCTTCTAGTTCGTGATTTGCTCGTGTACACTTGGACGATTTGGTGAACTGTTCATGGGACGAACTAGATTCAATATTTTGTAAAGCATGCTTCAAGGGTAACTATTCGATTAACCTCCTATGGATGTTGTATGTATTTTGTATATATCATAGACTTGATCATGGGTTTAGGAAACCATTCAATTTTTGTTTTCCGCCGCGCAAACCTTTAAGGGTTCGACGTGGTATCCTTTCAATTATACCATATTTTATCATCAATGATATTAGGATAATATATAATATTTAAATAATATTGATCTTATCAATATAAATATAAAATATGTGGGTCATATACAATATACTTTTACAATGGCTTCATGTGATTTTTCAATGTACCCTAATGTCGTTAATTACACACATTTTTAAAAAGTTAAAAAGTTTGAAGTATTTTCTGTTTTCTTTGAATACCTAATTAAATAATTAAATATTCAAAAAAAGAAGAAGAAGAGAAAATACTAAATTTAAGAAAAGTTTTGAGATTGTAGTATAATTCTTTAAACTATTACGGTTCTAGCTTTACTTATAAAAGACTTGAATGGAGTTAATTGTCACACTTAGAAACTCTAGAGTCTAAAATGTCCATACTAAAAGTGTAGGGATTAAAGTGTCATGACCCTCAAACTACAATGGTGAAAAGTACAATTTACCAAAAATCAATGTGATTTTTAAAATTACAACATATTCTGGGACAAGATCACAACACATTAGGACCAAATCACATCACACTGAGACCCAAATTTGAATGTATGATACTGCCCAAACCACTAAGTTATATCATAGAATGTCCCTTTTCCCATGATTGCACACGAAACCTCTCCAAATACAGATGAACAAAAGCGATGTGGACATACCTACAAATTGCAATGGACTACACATAATTGAGTTGTTCACATTTCTCCTAGCCAAAAAAAAAAAAAAAAAAAGTCGTTCACATTTAGCTCACATAGTGACCAAGCAAAATATTCCTCAATACATGTTAGTGACTCAGTATATCAGAAGTCATATGCATGGAGCTAAAAATCAGATAATATAAATTGTATTAATCTTTTGTGATATTCACATATTGGGGAGTCCATTTCAAATCCTGATTCCAAGTGTAATCCTTCAAAAACACAAACATTGCTTTCATATCTCACATGCAATGGCGTTAAGATTTTCCTGTAAAATATCTGAAGCTATATGTTTCCGTACGTCATTGAAGCTTTTGAGAGAAGAATAAAAATGAAAATAAAAAAATCTCAACAAGATGAAGTTCGTATATTCACAGAGACTACCACTCTGTTTGGTAAAATAGAATAAAGGAGGAAAGGAAATAGGAGAAGGAAGTATTGAGTTTTCTTTGTTTGGTAAGTGAGAATATGAGAGAGAATGAAAGAAAGGAGCAAAACCTCTATTCCCTGGTCCGACCGTTTTCAATCAATTCCAAAAGTGGGAGAAAAAGGATGAGGGAGAGAGCGTCCCTCAATTTATAATCTTTTGTCCAAAAGACAAAACCATCATTTTCCTACATATCGAGTATAATAAGAGCGTCTCCAATGGGAGACAAACATTTTGAGTTAGCAAAATGATATTTTAGTAACTTGTATAGTAGTTCTTTTTTTTTTCTTCAGATTACTAAGGTAAGCAGGCACTGTTGCTGCTTTTATGCCTTAGAATGGTTCAGATTCTCAAAATGTCACTAGCTAACTCATCAATGCCCCAAATTTTAGATTTCTCAACTTGACTTGATTCAACTCTGCATGGTCCAGTTAATTGGTTAGGACTTCTTCGGGATCAACCGTAAAACTCAAACTCCTGACTTCAACACCTACTAGCGTGCGCCTTCTCTTTACCCAATATGGGTGGATAGCGGGTGATTGTCAAACCCCACACTTCGCTCAATTCACCGGTTGTTATCTTCTGTTTTGTTTCGAACCCAAAAAAAAAAAAAAAAAAAAAAAAAAAAAAAGGAGAAAGGAAATTGTAATGTCTGGTCTACGACACAGCATGCTATAAATCAGCGTACAAATGATTGTACATTAATTAAGTTCGAGAGCAAGAGAAATCCAGGAAAATGCAGGAGTACAGTAATGAAAACCCAAAAAACTGATGATTGAACATGTTTTCAACATTAACCTCTTGGCAGAAACTTCACTTTATCTCAACAAAGTTCACATTCAATCCTACTACCACAAGGACTATACCACCAATAGCTATTCCTGTGCGTGTGCTTAGTCCATGACCTTAGCCCTTAGGTAATCAGGCGGAGGACCCTGAGAGAATGTGTCCTCTCTGGAATGTGTCCTTGTTCTGAGATGAATCGGAATGGATAAGTGGTTCGGATTCCTCGGAACCATTAAGGATAATAGTTCCCATAGCTGCCTTTTTTTCTCGATAGGACGCCCATGTGACCAAATAAAGCCCGGCAATAATCAAAGATCCCCCTAAAATGCTGCTTTCAGACAGAAATTAGACAAATGTTAAAGAAATCAGGGACACTATTCTAACTTAATTCAAAGCTCGGATGAAAAAAAATTTAGTATAGTGTTAGAAGGATAAAACGTAAGCTCAAGTCAGCAGGTTTTTTTTTTTCCCATTGAAATCATCAATAATTCTTTCAGTTACTTTAGTAGGTGCAATTGTTGTAGGGTGTTAATAATATGTCTTTAGAACTAGGAACCCAAATCGAAGGTTAATACTTGGGACACACCCAAAGACAATTTTTGGAACACAACTCAAAATATATGTCTATATCTCTCCTGTGATGTCACTAGAAAAGATAGGTATATATCTCTCCTCTCATGTCACTATTCAGTGGCATCACATGAGAAATAAAGACACATCTTTTGTGTTATGTCCCAAAAATTGTATTTTTTGGTGTGTTTTAATCTTTTCCCCAAATAAAATAGAAATGGTTTTACTTTAGTAGATTTTATGGTGAATAAACATTTTGCACTAGAATTTACGTTGAAGGCAACAAAAAAATAAAATAAAATAAAATTTCAAACAACAAGAGGGTAAAATTTTAATGAATTACATAGAAAGTAAATAATTGATTTAGTATGTCAGACGTTTAATTTGTTTCAACTTTTTCATGACTGTGAAAACGTAGTTCCAACATCTTAATCTAACTATCCCTATGAAGTTATTATGTTGCATAACCATTTTTTTTTTCAACAAATCAACTAAACCTTAATTTCAATTAGATTGGATATAATTTATTAGTTCGAAAATACACACGGCTTGGGGTTTATAATCGAATCAGGAGAGACGAATTCCGTGCGTTAATCTTAGCAACCTAAACTTTTTTGTATCTTAACCGATTCCTTAAGTTGATTTAAGTGATGTACGTTTCAGAACATGTATGTGGGACAAATTAGTCTTTTTAAGTAAAATATCACTTTTGAAACAAAAATTTACACTTGTTTCTATAATGGGTTAGTTACACGAATTTCCTCTGAGGTTTGGCGAAATTACACAGACTTACTCTCTATTTTGCAAATTACGAATTTCCTCTGAGGTTTGGCGAAATTTTTCGTCGCTAAAACAATGATTTTTTAGCGACGAAAAATTGTCGCTAAAAGCGACATTTTCATCGCTAAAAGTGGTCCGCCCCAAAGTCCGCCCCATAACACTCACACCTGATCCTCGCTATATACATGCATACATACATATATACACCATATATACGGACCATGCATATATACATACACTAGTTTTTTCCCGTTCATAATTCAAAATTTTATTTAAAAAAAATCTATACATATATTTACCCATGACGCCTTTATAAAAAAAAAAAAAAAAAAAAAAAGAGAGTTAAAAAACCATGAAAAAAAAAATTAGACATATGGTGAGAGAGAGGTGGTTAGTACTATGACTGTCAATTAGGTTGGACAAGCTCGAAGTCCATTTGTTTAGTCCACTAAATTTAGGGCCGAGCTTTACTTCGGAACGGGCCGAACCGAGCTTGAACCAAATTTCAAGCCCGATTTGAATTTTGGGCCGAGCTCAGGCTCTTATAAGCTAAGACCATTATAAGCCAGAGCCCGTTTAAGGCAACATACGTACTTGTAATTCTATAATATTTATACATATATTTTCTACTATTATTTGGAAGCCCAACCCACTCTTTAGCCAAAAAAAAAAAAAAAGAAATTTGGTAGATGGGCCAACTGCCATAAGGATACTTTAGACTTTTTACTCTATTGCAAGTCTTCCTTTTTTTCCCAAACTAGTTTTATCTCTCTACACGTACCACTATGAATGAAGCTCTAAAATTCAATTTTTTTGTAATATTTTTATTGACTTTTGATCTTCAAAATTTGGGGTTTTTCAACAAATTTTGAGATATTGTGATGCGAGTTATACTTTATGATGTGAGGGTTTTTTTTTTGAAAATTGATGGGGGTTTTGCAATCTTTGACTGGATTTGACACATTGATGATTTCAAAATATTTTGTAAAGCATACAAATTTTGACAAGCCCGAACTCGGCCCGAAGTCCGTGGTAATGGATGGGCCGAGTTTGGGAATGGGGGTTATGTTTTAAAGCAGGCCGAGCTCGAGCTTGGGAAGATGCTAATTATATACTTTGGGTGAGCTTGGACAACCTTAAGCCCGGCTCACTAAGCATGGTTGGTAGGTCTAGCAATTACAGTGTGAGTGAGAGAAGTTGCAAGTAAACTGTAGGAGCCTAAGAGGTATTTATTTATTTTTACTTTTTGAATATTATTTTATTTTAAATCTACATACATACAGTCGTATTCCATATACATATTCTATAGCAATACCATGTGGCATCCCAACTACATGGGGGTGCCACGTGGTACCTACATTACTATTTATTATACATACATACATACATACATACATACATACACACTATATATACATACATATTTGTATACATATAGTCATTGAATACATATATACATACATGCGTACTTGTATACATCTTTGAGGTGGGTTTGGTATTTTGGGTTTAGGTTTTAGGTTTTTTGGAACAAATTGATTTTGGGTTTAAATCTTATGAACAAATTAGTTTTTGGAATAAATTAATTTTGGGTTTAAATCTTAAGAATAAATTAATTTCGGATAAACTTTTTTTTTTAACAAATTCAAATTCATATACATATATATATATATATATATATAGAGAGAGAGAGAGAGAGAGAGAGAGAGAGAATTAGCAATAAATCCTTCATACATGAACATTCATGGATTGAGGACAAGCTAAATTCATATTTAATATAAGATCCCTAAGATCTCTTAACCATGGTTGGATAGTTTTTCTTTGACTGAAATACCCTTGGAGATCTTAATGAGATATAGATATATAATATAAATAATTGTGCAGTCATAAATATGGTCAATATGTAGTTTAAATTAACATTAAATGATACTCATAATTATTGGCATATATATTTAATTTTTCTTAATTAAAACTCTTGGTGACCTTTCTCTCTCCCAAATCAACACCAACATCACCAAATGAATCCCACCCCCATCTACCATACCAACACACCACCACCACTGATCTGTTACCAATCACCACACTCATCTCCACCAAATGAGTCACCACCAACAATCACCACTCCCAAACCATCCTCTTCCAAACCACCACCACCACCACCAATCACATTTGTCGCCATCATATCCACGCCGCCACTCACCACTGTCATCAAATCACCGCTGTTACGCCACCACCATCACCACTGCTACCACCACCATACACCCCCTGCCACTCACCATCATCATCAAACCACCGCCACTACCACCATCACCATAACCACCTCAACCATCGCCATATCAACGCCCACCACTCTCATCAAACCGAACATATTGTGAGATTCACAAATCATGTTGTGACTCTATCTTCTTTTTTTGTTTTCCAGAATATGCTGTGATATTCACAAATCATGTTCTGTGATTTGTTTTCCAGAAGATGTTGTGAAACTCACAATATATGCTTTGAGATTTGTTTTTCCCATGTTGTGAAATTCACAGAACATGTTCCGTGATTCACAAATCATATTGTGACTCTATCTTCTTTTTTTTTCTCTCTCTCTCTCTCTCTCTCTCTCTCTCTCTCTCTCTCTTTTATTGCAGAATATATTGTGAAATTCACAATTCATGTTATGTGATTTGTTTTCCAGAAGATGTTATGAAATTCATAAAATATGTTTTGTGATTTGTTTTCCACATGTTGTGAAATTCACAGAACATATTCCATGATTTGTTTTTCTAGAATATGTTGCGAAATTCACAAATTGGATTTGTGAATTTCAGTTGGTGAAATTCACAGAAACTACTATGAATTTTTCAGACCTATGTGCATCTGCAGTGGTGTGGTGCTGAACATGATTGTGGTTAATGGTGGTAAGGTGGTGACTTTCAATTTTGAATGCCTTGATTTTAGATTCCTTTAATTGTTTGGAGAGATATTTGGGAAAAAACATTAATGGAGGGGGTGACATTTTGAAGATTACCAAACTTGATGAGGGAGGGGTAGTTTAGGCCCTAAAAATTTTCAAACACTTAATGATAAATATGTTTTAACCAAGGGACCTATTGCCAAATAAGTACATACAAGAGGGATATAATACTAATTCACCCATATATATATATATATATATATCTACATATTATGTATGTACTTGTATATCTATATCTACATATACACACTATAGAGAGAGAGAGAGAGAGAGAGAGAGAGAGAGAGGAGTATAATTTATTAAAGGGTAACTTAATATATAGTCCTAATATAGACACCTAACTAGAAATTAAACCCTTTTTAAAATGAAACTAGAAATAGGTCCCTAATTTCTTTTGAGGACCAAAATACCCCTATATAATTATATGTAGACACATATCTATACACATATATAATATTTACTTCCCACAATCAAGGTTTTAAAATTCAAAACCCATATTAACTATATATATATATATATATATATATATAGAGAGAGAGAGAGAGAGAGAGAGAGATAAACAAAAGTTGAAGGAGAGAGAAAGAAGACTTCGCAACACCATGTCCACCACCTTCCGTCATAGGTGATTCATGAAGATCGTCGACACAGAAGCTTGATTCATTATCGACTACGTATTTTGAGAATTTTGGTACAAATTTCTCAAACATTAGAGTTTTTTGAGAAAAATGGTTATTGTTTTGATTAGGGCTTGACTTCACACTAAAAGCTTTTCGATTCGACGACGACGATTGGAAGACTGCATGACAGTAATGGCTAGAACACTAACTTGAGTCTTTCGTTTAACCTCTATAATCTTTTCATTTTTTATACATTATATTTGTTTTGTTTGTAGTTTTTTAATTAGTGATGTGGAAAATTTCATGATCTCTAAGAGAATGATAGTGAGAAATTTATTTGTGTGTATATATATATTTGAATGGAAGTTTCGCAAAGAATTCGTCTTATTAAAGTTTTTGTTTTTGAACAGAAGTGGAAATTTCTCATCAAATTTATGGTTATTTGGTGAGAACTTCTCACTTTGTTAATGAGAAGTGATAAATTTCTGATACATATGGTCTGCATGTGTGTATATATTTGAACAAAAGGTGAGAAATTCTCACTAAATAACCACAAATTTCTCACCTTACATTAAAAACTCGAAAAAAAAAACTTTTGCTAATACCATTACCCATATACATAACACAACTATGATTATTTTTAAAGGAAAGACATGCAAACATACTGAGAAGTTTTTCACTTAATAATGAGAAAATATTCTTACATATTAAGTGAGAAATTCTCACTAAATACTAAGAAAATTATCCATTGATTTTAGGGATATTAATCTCATTATCCATGATCTCCTAAAAATACGCTTCCCATAAATGTATATAACACAAATTTGGAAGTATTTTGAATATACACAACTGTATATATATATATATACATAAGGTGAGAAATTCTCACATTACTCTTTTAAACCGAAATCCCTTGATATAAGGGATATTAATCCCCTTATCCATGATCTCCTAAAAATTCGTTTCCCATAACTGAATATACCACGATTTTGAAAGTATTTTGAATATACACAGCTCTCTCTCTCTCTCTCTCTCTCTCTCTCTATATATATATATATATATATATATATATATGAACTTCGCACTATATTAAGAGAATTTCTCACCTTTTTATCAGCAACCTTCAATCTTCCACACAAAATAATCTTATTTCTATGATTCAAATCAATATAAAATATACATATCATTTTCTGCTAAAAACGTATTACATACAGATCATTTTATCAGAGTGAGTAAATTCCTTGATTTTAGCAAACAAATTTGAAAGTTGAGTAAAATAAGGAAACTACTTGATTTTAGCAATATTATTCTCTTATCCATTATCTCCATGGATCACACTTGTCATACCCATCATTTACACGCCTTATTTGTGCTGGTGGTATATATATACATATATACATCTAATCATATGGCCAATTTCGAATGCTCTAATAACAAATTTCTCACTTAGTAATACAAATTTCTCACTTTTTGAATGGATATAATACGAAATTTCTCACAACTAAGTCACTTCTTCTAACAAGATTATCACCAAATTCTCAAATTATGAATTCCAGTATGATTTCGCACTATATTGTGAATTACAGTTATAAATTTCGCACTATATTGTGAGAATTTCTCACCTTTTTATCAGCAACCTTCAATCTTCCACACAAAATTATCTATTATTTCTGTGATTCGAATCAATAAAACATACAAATCATTTTCTACTATAAACATATTACATATAGATTTTAAAAAGGACTTGTTTTGAACCACAAATCAACATAATTTTTGGAATAAAAATCATTATCCATGATCTCCTTAAAATTCGCTCGATTTATTAACTACCTTATATAACTTTATTTGAATTTCACATGTGTCATATATATGTGTGTATACAATACAGTTATGTATATATGTCTGACAAGGGTATAATGGTCCGAATTTATACTAACCATTTAGGAATAGGGACTAATTATTGATTTCTATTGCAAATTAAGGATTAATTTCTATACACCAAATCAAGTTACGATCAATTCCTATTAATGGCCATAATTAGGGACCAAATTGTATATTTCTATTTATTAAATTGGTAAACAAAGTAAGGATAAAAATAGTAAATTTATACTAGATGGGAGATCTGTGTAATTTTGCAATATAGAGAGGAAGTCTGTGTAATTTTACCAAACATTAGAGGAGGTCCGTGTAATTAACCCTTCTATAATTTATTTTTTGTCTTCCGATTGAGATTTCAAGTTTCAAACGTTGTATGAATATCATGCTAATGTTCTGATACATAAAAATTATCTTAAATGAAAAAAACAAACTTGTTACAAGATATCGAATACAAAACCGATATAAAATGCATAAAATGATGTATATGCCTCATAAAATTTTTGTAGATTATTCCCTTCTCTACGATTTTAACAATTCAATTGATTTAATTAATGGAAAAAATGCCCAAAGTGCAATATATTCATTCCGGACTTGTTATAAAATGATGTTACTATTTGTTTTTAGAATAAACAAGTGAAATAGCAAGGCAAGTGTAAATGTAGTTAAGGTGTTAGGAGTGAACCTTCCCAAAAAAATAGAGCTTCCAAGGAAAATTTTTGAGAGTAAGGTAGATGCAACAGGTTGAAGTGGATAGTAGAGTGCAACCAAAGCGGGTCCCAGAATTTTATTTGACCAAGTCACTAGTCCATAGATGAGAGCGGATGCAATAAATCCCTAAAAAGTAGTAAAAAAAACAGTGGTTAAATCTTTCCTTCGATTTTTTTCCCCTTCTAATAAATCTCTAGCTATAACCATCAATGCTCTGAATCCGTTTAGATGAAAAATTAGACCATAAACAAGTAATATAGGATATGCAAATTATTGCGTGTTTACATGCAAACTTGGAATCAAACCTTGTGTTTCGCATCAACTGTATGCACTCATAAGCAGCAATACAATGGTCACTTAAGGAAGCACGAATTTAATGTGTCTTACTTGTCCTGGTCATCTCGTATTCATATCAGCGTATCCGTGACATCATTGTTTGGCCACTTATATAGAACGGATACGGTTACGTGATATAACACTATATAAGTGCGGGGTTATGTTGTATTCTAAAAATGTTACGTATGGACAAGACCAAGGTATTACGAATAAAATATTATTTTTTGTAATAAAAAATATAATGCTTATAAAAAAAAAAAAAAAAAACAAGTCCTCCGTCCAAAACAATTAAAAAAATAAAAATAAAAATCTAAATAGTCAAATATTTACCAAGCTTGTTTTTACCATTAAAGATTAACATCAAAAATTCATCCAGAGCAAGATTGTTTTGCTATTATAAAATCATTCTCAAGAACCATAAGCATACGAAGATTGTTAATATGTTATAATTAAATATCATGACATCATCAATATCACTACAAAATCATAAAACCACAAGTCCAAAAGAAGAAAAGAAAAGCTTCGTATTAAAAAATGGCACAAAATCACAATCCTTAAAAAGGGCCAAAATCAATTATGAAAAGTTAAATTAAATAAGCAAACACGTTTTTTGGAGTGTCGGCGCCCGGTGCGTACCCGGTGCGTACCCTAGGAGTTTGTGCGTACCCTAGGAGTTTGTGAAGGATGAAATAGTAAGATCACCGGGGACAACGGGAATTTTTGAGATATTTTGGGAAGTTTAGGCAGAGTTTCTGGGAGAGGCATGAATTTCTAGGAGAAATAGGGATATCTGGTTAACTTGGACAGAGTTTCCGGAAGAAACAGGTACATCTGGGCATTTCTGGGAAACATGGACAGAGTTTGTGGGAAAAACTGGTATAGATGGTCATTTCTGGGAAACTTGGACAGAGTTTGTGGGAAAAACTGGTATATATGAGCATTTCTGGGAAACTTGGACAGAGGTTGTGGGAAAAACTGGTAAATATGAGCATTTCTGAGAAACTTGGACAGAGGTTGTGGGAAAACTGGTAAATGTGATGAGAGCAGATGATGATGGTGATCATAATGTCTAGCAAGTTTTCATACTCTTATGTCTTTGGACCAAAAAACAAGGTTTGCGGTGTATGTCTTTGTGAACATGGAGCAGACATCCTTATCATGGTGCCTAGGCAGGTCAACTCAATGTAATCACATGTTAGTGATTGCCTTGGGAATCATAAGAAAGAGGTTCTGTTCTATGCCACATAAGCGTCTACACTGCGCAGGTAATCCCATCAGGGCATACAACAGTTATATCACATTGTCCTCTCTGAAAAGATAAATGAACAGTCCTATGAAAGGTTCTACATGAATCTATATGCAAAGGCTGAGTTTAGTCAAAGAGGGTCCGTTGACGAGAGTTCCAATATACCGTCAGAGAGACAGTACGGAGGTTTTTACTCTTTTTGATATACCTTGGAAGGTACAATATCAACGGTGACTTGTGCCCTGGCACAGCAAGACCTGAACAATGTCAGCGCCGCGTTTCAGACACAGTCGGAGGGGGGGAAATGCAGAAGTGCAATGCGGTGAACCAGACACAGTAAAAAAGATGATTTTAAGGATGCTTCTTATGAGTCAAACCTCTGCATTATTTTGTTTTTTCAAAAAAAATAAATTTCCCCAGCAGAGTTGCTAGATTGTGGACACGCGGAATCGATTTTCCCTTTTGTTTTGAAATTTGTTTTTAAAGAAACAAAGGAAGGTCTGTTGAAAACAGATACAGAGTCGCCTTTTGGTCTTTAAGGAACCAAAAAACCTAATTTTGACTCACCCAAATGGATAAAGGGCACCGGCCCTTCATAACCAAAGAACTATGGCTCGGGGTTTTGGTACGAGAGAGGAAGGAGCCTTTGTCGGGACTAAAACACCCTCAACTCGCCCCGTCTCTCGACGGGCCTCAATTAGCATCCAAATAATCATCTTTTACTATGCTTGGTTCGACAACTAATATTATGATAGTATATTACATCACCTAAGAATTTCAAAATGGAAGATCAAAAGATAAGATATCATTCATAAGATCTAAGCCAAATATCACACAATGCAAAAGTGAAAGATCACACAAGAAAACCTAGGAAAAGATCGTCTAATCACATAGAAAGTAATCAAGTTTTCCTAATCTACGAGGGGACATGAATTGTTCTTGAAACAAATAATCAAAGAAATCAAATATGTTTAGCAAACTAGTATGATGCATGTTAATCTTTGAGAAAAAAAGACCTCCCAAATCCCCGGGACGGATGAGAAAGGAAGATTCAATCGAGGGGAAGCATGAACGTGTGATCAAGTTCATTTCTTATAATCTTCTTAGATTAGAAGTCACAAAAACTCCAAATCTTGCATGTATGCAAAGTATGATCCTAGAATGTGCAAAGGTTGTAGTGTGTTTGTGTTCTTGGGTTTTCTAAAGTGACTTAGAGTTCTAAGATATGAATGAATGCATGAATAATGTTCTTATAGGATATGTAAAAATGTGGTATGGACCACTTCCTAAGACATGAGCTAATTTGGATTGCATACAAACATCCAATCAAAAGAATAAAAGTTGAAATGTGCTTGCTGTGAACAGTGGACAGAACAGTGAGCTCATTTTGTAAAAATGAAAGAGTGAGGTTAGAAATGTTTCTAGTTCATGATTTTTTATGTAGATCATCATTATTGTGTCTAGAACACAACCCAAAAAGCCAAACTACAATAACTATCACAGATTGGGAGAAATCATATAAACAAGAGAGGCCACTCAGAAACAGAGTTCGTACTATCGACTGAAATGTTGAAAAATCTTAGAAAATGAAAACAAAACATCTAGAAGCCCAGTTTATACAAAAGGTTCCCTAAGACATTGAAGTTCAAGGGAAAAATAAGTTGGGACCACTATTTTTGGAAAAAGTGTTATGGAAAACAAGTTGAACATCAACCAAGCTGCTGTGACAGCAAAAACAGAATGTCTGGGGGGAATGTTTGGGTCAAAATGGAACACTTCCAAGTGCTTTCAAGCCAAGCTAAAAATCATGGGTGTTCTATAATGAGTTAGGAAGACTTTCCAAGTGGTCTCATGTTCATACTTTGAGTATTGAGTTCTAGAGAAATCTTTGAACTCAGATTACTCACTGTTTTGAAGATTTTTTTTGGGAAGAATAGGATTTTATTTCTTGAAATCAAAATGAGGGCTTCTAGAGGGGTTTTGAAATAAGGGTTTTGAAAGTATGTTTTCAATACTCAAAGAAGATTAAAACCACTTGTAATATCAACATCTATCTCATATCAAGAATCTCCAAGATTGTTGGAGAGCATTGTTTTTATTTGAATATGACTTCAAGAATACCATGGAAGTATTGAAGTTATATTCATCATCTATCAAACATGTTTTTGAGGTCAAGAACTACTATCCATAAGGATTCACTCACCTCAAACTTCATGTCATCATCTAGATGATGATGAACTAGTAAGTAAATAGAGAAAAATCAAAGAAGAAATGAGGTTAAGAAGAGATGAGCATAAGATGTAAACAAGCAAGTAAGTAATCAATAGATGATATTCAATGAGATTATGGACTTGTAGCTTGGTGTTTCACTCATATGTAGTGACTTTGGACATGGAAGTAGCTTCCTATCTCATAAATGCTCACAAAAATGGTGGTTGGGTGTATTGAATGTGAAGTAAAGAGAAGTAATGGAGTAAAAACAAGGTTGGAAACTCACTTTCTTGTTGAAAATCAAAGGAGGAAGCTTTCTTTGTCTCTATTCTAACCTTATCTCTACAAATTTCTCTCTACAACTTTCTCTAAACTTGTATTTGGCACCCCCTAAATGAGGAGTCAAGGGGGGTTTATATAGGCCAATTTGGGGTGATTTTGGGATATAAAGAGTACTCCCATTGGCTCCAAACATCTGTGAACATAGAACTACGTCGTTTTGGCTTTCAATTAATCAATTTGGACCCCCAAAAGAATTTACAAAAATGGACTGTTCTGGGAGAGAGTGCCGCGGCGGTAGTGGGCCAGTGCCGCGGTGGCACTACTCCTCAGACGTCTGGATAATCCTTTTTAGGCCCCCAAAGGTTTCGGTATTGGCGAAAAGGCCCTATTTCGTCCGAAATTCACAGAATATACGTACGAACTCCAAATTGAGCTTGTGATATACCGTTGGAAAGGTAATGGAGTCTACTTTATATACAAAATGGTTCAGAGATAGGTTGCTTTGAAAAGTTTTGTGGTATTCGCGATAAAAGCTTATTTGATCGCCTTTTTCACCTTCAGAAATTCATAATAAATCCGTTTTAGATCCAGAAAATATGTGCGCTATACCGTTGGAAAGCTATTGACTGCTAATATCCATGAAAAATGTTTGAAAAATGATACGACATTCCGATTTTGAAGTCAACTTTTAGGTCAAATCGGTCAAACCTGGGATTCCCAAGAAGTTCTAGGAACCTCTAGGAGCCCCCAGGAGTTGACGTTTTCGTCCGATTTTCTTTTAAAACTTGTTTTAGTACTATTCAAATGATCTAAAATGATCTCAGAATTTTCGGCGAATTTGGATGATTTCGGTCAAACTCTGGTCAAACTTGGTCAAACATTGGTCAAACCGGCCAACGAGGACTTTTTCGGGAACTTCCGGGGGTCTCTGGGAGCTGACAATTCCATTTAATTTTGCTTCAAAACTTATTTTATTACTTTTCTTACGACGTAGTATGTTTCCAGAGCTTTCGGTCCGAATCTGGGAGCGTTCGGGCTTTTAGGGGTACTTTGGTCATTCTGAGCATTTTGAGAGATAGTACTAACTTCTACGAGTCCTTTTTGAGTCTTTTTCGATTATTGTGAACCACCAAGCTATGGGTCTCCTAAATATGATAGCCAACAGAATGGGGTGTCTACACCAATATCACCATCTGGGGATTATTGATCGCCTCTAAACGTCACAGGCAGGCAGTCCTGGATGCCCTTAATCAGTCAGATGTTTCTATCGACACAGCACCAGAGGATCTCGTGGGAATGATCGGCAGAATTTTAACTCTCGCTATCACTTTCTCCTCAGATGACTTGCCACCCGGAGGGCCCTTTCATAATTAGCCGTTGTACGTCACTATTGAATGCTTGGGGAATACAGTACCCGCTTGTCTCATTGGCAACGGGTCTGCTCTAAATGTCTGTCCGTTCCAAACAGCCAAGAAAATCGGTCTGGATGAGTCGAATTTCATACCATCTGAGCAGAGGGTAAGAACGTACAACACCCAAAGAACGGTCATGGGTATAATCTTCCTCAGTATCACCGTCGGGCCTTTGAAAAAAGAAGCTGAGTTTCAGATCATCGACATCCCTGCCTCTTTCAACTTGCTGTTAGGTGCATAAAATAAAATTCAATTTTATTATCCATTAGATTTTAGGTCTTTGAATCATAATGGTACCTCCCACTATTCTTTTCAAATTCCTCATCCCTTTAAAGAAATTTGGGAATCTTTATTTATAAAATTCCTAGTGGGGATTGGGGTCCCACCAAAACTAGTACAACCTCACATAATAGTTTCTTGGCCGTACTGACTTTGATAAGAAGGTAACTTCATACCTATTGCTTCTCAAGCAAGTTCCAATCATCATTTAGCCTATAAAATTATGAACCTCACATAATAGTTTCCTGATCCATATATTTTAGTTAAGTTAGACCCACAATTCATACAAGTATGATTCACTAATGAGACCCTCACATAATAGTTTCTTGGATCCCACTAGCCCCTCACCTTATAATATCATATATTTAAATAGTATGAGTGACTTTTCTTAGAATGAGCAGTCCCCACATATCTGTAGCCGACAAACCAAATAAGAAAATACAGTCACCTATAATGGTGGAAGGCTACGATAAGACATTCATAATGTTTCTTCGCTTACAACTTAATATCATCACAAGAAGGGAATTTTATGGTCTCATCACTAATACATGCAATATCTTCTGTAGATCACCGCTAAAAATGTCAAACTTCAACCCCCTTGCTAAAATTCTGGATACCAACCGTTTGACTGGACAAAACTTTGATGATTGGTTATGGAACCTAAAAATCATTCTTACTTTTGACAAAATTGCCTATGTCTTGGATGGGCCAATGCTGGAATCTCTTCCGGAAGGATCCACTAAGGAAGAGTATGACACTTTGAGAAAGTGATAGGAAGATGAAATAAAGGTGAGATGCTACATGTTAGCATCCATGAGCAATGAGCTTCAGAAGCAACATGATTCATATAAAAGCTCAACCTCTATTCTTCTTCACCTACAAGAGTTGTATGGGGGATAGAGTAGAACCGCAAGGTTCAATGTTTCAAAAGAACTCTTCCTGGCCAAAATGACAGAGGGGTCATCTGTAAATGAGCATGTGCTTAAGATGATCGGTTACATTGAGCAACTTTAAAAGCTTGATATAGGCATGGATACAAATTTGCAAATAGATTTGATCTTACAATCCTTGCCAGATTCATTTTCGCAGTTCATTATGAACTTCAACATGAGCAGGATGACAGTTCCACAGCATGAGTTGCTAAATATGTTGAATACTGCGGAAGACTCTATCAAAAAGACAAAGGGATCTTCTCTTGTCATTCATGAGGCTTCTACTTCCAAGTCCAAGTCCAAGGGTAAAGGAAAATGGAAGGGGTAGAAGTCCAAGATGAAGGCAAAGGGCAGGATCAAGAAAGGCAAGCCCGCAAATGTTAAGGGTAAAGGAAAGTGTCTCTTCTGTGGCAAAGAAGGACATTGGAAGAGGAATTGCAGAGAGTACCTTGCTTCCATAAAAGACAAACCTTCTGAAGGTACTGTGGATATCGCAATTTTTATCTTTTATCCACAGCTTTTCTTTTTTTAATCCTTTTTTTTCGAATTCAATTTCAAAAACAAAACGAGTCGCCACTTAATTTTTAAAAGGAAAAAATTAAGAAACCATTCAAAAGCAAACCGATCTTTTGCGAAACCAAAGATTAAACTAGGTCCGGGGATTATGGAATGAGAAGGGAAGGAGCCCATCGGACTAAAACACCCCTTCTCATCCTATCTCGCGATAGGCCTCTACTCAACATCCTTTTAATTAAGTTATTAATCTAGGTGTGTCCTCAACTAATACATAGATATAAGTATACATTACACAAACATGTTGAAATGGCATAAAATTGCTAATGACAAAATATCATTCAAAAACCATTTAATTCAAGTAACAAGCGATGTGATATGCAAAAATAGAGAACTAGAGAACTTACCCGGGATCCGGCCGCGAATATTAGACGTGCAATGCATGCAAAATAAAAGAAAATCCTAGAAAAGGAGTCTCTAATTCAAGTATACAAATAAAGTAAGATCAATTTCTAAGGTGTCGCGCATAAGGTTATAAAATCAATAAAATCAAGGATATAATTAAATGAAGAGAAAGGGTTGAGAAATTTGTACCTCAAATGCGCTACAAAACAAGGGTTAGGCCACATGATATACAAGATATAAAGTTGGACTTTAAATAATAATCCTAGACTTCTAGCTTAAATCTATCAAGTGTAATTGAATCTAAAACAAACTAGCATCAAGCCACATGGATGAATGCACATGAATATGGATGAGATGAAGCTATGAACTATTCATCAATTTGTACTATTTAGCCTCTGTATTTAAGCTTAACAAATCATTATTAAAGCATGGTATAAACCCTAGGTCATGAAAGGATCATTGGGACCATAATTTGCAAAGTTGATCAAAGTTGTTGCAGAATTCTGAAAATTGCTGAGAGCAGATCAGAACTTTAAAAAAATAAAAAGCATGGTTCCCATGGTTGATCTTGATGAATTTTGGACAAAAGATGCCTCTGTGAGTCTAAGTTTTAACCCAAAAAGAAAATCGAAGCTTCAACGGTTAGATCTCTGAGAAATGGGGAAAAACTAGACGTCACTCAGAAATTTACAACTCTCTGTCCAGAATTCTTGCACGATTTTCTAAAAATAGTAAAAAAATCTAAAATGTTTTGTTCTTTTTAGGGTGTCTTCCTAACACATTGAACTAACTAGAAAAAATTATTTTGGGTCAATAAAACTTGATTAAGGCCCTAATTTGCTTATTTCAAAAGAGTGTTACTGCTCTGAAACTCTTGGACAGATTGTAGTTGCCTCACAAAACCCTTGATCAAACCACTACAAACATGAAATCTTCTTAAAACAAAAATTACAGTGGTAGAACTTTGAGTTATAGACATTTTCTCGTTGGTTTAATTCAGTTCCAACGGTTCGATGTTTAACTAAAAATCCTTGATCAAAAATAGTTTGTGAACTCACTGTTTTCATTTGTCAAGTTCCACTTTATTTGTTAACCCCAACTATTAAACCATGAAGTTGGACTTAACTCAAACCACTTCTTCTACCATTTGATGGTCATTGAAGACTAAAGACCTTTTAAACTTGTAGGTTTTGATGAAGTATGGATAGACTTCACAAAATCCCAAGACAATGAGTTCAAACTATGAAGATGAGTTTAAACTACAAGTTATTCCTCCTACCATTTGATGGTCATGAAGGTCAAGACATGATTAGCACTCCTGAATTTTCAAAGAATATAAAAGAGATTCCATGAAAACTCAAAACTAGAGAACCCAAACCATGATAGGAGTTTTGGATTCATCTACTTGTTCTTATATAAAATGATGATCAACTTAAGCTCCCATGTGAAGCATAAGCTTACATAAGACTAAAAGATCAAACTCATGAGATTCAAGTGAGATATAGAAGATTCTCCAAGAATCTCAAGAGGGGAATACTAATGAGAAAAAGAAAAGAAGAACAAAGAACTAGGAAGCAAAGAATTCCAAACTAACAAAAAAAATTTAAACCTAATCAAGAAAACCAAGTAGTTTGAAGATTAGAGGCAAAAAGGAAAGAAAACTAAACTAGGATTAGAGGATCACCTCCAAAACTATCCTCAAACTTCTCTACTTTGAAGATCTTCCAAGCTCTTCTCTCTTCAAAAACTCTCTCTTTTCTCTCTCAAATATGTGTTGATGTAGTGGTAATTGTCTCTCTTTTTTTTTTTGTATATCTTCTTCTTCTTTTTATCAAGGAAGATCCCTCTTCTTTTATAGACAAAAACCTAGGTATTTTTCAGTGAATTCGGAGTAAAAGACAGGTGTAAATATCTCATTTGGTGGTACAATACGTACTTCCTGAGAACAACAGACTGCTAAAGAAGGCGGCATTCAAATTTAACTTGCGGCATTCAAGGAATGCCTCGACGGCACTCCGTGACAACCGTCGCGGCAGTCACGAACTGCCGCGCGGCACTCAGAGAGAGCCGCATTTCAAAAATGATTGCCGCGTTTTTGTCAAAGTTACTTTTCAGTTTTTTTTTGTTTTATCCTCGTACATATACGTATTGTACCACAAAATGCAGGCTGTTAAAGTAAACGGCAGTCAGAAAATGTCGGCGGCATTCACTGAATGCCGTACGGCACTCACAGAGTGCCGGCTCGGCATTTGTTGAGTGCCGCACGACACTTGTCAAGTGCCGCAGACTATGCCGTATGCCCTTTTCTGTAAACTACCTCTTCTAGGCCTTTTCTTTTCTCCTTTTTCTCCTTGAAAACTTATTTTCGAGGATCTTTTCCAAAAGTGATTTTTTTATACCTGAATCCCCCTGAGTATCTGGTATTTCCTTTTTCTGTGAAATTTTATCGCGTTTGAAGAACTTTCTGAAGAGCTTGGAATACTTCAAATTTTCTGGTTCTTATCATCATCGGACGTGGAGGCGATGCTCTCCTAAATTCGACGGTCGGTCAAAATCGGGGTGTCTACAGGTACGTCTAAATTGCTCTTTATAGAAACTAACCTTTCGGTTAATTCTGTTTCTTCTTGGGTATTGGATACCGGAGCTAGTTCTCATATTTGCAATTCGTTGCAGGGATTATGGGGAAGCAGAAGACTGAGTAGAGGACAAGCTGCTCTTCGAGTGGGAAATGGAGCAAGTGTTGCTGCATTAGCTGTAGGGAGCTATTATTTAGCATTAACATCTAGCGTAGTTTTAGAATTAAAAGATTGTTTATTTATTCCAGATATTATTAGGAATATTATTTTGTTTCTGCTTTATCTATATATGGTTATAAATTTATGTTCGAGAAAAATAAATGCTCATTTTATTTAAATGATGATTTAGTTGGTTCTGGCATATATTTGAATGGTCTTTATTTCTTAAACTTGGATAATGGTATTAACTATATTGAGCAAGCAAAAGATAAAACACCAAAGAGACCTAGAGATGAAGTTAATCTTACTTATATGTGACATCTTAGATTAGGTCATATTAGTGATGATAGGATCAACAAGTTGGTTAAGGATGGACACTTTGATTCATTAGCTTATGAAGCTTATCCAACTTGTGAATCTTGTCTCATGGGAAAAATGACCAAATCACCCTTTGTGGGACATGGGGAAAGAGCTACCGACATACTTGGATTAGCTCACACTGATGTGTGTGGTCCTATGAATTCAATTACAAGAGGAGGTTTTTCATACTTCATAACCTTCACCGATGATCACGTACGGTTAGGGTATGTGTGTCTAATGAAATACAACTCTGAATCTTTTGAAAAGTTCAAAGAATTCAGAAATGAAGTAGAAAAACAAACTGGGAAATATATTAAAGTTCTTCGATCAGATCGAGGAGGTGAATACTTAAGCAATGAAATCTTGGATCATCTCAAGGAAAATGGTATTTTATCACAATGGACTCCACTTGGAACACCACAATTAAATGGTGTGTCCGAAAGGAGAAATCGTACATTATTGGATATGGTACGATCCATGATGAGCTACACAGATTTACCTATATCATTTTGGGGACATGCGCTTCAAATAGCAGAGCATCTGCTGAATAGGGTGCCATCCAAGTCTGTTTCTAAGACACTGCATGAGATGTGGTATGGGAAGAAGCGTACTCTTAATTACATTAAGATCTGGGGTTGTCCAGCCTATGTTAAGAAACTAGAAGTGCACAAATTGGAGTCAAGGTCAGTAAAATGTAGATTTGTGGGTTATCCAAGAGAGTCTTTGGGATACTATTTCTATCACCCAGGCGAACAAAAGGTGTTTGTTAGCAAGTTTGCTGTATTTCTTGAAAAAGAGTTTATTCAAGATGGAGGCAATGGGAAAATGATAGAATTAGAGGAAATCTCCTCTAAACCACAAACCAACATTGACCTACCTGAAAAGTGTCTTCACACCCTATTAGAGTTGAACCTTCTATTACACAACTTCCACGTAAGTCTAGTAGGACTCCCATACTTAATAAGAGATACTTGGATCTCCATCAAGGCGATGAGTAACTCTTTCATTGTGGAGACAATGGCGACAAGAGTGGTCCTACTAATTACAAAGAGGTGATGTCAGACATCGATTAGAGTATATGGTAAGTTGCCATGAAATTAGAAATGGATTCTATGTACTCCAACTAAGTCTGGACTTTGGTAAACCCGCCTCAAGGTATTGTACCTATTGTTTGCAAATGGGTTTATAAAAGGAAGATAGGCTCGAACGGAAAGGTAGAGACCTATAAAGGTAGGCTAGTGGCAAAAGGTTACAAACAAAGACAAGGAGTTGACTATGAGGAAACCTTTTTGCCAGTAGCCATGCTAAAATCCACCAGGATTATGCTTGCTATAGCTGCACACTATGACTATAAGATATGGTAGATGGATGTAAAGACCGCTTTTTTCAATGGTGAGATTGAAGAAGAGATTTATATGGACCAGCCTGAAGGCTTTATATCCCGTGGTGAAAACCACAAAGTGTGAGCTGCAAAGATCCATTTATGGACTCAAGCAGGCATCTCGAAGTTGGAACATCCGTTTTGATGAAGCGATCAAAGCATTTGATTTTCATCAAAATATGGATGAACCATGTGTATATAAGAAGCTCAGTGGGAGAGCAATTACATTCCTGATTTTGTACGTCATGACATCCTGCTCATTGGGAATGATGTAGGAATGCTATCATCAGTCAAACTATGGCTTTCACAAAACTTCTCCATGAAGGATTTGGGAGAAGCATCTTATATACTGGGTATAAAGGTTTACAGAGATAGATCTAAAAGATTGCTTGGTTTATCCCAATCCTTGTATATAGACAAAGTGTTGAATCGGTTCAACATGGCAGATTCCAAAAGAGGGATGATGCCCTTCAGACATGGAATTCATCTCTCAAAGGATATGAGTCCTAAAACGCCATAGGAAAGAGAGATCATGAGCAAAGTACCATATGCTTCAGCAGTGGGAAGTCTCATATATACCATGCTATGTACTAGACCTAATATCAGTCATGCTGTAAGTGTTACAAGCAGATATCAGTCTGATCCAGGTATGGATCACTGGATTGCAGTGAAGAACATCCTTAAGTACTTGAGAAGAACTAAGCATATGTTCCTTATTTATGGAGGAGGAGAACTGAGAGTTGATGGTTACACGGATTCGGACTTCCAGTCTGACGTGGATGATAGAAAATCCACATCCGGGTATGTGTTTACCCTTAATGGGGGCGCTGTTAGCTGGAAGAGTTGTAAGCAAGATACAACGGCAAATTCCACGACCGAAGCAGAATACATTGCTGCTTCAGAAGCAGCAAAGGAGAGTGTATGGGTAAGAAAGTTCATTAGTGAACTAGGTGTAGTTCCAACCATTGAATCACCTGTGCCTCTGTACTTTGATAATAATGGGGCGATAGCTCAAACCAAGGAACCAAGGTCTCATCAGAAATCCAAACACATTCAGCGTCGATTCCATATGATTAGAGAAATCATTGGTAGAGGTGATGTGGAGATACAGAAGATAGCATCAACAGATAATGTATCAGATCCATTCACTAAGGCCTTAACCCAGCAGCAATTAGATCGCCATCTTGAGAAGATGGGTATGAGATACATGGTTGATTAGCTTTAGTGCAAGTGGGAGATTGTTAGTATAGTATGCCCTAAAAGCCAATTAGATTGGAGTAGTGTTTTAGGAATATTACCTTGTAATAACAGTTTCATATTAATAAAGGGCAAGTTTATTATTTATCATTATTGTTGTTTAACTTTGATATGATAGGTCCATAGAGTTAAAGTTGAGAAAGTATGTACTTAAAGAGTTAAGGAACAAGACCATATACTTCTCGTTGCTTTATTCTAAAATTGTTCTTAGTCGTGGGATTATTAAATTGGGCATTTGATAATTCCGTTAGACTAACACGTGCCATGTTTATTTTATTTGATAAAATATGACTAGTCTTAAGTCATCAATGTGGAGACACTGGAACATGCATGTGGGTGCCTGTTATAGAACAAGTTCACTAAACGTGATCAACTATGAAGAACATCCAAATGGAGTTTTACTTATCTATCAATGGATTGTTCTTAGTTATAGTGGTACAAGTAATCCTTAGAAATGAGACATTACTGTTGTCTTGTGTATGAGTTATTATGCTTTAACGTGCACAATGTTTATGTTTTAATTAAAGGCATATTCATGTATTGTTGAGTATAGTAAGTCATACATGGAGACATGTGAATGTACAACAAGGAATCTATCACTCTCAAGTGAGGGAGTGAATGTCCTATGTGATCTTCTATGATTTATCTCAAGTAAAGCTCCCTGGCTAGGGCAGGGTGAGAATTAGAAAGAGTTTTCTAATTTTACCAGATGTAGAGAAATATCGATTAGTTCGAGAACATGTAATTAAATCTGGGTTTGATAATATGTCCATTAACCAAGAGATTTAATTGGGACATTGTTTGATAGAAGGATTGAATTGTACGGTAACTGTTAACGGAAAGGTTCACTATTTTTCAGACTGTCTGGGGTGTGTCTTGATACACTGCTAGGTGTCACTCATGACTAGTGAAAGTCCAGAAATAATAAATATTGATATTAATTATTTCTATAAGGGCAAATTAGATTAGGAAATGGTCTTATAGAATTATTATATATATATATATATATATATATATGAGGTATGGAAAACTAAAAAGGTTGCTAGCACATCCAATATTTTCCAATACCCCACATCCCCTTGTACAAACCGTACGGCCACATTGGCTTGAACGGATTCTCGTTTTTTCTTCAAATTAATTCTTTGGAGAAATTAGACATTCTTCTAGTTCGTGATTTGCTCGTGTACACTTGGACGATTTGGTGAACTGTTCATGGGACGAACTAGATTCAATATTTTGTAAAGCATGCTTCAAGGGTAACTATTCGATTAACCTCCTATGGATGTTGTATGTATTTTGTATATATCATAGACTTGATCATGGGTTTAAGAAACCATTCAATTTTTATTTTCCGCTGCGCAAACCTTTAAGGGTTCGACGTGGTATCCTTTCAATTATACCATATTTTATCATCAATGATATTAGGATAATATATAATATTTAAATAATATTGATCTTATCAATATAAATATAAAATATGTGGGACATATACAATATACTTTTACAATGGCTTCATATGATTTTTCAATGTACCCTAATGTCGTTAATTACACACATTTTTAAAAAGTTAAAAAGTTTGAAGTATTTTCTGTTTTCTTTGAATACCTAATTAAATAATTAAATACTCAAAAAATAAAAAAGAAGAGAAAATACTAAATTTAAGAAAAGTTTTGAGATTGTAGTATAATTCTTTAAACTATTACGGTTCTAGCTTTACTTATAAAAGACTTGAATGGAGTTAATTGTCACACTTAGAAACTCTAGAGTCTAAAATGTCCATACTAAAAGTGTAAGGATTAAAGTGTCATGACCCTCAAACTACAATGGTGAAAAGTACAATTTACCAAAAATCAATGTGATTTTTAAAATTACAACATATTCTGGGACAAGATCACAACACATTAGGACCAAATCACATCACACTGAGACCCAAATTTGAATGTATGATACTGCCCAAACCACTAGGTTATATCATAGAATGTCCCTTTTCCCATGATTGCACACGAAACCTCTCCAAATACAGATGAACAAAAGCGATGTGGACATACCTACAAATTGCAATGGACTACACATAATTGAGTTGTTCACATTTCTCCTAGCCAAAAAAAAAAAAAAAAAAAGTCGTTCACATTTAGCTCACATAGTGACCAAGCAAAATATTCCTCAATACATGTTAGTGACTCAGTATATCAGAAGTCATATGCATGGAGCTAAAAATCAGATAATATAAATTGTATTAATCTTTTGTGATATTCACATATTGGGGAGTCCATTTCAAATCCTGATTCCAAGTGTAATCCTTCAAAAACACAAACATTGCTTTCATATCTCACATGCAATGGCGTTAAGATTTTCCTGTAAAATATCTGAAGCTATATGTTTCCGTACGTCATTGAAGCTTTTGAGAGAAGAATAAAAATGAAAATAAAAAAATCTCAACAAGATGAAGTTCGTATATTCACAGAGACTACCACTCTGTTTGGTAAAATAGAATAAAGGAGGAAAGGAAATAGGAGAAGGAAGTATTGAGTTTTCTTTGTTTGGTAAGTGAGAATATGAGAGAGAATGAAAGAAAGGAGCAAAACCTCTATTCCCTGGTCCGACCGTTTTCAATCAATTCCAAAAGTGGGAGAAAAAGGATGAGGGAGAGAGCGTCCCTCAATTTATAATCTTTTGTCCAAAAGACAAAACCATCATTTTCCTACATATCGAGTATAATAAGAGCGTCTCCAATGGGAGACAAACATTTTGAGTTAGCAAAATGATATTTTAGTAACTTGTATAGTAGTTCTTTTTTTTTTCTTCAGATTACTAAGGTAAGCAGGCACTGTTGCTGCTTTTATGCCTTAGAATGGTTCAGATTCTCAAAATGTCACTAGCTAACTCATCAATGCCCCAAATTTTAGATTTCTCAACTTGACTTGATTCAACTCTGCATGGTCCAGTTAATTGGTTAGGACTTCTTCGGGATCAACCGTAAAACTCAAACTCCTGACTTCAACACCTACTAGCGTGCGCCTTCTCTTTACCCAATATGGGTGGATAGCGGGTGATTGTCAAACCCCACACTTCGCTCAATTCACCGGTTGTTATCTTCTGTTTTGTTTCGAACCCAAAAAAAAAAAAAAAAAAAAAAAAAAAAAAGGAGAAAGGAAATTGTAATGTCTGGTCTACGACACAGCATGCTATAAATCAGCGTACAAATGATTGTACATTAATTAAGTTCGAGAGCAAGAGAAATCCAGGAAAATGCAGGAGTACAGTAATGAAAACCCAAAAAACTGATGATTGAACATGTTTTCAACATTAACCTCTTGGCAGAAACTTCACTTTATCTCAACAAAGTTCACATTCAATCCTACTACCACAAGGACTATACCACCAATAGCTATTCCTGTGCGTGTGCTTAGTCCATGACCTTAGCCCTTAGGTAATCAGGCGGAGGACCCTGAGAGAATGTGTCCTCTCTGGAATGTGTCCTTGTTCTGAGATGAATCGGAATGGATAAGTGGTTCGGATTCCTCGGAACCATTAAGGATAATAGTTCCCATAGCTGCCTTTTTTTCTCGATAGGACGCCCATGTGACCAAATAAAGCCCGGCAATAATCAAAGATCCCCCTAAAATGCTGCTTTCAGACAGAAATTAGACAAATGTTAAAGAAATCAGGGACACTATTCTAACTTAATTCAAAGCTCGGATGAAAAAAAATTTAGTATAGTGTTAGAAGGATAAAACGTAAGCTCAAGTCAGCAGGTTTTTTTTTTTCCCATTGAAATCATCAATAATTCTTTCAGTTACTTTAGTAGGTGCAATTGTTGTAGGGTGTTAATAATATGTCTTTAGAACTAGGAACCCAAATCGAAGGTTAATACTTGGGACACACCCAAAGACAATTTTTGGAACACAACTCAAAATATATGTCTATATCTCTCCTGTGATGTCACTAGAAAAGATAGGTATATATCTCTCCTCTCATGTCACTATTCAGTGGCATCACATGAGAAATAAAGACACATCTTTTGTGTTATGTCCCAAAAATTGTATTTTTTGGTGTGTTTTAATCTTTTCCCCAAATAAAATAGAAATGGTTTTACTTTAGTAGATTTTATGGTGAATAAACATTTTGCACTAGAATTTACGTTGAAGGCAACAAAAAAATAAAATAAAATAAAATTTCAAACAACAAGAGGGTAAAATTTTAATGAATTACATAGAAAGTAAATAATTGATTTAGTATGTCAGACGTTTAATTTGTTTCAACTTTTTCATGACTGTGAAAACGTAGTTCCAACATCTTAATCTAACTATCCCTATGAAGTTATTATGTTGCATAACCATTTTTTTTTTCAACAAATCAACTAAACCTTAATTTCAATTAGATTGGATATAATTTATTAGTTCGAAAATACACACGGCTTGGGGTTTATAATCGAATCAGGAGAGACGAATTCCGTGCGTTAATCTTAGCAACCTAAACTTTTTTGTATCTTAACCGATTCCTTAAGTTGATTTAAGTGATGTACGTTTCAGAACATGTATGTGGGACAAATTAGTCTTTTTAAGTAAAATATCACTTTTGAAACAAAAATTTACACTTGTTTCTATAATGGGTTAGTTACACGAATTTCCTCTGAGGTTTGGCGAAATTACACAGACTTACTCTCTATTTTGCAAATTACGAATTTCCTCTGAGGTTTGGCGAAATTTTTCGTCGCTAAAACAATGATTTTTTAGCGACGAAAAATTGTCGCTAAAAGCGACATTTTCATCGCTAAAAGTGGTCCGCCCCAAAGTCCGCCCCATAACACTCACACCTGATCCTCGCTATATACATGCATACATACATATATACACCATATATACGGACCATGCATATATACATACACTAGTTTTTTCCCGTTCATAATTCAAAATTTTATTTAAAAAAAATCTATACATATATTTACCCATGACGCCTTTATAAAAAAAAAAAAAAAAAAAAAAAGAGAGTTAAAAAACCATGAAAAAAAAAATTAGACATATGGTGAGAGAGAGGTGGTTAGTACTATGACTGTCAATTAGGTTGGACAAGCTCGAAGTCCATTTGTTTAGTCCACTAAATTTAGGGCCGAGCTTTACTTCGGAACGGGCCGAACCGAGCTTGAACCAAATTTCAAGCCCGATTTGAATTTTGGGCCGAGCTCAGGCTCTTATAAGCTAAGACCATTATAAGCCAGAGCCCGTTTAAGGCAACATACGTACTTGTAATTCTATAATATTTATACATATATTTTCTACTATTATTTGGAAGCCCAACCCACTCTTTAGCCAAAAAAAAAAAAAAAGAAATTTGGTAGATGGGCCAACTGCCATAAGGATACTTTAGACTTTTTACTCTATTGCAAGTCTTCCTTTTTTTCCCAAACTAGTTTTATCTCTCTACACGTACCACTATGAATGAAGCTCTAAAATTCAATTTTTTTGTAATATTTTTATTGACTTTTGATCTTCAAAATTTGGGGTTTTTCAACAAATTTTGAGATATTGTGATGCGAGTTATACTTTATGATGTGAGGGTTTTTTTTTTGAAAATTGATGGGGGTTTTGCAATCTTTGACTGGATTTGACACATTGATGATTTCAAAATATTTTGTAAAGCATACAAATTTTGACAAGCCCGAACTCGGCCCGAAGTCCGTGGTAATGGATGGGCCGAGTTTGGGAATGGGGGTTATGTTTTAAAGCAGGCCGAGCTCGAGCTTGGGAAGATGCTAATTATATACTTTGGGTGAGCTTGGACAACCTTAAGCCCGGCTCACTAAGCATGGTTGGTAGGTCTAGCAATTACAGTGTGAGTGAGAGAAGTTGCAAGTAAACTGTAGGAGCCTAAGAGGTATTTATTTATTTTTACTTTTTGAATATTATTTTATTTTAAATCTACATACATACAGTCGTATTCCATATACATATTCTATAGCAATACCATGTGGCATCCCAACTACATGGGGGTGCCACGTGGTACCTACATTACTATTTATTATACATACATACATACATACATACATACATACACACTATATATACATACATATTTGTATACATATAGTCATTGAATACATATATACATACATGCGTACTTGTATACATCTTTGAGGTGGGTTTGGTATTTTGGGTTTAGGTTTTAGGTTTTTTGGAACAAATTGATTTTGGGTTTAAATCTTATGAACAAATTAGTTTTTGGAATAAATTAATTTTGGGTTTAAATCTTAAGAATAAATTAATTTCGGATAAACTTTTTTTTTTAACAAATTCAAATTCATATACATATATATATATATATATATATAGAGAGAGAGAGAGAGAGAGAGAGAGAGAGAGAGAATTAGCAATAAATCCTTCATACATGAACATTCATGGATTGAGGACAAGCTAAATTCATATTTAATATAAGATCCCTAAGATCTCTTAACCATGGTTGGATAGTTTTTCTTTGACTGAAATACCCTTGGAGATCTTAATGAGATATAGATATATAATATAAATAATTGTGCAGTCATAAATATGGTCAATATGTAGTTTAAATTAACATTAAATGATACTCATAATTATTGGCATATATATTTAATTTTTCTTAATTAAAACTCTTGGTGACCTTTCTCTCTCCCAAATCAACACCAACATCACCAAATGAATCCCACCCCCATCTACCATACCAACACACCACCACCACTGATCTGTTACCAATCACCACACTCATCTCCACCAAATGAGTCACCACCAACAATCACCACTCCCAAACCATCCTCTTCCAAACCACCACCACCACCACCAATCACATTTGTCGCCATCATATCCACGCCGCCACTCACCACTGTCATCAAATCACCGCTGTTACGCCACCACCATCACCATTGCTACCACCACCATACACCCCCTGCCACTCACCATCATCATCAAACCACCGCCACTACCACCAGCACCATAACCACCTCAACCATCGCCATATCAACGCCCACCACTCTCATCAAACCGAACATATTGTGAGATTCACAAATCATGTTGTGACTCTATCTTCTTTTTTTGTTTTCCAGAATATGCTGTGATATTCACAAATCATGTTCTGTGATTTGTTTTCCAGAAGATGTTGTGAAACTCACAATATATGCTTTGAGATTTGTTTTTCACATGTTGTGAAATTCACAGAACATGTTCCGTGATTCACAAATCATATTGTGACTCTATCTTCTTTTTTTCCTCTCTCTCTCTCTCTCTCTCTCTCTCTCTCTCTCTCTCTCTTTTATTGCAGAATATATTGTGAAATTCACAATTCATGTTATGTGATTTGTTTTCCAGAAGATGTTATGAAATTCATAAAATATATTTTGTGATTTGTTTTCCACATGTTGTGAAATTCACAGAACATATTCCATGATTTGTTTTTCTAGAATATGTTGCGAAATTCACAAATTGGATTTGTGAATTTCAGTTGGTGAAATTCACAGAAACTACTATGAATTTTTCAGACCTATGTGCATCTGCAGTGGTGTGGTGCTGAACATGATTGTGGTTAATGGTGGTAAGGTGGTGACTTTCAATTTTGAATGCCTTGATTTTAGATTCCTTTAATTGTTTGGAGAGATATTTGGGAAAAAACATTAATGGAGGGGGTGACATTTTAAAGATTACCAAACTTGATGAGGGAGGGGTAGTTTAGGCCCTAAAAATTTTCAAACGCTTAATGATAAATATGTTTTAACCAAGGGACCTATTGCCAAATAAGTACATACAAGAGGGATATAATACTAATTCACCCATATATATATATATATATATATGTCTACATATTATGTATGTACTTGTATATCTATATCTACATATACACACTATAGAGAGAGAGAGAGAGAGAGAGAGAGAGAGAGAGAGGAGTATAATTTATTAAAGGGTAACTTAATATATAGTCCTAATATAGACACCTAACTAGAAATTAAACCCTTTTTAAAATGAAACTAGAAATAGGTCCCTAATTTCTTTTGAGGACCAAAATACCCCTATATAATTATATGTAGAAACATATCTATACACATATATAATATTTACTTCCCACAATCAAGGTTTTAAAATTCAAAACTCATATTAACTATATATATATACATATATAGAGAGAGAGAGAGAGAGACAGAGAGAAAGAGAGAGAAACAAAAGTTGAAGGAGAGAGAAAGAAGACTTCGCAACACCATGTCCACCACCTTCCGTCATAGGTGATTCATGAAGATCGTCGACACAGAAGCTTGAATCATTATCGACTACGTATTTTGAGAATTTTGGTACAAATTTCTCACAATTCTGGAATAAGTAGATTCGATTCAAACATTAGAGTTTTTTGAGAAAAATGGTTATTGTTTTGATTAGAGCTTGGCTTCACACTAAAAGCTTTTCGATTCGACGACGACGATTGGAAGACTGCATGACAGTAATGGCTAGAACACTAACTTGAGTCTTTCGTTTAACCTCTATAATCTTTTCATTTTTTTATACATTAGATTTGTTTTGTTTGTAGTTTTTTAATTAGTGATGTGGAAAATTTCATGATCTCTAAGAGAATAATAGTGAGAAATTTATTTGTGTGTATATATATATTTGAATGGAAGTTTCGCAAAGAATTCGTCTTATTAAAGTTTTTGTTTTTGAACAGAAGTGGAAATTTCTCATCAAATTTATGGTTATTTGGTGAGAACTTCTCACTTTGTTAATGAGAAGTGATAAATTTCTTATACATATGGTCTGCATGTGTGTATATATTTGAACAAAAGGTGAGAAATTCTCACTAAATAACCACAAATTTCTCACCTTACATTAAAAACTCGAAAAAAAAAACTTTTGCTAATACCATTACGCATATACATAACACAACTATGATTATTTTTAAAGGAAAGACATGCAAACATACTGAGAAGTTTTTCACTTAATAATGAGAAAATATTCTTACATATTAAGTGAGAAATTCTCACTAAATACTAAGAAAATTATCCATTGATTTTAGGGATATTAATCTCATTATCCATGATCTCCTAAAAATACGCTTCCCATAAATGTATATAACACAAATTTGGAAGTATTTTGAATATACACAACTGTATATATATATATATATATACATAAGGTGAGAAATTCTCACATTACTCTTTTAAACCGAAATCCCTTGATATAAGGGATATTAATCCCCTTATCCATGATCTCCTAAAAATTCGTTTCCCATAACTGAATATACCACGATTTTGAAAGTATTTTGAATATACACAGTTCTCTCTCTCTCTCTCTATATATATATATATATGTATGAATTTCTCACCTTTTTATCAGCAACCTTCAATCTTCCACACAAAATAATCTTATTTCTATGATTCAAATCAATATAAAATATACATATCATTTTCTACTAAAAACGTATTACATACAGATCATTTTATCAGAGTGAGTAAATTCCTTGATTTTAGCAAACAAATTTGAAAGTTGAGTAAAATAAGGAAACTACTTGATTTTAGCAATATTATTCTCTTATCCATTATCTCCATGGATCACACTTGTCATACCCATCATTTACACGCCTTATTTGTGTTGGTGGTATATATATACATATATACATCTAATCATATATTCATATGGCCAATTTCGAATGCTCTAATAACAAATTTCTCACTTAGTAATACAAATTTCTCACTTTTTGAATGGATATAATACGGAATTTCTCACAACTAAGTCACTTCTTCTAACAAGATTATCACCAAATTCTCAAATTATGAATTCTAGTATGATTTCGCACTATATTGTGAATTACAGTTATAAATTTCGCACTATATTGTGAGAATTTCTCACCTTTTTATCAGCAACCTTCAATCTTCCACACAAAATTATCTATTATTTCTGTGATTTGAATCAATAAAACATACAAATCATTTTCTACTATAAACATATTACATATAGATTTTAAAAAGGACTTGTTTTGAACCACAAATCAACATAATTTTTGGAATAAAAATCATTATCCATGATCTCCTTAAAATTCGCTCGATTTATTAACTACCTTATATAACTTTATTTGAATTTCACATGTGTCATATATATGTGTGTATACAATACAGTTATGTATATATGTCTGACAAAGGTATAATGGTCCGAATTTATACTAACCATTTAGGAATAGGGACTAATTATTGATTTCTATTGCAAATTAAGGATTAATTTCTACACACCAAATCAAGTTACGATCAATTCCTATTAATGGCTATAATTAGGGACCAAATTGTATATTTCTATTTATTAAATTGGTAAACAAAGTAAGGATAAAAATAGTAAATTTATACTAGATGGGAGATCTGTGTAATTTTGCAATATAGAGAGGAAGTCTGTGTAATTTTACCAAACATTAGAGGAGGTCCGTGTAATTAACCCTTCTATAATTTATTTTTTGTCTTCCGATTGAGATTTCAAGTTTCAAACGTTGTATGAATATCATGCTAATGTTCTGATACATAAAAATTATCTTAAATGAAAAAAACAAACTTGTTACAAGATATCGAATACAAAACCGATATAAAATGCATAAAATGATGTATATGCCTCATAAAATTTTTGTAGATTATTCCCTTCTCTACGATTTTAACAATTCAATTGATTTAATTAATGGAAAAAATGCCCAAAGTGCAATATATTCATTCCGGACTTGTTATAAAATGATGTTACTATTTGTTTTTAGAATAAACAAGTGAAATAGCAAGGCAAGTGTAAATGTAGTTAAGGTGTTAGGAGTGAACCTTCCCAAAAAAATAGAGCTTCCAAGGAAAATTTTTGAGAGTAAGGTAGATGCAACAGGTTGAAGTGGATAGTAGAGTGCAACCAAAGCGGGTCCCAGAATTTTATTTGACCAAGTCACTAGTCCATAGATGAGAGCGGATGCAATAAATCCCTAAAAAGTAGTAAAAAAAACAGTGGTTAAATCTTTCCTTCGATTTTTTTCCCCTTCTAATAAATCTCTAGCTATAACCATCAATGCTCTGAATCCGTTTAGATGAAAAATTAGACCATAAACAAGTAATATAGGATATGCAAATTATTGCGTGTTTACATGCAAACTTGGAATCAAACCTTGTGTTTCGCATCAACTGTATGCACTCATAAGCAGCAATACAATGGTCACTTAAGGAAGCACGAATTTAATGTGTCTTACTTGTCCTTGTCATCTCGTATTCATATCAGCGTATCCGTGACATCATTGTTTGGCCACTTATATAGAACGGATACGGTTACGTGATATAACACTATATAAGTGCTGGGTTATGTCGTATCATAAAAATGTTACGTATGGGCAAGACCAAGGTATTACGAATAAAATATTATTTTTTGTAATAAAAAATATAATGCTTAAAAAAAAAAAAACAAGTCCTCCGTCCAAAAAAATTAAAAAAATAAAAATAAAAATCTAAATAGTCAAATATTTACCAAGCTTGTTTTTACCATTAAAGATCAACATCAAAAATTCATCCAGAGCAAGATTGTTTTGCTATTACAAAATCATTCTCAAGGACCATAAGCATACGAAGATTGTTATAATTAAACATCATGACATCATCAATATCACTACAAAATCAGAAAACCACAAGTCCAAAAGAAGAAAAGAAAAGCTTCGTATTAAAAAATGGCACAAAATCACAATTCTTAAAAAGGGCAAAAATCAATTATTAAAAGTTGAATTAAATAAGCAAACACGTTTTTTGGAGTGTCGGCGCCCGGTGCGTACCCTAGCTTGTCCAACGAGTGTCAGCACCCGATACGTACCCGATATGGGTAGAGGGGTCTAAATAAAGTACACATGCTAGATAGTTGGCCACCTAACAATTAAGGCTTACTAATGACTGATGTACGTAAACTATTTAGTATTACTATATTAAGTTATTTTGTCTTCCCATGAAAGTTGCTTGGAAGTTATGTGAAGCACATGCATATACAAGATAGGTGGTTTCTTACAGGTTGAAGTTTGAAAGAAGTCAAAGTATGCTAGAGACTACTTGAAGAGAATGAGTATTAATTCGGTCACAGTAATAATTCGGACTAAGAAGACCGACGAAACCGATGCGTGTAGTTTGACTGAGTTACTGTGGCAAATGTTGCTACCACCTAGATAGCACAACTGATGTTTATTTGATTGGCAAGTCGCAACCAAGTCATGCATATATCACCATATGTCTCAACCATGGTATACTTGGCCAGATACGTATTGTACAGGTTTAAGCCAAATGTCTATTTGATTGGTGATGTCTGTACCAATAGTGATCGGTTTAAAGTGACGGTAGTATATTTTAGGGTAACAATTCTCCAATCCTTCAAGAACTTCGTTCTTAAAGAGTTGGGTTCTTAAAGAGTTGTGGGGTATGTTTGTATCATAAAATAAATAACAGTTTTAGTATTATTATATTAAGCCATTTTGACTTGCCATGGAAGTTGTTTGGAAGTTATGTGAAGTACACTTGGCAATGCAAGACAGAACCAAAACTGGTTAATGATGATGCCGAATTTTGGAAAAGAGATAAGAACAAAAGAACAAAAGAAATTGTATATAGTTCGGCTCTATTAATGAAGAGACTTACGTCCACGTGGTATGTCTGTGCACTTTTCACTATGTTATGAAATAACCGGGGACCTTTGGTGAACCAACAATAAACTGGAGCTACAAAAGATTGGTCGGGCAGTTTACACAAAGCTATGGTGAGTATTGTGCAGAAGAGTAATTGGTCGTTCGATTGATCTCTCCTATGCAAGCGGTGAGAGGCCTCTTTTATAGTTGCAAGAGTCCCTCATACATGGAAACTGTATTTGATAAGGTAATACAATCTGATTAAGTGTGATTACCACAAAGTATGCAAGTTTCCTAATTGGATTAGAAAACAATCTTCACTTTCCATTAGTCATCTAACTTGTAGAGAAAACTGTCTGGGTGAGCCTAGATTGCGCCTCCAGGGTGGCCTGAGCTCTCCTGCGAGGAACCGGGCCCAAGCGGCGTTCCTGACCCGTAGGCCGGGTTGTTGAACCGGTCGAGATGACTGTGCTACCTGACCAGGCGCTATTCAATGTGGCCACCGAATCTTGTTCTTATTAGTCGAATATCTTTATAAGTAACAGTTGCCTCCCATTTCCAAGGCTAAACTGACGATGCGTCGGATGAGGCTTGGAAATTGGTATAGCTTGAGAGAACTGCTCGGTATAACTACACAAGGTAGGACCGGACGTGTAGACGACTCAGGTTATTAACCCAGTCTGATGTCTCGGGATCTTGGGGTCTGACTCGCCACGTGTCGAGAATGGGTTGGCCTAGTCAGGATCCAAGCAAGTCCGTGTAGGTGTAACCGAATAATCACAACCTAATCGAACTGTCACATAGTACAATTAATGTGCACACCTTTTTTGAGGCACCGCTTAGGCAACCCGAGGTGCCAGCTATCGGGCTTGTAGGCAGAAAATTTTCTGGGAGATCATCTGGACCGTTCATGCAATCTATACAAGGGATACTTGAGCATTTTCATTCCTTTTGGTGCCCATAGAAAAAAATTATCGAGCGGTTCTAGAGAAAAAGTGCCCGATCAAGATTCCCGAGCTCTTCCTTGCATTCCTTTCTTGTAACTCTTCATTCCTCCAGCTTTGTAATTCATTGCACTTTCCTTCTCTTCTTCTTTTGTTTTAATTCCCGAGTGAGGCTGGAGAATAGGAATCCTTTAGACTTTGTGATGCAGTGGGATTTCTTTTTCCTCAGATTCTGCTTTTTCCTTAAGTTGGGGGCTTCTCTTCCTTTGATAGAACAGTCCGCCCGGTCGGTGTGCCCTAGGATCGTCCTATCTGAGTGTTACCTGACCGTTAAGACAATATACGCCCTACCATACAAACTCTTGGCTCTTCCACCCCATTACCTTAGATTAGGAGTTCTAAAACCCCTACATAGCTCGTTAGCTACGAATCACATGGATGGCTCACCAATGATATTTTTGCTATGGTCGCCCCATTTTTGGCAAGTCCTTTGATGCACCTAAGTCATACATATATCACCAGATATCTCAACCATGGTATACTTGGCCAGATATGTATTGTACATATTTAAGGTAATTGTTTATTTGATTGGTGATGTCTGTACCAATAGTGATCAGTTTAAAGTGAAACGATAGTATTTTCGAGTAACAAATCTCCAACTCTTCAAGAACTTCGTTCTTAAAGAGTTGCGGGAATATGTTTGTACTATAAAATATATAATCTTTTAGGGTTATTATTTTAAGTTATTTTGACATACCATAGAAGTTGTTTGGAAGTTATGTGAAGTATACTTGGCAATGCAAGACAATGCCAAAAGTGGTTAATGTTGGTTACCTACAATTTGGAAGCTACTTGAAGAGCACTTGACATCTTAGGAGAAGATCAAAAGTGGTAACATAAAGACAAGGGGGTATACAGCCCTGGGTTGTAGCCCATGGTTGATTTTTTAAACCTTCTGTTACTTCTTCTTCTTCTAGACTAGCCCATTACCAAGACAAATTCTATTTCAGCCCAGCCCAGCCCAGCCATTTTAGCCCAGTCTATTAGCTTTAAAATTTTTAAATCTAATACATAGCCTTCATAATAGGTAGGAGTCACTATCATTTAATTATTTTTTTTAAAAAAAAAAGGTGTTAAAAGTAGTCAACACTTTAAAAGTCAAGTGCAGCTTTGCTCACCCCAAAATTACTCACCCTCACTTCCCATTGGCTAATGCAGTAGGTTCCAATACTTTACACCATTGATTGATTCTCATTTAATATTGAGCCTGACTGCATTAACCAATGAGAGAGGAGGGTGACCAATTTTGAGATGAGCAAAAATAGATTCGTATAAGTCTAACAAAAATCTAAAAGGCCCAGTTTATCTTATCAAAAAAAGGAAGCATTTTAAAGAAAACCCCCCGCCAAAAACCTAAACCTGACTCTCTCCCTGTATTTTGAGATTGTTGTTTTACACTAAGTGACTTATAAATAAGAATTTTATTTGTTTTAAAAGATAAATAATCTGCTTTTATTTGATGTAAAAAAAAAACTCATAGATATAGAAAATTGAAACAAAGAAACTAAAATGAAAGGTGATATAAAATCAAACTTATCCATAAATATGTATAAATAAACTCCAAAAAATTTGCCAATGTATACACGTCCCTATCTAGCTTAGCCCTCCAAGAGATCCTGGATATGCCCTTGCATGAAAATCAATGGCAATGGGCTAGGGTAGAAGTTATAAATAGTTATAGACTTGATCTATCAGTTAGGCTCTAAATAAGGCGCTCTCTCTTTATTAAAGAGAGGGCCTCTGTTTTAGCCGCCAGATCGTGTTTCCATTAGGGGCAGTTTTGTCATTTCACAGTTTTTAAACACGATCCGATTGCCAAAGTAGATGCCCTCTCTTTAGTAAAGAGAAGGCGCCCTCTTTAGAGAATCTTTGCTTGATCTATATATGAATAGATATAAAGTTATAGACTTGATCTACAAATAGAAGTAATGTAGCTTTGTAAATGGACCTTGACCAAATCAACTACATCAATATATTATCTTTGTTGTTCTTCCTTTCTTTAGGCCACCATGGCTACTTTACTTTACTTTAGTTTTAAGTTTACTTCAATGCTTTAACTGCCTTTAGTTTATTCTAGTTTTAATTCAAGTTCTAAGTCTTTCTTTAATGCAATTCATTTATCTTCTTCTTCCTTAGATAGCCATTGTAGCATTAATGCAATGAAGTATTCCTTCCTTCTTGAACTCCCTTTTCTTCTTGTTTATTCTTTTACACAATAAGAAAGTCCCCTTAATTAAAGCAAGAATCTACAACACATTTTCTCGTAGTATCTTGTTTGTGTATGTTTTCGAGTAAAACAACTATAACAAGTCCAATTTATGTAGAAGATAACCTAAATATAAGTGGGATGCAAAATCTCATCTACCATGGAAAGCATTTAACCGGGAATCAAGAACAATGCTTGGGACAGAAAAGGGTCACAAAGAGACGCTCACAAAAGGATGTGACATCCCATGTGGAAGTGGGACCCACCACAATTATCAAAACCCTTACCCACCCTGATAAAACCTCATCTCTCTCTCTCTCTCTCACCCAATTTCTCGAAATATACCATAATTCGATCTTTGGTGCTTGGTAACCGAATCGATGGTCTCTCAGGCAATGATAAAACCATAGAATTTGAATCTAGGAAGCACGAACCCTTCGGAAAGGAAGCCACACCCCCACTAGGTGTGTACTAATTTAAAGGCATCTGCATCCGTACTGGGTGTTGGACTGCCACACCCGTGCTTCTTAGATTAAAGTCTAATGAATTCAATTTGTTGGGAGATGGAAATTGGGTCTGTGAATCTTCCAAAACTGAGGTTGGTGATTTGGTTTTGAATATATCGCAGAGCTTTTTCACCTTCCTTTTGATTGAATTTTCAGCTGAAATAACCGATCCGAAAGATGAATGGTAGACGATCCATTGCGTTCCGTAGACGATAGATTGTAGGTTTTGTGGGTATTGATTGGACCTTATGTGTATGGTTAGTGATCTATTGAAGATGGTTGATTTGGGTTCCCTAGAAATTTTAGAATTTTCATCAACACTAGCTATAGGGTCCAACCATAGATTCTTAAAATTTTTCCAAACCCGAGCTCTTCAAATTAGAGTTTTGTAATTCGAGGATTGATTTTTCTAGGTCTTGTAATGGTCAAAGAAAGACATGGCAATCTTGCAATCGAGACTTACCTTAGACAACACATTGAAAACTCATCCAAACCAAACCTACCAAATCTCAGCTCATCTCTCTCCAAAAGCTTCAACACTCCTATGAAAAACCCAACCTTAATCATTTACCATTTTTATGGCGGAAGCCATTGGCATTTTTTTTAAGAGAGAGAGAGAGAGAGAGAGAGAGAGAGAGAGAGAGAGAGGATTAAGAGGAAAGAGAAAGAGGGGTTAGACCTTAAGGGTTGGGGTGGGTTGGGTTAAGTGTGGTGGGTCCCACTATGACATGGGATGCCACATCCTTTGTAAGCTTCTCTTTGTGAAGCATTGTTCAGTAATTAATATCAACAATGCTAGGGGCACCAAAAGATACAAAGAACTTCCACAAAATGAGTGGAAAGTCTATGTGGCACACTGGGACCCGCCAGCAATTAAGCATTGTTTCCATTAATTGCTGGCGGGTCCCACTGTGCCACATAGACTTTCCACTCATTTTGTGGAAGTTTTTTGTATCCTTTTGTGCCCCAATCATTATTCAATTAATATAGTTTGAGCCCTAAACATCCACAAACTAACCTGTTGTTGATGTTTTCAAACTTGGTAACTGTGACTATAGATCATCACATGCTCATGTCAGTAAGGTATAACTTTTCACTTGCGAAGGAAGTCAGCAATGGGCAATAGCATGGCCAGCTCCCATTACAATGTCCCACGTCACCTGGGCATAGTCCCTGCCTATGCTTCGTATAAGTCCTGGGCAATCCTCCCTTTATAAGGCGTCTTTTGAGAGTGAGTTATTCCCATTAATCTTTCTACTTGGTAATAATGGTGAGTTGGGATCCCGCCCCTTTTTGGACTTTCCCTGTTGATGTGGTCAAGGGGGTGTGTTGATTATCCTACATCGCCCAGGCATAGCCTCCGTCTTTGCTTCTTATAAGCTTGGGTAATCCTCCCCTCATAAGGCATCTTTTGAGGATAAGTCATTCCATGGAGGACTTCCTCAGCTAACAAATTTTTTTTGAAAAACTTGTTTTTCTGTTGTGTGGAATACAGTAAGGCATACATTTCATGGTTTCAATAAGACTCCTAACAAGCATCGTTTCTATCTACTATTATCTAAAAATAATAAAGTCGTTATTGACTGAGCAAAACCAAGATATAGTCACTCACTAGCTAAGTTATACAAGATATCTTTTAAGATCAAACAATTCCATCCAATTGAGTATGATTATATGTGTGATAGCATCTACTATACCACGAATATCAATGAAGCCACTTATTACAATTGGACAGGATACCATTCTTAAGCTTCAAGATCTCTCCTATCAACTGAAAAGTCTAAAATCAAAGAATTAGTAGATCTATTGCGCCCACAGCAAGAATGGAATAGGATTATGAATTTAAAATCTAAAGCGAACGAATGAGCCAGTCATGATTGTTAGGTCATTCCATACCGGACCAGATTGAAGCAACGTTATATACATTCTCATTATGAGAAAGGGCCATACCAGTGTATTAAAGGATCCATATATCAGCAAGGTGGTACTAATGAATAATTTAATCAAAAAGCTCGTAGTTTATATGAATGAAATTAAAATGCCTACAAAAGTAATACTCCCTCCGTCCCATTTTATGTGTCCCTTTTCTCCTCTTTGGATGTCCCAAAACTATTGTCCCCTAAGAGTATTTAATGCTACTTTTATTATACTTTCCATAACTACCCTTCTTGATTTTAAAAATACCCAACAAAAAGTACAACAGAAAAAAAGTGAGAGAGGGCACTTTTGGAATTTTGTTTTAAACTTTTCACATATGGGATGCAATCATGATGTTCCTTTTAAAGTTTGACTTTTCAATGGAGACAGATAAAATGGGATGGAGGGAGTACTAGCTAAGAATTTGAGTTAATGTTATCAATAGAATTAATTACGTCATGTGCAAAGTAACAACGGTTGAGGGAATACCACTTTTGCATAAATGTTACGGCTTGGTAAATAAATCATTTTTCTACATTCCTCTCGGTCTATGACTATAAACTGATCAACCTCCCCATAATCAAATCTTTGTTTACCATATCTATCGACTTTAATTTTGGATCTTTTCCTACGCCTACAATTCATCTCAAAGTGAGTGCTATCAATTTTTTTTGGATCTTTCCCTACCCCTAGTGAAGTTATTAGTCATCATATACATTACCAAACCATCTTAGTCGATTATCTCAAAGTTTATCTAGAATAGTCATTACTTCTACCATTTCACAAATAGTTTTGTTTCTAATTATATTTTTCTTTTTTTACCACTATTTAGCATAATTATTATTTTCAAATATATATTAGCATATCAACATCGGTCACCCGAAACCTGAGAATCTGCAAGAATGGGAAAGGAATGCCAATGTGGTCCTCCACACTTCATTGATTTACAAACATGGAATTTTTCCATAGGTTGGCAGAGAGAAAATAGTGAACGAAACCTTAAGGTAGGAAAAAAATAGTAACAAATCCCCTCTAAAAAGTTGGCGAATACAAAACAAAAGCACTCATCCAAAAATGTAGACTTAGCGCATGTTTGGAATCCATTCTCAAATGTATGTTCGAGACCAAAATGCATCTACTAGTATGTTTGGATTAATTTTGAAACTTTAGAGGCCCAAAAGAACGTTTTGGATGAAGCATGTCCAAAAGTGCTTGATGCCAAACGTGATACAATAAGCAAGTTGGGTTTTAATGTATTTTTCTTAATTCCCACCCTGCCTTTACCAAATGCAAAAGGATCAAAAAGAAAGAAGAAAAGAATAAGATACTTACCGCGTACAAAACTGCCAACCAATCAGGTAGGGACAAACTCCACTCGGTTAACTTGGTCATAAAGCAAGATGTCACTGCCATTAGTAGAGTACCGAAGAAGAATGAATATGCTGTCACTGATAAGGGAGCAGGATACTTTGCTAAAACAGGGGCCTGAAAATATATGGCACTAATGTGTCAAAATATTATGAAAGTCGCCTATATGCTGTAAAGTACTTTAATATAGACAGAGTTATAGAACAGTATTACCAAAAATCTATCAAACCCAAATGGTATGCTAGCAAACTGAATCGTCTCTTTTGGCGTTCCAGCTTTAAAACACGTGATATATATTATAATAACACCATTAAAATCTCATGATATTGTAAAATTACCACCAACCCATTTAAAATTTGACTTCTAACATATGTATATATGTACAGACACACATATACACACACACATATGTATATATATATATATATATGAAAATTGTCTAGAAAATCATTTCAAATTTCAATCTAATATATTACGTTCCGTTTGAGCAATCTGGAGAAGTGTACCCGCACTGAAATACATTCTATAGCTAGCAACGATCCACGTTCTCGCTCCAATTTTGCATACCGAATCGATCCATTGTTGGGTTTGTGCCCTCAAACCATTACTTTATATATGAGGCATTGACATTTTAATATACAGATATCATATTTACATTTTGTTATGTATGTTTCTTTCATGAGATGATTTTTATCCTTAAGTATCTTAGTAAGTAATTCGTAAGTGTATGAGATACATATAAGTGAGATACAAATTGCTATTTATTGATACTTAGAATTTATTACAGTGGATGGTGAGACTGGATATCTTATCAGGTTTACACTGTAGCATGATTAACTACCATTGGATGGACTGATGAATCTCAATCACTAGAGTATGACTTTGAGTTAATATGCTAACGCTTATAGTGCATTGACGGACCTGAGTTTTCTTGTTGACACAAAAGGCTGTCAACTGTCGATAGGAACTCATAATTTGTTCAAGGTACGTGTTCTCAATCTTGAGACGATTATGAACACAGACTATGTATATGGCTGCTTTGACTTACCAATCAGTGAGGTCTATAAAAGATCAACACCTGGGTATGTTGGGTATGTCATGTTCATAGGGTTGTGAACATATATTGTCAAGATAGAATTTACCCTCTGATAAAGTGTAAGCATTCCCTTGAGAATGTCACCAAGTTGAATACTGAGAATTGCAGTCTTGTTGATAAGTAGTTATCAACATATTTGGTAATCATGAGAGGTAAATGGGACTCAAGGAATACAATAAGTAATCATGATTCAGGTTGACAGTAACTATTTATCCAACTACCTAAATATGATTATGATTGCTAATGGTAGAGGCACATTAGTACATCGTACAAGTTTAGTTATCGCTTTCGATATGTTCTTTTACATTGGAATTCAGTTATCGTTTTATAGTAGAGCAAACGTTAACTGGTCAGTTGGTTAGTTTGCTGATCAAAGAATTTGATTATGGGAATTAACAACTGGTCTAAGCCAACAATAAAGAGCCTAAGAGGTCCCACTCTTAGCTTCGCTAGGATGCTTGGAAAGGCATAAGAGGATCTTTTCAAGACAAGTTTTTGATCGATCGAACGAGTCTCGATCGATTGACGTCAAGGCAAGTTCGATTGATCGAACATTGTTCAATTGATCGAACGTTCGATTGATCGAAGCCACTTCGATCGATTGAAGATAAAGTCAGTTCTGGGAATCTATAAATAGGATAGCTATATACAAAAGTTAATAATCGCCATTTTTCTATACCAGAGTTGCAGAAATTGTTTTAGATTTCCTTAGCCTTCTTATCCTCCCTATTAGAGTTCCCACTAACCCTAACCCCTCCGGTAGCATCCACAGGAGACATAGGAGTGAAGATCACCTAGTGGGAGCTGCTGCACCATCAAGAAGATTAAAGATTCAGAATTTGGTTTAAGACCATTAGGTATAAGTCTTGTCCCTCTCTTGTACGCATCTATAGAGTTAATAAGTAGTAGATCAGGGCTACCAAAAAGTTTTATAAACTACATTTTCCGCTGTGCATGATTTAAATTTTTTCAAAACCTAAATCCTATAATTGGTATCAGAGCCACGCTTGTTTGGATCTATAGATGCGCTTTAGGATTAATAGTTTAATTTGCATGTTAGTATTTAGTGTTGTTTTGAAACTACATAGTCATAGATCTGTTTCTGTAGTGTTTTCACAGCAGAAAACAAATCTATGATTGCATTGGATGCATGGCAGTGTCAATTGATTGACCTTGGTTTGATCGATTGAAATTGTCTGTATTCGATCAATTGAAAGAGTTTCGATCGATTGAACCTCGATTGATTGAACCAATGCAGGCTTCAATCGATCAAACGTTATTCGATCGATCGGACAAGGTTTTTTGTCTAGGTGTTCTTTTCACAGTTTTAAAAGTTTCAAAATTATTTACTTCATTTTATACTATTCTGTAATTTTTTTAAAATCAATTTGTGAAAAAGACAAGTTCAATCGATAATCGATTGAAGGTTCGAGAGATCGAGTTTTCTTCAATCGATCGAAGTGTGATAGAGAACTAGAGATGCTGTTTTAGTTCTAATTACTTCCATAAAGTGTTTATTGTGTATACGAGTCAATTAGTAGTTCTAATGGATACATATACGTGGCTGTGTGTACATCCATGGCACCAAGTTCCAATGATTTAGATTATTATATTTGAATTTATGCTTGAGATTGGTGTGTATTTTATATTTTGATTTGGTTTTTATGTAAAGGGCACTGCGACTTCAATCATGCGAATAGGATAGTCGCACCGGTTTCCTTAGCCTTTTATATGATTGCTGTGTTTTCTATTTCTAGAAAAATTGTATGCTTCAAAAGAAGCATAGGACCTATGTAATAGAATAGGAAATCCATGAAGATAGAAGAGCAAGCTGTTGTCCATGAAGATGGAGCCGGAGGCGATCAAACCAAGAAGGCGGTTCTATGAAGATAGAGCCATGGGAAATAGAGACATCATTTGGATGTTTTTATTTTTTTGTTTATGTGCTTGGTTTGTGATTGGCGTTTTATACATTGTTACTACTTCCATGCACGTAAACAAGTTTTCAAAAATAAAAATCAAAAGTTGTTTCAACGCAGTAGTAAACATTGGATGTTTATGGGTAACATATAGAAACAATTTTTCCAAAACAAAAATCCTTTAGTATTAAATCTAGTGGGAGAGGGTCTTATTTCTAACACCCACAATCTTCCATTAACGGTTCACTGTAAGATAAATAGTGCATTCCGTGTCACCTCACTAGGGATGATCATTCCATACGAAGGGTACACTACTCATTGGTTACTAGATGTGAACTTCCTACGGACAGGATCAATCAGACGTGTTAGAGGGTAACCACCACACAGAAGCACTACTTGAGGCGGTTATGATTGGATCCTAGTTAATGGTACACACTAGCTAAGCTATGGATAAGGGATTATTCAGAAACTTTGAGACCAAATAGATTCGAGAGTCATAACTTGTTTTTGCAAGAGTTGCATAGTGGACAAGTCATGATTAATCAAAAGGTTGAGCATTGACTGTCACACGGAGGCTTTATTCTTTCATTTCGATATTTCGGCGACTTTGTTATAAAATTAGAGTTTTGAGGATTCTTTTATTTCAAATTGTCAAATTCTGATATCCATATTTATTTTGTCTGTATTGATTTTTCAGTAATCATAATGTCTAGATTTGCATTTAGCCCACTTGCCACTATACTCACTCAAAACAAGTTAACTAGAAATAACTACACTAATGGAAATGTAACCTTGACATCATTTTAACTGTGGAGGATCACATTTATATCCTTACCACTCTATGTCCTAAAGAACCCTCTACAAATGCTTCAACAGCTACTAGACGCGAGTTCGATAAATGGAAGAAATTGAATGGAATGGTCGGGTGCTATATTTTGGCCTTTATGGCTGGTGTGTTGCATCACCAATTCCAGTCAAATGATTCTACCAGTGCCATTATCAAATCCCTAAAAGAAATGTTTAGGGAGCATGGCAGGCCTACCAGACAGGTTTCCATATAGAAGATAATGAGTGCCAAGATGTCGGAAGGAACTCCAGTCAAAGAACATGTTTTAAAAATGATTGGGTATTTGAATGAACTAGAGACCCTGGGTGCCAACATTGACGCACAGACCCAAGTTGATATGATCCTCAATTCGATGGCCTTCATTCACTTAATTTAAACTTAACTATAATAATCAAATGAATTTCTCAATGAGTGAATAATGAGTTCTTTACTGGCAGCGGAAGGGGTGATCAAAGGGGCAACATTTTGAACGTTGAGAAAAGCTCTTCCTCTTCCCGATCTACACCAAAAGATAAAAAAAGGGAAGAAGAAGGCTACCACTGGTGGTCCAAGTGTTAGACCAGTTCCAAAGATTGCAAAATCTAATGAAAAATGTAAGGGCAAAGGGAAGGTGGGTGGCGAAGGCAAAGGAAAGTGTTTCTAATGCGGTGAGAAGGGCCACTGGAAGAGGAACTGTCTAAAATTCTTAGCTACAGGAGTTCAATGTATGATTAAATCATATGTGATTAAAGTAAGTTTTATAACAGATACTTCAAACACTTGGTGCATTGATTCTGGTACGACTAACCATATCTGTAACTCGTTGTAGGGGTTTAGATCAACCAAGAAATACAGTGATGGGGAAATCGTGCTGACTCTGGGTTCTAGTGCAACCGTTTCCGCGGTTGCTATAGGAGTAGTAGTTTTTGAGCTATTATCTTATTAGATGTACTTTATGTCCCTTTAGTGAGACATAATTTAATTTTTGTTTTAGAGTTCTCGAATAAAAATTATTCTTTTCATTTTGGAACAGAAGTTGTCATTAAAAGAAATGGTTCTTTTATATGTTCTGGTGCTAAAACTAATGGCTTGTATGTGATTACTCCTAATATTTCTAATAATTTTAACATGAAACTTAATAACTCAGTGGTAACTGTACCATCTAAAAGAAAGGAACCTTCAACTAATCCAACAAGGATTTGGCACATGAGGCTTATCCATATCAATCTAAATAGGATTGACAGACTAGTCAAAGAAGGGATCTTAGGCGATTTGGTTCTCGAACCAATGGAAGTCTGCGAGTCTTGTTTAGAGGGTAAGATGACCAAAAGGCCCTTTCCAACAAAGGGCAATAGGACCAATGCGTTGTTGGAATTAGTTCATACTGATGTGTGTGGACCAATAAATATTAGAGCACGGGGTGGTTATGAGTATTTCATTACATTTACTAATGACCACTCTAGGTATAGATATGTGTACCTAATACAGCACAAGTCTGAAGCCTTTGAAAAGTTCAAAGAGTTTAGGGCTGAAGTGGATAAGCAATTGGGCATAGATGTCAAGGTCATTCGATCTGATCAAGGTGGCGAGTACCTCTCTAATGAGTTTATTGATCACCTCGTACAAATTGGATTCTATCATAGTTGGCTACACCTGGTACACCTCAACATAATGGTGTAATAGAGAGAAGGAATTGGACTCTTTTAGACATGACTAGGTCGATAATAAGTTATTCAGAGCTGCCATTATGCCTTAGAAACTGCTGTATACATACTAAATCTAGTACCAAGAAAATCTGTTCCTAGGACACCACGGGAGATGTGGATTGGGCCGCAAGCCTCCTTTGCAACATCTCCAAATATGGGGATGTCCGGCACATGTGTTGAAAGGAAAGATGAGTAAGTTGGATTCTAGATCAGAAGTGTGTTATTTTGTAGGGTATCCAAAGGGTACTTAAGAATGGTATTTTTATGATCCAAGATAATAGAAAGTATTTGTTAGTACAAATGCTATTTTTTTAGAGGATGCTTATATCATGAACCATAAACTTAAGGGAAGGTTAGATCTGAGGGAAATTGATAGAGAGCCCTCTATTTCTTCAACAGTTGATAACAATGCAAGACAAGAAAATACCACTTCTTCACCCATTTTCGCACTGGTACTTCGTCGTAGTAGGAGGATTATTAGCCATCCTGACAGATACATGTTCTTAGGAGAAGTTTTTCAAGCTGTCTCTATACAATATGAATCTGATCCTATCATGTACGAAGAGGCAATGGCTGATGTAGACTCAGCTCATTGAGTTAAAGCTATGAAGGCTGAATTGGAATCTATAGATTTTAATTAGGTCTAGGATCTTGTAGAACTTTCTGCCAATATTAAACCCATTGGCTGTAAGTGGGTCTGTAAGAGAAAAAAAAAAGAATCTGATGGAAAAGTTGAGAACTTCAAGGCAAGGCTTGTAGGGAAAGGTTATACTCAAAGAGATGACATTTACTACGAGGAAACCTTCTCACCGGTAGCCATGCTCAAGTCCATCAGAATGCTCTTATCCATTGCGGCATGCCTACATTATGAGATCTGACAGATGAACGTCAAGATTGCATTCTTGAATGGCAATCTTAAGGAGGACATCTATATGTAGCAACCAAAAGGGTTCATAGCTGGTGGGAAAGGTAACTTGGTATGCAAGTTGCAAAAGTCCATTTATGGGCTAAAGCAGGCATCCAAGAGTTGGAACATTCGTTTTGACCAAACGGCTAAGTCGTTTGGTTTCATACAGAATCTGGATGAGCCTTGTGTATCCCCAAAAATCCTAGAATTAGATTTTCAAAAAACTATGCCAAACAAGGACTAAGAGGTATCAAAACGAATCCCTTACCTCAAGGAGTTCAAACTGATGTCGATTTTTGCTAGCAAGCTCTAAGCTCCAAAACCCATCTTTTGATTTCAATTTGAAAATTTGTAAATGAAAAAATATCTTGCCACCTATATTTATAGGCTCGACTCTCCGGAATTGCGCTTACCTCCCCTCGAGTTCTCAAATCTTCTAATTATCCTCTGAAACGTCGCACACGTCTATTTTATTACTTCATGAGTGAAAACTAAAAATGCTTAACTTCCGTTTGTTGACGCAATTACGTCTGAAAACTAATTTTTGTATAATCTCTAGATAACCTCCCTTTTATGCAACACATCCTATTGGTCATCGCTAAAACCATCAAAATGATCCTATGCAGGATTAAAACTATCAGAAATTACACTATATAGGTAATTTCACTATTCACATATACCAAATATTTTAAATAACACTTAAGTCAAAATAAATGCCATTCAAATCATATCAATACCTCATGATTTTCCAAATGCCATATCCTCGATTGACACTCAACGTTGACTCGCCGTCAATCTTATCTCAATTATTAATCAACATTAATAATTTTTCAAAAATCAAATATGCAATATAAAACAATATGATTTTCCCAGGACTGGTGTGACAGTTATCTTCTGCCCAGTAAGCCTTCGTCAAGGCCGTTGGTAGAAGGATTTGACCATGTTGGTAGAGCCGACCTAAAGCGTGCTACTTTAGAGTCATTTTTACTCCTTTATCGTGCGCCAACCTAAGAGACTTTAGTCGCCTCTACTATCAGTTTAGGCCTAATTAGAGACCCAAAATGTATGGATTTTAGGGATTTCTTTTACTCCTCTATCGTTGGCCAACCAAAGAGGCTTTAACTATCTCTATCATCGATTTGGACCTAAGTGGAGTTCTGGCTCGGGTTAACTAAGGACTTTCGCCATGTGGTGGTCTTTTTGGTGCCTTAGAGTGACCAAGGACTTTTGTTGTGCTCCAAGAATCGGCTAGGAGTTGAGACCTAGGCAATCCGAGACTTTGTAGGAGTTCTTTGACATAGTCTGTGGAGTCTTGTGCCATGGTTGGCCAAAAATACGTTGGGGTCGCTTGGACTATTGGAGATAGTAGGTCGGGTCGAGATCACCGAGAACCTAACCGTTATAAACTAGAGGTCAGGTTGGGAATGCCGGACCTGGCCACTGTGAAATGGAGGTTGGGTCGCGATCGCTGGACCTGACTATTGGAGGATGGAGATTGGGTCGGGGTTGCTTGACCCTGACTGCTCAAGACTGGATGTTGGGTCGGGATCATCGAGCCCCTGACCATTGTAAACCAAAGGTCGGGTTGGGATTATTGGACCTGAGAGTTATGAACTGGAGGTCAGGTCAGAATTGCCAGACCTGAGAGCTATGAACTGGAGGTCGGGTAGGGATTATCGGACCCTGATCGCTATTAGTTGGAGGTTGAATCGGGATTCCCGGACCTTGACTGCTCGAGACTAGAGGTCGGGTCGGGATTGCTGGACCCTAACCATTGTAAGCTGGAGGTCGGGTTAGGATTGACGAACCCTGTCTGTTGTAACCTGGAGGTCGGGTTGGGATAGCCAGACCCTGACCGCTCGAGACTGGAGGTTGGGTCAATGTTGTTGAGGTTATAAGTAGATCTTACACCGATGTTCTAGCCCCTGTCCCCTAGCCTCCTTTCTAAATCTCCAATGATTGTCAACTCCGCCTACTTCACTGTTTGCATAGTTAGTTGAGCCAGTGAATGGAACTTCTTCCTGACTAGGCAGAACTATCCGCTGTGTGGCCACAAAGTCGTCGATTTGTTGTTCTGTATGACTCTGTCCTTCGTTGAGTTGAGTGACCGCAACAATAATTTGTTCTGGCATCAAGATTGCTGGAACTGTTGGGCTGCTGGTTTCCCAAGACTGCTTGAACTGCTGGGCTGCTGATTTCCCAAGACTTTCGACCACATTTTCAGCCATTATTTATTAGTCACAAGATTTGTTTTGGAGGAAAACTGTCATTTCCCACAGACGGCGCCAAGCTGATGATGTAATTTTTGGTACTGGTCAGATTTGGGGTTTAAGAGTATATTAAAAGTATAAAAGAGAGGAAGAGAGATATATAGGCAGCGTCTTTACATGTGGTTTGGCCCTGTTAATGAAGGAACCTACTTCCACATGTGTGTCAGAGCACTTCTACTAAGTATCAGAAACTGCTGCAGGGACCTTAGTGATCCAACAATGGTGACTGGAACTACCAAGGGTTAGCCATGCAGGGATGATATCTAGGTTTTCTTGGGAGAGGCTTGACAATGTAAGATGGATGGTTCCATTGAACTTTGGATTGGGGATCCCCTCTTAGAGGGATGGAAGGACCCTTTTATAGAAGGAAGAGTCCTCCCTTACGATGCATTTGAGTCTGATTATGTAACTATTTGACAACTTGTAATGATAGCTGCATATTCGGAAGGTTTCCTAATCTGATAAGGAAACTACTTATGCGTATCTGCAAGGTTTCGTAGCTGATTTAGGAAACTATTGGAGTCCAAGCAATTTGGGACACGCCACTGAGTTAGCTGAGCTGGACCTGAACTGTATTGTAATTGGATTGCGCATTCCGACCCATAGGTCAGGGTCAGACCCGGTCGGTCCATCAAGTACGGAGCTGAAACACTGGAGGTTGGGCCTAGAGGTCAGCGAGGTCAGACCTACATGGTCGGGCCGGGAGGTCGGGAGCACTGGAGGTCGAACCTGGAACACTGGAGGTCGTCCTAGAGGTCGAGAGCTCGGACCTGGAGGTCGTGAGGTCAGGCTTGGAGTACTAGATTACTGGACAATTTTGGGTGTACCAAAGGGTAACCACGATATGGACACAGCGATTTGGTAAATCCAAAAAATGTAGGATACAGACACGGCTATAAAGAAAATATATAAAAAATTTATAATTCTTTAATTAATTAAACAATACACTGTGTCGTGTTCACTCGCATTTTTTCTTGATCTTCGAATAAACTCAATACTTATCCCACGCTTTATTATTTGTAAGATTTTTATTAAACTTTTAAAAACATTTTCACAGATGCCGCTACATATGCCATGTCCATTCCAGTGTCATGATGGGCCAAACGTGTGTCTAGCATGCATCTGATGTAAAAACAAAACAAATTGTCGTACATTAAACCCATAAATATACATGCATTAACATGATATCAAGTGGGTACCCACTTTCAACCCGCTCAAAAGGTGGATTTAAGCTTACCACCGTGTCTTCACCCGAGTGCAAAAATAAGCCAAACCAAACCCATTATTTGCGAGTGGGTTAACGGGTTTGGGTTGAAATTTGCCACCCCCACCTCCAAGTAAGTTCCTGCCTAAAAAAAAACTCTTTATCTTTTCTTCCCCTTTTCCTTTCTTTTCTCTAGTTCTTCACTTATTCTTTCATTTTTCTCTCGTATATGAGAATTCCTGGCTTCTGTATTCTGGTCTGAAAGCATCTATTTTAAAGAAAACAAAATATAAAGGGCTATGAATCTGATAAGTCAACCCAATCACCTTAATGTTCCAAATTTCTAAAAGTTAATGGAGTAATTAGTAGGGACATGGTATACAATTCCATGAATGGTAAAAAAAAAAAACTTGATGTAGGGGATGTGTTAACTTCTTGATGAGTTCCATCAATTACTCAACAAAAAGAAAACATCCAACCATAGAAAAAGAAACCAAATGGTTTTTACCAAAATAAATATAAGCAAGAGCAATTAACCAACAAGTTAGAGTCGTTAAATTAACTAATATTACAATAGAAACCAAGGGAAATGAAGGGAAAACATTTCCTTTGTTTGATTACTAAGGATCGAAAACATGAAGGGAAATAGGAAGAAAAATAAAATTTTGTGAGAAAAAATTATAATTTTTAACGATCGTGACTTGCTTTCTTCCCTTTTTCCTTTAGTCACAATGATATTTTTACAACTTTAAATTCTTCATGTTATTCAAGTATGGAAGAATACACAAGAGAAATAATTTTCCTTTCCCTTTTCTTTGCCTTCAATATTGAATCCATAAACCAAACAAAACCTTAATTAAGATCACCTAGTCAAGCTAACCTAGAACATCTTGTGTAGACTTGCCGAAGCATTGCATATAGCCTTAGTCTGAAAAACCGCCAAAGTTTCCTATGCAGTTGCAACAAAAGTAATTGCCCAACAATTAAAAAGCAAGCACATTTTGAAATTTTGCCACTCAATGGTATAAACATAAATTTCACTAATTGCATACATAACATACATGATAACTTCTCTTATTTTCGCACATCTACTTTGAAGACTAGACTATATATATGTGTATGTCTGTGTGTGTATGTGTATTTGCAAGCAAAATACAAAAACCTCAAATACCTGAATGGCAAGATAAGTTGCCATGCACATGCAGTTCCCTATCAAGCATAACACGCCGAGTTGCCAGTGGCTAAGTCCAGACTCCAAAAAATTAGACATCAACCAACCAGTATGCCCAGGTTGGCTCTTAGCACTTATTTCATTTTGAACTGCAACCGTATACCCGAACAACGTTGGACCCTTAAAGAGAACCATCAATAGAGCCCCGGAAACACATATGAGTGTGCCTCCAACCTTTGCCTGACCTTCAATTCTGAACAAATTCACTCTTTCTGTACTGTATAAATGATTTGTTGATAGTACTGTATAAGCAAAGGTAATAAACTATATTTTGCATCCTGAACCTTATATCAATTTGTAGTTTCATCCCACATCGTTCAATTAATTGAGGCAATTCGGTCCCTTAACTCTTTGGCCAATTGCAATGTTAACCGCTTGCTAGCTTCCATTTAAAACAGTGATCCAAACACATCACCTAGAAGGTTGCTGACTTTGCACCACATGGCTGAGTTTCCACAACTTCTTCAAATTAATGGCTAACATATGGTTGATATTGCAATTGACTTGAAAGTTAAGGGATCAAATTGTTACAATCAAAAACATGAAAGACCAAACTAGAAATCTGTATATAGTTCAAGGGTGGGTGCAAAAATTAATTTTACCCAAAAATGACTAATACTAACACACCCAAAAAAATAGTTTAGAGGAGGATAGGATTCACTGAACTGACCCCATCATCACAGCCAATATGAATGTAAAGATCGGAATCGCGGGTTGTATAGCAGCTGCATAGCTTGGACTTGTGTACTCAAGACCAGTAAGAAACAAAAGCTGGTTCCCAAAAATCCTGCTCCAATTTCAGGGAATGAAAAAGATTAAACATCTTTATCAGTAGTATGTGTTACTATGTTATACAAAGAGATAGTAATTAAAACTAATATTTGAACCTGAAAAGCTTGGGACTTCTGAACTTACCCAGTCAAGCTAAGAAAGAAGAATGACATGAGAAGGCGTCTATTTATTGGTGGTCTAACCCTTCTACAAACAGGAAACAATCAAAGTTTCAGAATGTCCATTTTGGAAGACAAATGACTGAACAATTTCAGAAAGTCAAAGTTTCTGAATGTCCATTCTAAAAATGACTGAACAATTTCATGAAAATGGCAAGAAGTATATATGTGTGTGTAGTCTGTGTCCGCGACTATTGGGGATGAATATATATATATATATATATATATATGCAAACATAGTAATACAGAAACAATCACACAACAAGAAATTCCCTTAAAATTGCAGATTCAAGCATGTCATAATTTTCTACATCATAGTTCAAGGTATAGGAAGTTTAGTTCAGTAGATCAGCAAGAAGTGAGTAAGGTTTGCTCTGAAGGACTTACACAGAGAGCAATAAAGTTTGAAAAACAACAATGATAGGGATACACACCAAACGACACACTAAACGACTCACTGTGCTTTAAATGCATGTATCCTGTGCTGTTTGAATTTTTCAAACCTTTCTTTGCATCCTGTGTCGTTTGATGTGTATCCCTATCATTTCTACTTGAAAAATAAACTAATTGTCATAATTTGAAACATAAAATCCAAACCGGCTAGTTATCTACATTCCACACAGGTTTAGAGAAAGTTACCAAATTAGTTCTAAGGCCATCTACAGCCCTTACTCAAATTTGAGTAAAAGCTTGATTCGGTATGGACCACTCTAGTGGTCATACTCAAATTGTTTTAGGAAGTAGTATTTTTTTCCCCGTTTGGGAATAAAATTTGAGTAAAGGCACCTTTAACCCATTCTCTCAGTCCAAATTTGTGCTGTGTAAGATGTAAAATTTGAGTAAAGGCACCTTTAACCCATAAAGCTCAAGTTGACCAAATTTTATCGTTTAAGAGGCTACTCCGCTATTTTCAGCTGGTATCAGGTCTTAAAATTAACTTCCATAAAAGTGCTCTTGTAGGGTGTGGTGTGGTTTGGTGTGGAGGAATCATTGCTGAGCTCTTGGGCAGCAGCTGTCAACTATCGTTCAGAGAGTTTTCCTTTGAAATACTTGGGGTTTCCTCTTGGCTGTAATTCGAATAGGATATCCACTTGGGAGGTCATAACGGATTCCATGCGCCGTAGGCTCGCCTCATGGAAATGCAAATTACTTTCGATTGGTGGCTGTGTTACTCTTATCAAATATGTACTTAGGAGCCAACCACTTTATTTTTTATTAATTTTTCTAATCCCTAAAGGAGTAACGAAGGATATAGAAAAGATTCAAAGAGACTTTTTATGGGGAGGTGCCCTTGGAAAAGCAAAAATCCACTGGGTGGCTTGGGAAAAAGCCTGCAAAAGCAAATTCAATGGAGGAATGGGGATTGGTAACATTCTTGATACGAACAGAGCTTTGGTCCCTAAGTGGATTTGGAATTTAGGGTCCATCAAATCACAACCGCTCTGGAAACAAGTCATTTGTTGCAAGTATAGATGGTCGTTTGATAAAATTATTCTAAACATTCCCCATAATAGAATTATGTCGCCGTTCGTAAAGTCAATTTTTACGCTGATCAATAGGACAGATGTTTATGCTGATATTGTGAGGGAGGGTCGTCGGAAGCTGATTGGCGATGGGGCTGGCATCAGACTATGGGAGGACATCTGGATGGGGGACTTAGAACTTAAAGTTCGATTCCCTAGGATTTATGCTTTAGCTTCTAATAAATCAGGTGTCATTAAAGAGTTTGGAGATTGGGCTAATGGGAAATGGAAATGGAATATTCCACTTAGAAGACAACCTTTTGGGTGGGAACTTGGCCAATGGAATGATTGTCTACAGTGTTTGGATGGCATGGTGCTGGGCAAAATGGCTAATGATAGATTGTGCTGGGTTTTTGATTTTAAAGGTGTGTATTCTGTGAAATCTTTTTTTAGAGAATCTGAAAGAAGAAGGAACCCTTCAGCCCCGCAAGGGCCTTCATGCTGGGGAAGTGGTGCTCCACTTAAAGTTGAAATTTTTTCGTGGCAAGTGGCCCAGGGTAGGGTTGTTGTTAAGGAAAACTTACGGTCTCTAGGTATGTATATTCAACCCAACTCCTTGTATTGTTTCTGTCAAGGGGAGCCGAAGACGGTTCAACATCTTTTTCTTCATTGCAATTGGTCTTAGTCCCTTTGGGGAGCAGTACTGAATCTCTGGGGTGTATCGAGTTGTTGTCCAGGTTCTATTTTGGAGTGGTGGAATCAGTGGGAGGGTTTATGTCCATCAAAGGCTGCTAAAAAAGGGTGGTTAATGCTATTCATGGCTTCGATTTGGTCGATTTGGTTGTCAAGGAACGAAGTGGTGTCTCCGGGGTCAACGTGTCATGGGATGATACGTTTGAATTGGTTAAACAATGGCTCGTTTGGTGGTTTAAAACCTCGATTAAGGAGGTTAACTTATCGATTGGCGACTTGCTGCTTAGAATGTCGTCCTTGATTGGGTTCCTCCACCACTCAATTATTTGAAGCTAAACGTTGATGGCTCGGCCATTGGAAAACCAGGGTTGGCCGGGATTGGTGGTGTACTCAAAGATCACCATCGCATAGTCAGGGCGGTTTTCTCTGCCCCAATTGGTGTTCAAGACTCAAATTATGCAGAACTTAGGGCGATCTTGGAGAGGTTGAAACTCCTAGTCTCGGCTGGGGAGTGTAATAGTTTTGATGTGATTGTCGAAAGTGATTCGGTGGTGGCGGTGTCTTGGGCTAATAGTGCGGAATGCCCTTATTGGCGGTATGTGGGCGAATATAATCAGATCAGGAATTTACTAAGGCATTTGCAGATGAATAGAGCGATCACCATTGTACACGCGAGGAGGGGTTCGAATGGTTTTGCGGACAGCCTTGCTAAAGCGGGAGTACACAGGTGCAATTTCTCAGTCACGTGGGTGTGACTGTTATCTTTGGATTGGATGGTGCTTGGCATACGTCTGCTAGGGTGCCACTAAAATGCTTCTGGGTTAACTTGGTGGTTGGGGTTTCACTAGTAGGGTTCATGTTTTCCGCTATTTAGCTGGCGTGGTCAGCCCACATATAGTGTAGCAGTGTGAGGGGGGGGGGGGGGGGGGGGGAGGTTTGGGGTCTTTTGGCGTGTGTTCTCATTTCGGGTTGGTTTTTCTGTGGCTGGAGTGCTTCCAACTCCGTTTGGTGTGTGTTTTGGTGTGCGTTTTATTCGTGTTTGGGGCTTTCTAGTGGCGTGTGTTGTTTTGGTTTTTTACTCTTCAGCAAACCCTTCATGATCTTCCCTTAGGTAGATCTTGAAATGTCTGAAAAGGCTGCCAAAATCATAAGGTGTCTTCTCTTTATTTGTTCATAATTTAGTGTCCTCTTGGCTTTGTTGGAAGAGCATTGGTGTCCATGGGTGGATTTGATCTTTAGTTCTGAATTTTGTGTTGATCTAATGTGCTGTATTCGACTCTTTTTCTGGTTTCAGCTTTCCAGATATCTTTGTTGTCCTTGGTGTCTGTTCGGATATTGCTCGGTCCTACGGTGTTGCTTGTCTTCAATCGTGTGTTCTCGCTGGATTGACATTGTTCATTACAGTTTCTGCAGAATTTTGGGCAGTGGATCTAAGTTGGCCTGTTTTTATGTCTGGTTTATCCCATTTTGGGTATTCTTCTCTAGCAGGCATTTGGAATCCCTTAAGCAAGCATATGGGGGAAATTTTAAATTGTGTTTGGTGGGGTTTATAGCATTTTTGCAGATCAAGTTTTTTTGGTAGCTTTTGAGCTGATCAGTTTTATAGCTTGTTAATGTCCAAAATAGACAACCATATCAGCAATGGTGTTGGCATTAAGACTATTGCTTGTCACCAGTAACATTATTAACTACTCATTCACCACATGAGAATTTGAGAGTGCCTTTGGCGGGTAATTTGTTGTTTATCTTCCAGATTCAGATTGGGATCTGATGACCTTCTTTGCTGGTTTTTCAAAAAATTTTAAACTGGCTACTGGTTTGGTCTTCTTGGGTGGCTCTTGTTTTCCTTCGCCCATATGTTGGATGTGTGTACAATGTGATTTTGTCCCTGGGCTTTCAGCTTCTTGTTTTCATAGTTTGTTTGTAGCATGTTGCAACATTTTTTTTTGTTTGGTTATCGGATTAATCTATAGGGGGTTTTTCCTGGGTGAAGGCTTTTTAGTTTATACTTTTGTTAGGATAATATAATCATTTGTATAGCTTGCTTGAGGCTTTTGTTGGGGGGCATAGGTTCTTTTTTTGAAACTTCCAAATAGTGGTTGTTTCAATTAAGGATCCTACCTTTGGTTCTTCTTTGATAGTTCAGGGCTTTCCCATGTTTTGTGCTTATATTGTTGTAATTGGTGTTGGGGCACCTCACCCTCATTATCAATGAAATTTAACGTTTCAAAAAAAAAGAGAATATTCTAGGACGCTCTCAACTACCACAATTACTACAACATCCAGCTACTTGATTTATTCAACATCCAACTACCTCATTTACTTAAGTACAACTACTACCAACTTCAAGATTATTCTAGACTTTGCCTTGAAGCTACTAGACACTTTGGACTCAATAATTGGTCCTATTAAATATTTGGGCTTAAACTAGAAACCTCTCTTGGGCTAAATCAAGTTTATTTTTCAACATCCCCCCTTAAACTTGATTTATCAATAATAGTAACACCAAGCAAATTCCTGAGCTTGTAAAATGTTGCACTCTTCAATGGCTTTGTGAAGTTATCCGCTATTTGATCTTCGGACCTTGTGTGAACAAATTGAACTTCCTATGCCTTGACATAATCTCCAATGAAGTTTGCTTCTATCATGAAAGACTGGATTCTTTGCCAATTGAATTGTTGACTTGATATCCACATATATCTATGTTGCTTCTTGTTGTGGCTCTTGAACTTCATTCAATAACTTCCTTAGCCATATAGCATGACACACGCAAGATGCAATTGCCACATATTCTGCTTTATAAGTTGAAAGAGTAACAATCGGTTGCTTCTTTGACGACCAAGTGAAAGCCGTCTCTCCAAGGAAAAAATACGAATCCGCTAGTACTTTTGAGATCATCCAAATCACCAGCCCATTCACTATCGGTGTAACCGATAAGCTTTAAATTGTTGTTTGATGGATAAAACATCCCAAAATCAACCGTTCCTTTCAAGTACCTTAGAATTATTTTAGCGACTTGCAAGTGAGACATTTTTGGGTTTTTCAGTGTAGCGGCTAATTAACCCAACACTATAGAGAATATCGGGCCGTGTACAAGTGAGATACCGAAGACTTCCAACCAAACTTGTAAAATAACTTGGGTTAACATTTCTATCTTCAGCTTCTTTCTTTAATTTTCCTCCTCCTTCGATTGGTGTGTCAACGGGTTGACAATTTTCCATTCCAAACTTCTTCAAGATCTCTTTAGTGTAGTGAGTTTGAGAAACAAAAATGTCTTGAGAACTTTGAATCACTTCAATTCCCAAGAAATAAGCCACGAGCCCTATATCAGTCATCTCAAATTCCCGAGTGATGGAAGCCTTGAAATCTTCCATCATTGAAGGATTATTGCCTGTGAAGATCAAATCACCTACATATTAACAAACAAGTAGAACATCTCCACAATTGTTAGTCTTCATGTATAAAGCACGCTCATAAGGACACTTAGAAAAACCATGCTCAATGAAATACTTATCTACACGTGAATTCCAAGCCCTTGGAGCCTGTTTCAAACTATAAAGAGCCCTTTTGAACTTGTATACTTTTCCTTCATGACCTTTCTTCTCAGAACCCAATGGTTGGTCAACATAAACTTCTTCACTAAGATAGCCATTCAAAAAGGCGGATTTGACATCCATTTGAAATATTTTTCATTTCTTTTGAGCTACCAAGGAGATAAAAAGACGTACTGTCTCTAATCGTGTAACCAGGGCACAAACTTCATCATAATCAATTTCTTGTTGTTGTTTGTAGCCTTTAACTACAAGACTTGCTTTGAATTTCTCCACTTCTCCTTTGGCATTTCTCTTGGTCTTGTAAACCCATTTTACTCCAACTGCTTTTGCCCTTCTGGAAGAGAAGTGAACTCGCATGTATTATTCCTTTCAATCGCTTGAATTTCTTCATTCATATCAAGTCTCCATTTTTCCTCTTTATGTGATTCTTCAAAGCTAATTGAATCACTTCCTGTAAAAAGACAAAACATAGTAAAATCTTCTTCATTAGAATCATCAATTCTTCTTCTAACATCATAAAGCTCTTGAATTCTTCTTGTCTTTTGGGCTGGTCTTTCACTAGACATTGGACTAGTGACTTCTCTTTAAGGAGACATGGCTGCATCATTTTCTGGAATGCTACTTTCTTCTTCTTCTAGAAAAATTCCTTTCTCCTAAGAATTTTCTTTCCAATCCCCGGTTGATTCTCCATTAAATGCAACATTTTTTGAAAAGAACATCTTTTTTGTGATGGGATTGTAAAATTTGTAGCCATTCTCTCCATAGCCCAAGAAAATTGCCTTTTCTCCTTTATCCTCCAATTTTGTTCTTCTTTGCTCAGGCACTTTAGCATAAGCTACCCATCCAAAAATTCGCAAATGACCAACACTTGGCTTTTGTGAACTCCAAGCTTCTTCCGGTGTCAATCACGCAGCCTTCTAGCCAGAAACCTGTTTAATAAAAAAAACACCACAAGCAACAGCTTCTCCCCAAAATTCTTTTGGCACATTTCTTTCTCTCAACATGCAACGGACAAGATTATGAATCGTTCTATTTTTCCTTTCTGAGACACCATTTTGTTGGAGGGTATATGGTATTGTAAATTGATGAACAATACCATTTTCTTTGCAAAAAATTTCAAAATCATTTGATGTGTACTCACCACCACAATCGGATCTTAGTGCCTTGATATTGCAACCACTTTGATTTTCTACCAAAGTTTTGAACTCTCTGAATTTTTGAAAAACTTCACTTTATTCTTTCATGAGGTAAACCCATGTCGTGCCACTAAAATCATCATTGAAGGTACGAAAATACCTGTTTCCTCCAAGAGATATTGGTTTAATTGGACCACACATCTGAGTGCACCAACTGAAGAGGATGAGTTACCTTTCTCGACTTTCCTTTTGTGAACTTTTCCTTTGGTGCTTTCCAATGATGCATCCTTTACACTTTTTCATAGGCCGGTCAATTCGAGGAATTCCTATTACCATCTTTTTCTTTGACAAAACATTAGTCCTTGAAAATTCAAATGTCCAAATCTATGATGCCAAAGTGTAGAATCATCCACAATTTTTGCTTTGAGACATCTTGATTGGTCAATTTTGAGATTGAGAGGAAACATTCTATTTTTCATCATCTTAACACGAGTTACCAAATTATCATTTTTATCACGAATGCAAAGCCCTAAATCCTTCATGTGAATGTCATAGCCCTTTTTAATCAATTTTCCCAAACTAAGAATATTACTTTTCAAATCGAGAACATAATAAACATCCGAAATTAATTGTTGTTCACCATTTATTGAGGTTAAAAAAATTTTACCTCTTCCATTCATATCCAAAATTGCATTCAATCAAATCCCAAATGGCATCATTTTCACGCCATTTACAATCTTCTTCATTTGTCTTAACCTAACCTATGACAGGTAACCATTACGCGCAATTCACGTGACAATTTTCATTAATTTAAGCCAACGGCGGCCGACTATGGGCTTGATTGAATGAAATAAGTTCAAGAGGGTTCAATTGAAAATATAGATTAAAAAAAATATAAAATAAAAATAAAAAAAGAAAGAAAGAAAAAAGAACAAGGGTGTAAAGTGCAATTAGGCCTTGCAAATTTACACAGACCTCTCTTGAGGTTTGGATTTACGTTGCATACACCTCCCTATAGATTGCAAAATTTACAAAGACCTCACTTCTGAATATGCTAATGTCGAAAATACCCATAGTTATATTAAAAAAAACCTCTCTCTCTCTCTCTCTCTCCTGTATATTCATAGATACATGCACACATACATACACACCATATATACATACATATATTGGCATACATGTAGCCATTGAATACATATATTTATAGATATTTGTATACTTCTTTGAGGTGAGTTTGGTATTTTGGGTTTAGATCTTAGTTTTTGGTACAAATTGATTTTGAATTTAAATCTTAGGAACAAATTAGTTTTTTGGAATAAATTGATTTTAGGTTTAAATCTTAGGAACAAAATAGCTTTGGAATAAATTTATTTTGGGTTTAACTTTTTTATTTTTTGAATACATTCATATTCATATATATATATGCATGTCCATATATTATGTATATACTTGTATATCTATATCTATATCTATATCTATATATATACACACATAGTAGAGAGAGGAGAGAGAGAGAGAGAGAGGTGTGTGCAATTTAGTAAAATACAAATTAAGTAAGGGTAAAATAGTAAGGGTTCAATTGAAAATAAAAAAATGTATCCAATTGAAAATATGGCTAGTATAAGGGTGTAAAGTGCAATTAGGCTATTTTACAATATAGAGGAGATGTCCGTATAATTTCGCCAAACTGGTCCGTGTAATTAGCCATTTTATGTATTTTGGAAAAGATATTAAAACAATCCAAATGAAGTTATCACATATCCTTCCTCTCTAGCATAACACATCCACATATAAAAGCATGGCAACTAGGGGTGCATACGAGCTGAGCCGCTCAACAAGCTAGGCTTGAGACTCGGCTCAGCTCAACTAAACGAGGCAAAGCTCGAGCTTGAATTCCAAACTAGTTTAGTAAACGAATCAAGCTTGAGCACACCTGAAATCTCGTGAGCAAACTCGTAAACAGTTCGATTAAGGCTCGTTAGTAAGCTCGTGAAAAAGCTTGTTTACAAGTTCATATAACTTGGAATTATTTATAATATATATGTATATATGTAATGCTATGCTTCCCAAATTTTGAATCCTAAATAATTCCCACATACATTTAGAAAGTATTTAAGAGTTAAAATTTGGGAACCCCTAGGGGCTTTGCCATCAGCAAAAAATAATAATAATAATAATAATAAAATAAAATAAAATAAAATAAAACAAAACAAAAAAACAAGATGCATATATATATGTACTAATTGACTCTTAAAATGAAGTATAATTTTTAAAATAAGATGTCAATAAATTTGACCTTAAGAATAGAAGAGATCATTTGTAGTAAGGGATCTTTTTATTTTTTATTTTGGCTATGATAACATTATTATAGGAAATTCCATTGAGCATTAATTTGGGAAATAACATTATTATCAAACAATGATTTTGCATCCCATTGTTAAAATAGTGCACATCAGTACAAAGAACAAACCAATTCACAACTCATTTGCCAATGGTAAGGGGTTTCAATGGAAAAAGATCTCAACACTTGGTGGAAGCTTGTTTGCTGTGCAGGTTTGGGGTCCATTTGGCTAGCAAGGAATGAGGTATGGTTCCAAGGTAAGACGTCGAATGTTGAACAGCTTGTTGATGTTATAAAATTGATAGAGTTCCATTGGGTTCAAGCATTTGAAAAGGGTTTTGCTTTTTCGTTTCATGATTGGTGCGAGGATCCAAGAAAATTGAGAAGCTATAAGAAGAATAGAAGAGCTGAAATAAGAGCAAATCTACAATGGACTGCCCCTCCATTGGGCTACTTAAAGTTTAATGTAGATGGATCGGCATGGGGAAAGCCAGGTTTAGCGGGGTATGGAGGGGTGTTGAGAGACGAGATGGGTATGGTTCAAGCTTTATTTTTTGAACCATTGGGAATAATAGACTCAAATGTGGTAGAATTAAAGCAATTCGTCATGCACTTCTTTGTTTCATTGAAGCAGGATGTGTAGGGAAAAAGAAACTTATTATTGAGTTGGATTAAAAAATTGCAGTTTTATGGGTTCCTAACAAGCTGAGACCGTGGAAATTGTGGAATACTTTCACGGATATTGATCAAGCGGTGAAGTCTATTGGAAATGTATTGTATATAAATATTATCAGGGAATGTAATGGTTTTGCAAATGGACTAGAAAAGAAAGGTGTTACTAGCCAACGCATTTTCAAAGCATGGTGGTAAAGTTTCTTTTCAGTAGTGGGTGCATTTTGGAGAGTGGGTCAGTGTGTGCATTTTCTTCTGAAGTGTATTTATAGTGTGCCAGAGTGAGTTCTAAGGGTTAAAGCCCGAAATGGTGTCTTTTTTTTATTGTCGAGATCATTTTTTTCGTGTGTTTTGGTGTCTGTGCGAGTCTTTCTTTCCCTGGTGTGGGGTTTTGGTATGTGTTTTTTCTCCGGAGGCGTGTGCTCTTTGGTGTGTTGACGGGGCTTTTGGTGCTTTGTTCTGTAATGAATGTGGCTTTATTTTCTGCAGTTTTAGGGTGCAGTCGGCTTCTTCTGTTTCTACAGCATGTTTTTTTTCTTTCTCTTTTTCTTTGTACAAGTTTTAGTGTTTTTGCCAAGATCTTAGCTAATTTGTAGCAGTTTTTGGTGTCTATTTTGTTGGTATGTTTTTTGGGTTGGTTGGATGGTTTTCTATTGGGCTATTTGTTTGGTTTCTGCCAGGTCGTGACAGTGACGTTTGTGCTGTAATTTGATGGGTTTATCCCTTCAATAATATCTTTCTTTGATGGGGAAAAAGAAGGGTATGTCGTGGTCTATTAGAGGAGAGTACATTTCTTTCATTTCCTTTTGGTTTAACGGACGCTTTCTCATTAAGGTGGGTTACTGTCATGCCGTATTGTCAAGCCCCATTGGATGTAAATTCTGAGTTTTGGGCTGAGGTTTTATGTGGTTGTCCTGGCTCTGGTTAGGCTCAGCGTTTTGACTTAGGTTCCGAGATATTCTTTAGTGGTTCGGATAGTCATAGTGGAAGTCTTGAATTTTCTTTGGTCTGGATTATATGCCAATAATGTGGGTGAAGAAATTTACATTGCCCTTCAAGTTTTGCTAGTTGTGGACACTATCAAGATGATGAAAAATGTGTTGGGGTGTGAATGTAACTCTGGTTTTACGGGTTTTGGGATGATCGTGATTCTTCAAAACTTGGTGGTAAGCAATTTGTTGATGGGTTTGTGTGTGTTCCTTCGAGTGGGTGTGTGTGTGACCAATGGATTGTGGGTGAATGTGTATATATTGGGTGTCTCTTTTATCGTCGAGTTTGATCGGTATGCATTTTGGTGTCGGTGTGCGTTTCTTTTGGGCTGGTATGATGTATTCCTAGTGTTTTGGTGGGCATGTGTATTTTCTTTTGTGGGCGTGTGTTTTAGTGTGTCTCGATGGGGTGTGTAAGTGAAAAAATGGTGAACAATTATGTTCTGGTTAAAGAAGTGGTGAATTAAAGATAAGATGTTGTCTAACGGGGGTGCTCTGGTTTTGTCTGGGGTGTTGACTTTTCTAATCGAATCATATTTTTTGGGTCTCTTGAATTGGTTCTTCCAGCAATTTGTGGTATTTTTCGTATCGGTTCTTCAATGAGGAGGCTTCATCAAGATTGAAGAAGGTCGCAAGTATCAATTGTCAAGGGAGCTTTTGTTATTGGATTCTCAAATTGGGTTTCGGTTGGGATGTTTGCCTGGAGTTTGCTTTTTTTCGATTTTTTTCAGTTTTGTGGCGAAAACAAGTGTGGTGGATTCTTATATTCCAAGTGTTTTGGGGTGTGTACAGTGGGCATGATTCATTTGGTCCTAAGCTTTTTCAATATTCAATCTCCATGTTCTAGTGCTAAATTTTGTAGTCATTATAGGAGAGATTGTGGCTTTAGTTATTCATGGCTTCACGGGTCTGTTGCAGGTTGCTGGTGCTTTTGTTTTACTACTGATAATAGAACATTGTATAGTGCTCGTGTTTTAAGTTGTTGATGAGTTATGGCTTTTGTTTGGGTGTTGTTTTTCTGTATTCTCTTTGAGGGTAAAAATTACTAACCTCCCTCGAGGTTTGCTCTAATAACACTCGTCTCCCCTGTCGTTTCAAGATTAACATTTACCTCCCTTATATTTAAATTTCAGTGACAAACTCCCCCATCTGTTAAGTGGGCGTCAAGCAACTTGACGGAAAAGTGATAATGTCATAAGGTATTAACACATAATACCTAAAGTACCCTTCCCTGAACTAAATACAAAAATATGCATACATACCGTATATACACACATACATCCTTACATAGAGAGAGCGAGAGAGGAATAAAATGTTGGCATCAACTGAAGCCATTGCTATGACTTTACATTTCATTTGTTCATGAACTATGTTATTAACTTATTGTAAACATGATCCAATTCACTTTCGATGCTTCTATCTAGTTCTAATAAATCAAACTTAGTTTTTCCTATTTGGCCTATCTTTGTTTCCAGTTGCAGCAGTTAATATTATTCATAGAAAGTGATGAATTTAAAGGAAAATAAAGGATGAAAACTAACAAAAATCCAGTTACAAAATTTTTCTCTCTAAAACATCTCCTCTCCTACTTTCCCTAAACCACAGCCCTAATAGTATTTAATTCACATCACTCCATTAATTTAAGATTGGGTTGGGATACAATCCATGAAATCAATCGATTTATTGCCTAAATTGAAGAGAGTAAATTTTTTTCTCTCTCCCTTAAATTTCTCTATCCAGACTATGTAAAAAATACTAAATGGGTGTGTTGAAATTGGGCAAACTTGCCTGTAATAGTAAATTTATTTGCAAGTTGTTCGGTTTGATTGTAAGTTTTTTGGTTTGAATTTGTTTTGCACACTCTAGCAAACAATCAAATGGTGCTTGACCAAGATTAGTGAGGAGATAAAGAGGGAGAAAACTAATGTAAACACATCCAAGAACCAGTGAGCATCATTAAAGGGGTTATGATGGAAAGATAGGGTAGAGAGAATGAAGAGAGAGGTTGTGTGGGGTGGTTGAGGTGGTACCGTGGTGGAGTGAGAGGAGGAAGAAATTTATGCATTTTCTAGAGTTAAAATATTATAAACAGAGAGGGGTAAAAAAGTAATTTAATGGACTAAATTAACACTTTTAGTAGACAAACTTTGATAAGGGAGGTCAGTGTTATTCCTCAAATGTGAAGAGAGCTAAGTGTTATTAGGTCAAACTTCAAGGGAGGTAAGTGATATTTACCCTCTCTTAGAGGTGTCTGATCGGATTTGAGTGCCTTTGTAACCAATGGTGATTTTCCATCCTATAATAAAAATTGTTCTCTTGTTGAGCAAAAAAAAAAGGGGGTTTAATACGTTAACACCCCCTGAACTATTATCCAAAATCACATAACACCCCTTAACTATAAAACATAATGAGTTGCCCCATTTAATTGACTCAAACTAAAGGTGTTAGTAAAAGTCTTAAATTTACAAGTTTACCCTCAATTAACAATTTAATTTTCTTGCTGTGACAGTAGATACTAGATAGCATTATCTAACACAATCCACCTCGATTCACCTCAAATCTGACATTTATTTCCAGCTTCTAACCATCCACAACCAACTTTAATCCCAAATTACTAAATCACCACACAGATACCTATATGTACATCAAACAATCCTACCCACATTGACTCACTTCCTTATCTCTTAATTTCTTAATTTATCTCTCTGTTTTGTTCATCTCTTCCCAACAAACAAAGGGTGATAGAGGGTAATTTTGGTATATTGCATTCTCATTTAATGGACCTGCACACATCACGTGCATTCTGTCCGTGTATTTGACGGACATAAGAGGCTAATGTGTAATGGGTCTATATTAAAGGGGTATTTGTCGAGTTTTATACCTGAGAGGGTGAGTTAAAAACGAGTCATAATTCAGGGGTGAAAGTGTAATTTATTCAAAAAAAAATAAAAAAAACCACTTAAATCAGAATAAGTAATTCTACAATCAAGCATTTGATAAAATTCGCATACAGGCAAGAACAGACAAACGGACTCTATATACATATTTATTACTCCCTCTGTCTCATATTAAGATTCTTTGATGCTATTTTTTTATGTCCTATTTTAAGAGTCCTCTTTAAAAAGTCAAAGTACTTTAATGCACACTTTCTAAATTTGCCCTTTTTTATATCCAACTCTTCCCCCTCTTTTTTTTTTATGTGACTATAATTTTGAATTTCAAATAGGACAATATTGAAAAGTTGAAAATCTCATCAAAATCAAGATTGTCCCCTTAATAAGTTGGAATTCTCAAAAGAGACTCTTAATATGAGACGGAGTGAGTATATATATAGAGAGATATAAATATCGAGAGAGAGAGAGAGTATGTGAGGACTGACTTCTCAAGGACATAAGCGATGGGAGCAAGGATAAAACAGGCAAGAAGGTTGCAAATGACGCAGAATACAATCTGGTTGACCCCATCATTGAGAGCAACTTTGGTGATGACATGGTAACCTCCGTAGAGGAGCTGAGCCATGATCATGGCCGTGTGTGCCTTCCATGGTGCCGCTCCTCCTCCTCCTCCTCCTCCACCGACAGGACCTTCTTCCCCTGCCATCCGTCCAAATGATTGTACACACTGACACACACCTCCAGTTCTCTCTACATCTAACTATCTATATGTCTGTTTAGACACTACTTGTAAGTCTCACACAAGTTCTCTCTGCATCTAACTATCTACAGTACTTGCAAGTCTTCTAGAGAGAGAGAGAGAGTTAGAGAGAAGGCAGAGAACAAAAGAGAGAAACAGATTTTCATTATCAAATTGCATACCCAACTACCAATTCTTACCACTTAAATACAGTCAAACTTTTCCACTTCAGCTTAGCAATTTCAACTAACATTATTTGACATTTCAATTCCAACTAACTTTACTAGAGTCACTCTTCTTGGGACAAGTGTCCCCTCCAGCTGCTACTTCAAGTCCCAACTAAAGGAGAGCACGTGCACTTCCTTGTGTGCTGTTCAAACTGTGCAAGACACAGTTTGAACAGTAAAATTGGACAATTTTCAAAAACTGCTTTTACATAAGCAGTTTTACTGTTCAAATTATATCTTGCACAGTTTAAACAGCACACAAAGGACTGCACTGAAGTGCTCTCCCCAACTAAAGGCTTGTTTCCTGATCATGACATTGGTGATTACGATGACCGATGTCAACTGAAAAAAAGAAAGAAGGGAGAAATAAGAGTAAATTATAGTAGGAATTATTAACAATTAATCAAATTTATTTAAAATTTAAAGGTCAATCAATTATTTTTTTAAAATAAAAAGCAAATCAAATTAAAACTAAAAATTTAAAAATACATCAATTTTTTTTATTTTTTTTTAAATAAACAATAAAAAATGAGCAGTTAGAGATAGATATATCTCTTGTCAGCTAAAAATTTAATAAAAAGTACCTTCAATATCTGCATTTAATCAAAAGTCTCTGTTCTTTGACAAAATGACAAAATTAACATGCACCCAAATATTTTCTATATTTCCCCACTTCTGCCCAACTTTTCACGCCCAATGCTTTTGCAGCCGCTCATACCGTATGAGCATTGTACCGTATGATATTCTAAATTCAAAAAATATTTTACAACTTTAAATCTCCATAACTTTTGATATACAACTCCATTTTTCTCAAATTTTATACCGTTGGAATCGTGTCGACGATAGCTACAAAACTAGTACCAATGTTGATATATTTTGAGCAAAAAAAAAAATAATTCAAAATCTTACATGCCTTGTATAACTGAAAAATTCACAAAACTACTTTTGTAAAATTTCACAAAATTCTATTTTTTTCAAAATTTCTTCAAATTGAAAAAAAAAAAATTTGCTCAAAATATATCAACAATGGTACTAGTTTTTTAGCTCTCGTCGACACGATTACAGCGGTATAAATTTTGTAAAAAATGGAGTTGTAGATCAAAAGTTACGGAGGGTTAAAGTTTTCAAATTTTTTTTGAATTGAGGAATGCTATTATACAGCCACTCACACAGTGTGAGTGGCTGGAATGTTTGGGGCAGCAATGTTTGGCCACCTGCTTCTGAGAGGGACTTTTGACAAATTCTAAAAAAAAAAAATGCTCCTTTAAACTTTTGTTTGCTTTAATTAAGGTTTGATCATAATTATCCCTAAAAAAATTACATTAACCTCCCCCATCATCTTCCTCACCACCATCTCCATCAGCTGCCACCACCATAGCTAGCCACCACACCTCGACCACCACCACTACCAACCACCACCACACCACCACCACCACCAGCCACCACCACCACCACAACCTCTCTCTATATATACATATAAGTATATATATGTATATAATATATATGGACACTGCCACCCCAACCTCTCTCTATCTCTTCTCTCTCTTTTCACCACCACCACCACAACCACGGGCCTCCTCCCTCATACACCCCTATCACTGCAAAAAAAAAAAAAAAAAAATTGCAGGTTGGAGCAACTGGCCAAACGGTAGGAGCAACTCACCAAACTTATTGGGTGCAACTACGTAAGGAGCAACTCACCAAACGAAAAGAGTAACGTTGCTCCTTACGTTTGGTGAGTTGCTCCCGATACCTTTTGTGAGTTGCTCCTTATGTTTGGACAATTGCTCCAAAAATCTACACATTGCTCCACCCCCCCCCCCCCCCCCCAACCATCCCAACCTCTCTATCTCTTCTCTCTCTCTCTCTCTCTCTCTCTCTCTACTTCTCATAGCAACGACTACCACGGGTCACCTCGCTCATCCACCATCGCCACTACAAAGAAAAAAAAAAGGTGTAGGTTTTGGAGCAATTGTCCAAATAGAGGGAGCAGCTCACCAAACGTATCCGGAGCAACTCACCAAACACAAGGAGCAACATTATTCTTTCCGTTTGGTGAGTTGCTCCAATAAGTTTGGTGAGTTGTTCCTACTGTTTCGACAGTTGCTCCAACCTGTAACTTTTTTTTTGGCAAGGTAGTGGTGATGGTAAGAAGAGAGAGAAGAGATAGAGAGGTTGGGGTAGTGGTGGCCATATTATATATATATATACTCATATATATATATATATATATATAAAGAGAGAGAGAGAGAGAGAGAGAGAGAGAGAGAGAAAGAGATTGTGGTGGTGGTGGTGGCCGTGGTAGTGGTTGGTGGTGGTTGTGGTGACTGGTAGTGGTGGTGGTTGAGGTGTGGTGGCCAGCCATGGTGGTGGTAGGTGATGGAGATGGTGGTGAGGAAGAAGTAACTGACTGTCCTTTAAAATGCTAAACAAAAGTTGACTAATTTTTAATAATCCCATTATAATAACACTCCTGAACTATGACCGGTTTTTAGTAACACCCTCTTAATTTTAAAATTGAACAAACTTATTTTCTAAATTATCATTTGTTCACACTAAAACCCTTTTTTCAGGAGTGAGTTTATTTATTTTGGATAGTTTAGGGGTGAGCCAGTTCAGTTTTCAAGTTTAGAGAGTGTTAGTAAAAAATAGTCATAGTTCAGGGGGTGCTGTTCTAGTTCACCCAAGAAATAATAACTCTAGAGATTGTTTGGGAAAGAAAAAAAAATTGGTTCTATAGTTCATAAGTGAACTGATTTTACAAATTCAAGTGTTGAGTGAGTGTAATTTTTTTACATAAAAATTTGTGCCTGCCTAATAAGTCACGTCCGGCTTATTCAGTGGGAAGACTTGCTAGATACACTAGCAACCTGGGGTAAAGATCATTGGGACAGTCTTGTATGAGTGTTAAGATATCTAAAGCATACCATGAGCTATGGTTTGCAATACACATGATACATACCCGTTGTAGAGGGATATTCCGATGCGAATTAGATTTCGGACAGTCAAGAGATTAAGTCCACAAGTGGATATTCATTCACTTTAGGTGGAGCCGTGATTTCTTGGAAATCAACTAAGCAAATTTGTATAGCACGTTCGATGATGGAGTCGGAGTTCATACCCTTAGACAAGGCAGGTGAGGCAGCCGAATGGCTTCAGAACTTCCTAGAAGATATTCCATTATAGCTGAAATCAGTAACGGCTACAGTTTTGCATTATGACTGCAACATGGCATCTTCCGTAGCTAAGAATGCCGTGTATAATGGCAAGTCAAGGCACATAAGAAGTAGACACAATACAATGTGTTATCACAATTGATTATGTGAAATCAAAGGAAAACATTATGGATCCTCTCACGAAAGGATTGCCTAAAGATCAAGTTCAATATACAACGAAAGGAATGGGCCTAAAGCCAATACTTTGAATAACCCGGGCGGAAACCTAACCTGGTTGACTGGAGATCCCAAGATCTAGGTTCAATAAGAAAACTAGTTGGGAAAGTCCATGTTGTAAACACACATTTAATGTGGCTACATTCATGTATATTGTTCAAGTGTGTTATAAAATTTGTTGAGGTTATATATTACATTTAATGATGTTGAAGAATGAATGTTAGTACTCTAAATTGATATCACCTATATAAGAATAGAAATGGGGTCGCTTCTATGGGAATTTCAAAGGCTTGGTTCTCTAAGAGTTCTCATGAATAAAGATCATGTTCAGGACCAAAATGAACATAATCGAATTAATTAACGTGTATAAGGATATATGGTGTGTGTTATCTAGAGTTGGTTTACACTAAAAGGTTGAACAGTTCAATACTTAATGTACACTACTTGATCACCAAGTAAATCCATTAGATATTCACTAAGGGAAAGCTCAAGTCCAAAAGACACTCTCCTAATGCATAGCAAATCCGTGAACTACTCTCGTAGTTTTGTTGTATTCTGTGATTTTGTTTCGTTAGCCATAACCATTCACATATGGGGGATTGTTAGATTTGAGATGTGAATGAGAGCTTCTAGAAGCTCAATCTGATCATTAGGATTGCTATGGAATAGCTCAATGCTCAGGGAAAGGATTAGAACATTAAGTTCCAAGATTCTGGCAGAGGGGTTTTCAACCTGTAGACCGGATCAATAGCTATATGATGTTTAAACAAGTTTTTGGCGGAGGGGCATTCGACTGGACCCTGTTTGTGGAAAGTCACAACTTTTCATGTTGAAACATCGAATTTGTTTGAACTTCATCTGTTCTAATGGCTTCTAAACGTGTATGTTGGCCTTGAATTTCTTTAAGGCATTATTTATATTTGTTTCGATGATGAAAAATCTATTGATAATATCATGTTCTTAATTATTCTATTCTAAACTATTATCAAGTCATAGACATGTACTAATCTCTTGAATTATGCACTTAAATGTTCTAACTTTGTTTGATTGATTGATTGAGACAGCATATGGTGAAGCTCAAGAGTGTGGAGCTTAACAATGATCTAGCTTAAAGCTTGAAGATTTTTCATCCATGGTTGATGACTAGGATTTACTTGTAAAGCATTTTGATCAATCACTCATAGGGCTCAAGTAACAATAGTTGAACTTTAGGATCCTTGTTCTTACACTTTAAAATACTTTCAAGGACCTAAACATACTTAGACCTCTCACTTAATTTCATTTCACAAAAATTGTCAAGTGGCTAAGTTAAAATGAACAACTCTTTGCAAATGGGTCATCTTTAAAGACAAACCTAGTTTAATTGCTAAAAAAACTAGATGTTGATTTTATATGGTTGGAAAGGTATTTGAATCTAGTTTCTAAATTTTTAAACGGATCGCAAATTCGAGTTTTGTAGTGGGAGTTATGGCCATTTTAGTAAAGAGGTTTCAATCTGCCAAAACAGTCAATATAGTCGACTTGATTGTCAATTTTCCAGTCGACTGGATCAATTATACAATCGACTGGATTGTGCATAACAACATAACGGCTAGTTTTCTAAACATTCTTAAAATTACTTTTATACCCCCAAAACACCCCCAACGATTATATATGTTGAAACGATATATATATATATATAGGAGTGATTTTAAGGGTTGGGTAATGATGGAAAACCATTCAAACATCTGGTTTAATCATCATTCATATTTGAGCCCTAGTTTGAGTGAAAAATCAATTTGCTTTAGATTTCAATTGTAATTCTTGAGACACCAAATTGTAGTGAGCTTTCATTTATATTATCTACTCTTCAAGAGAGTTATCTTTGTCCCCAAATAATTTATTTGTAAAGAGTGAGGGTTCGCAACCCTTGTGTGCAAAGAAGAGGTGTTCTTCTTTGGAAGAGATTGAAGGCTCTTGTAATGGCTTGGTGCACACTCGTGAAGTGTATTAAGATGGTTTGAAATACACCCGTAAATAGGTTGAAAAAGGATTTCTCAAGAGTTGTTCTTGAGGGGTGGACATAGGCTGCGGTGTGCGGATTGCTGAACCACTTGAAAACTTGGTCTGCAAGTGCCTCTTCCCTTCTCTCTTTAATTTATTGTTTGTGATTGTGTTTAATTTGTTACTAAGTTTGTAAAAATTTTATTTTTTTCCGCTAAAACCTTATTCACCCCCCACTAAGGTTTCCATTTCGGGCCAACACCTTATATATACAGTTATATACCTAGTCTATGGGTGTTGGGACACAATCTTGTGTGTAGAGAAGCATATCTTATCCAATAGGCACCTCTATTTATACATAGTAGTTAGTTATTTTGTATGAACTTTTGATAATGATTTATCTCTTCTTCACCTTTTCTAGAGTCTTTTGAGTGCAATTTATATACATATATTCTGCATAATATAATAGAGATTGTTGCATCTATTATATTTGATCGTAGTATCCTCAAGAACGATATGTCATAGAACACAAGCAACCGTGCATGGGACGTAATCTCATTTTTTGGACAATGCTTAGCGCGCTCAATCAAGTTACTATTTTTATTGAGTTTCTAATCCATACATTCCAACAGTGGACGCACTCGAGATACAAAATTTGGAAAGCATAGACAAGAAAGGTACATTTTTCTTATTATTCCATGAAGACTTTACAATGTTTATACACAAGTACAAAAGAGACTAGAAATTGAATAAGATAAAAGGAAAGAAAAGATTACAATAATATAAAGATCATATAAGATCGTATAATAAAAGCCTAGATATCTAATTCATAAATTCCCACACTCTCCCTCAAGTTGGAGCGAAGACATCTGTGAGACCCAGCTTGCCCAAGGAGGACTTCAAAAGCGATGGTCACGAGAGCAAATATGGCACTGAAGTCTTTTCTTGGGATTTTAGTAAAGCCTTTTGCAACCAGGCGGGGCCTTATAACGATCAATGGAACCATCAGGAAGATACTTAACTATGTAGACCCATTTGCACCCAACTATCTTTTCCCCTGGAAGGGGAGAAATAAGCTCCCAAGTCTGGTTGTGCTGAAGGGCATCCATTTCTGCTTGCATAGCAGTGACCCAATGTGAATTTCAGAGAGCCTCAGACACAGACCAAGAAAATCAAAACGGAATCAACCTAACTAAGAAAAGCTTGATATGAACCTAAAAGAGCTGAATAAGAAATATGCTGGGAAATAAATAGCAGAGCATGAGCCTGTGGATGCCGAGAGTAACGAAATTCAGGTAAAGATGTGATCACGGGTGGAAGTGAAACCTTAGGAGGAGAAGAGTCAAATATGGGAACAGGACGGGGAAGTTCGTTTGTTACAAGAGGGGTTTCTTGAGGAACCGAAACAGGTGAAGAGTGAGGACCTACAAAGAAAGAGACATTTTCCAAAAATGTAACATCCATATAGTTATAAAAATGACGAGAAACAGGATCATAACACCGATAACCTTTAGACATGGGGAATAACCAAGAAAGACACAGTGGATAGCCTTATCATAGTTTAGTGCGATGAGGCTGCGATCCTGAACAAAACAAGTGCAGCCAAAGACCCGGACCAAGACAAGAAATAGGGTACAATCGGGCTGAAGGTTATGCAGAGTGGCCAACCCATTCAAGACACGACTCGGGGTACAAATAATGAGGTAAGTAGCTATGAGAATAGCGAAGTTCCAAAAATATTTATGCACTTCCATACCACGAAGAAGACACCAGACAATAGACATAATGTAACGGTTCTTTCGTTCTGCCACACCATTCTGTTCTGGGGTATATGTACAAGTAAGTTTTTGGAGGATACCTTGTTTATTTAGTTCAGAATAGAAATCATTAGAGATGTATTGACGACCATTGTCGGACCAGAGAGCACGGACAACGATTTTATACTGGGTTTTTATCATTTGTAAAAATTGAATAAATAATAGAAAAATCTCAAATTTTTTCCTAAGAAGATACACCCACATGCAACAAAAATAATCATCTATGAACATAACATAATAACGGTACCCAGTTAAAGCAGTAACAAGGGAAGGTCCCCACACATCTGAATGTACAATATCAAAAGCACATGGAGCACGAGACACATGAGGAATATAAGTGGAGCGAGTATGCTTAGAAAGTTCACACACCACAAAATGAAATTTATGAGTCTTACAAGATTTTATTAATGTTGGGAAAAGTAAGCAAAGATATTAAAAATTAGCATGTCCTAGGCGAGCATGCCACAACTCTAAAGTTTCATTAGAAAATGAGCTAGGCAAAATAGATGCTTGCAGACTAGAAGACACAAGTTGTGGTGGTGGTTCCCCGAAGAAATAAAGTCCATCACGCTCATAGCCTGTACCAAAAATCTTCTTCGAAGTCAGGTCCTGCAAGAGACAACAATCAGCTAAGAAGATGATTGCACAATTATAACTTTTAGCAAGACAACTAACGGATAAGAGATTAAGAGAGAAATGGCGGGACACAAAGTACTGAGGACAAAGTAATATCTAGAGATAAACATACATCACCCTTACTATGGACACGAGTGGTTGAACCATCAGCAATACACTCAGATTTGTTAACAATAGTGAGAAGGGATATAAAATGTGATAACTCACCAGTCATGTGGTTAGAGGCTCCAGAGTCGAGAACCCACCTTGGAGTGCCTGACTTAACATGTAAAGCAGTGGAAGTACCTGTAGCAAGTGCAGACGTGGAAGAATCCTGGATGAATTTGCTAAAGAAGGGAGCCAAGTTGGCTAGGAATCTGACCAATCTGGGACTAAAGCGCACTCTGATTCTGATGAGGTTGACCAATATCAGGGGTAACAGGATCCGGACCAGATTCAACTATTACAGCATGGAAGATCCAAGATTACGGCCATGAGCATACTGTTTCTTCAACTCTGGATGTAGTTTAAAGCAATGATCTTTGGTATGGCTAACCACATTACAATACTTATAAACGGGTGCTTGTCAACCACTAGGGTGAGCTCCAGTATTAGCTACAAAGGCCATTTGATCAGGAATACCAAGAGGGTCAGAGACTGGAGCAGAAGAAGCCTGGATCAAGAGTCATTGACACTCATCACCATTAATTATAGCAAAGGCCTCGTAGAGTGAAGGCATAGGGGATGTGTTCAAAATTTGAGTGCGAAGGAATTTGAACTCAGATTTCAAACCCATCAAAAACTGATAGGTGTGCAAACGATCAAGACGCTAAACAATAATATTGGCGGCTTCAGCAGAAATATCATCAAGAGGCTCATACTGAGCCAACTCCTCCCAACGAGACTAAAGATAGCCAAAAAAAAACTCAGACACTTAGCTGGAGAGAGTCCTGGGAGGCATGAGAAACCTCCCGATGAAGCTAATAAATATAGGACTCATTGCGCTTATGTGCATACATCTTGGTCAAGGCATCCCAAAGACCATGGAATGAGTTGTGATACATAAACATCTGATAAATACGATTTTCCATAGAATTAAACAACCAGCCCAAGATAATGCAATTATCCACAGTCCACTGATCGAATGTGGAGTCAGTAGAAGCAGGCTTAGGAACGTTTCCAAAAAGCCAACTAGTCTTTCCTTTAGCACCAAGGAAGAGAAGAAGAGAATGAGAATATACGGCAAAGTTGTACCCATCCAATAGGACACTCGTAACACATTACGCAAGAGTATGCAGAGACATAGAGAGATCCAAATGAGGTTCAGACCCAAGAGTAAGCTGCTAAATATCCTTGTCCTTACCAGTGATAGACATGGTTCTTGAATAAAAAAAAAGGAAATAAAACAAGCATCAAAAATTAGCAAGGCACAACATAAAAGAAAGAGACACCATGGAAGGGCTCTAATTAGGGGTGTGTTTCGGCCGGAACGGATCGGAAACACCCCTTTCGGAAAAAATTCTAAAATTTTTGGAAGCCAAAAATGCATTCCGAATTCCGTTCAGAAATTTTGGAAATTCCAAAATTATTTCCGATTCCGAAATTTCGGAATTTCATCAAATTCAGAATATTTCGGAATAATCGGAATATTTCAAAATTTTTCAGAATATTCAAAATTCAAGCTCAAACTTAATGGGATTTCACTTGAGACTTGTAGGCATTTTATAAAAGCACATCACATCCCCTCTTTTATGTTTTTTCGATGTGGGATAGCAAAGTTGAAATTTCAGAATTCAAAATATTTTCGAAAAAGTTTCAGAAAATACAATTTCGGAATATTTTCGAAAAGTTTTTGGAAAATTTCATAAAAGTTTCGGAAAATACAATTTTGGAATATTTTCAAAAATTTCTCAAAATTTTCGGAATTCTAAAAACAATTCTGATTCCGATCCCCTTTTTTTGGAAATTCAGAATTCGGAATGCATATTTAGTTGCCAAAATCGGAATTTTTTGGATCGAAATCGGTAACAATCGGAATTTCCATTCCAAATGACACCCCTAGCTCTAATACATCACAGAAGAAGACCCAACTGGGCAAGGCACATCACTACAGGTTGTGCAGCAAAGAGGCATAGCACAGGGGCTGCACAGAGGGGCAATGAAGTGGCTGGGAGCCTGGGATTATCGAGGAGGGGTTGTGGTGTTTGGGAGGTTGTGGCAATGTGGTTTGGTGGTGGGCTGGATCGACGAGGTGGCTGAGTGAGGGTGCGGTTGTGGTGAGATGGTGGAAGACCTAGGGTTTCCTTTCGCCTTTGATACCAAGAAGAAGGTATATTTTTCTTATTATTCCATAAAGACTTTACAATGTTTATATACAAGTATAAAAAAGACAAGAAAGGAAATAAGACAAAAGGAAAGAGAAGAAAAAAAGGAAAGAAAAGTTTACAATAATATAAAGATCATATAAGGTCGTATAATAAAAGCGTAGATATCTAATTCATAAATTCCCACACAGTATTACTCTTTATCCATATGATTTTCAAATCAAGTAAGTATTCCTAATAGGCTAATACTAGGAGTTATAAGTAAAGAGAAACATATAAAGGAAGCATTCTCTTACTTTACATTTATCATATCAAAATTATTGACTTGAGCACCAAAGCAACTTTGGCAGGCCCAAATTCCATCTTTGTATTTAAGCTATCAATTGTTCAACATTTCTAAAAGACACATCAAGCAAGAATCCATTAGTAAATCACATCAGTGTGTGCTGAATATTAGAGTACTAGCTTTATTTAGTTTTATGGTAGCTTAGTCTTTTACTTTATTTAGGGTAATATTGTATACCTAGTTATATTCCTATTGTCTCTTTTCTTTATTGAATTCATTCATTCTAATTTCCATGTTATGAGAAACATAACTCTCTTTTCTCTTTTTCCTTTATTGTTCTCTTGATTGTTTGATGTATTCACTTGGTATCAGAGTAGCTTCGAATCTTATCCACATTCTTCACAGATCCAACTGCCTTCGGATGATTCTGGTTCATTTTTTGATTTCTCACTAATTCGGATTTATTTTTGGATCTCGCACTGATTCATGTTTGGTTTTGAATCTCTCTCTGCTTCTGGTTTGTCTTTTTTTGCTCTGCCTTTGATTCTGGTTCATTTGTTTTGTGTTCTTTGATTGTTTCGATTTCATAATGGCTAGTCAAAGAGATGATTTGGTACAAGTTATTAGTGTTAAACTCGATGGAAATCATTTTTCATATTGGAATTATGTGATGAAAATTTTTCTAACGGGGAAGAAGATGTGGGGCTACATCAATGGGGATTTTAGTAAACCTAAGAATGAAAAGGCTGACGAATATGCAGAATTGCTAGATGTTTGGGAAAAATTAATTCAAAAATCATTACTTGGATCAACAACTCCGTTGCGGCCTCGATAGGTATGCAATTGGCGAAGTTTGAATATGCAAAGGAGGTGTTCGGTCATTTGGCCAAATTGTTTACACAATCCAATTTTGCAAAGGGGTACCAATTAGAGTGTGATATTCGTGCCCTTGAACAAAAAAATTTGAGTATTCAGGAGTTCTACTCTACAATGACAGATCTTTAGGATTAGTTGGCTCTCATGGAGTCGACCGAATTGTGGGTGTTTGCACCACATATTGCTAGAAGGGAGGAACAACGTCTGGTTCAGTTTTTGATGGCCCTACATGATGATTTTGAGGGCCTTCGTGGGTTCATTATCCATTGTAGCCCATTTCCGTCTGTTGATAATGTTATCCATGAGTTAGTAGCCGAGAAAATATGTCTCAAGACTCAGTCCGAAAAGGGATTCTCCCTGGCTCTACTTCGTCTGTTTTAGCAACCCCCTTTTCAGCCACCGTCCAACAATTAGAATAAACCTTACTTGAGAGTTGGTAGTGATGTCTGCTGCTACTATAAGGAGAAGGGTCATTGGAAGGCTCAGTGTCCTAGGTTGGGTCGAGCAAACCAACCCTCACATAGTCGACCACCATAACAGTAGCAACCTCAGCCTTCTCATTGGAAATCTGACAACCTATCACAACAGCATTCGTATAGGCCTCCACAGCCTAACACCGCAGCAATTATACCACCATCAAACTCATTTGGATCCGGTTCCCCATCCCCATGCATCCACTCTGTCCATGAGCTCCCTTGCTGAGTAATTTCAGAAGTTCTTTGCCACACAGCTACATGCTATGTCCACCTCTTCCCTAGGTATGTCTTCAGGTATGTCTTCGGGTATTTGGGTCTTAGACTCTAGAGCTTCGAATCATATGTCACCCGACATGTCCTATTTTGCTTCCTTATGTCTTGCTTTCTCTTTACCTATTATGACTACTGATGGTACTCCCATTCCATTAACAGGTGTTGGGTCTATACCTCACATGTCTCTCTCTAGTGTTTAACACATTCCCAATCTTACTATGAATCTTGTTTCTGTTGGTCAGCTTTGTGATTCAAGTTACTTAGTCTCTTTTTCTTCTACTTTTTGTCATATGTAAGATCAGTAGTCTAAGATGCTGATTGGGACAGGCCATAGGCAAGGAGGATTGTACATCTTGGACAAGCTCAATGTACCAGTGGTTGCAGCTTCTAATGTTGACTTATCATCCTTTCGTTTTAGCTCATCTTCATCTAGTTTTTATTTATGGCATTCTCGCCTTGTTCATGTTTCATCCTCTCGCTTAAAATGCTTAGCTTCTATAGGAAAATAAGGAGATTTACAAACTCATGACATTTCTGATTGTTGTGGTTGTAAACTAGCAAAATTTTCAGCTTTACCTTTTAATAGAAGTATTTCTTTTTCTCTTGTACCATTTGATTTAGTTTATTCTGATGTGTGGGACCCTCTCCTGTTACTACAAGAGAGGGGTCTTGATATTATGTATCATTTATTAATGATTGCACTCGTTACTATTGGGTTTATCTTATAAAATATCGTTCAAACTTCTTTGATATTTGCAATACCATTCGTGTTTTTTTCAAAACTCAACATTTTGCTGTTATCAAATGTTTTAGATGTGATTTAGGTGGAGAGTATACTTATCATGAATTTCATGAGTTGCTTGCTTTGGATGGAAGTATTCACCAATCCTCTTGTACTGACACTCCTGAGCAAAATGGTGTTGCTAAAAGGAAACATCAGCATATTGTTGAAACTGGTCGCTCTCTTTTATTATTTGCATGTCCCTAATGATTTTTAGGGAGAGGATGTCCTTACTGCTGTCTGATTAATAAAATTTTATCCTCTCACTACTCAAGTCTGTTACCTTTTGAAAGATTATATGGGCATACTCCTGATTATTCTCCCTTAAAGTTGTTAGGTTGTACTTGTTTTGTCCTTTGACCTCGTGTAGAGCGTACCAATTGTCACCAAAGTTTGCCATTTATGTTTTTTTAGGTTATGGTGAAGGTCAGAAGGGATATCATTGCTTTAATCCAGTTACTAAGAAACTGTATATCTTTCGCCATGTTGTGTTTCTTGAGCACAAACCCTTCTTTTCTATTCCTGATAATCATCATGAGTTGACTAAATCTGATCTCATCCATCTTGACCCATTCTCTGATGATACCGATAGTTTTGCCCTCTCGAGCCCTATGCACCACTAATATTGTCTCACCTCATTATTTTACTTCTGCTGATACTATTCCCTTACCACCTGATGTCACCTCCCTTCTAGAGGCCACCCAAGCACCTGCTGAGCTTATAGAACATCCTCGCTATCCCCCTTGCACTCGCAAGTCCACTCAATCACCCAATTTTGTGTATTCTTGTTATTCGGATTCTTTTTCTTCCTTTTTAGCTTCAGTTCATGATCTCTCTGAGCCTTTGTCCTATAAAGAGGTAGCTTTTAATCCTCTTTCGTAGCAGGCTATGGTAGAGGAACTTTCTGCATTGTATAAGACAGACACTTAGAGTTTGGTTCCCTTACCTTTTGGTAAGAGCGCTATTGGTTTTCGTTGGGTTTATAAATAAAACCAAGTTAGATGGGTTTATTGAGCAGTACAAAGCAAGATTGGTTACCAAGGGTTTTTCCTAGTAGTATGGTATGAATTACGAGGAGACTTTTGCTCCTATTGCTAAAATGACTACTATTCCTACTCTTATTGTAGTAGCTTCTATTCGTCAGTGGCATATAACTCAGATGGATGTTAGAAATGCTTTCTTGAATGGAGACCTCCAAGAGGAGGTTTGTATGGTTCCTCCTCCGGATGTTCTTCATGGTCTTGGTGAAGTTTGCATGCTTAAGAAAACCTTATATAGTCTTTAACAAGCCCCTCGATCTTGGTTTGAGAAGTTTTCCACTATGATTACCTCATTTGGGTTTTCGCTGAGTGAGTATGATTCAGCTCTCTTTATCAGGTGTACCACTACTGGTCATATTATGCTTTCTTTGTATGTTGATGACATGATTATTACTGGTGATGATGTTGATGGATTGGACTTAGGTCCACTATGTTATTTTTTGGGGATTGAAGTAGCCTTTTCTCCAAAAGGTTATCTTCTTTCTCAATCTAAGTATACATGTGACATTCTTGAGCGTGCTCACCTCACTGATAATAAGATTGTTGATACCCCTTTGGAGCTTAATGTGACGCCCCGCCCCGCCCCGCCACGGTTCCCGGCGACGCGGTGTCAATGGGCGGAAGTATAATAATAACAGTAGGCTTTGACACCAATCGGTAACTCCCCGAGTCCAAGACTCCGAGGGTTACCTGTATTAAACGTCTATCATTTGGAAAACATTTATAAGTCAGAAATCTGGTTTTCATTTGAAATATTCTTTCTTGAAACAAAACGTTCAATATAAGCAGCAGAAAATCAGAGTTAAACTATCTCTTTATTTAAAAGCAGGTGGACTAACACTTGTCCAATTTAAACATAATAGGTTCTTTGAAACCAAATTATATTACATTAATAAATGATAATCCCCACATACGGGGTCTTCAAACTATAGCGGAAGCATTGTCAAGTCTCGGGGCCTTGCCCTTATTTATATCACCTGAAAGAAATGTTTAATAGTCCATAAGCCAAAAAGGCTCGTATATTCATATAACCGCACAATAACATCTGTTATATAACATGCGTGAATGCAATGAATGCCAATGTCAATGCATGAAAACCATTTACATGCCCTTTTCAAACACTCACCCTCAATCGTCAATATCATTACCCGGACCATGGGCTTCCCGTCCACGTAGGCCTAGCCTCAAACGTGCGGGACTTTAGGCCTTACGAATTACACGGAGGCCTAGCCTTTACCGTTACGGGGGTTTCTTGCAGCACATCCCGCAATTCGAGTTCCTAGTGGTACCCATCTCACATGCCTACCCACAAATCCAGGATTTCTAACTTTTCAAAAACAAAATCCCTCCTAGAGGGTTTTATGCATGGAAGCCTCTAAGGTCTTCCTTCTTTTTTTTTTAAAACCTGGAAGCCTCTAAGGTCTTCCTTTTTTAAAAATTGAAAGCCTCTAAGGTCTTTCATCCCAAAATCATTTTCGTGATTTTCGTGTTCATGCTCATGCTTATGAAATGATATGACATATGCGAGCTCTAAGCATCCAGACATATTCAATATTTCCATAAGACAGATTATTAAGGCATGCTATCAATTCAAAGCAACACAATAGATATGCTGAAATTATCCAGGTAAACACATAAGGCATAGTAACTCAAGTAAACATGTAAGTACACTATTAACATGTTATACAACTTTATTGAGGGTTATATGGAACTTCCGTTCACCGAGGATAGACTGAATAATTAATCAGAATAGAAACCGGAACTGCTGAATATGTTAAATCTCAATATACAATAATGCGCATATATTAGTGAGGAACAACACCTCAAAGCATGAGTACAACTACTACAAAGGCAAAGTACAACTCTTAAAGCTTAGGGTACAAGTTCCCTTAGTTCGTAACATACTTAAATACAACAAATCAGCAGATTTCACCAAACTGACTGAGGTCGCGCGCGCGGGCTGCTCGCGCGAAATGTGTTCGGTAAGGCCACGTGGTTATTTTCAAAACAATTTTTAAAAACAGCTTGGTCGCACGCGCGGGCCGCTAGCGCGGGTCGCGCGCATGAGATGTCACAGACTCGTATTCTTCCTCTTTTTTCCCTGTTTTGAAATCAAAGGTTAAATTTTACCCAAATTGAAAACTTAATCAAAATATACATTCCAATATATGAAATACTTCCTTTTTCCGCGTAGATTCCAAATATGGAATCAGATTTTTATGAATCAAACCATAGCTCTCGAATAAATTGAAAAACCGAGAGACGACAAAATTTAAAATCAACCGTTCGTCGCGACCGTTGCGAATTAGCTTTTGAAATTAAAAGGGGAGCCTCGTGGGATCAAGACCTTTCATTTGATATAAAGAAATCAAGTTTCGGTGACAGTTTTTTTGCTCGCTATTTTCGGACCCTTAACGATATATATGAGATATATATATGTGTGTGTCTATATATATGTATATATCTACAATAACAGTTTAAAAAAAAAATAAATTGAATTTAACAACATGGATTTCCAAAAGCTTTACCCAAAATCCAAAGCTCAAAGCTTGATTTAAACTCCTTGAATCTATATGTGTGTATGTGTTTGTCTATCTAAGTAATGATATGTGTGTGTGAATAACCAATATATGTGGGTGTGTGTGTACCCGAGAGAGAGAGACAATTGAGAGAGTTGAGGGAGTTGTGAGATTAGAGAACCTTAGGTGTGTATATATAGACTTGCAAGTCTTGGTCCCCAAGAACAGTGAAGTACAAGCTTCACAAAAACACAAATTGCCTACACACGCACACACAGTGCACAACTGCCTTTCTTTGGGCCCAAGTTCTAGTGAGGAGTTCTTGTGTGTGTTGAGCTCACAAGCTTAAACACACACGCAGATAAAAAAAATTATGCAGTATAAATTCCAAAACTGGTATTATTCGATTTAATAAAATTTAAGAAATTAAAATACGGGGTATTACACTTAATGTTCGCCTTTCCCCTTTTGATTGCTTTCCTTTACCCGATCCTACCTTTTATCGCACTATTGTTGGTGGCTTGGTTTATCTTACTATTACTCGTCTGGATATTGCTCATGCTATTCATGTTGTTAGTCAGTTTATTCCTTCCCCTACTATAGTTCATTGGGCTGCTATTCATCATATTCTGAGGTAATTGAGGGGAACTCGATTTCAAAGTCTTTTATTTTTGTCATCTTCTTCCTTGGATCTGCGTGTATACTCTGATGCTAATTGGGCCGGTGATCCTACAGATCGTAAGTCTATTACTAGATTTTGTATATTTTTGGTGATTCTCTCATTTCTTGGAAGAGCAGGCCAAAAAACGTGAGGCCTAGCGCGAGCCTTATTGAAAACGGCCTAGCTAACGAGCAATCTTTCTAAAGCACGTTAGCGCTTTACTATACTAATAAGATAGAAAGGGCTTTTCTCGCTTGTTTAGTCTTGCTTTGGCTTTTCCCTATCTTGCTGGGGCACGAGTGCCCTTACTAGTTTTGGGGCTTTGATTAAGATGGTGTTGCTGAGTCTTCCACAGAAGCTGAGTATCATGCTATGGCTTTGACTACCCTTGAGGTTGTTTGGTTACACTGGCTACTTACAGATATGGGTGTCTCTCTTCCTCGCCCTTCACCTATGTATTGTGATAATAAGAATGCTATTCAGATTGCTCACAATTCAGTGGTTCATGAGAGGACTAAGCATATAGAGATTGATTCAATTTGATTGTCATATTACTCGTCATCACCTTAAGGATGGAGCTATCACTTTGCCTTTTGTTTCTTCTTCCGCGTAGATTGCTGATTTGTTTATAAAGTCACATCCGATTCAGCGTTTTCATTTTTTGGTTGGCAAATTCTCTATGCTTCTACCTGCAGCATCGTGAGTTTGGGGGGGTATTAGAGTATTAGCTTTATTTAGCTTTAGGGTAGTTTAGTCTTTTACTTATATTCTTATTCTCACTTTTCTTTATTGTATTCATTCATTTTGATTTCCATGTTATGAGAAACATAGTTCTTTTTTCTCTTTGTTGTTCTCTTGATTGTTTGATATATTCACACTGAATAGAACATTTTTATTTTTTTTTCCTCCCAACATTACTGTGTCCATTCCAATGCACCAAATTTCCCCTATATATATATGTATATATAGACATTCCAAATATGAATTTCTCCCTTAGAATTTTTAGTCAATCACCCTATGTCTCACTCTCCCATTAGCGACTATTTGGTATTTGGCTTAATGGTTTAAGGGTTGTTTCGCTTTTGGCTTAATGGTTATTTGGCTATTGGCTTAAGGTCTATTTTGTTTAATGAATTTTGACTTAAGGGTTGTTTGTCTTAATGGTTATTTGGCATCTCTTTCATTTTTATGTTTTGTCTTCATTTATTGAGAAGTGTCATAGCTACACGGAGTTAATAATTAGTGAACCACCGAAGGTACGCATGGTGTGCATTGTTAATAGTGCCTTTAAGAGCGAGTTCTGCCTAGTTTTTGTTTAACATTATAGAAAAATTATGAAATCATGCAAATTTTATACCAGTGCCAAACTTTACAAGTAAGAAGCTATTTGAGTGACACGAGAACCCATTTTGTAATTTAGAGAAGAATTGATTATAAATATTTCCACATCTGTGTAGCCACTTGTTAAGTGCATTGGAGTTCGTGTTTCCCTTAAAATACCCCAAAACTTATTATTTTCATCAATTGACATAATACTAATTTTCATAAAAATCAATTTAAGTAAAATTAAATTTGAAGGTGTTTTCACTCTGGGATATTTGGTGAAAGTTACCTGAATTTTGAACTGTGGATGCTCAAATTTTACGCTTTTTATTTATTTATGAAGAAGCACACCTTTTTTTTTTTTTTTTTTTGTTATAAACCCAAAAGTCCTTCACATTTCAATATATAATGAATGTGGTCCATCATTTTAAGCTTTTTTATTGGATGGCTAATTTGCACTGGAGTTCGTGCTTGTCTGTTAAATTTCCAAAAATTGATTCTAAATTGATGTAATACTAATTTTCATAAAAACCAATACAAGTAAGACCAAATCTAAAGGAGTTTTTGTTAGAGAAATATGGTGAAAGTTCCCTCAATTCAAATTTGAGTCGTGAAAGCTCAAATTTTACACTTTTTCGATAACCAAAAAAGTCCTTCACAGTTCAACGTACAATAAATGTGGTCCCACTGTTTGCACCAAAAAAACCGTCAAAGGCTTTTGAGCCCGAGTGGCATGAAGTTGGATAGAGGTAAGGCGGGGCCAGGGAATCTATGATTCAGCAGACTTAAGTGGAAACTATAAGCCCGATCGTAGGCACCAGGCTGTTGGGTGTTGTGGTATGAGCCCGATTGGAAGGATGGGCATGGATGATGTTAATCGGACAAGGGAATAACATAACCTAATTCAGCATAAGCCCGATGGTGGATTAAAAGTAGCATTAAGGCCAATCGGATACCGTGTAATGAAGAATGGCTGTATGAGTCCGATCGGCCGTAAGCAGGTGATCGGGCATGAAAGAAAGCATTGAAATTAGTTAAAGCCCGATTCAGCTAGAAGAGGTAGTTGACAAGGCCGATGGATTGAAAGGGGAAGGCGGTGCTATTCACAGCTGTTAGGACGACGTCATCTCAGATTTTTAGGAAGCAAGAGTCCGTTTCAGAAAAGAATCTGATCACATCCGGTTGGATTTAGAAGGTTAATCCCTAAACTAGTGGGATTGATTCAATCAGAATTTGGATAAGGTAGGAGTCAGAGATTGAGAAGGTTTCTTCCACCATCAGCCAATCAGCCACATAGCTTAAGGCGTAAGCTAAGGAGTCCTTTCCTAATCAGAAGTCATCCATGGCCGCTATAAATATGGAAGCAGGCCAAGCTGCAAAGGACTCCGCGTCATCTCGAAAATAGCACCCACACTGCATTCGAAGCATTCAAAGCATTCAAATCTTTATGTTTTTCAAGATTCATAGCAAATAGGTCTGCCCTTTTTGTTATTTCTTTTTTATTCTTTTGGATAATCAGTCTGCTCTGGTTTGTTCTTTAGATCTGTTTATGTTGTTTTCCAAACACTTAATAAAATCTACGTTTTATTAATCCGTTTGTGATTGTTTACCTGATAAACTCTTAACACTGTTTAGCTTGTGCGCTTCAGTACTGCTAAAGAATTTATGGTGAGGGTACTTTCCTACTCACTACACACAATCATCATTTAGAAGTCAAATTCATAAAGCCTTGTGCATCACTCACACAAGCGTTTAGGAAATTAGTTTGCACACACACACACCGAGCCCGTTTGGCTCTCGCACGCCCGCGCAAATTACAAGCAAACACCCACATTTATTATTAATTGGATGACTAATTTATCCTTGATGACACGTAAAATCTTCGACCAAAAAAAAACACGTAAAATCTAAAGTTAGTAAAAGTTAATTACACCACATCAGCGTTAGTCTTTAAATTGCTTTGCAATCCTCGGCAGCTATTGCACCCGGTAGCACCTACGTGGCGTTTGGCAGTACCATACAAAAAAAATTCTTTTCTTTTCTTGTCTTTTTTTTTTTCCTTTTTCTTTTTTTGCAAAAAATGATGGAAAAAAAAAATTTTATGGTGCTGCCAAGGATCCGCCACTTTAAATTTTAAAATTCCATAACTTGAACTTTCAGATCAATTTTTTTTTTCGTAAAATTTGTATTTTTTGGATCATAAAATTGATATCTTTAAAACAAAATCCATGGTAGTTTATAACCAGTTTAAAAATTGCCCACTTTAAACGGCCATATCTTTCCAATTTTGGGGCTTTTCTAGGTGATTTTTTAAAATTAATGTATTTGTTTCAAATTCAATGCATTGGACTTTTGACATTTGTGCAAAAACATCTCATTTAGATTCTCAATATGAGTTGATTTACGAATTTTATATGTTGATCCGACATAAAAAACATATAATATTCTCTATTTGAAAAAATGACAACTTTAAATGACCATAATTTTCTCATTTTCTTAGCCATTTTGAGTATTTTTTGTTTCATGTATTTTTTTTCAAGATCCACGTATTTTTAGACTTTGTGGGTATTTTTTTTAATTCATGTATTTTTAGAGATCTACACACCTATCTATGTTGATTTTGCAAAAATAGCATATTTTATGGGATACATATATACAAAAAAATATATATGCAAGTTATTTTTTCATGTTTGTTTAAATTTTTTTCCCATGATTTTAGAGTCAATATTAATCTCATTTTTCTAATTTCAAAATATCAAATTTTACAAACATCAAACTTGCATAGCCAAAGTTTTTGAAATTTCAAATTTTTAGTCATAAATTTGTATTTTTAGCAAACCAAAAATATATATATGTGCCACACTTCCTCCGTCCTAAATTAAGAATCTTTGATTCTATTTTTTGATATAACATTTTAAAGTTCTCTTTGAAAAATCAATGTACTTTAATGTAAATTTTTCAAATTTTTTATAACTCTTCCCACTTTTTCCTTTTAGCGACACTAAGATTTTGAAATTCTAAAAGAGCAATCTCATTAATTTTCATGTAAATTACATGAAAAGAGAGAAATTTCATTAATCTTCATGTATCAAATGGAGTACATCAAAAGATGCTCAAATGGTGTTTGCACTCAAAATATACATTTTGTCACATGACCGATTAATTGGGAGTTTTGGATAAAGGCCAATGTTCGGGCTTGAAAATACATATATGCAGTTCATATTAAGGTGGTAGGGCCTATCTGTTTATTCTTGTAAGAGTAATGATCACGTTAGAATCCAAATTCATTTACTAACATAATAACATGTTTGACTTGACTTCGAATTTATACAGTGTCATTCGGCCATAAGCACCATGAGAATCATTATCATCTAACCATCAGGCTCTTTTTTTTGGAAGTAGCATGGCCTAAGGCACCATGAAAATCATCATCATCTAACTAAAGTGGGGTCCAATAACTTTGGGTCCAACATCTTTGTCCTTCACCAAAATCTTGAGGACCAAGATTGAGGCATAGCACAACCCATTCGGGCAGCTTGCTTTGGAATTCAAATCCTTCATTTCAATGTGATAATGACTCATATAGTCATTGGGCCCACTAAACTCCCAAAAGTTGTAATGATAACCAGGGGCGTAGCCAGGAATTGCATCCGGTGGGTACCAAATTGAGAGCTCAAGAAACATGAATTTTTTTTTTTTTTTTTTTGCGAATACTAAAAACATGACAAAATAAAAATTACCACATAAAGATATAACATCTCTTACATAACATAATATCCAAACTACATGATATTGTTTACAATAATCCTCTTCGAGACTTCATATTTTGAAAACGTTGAATGATATCTTCATTATCAATGGTCTCGAATATGTCTTTCTCAATATATGTCACCAAGCAATCATTCATCAAATCATCTCCCAATCGATTGCGTAGCTGAGTCTTGATGATTTTCATTGCAGAAAAACTCTTTCTACAGTTGCAGTTGCAACGGGTAAGAGTAGTGCCAACTTCACGAGCATATATACTAGTGGATAAGCACGATGCTTTTTCAATTGAACTAATTTTTTAGCAAGTCCACTAACTCCCATAACTTCAGAAAATTGGTTGTTGGAGCGTACATCCAAAATATAGTTATCAAGTTGATGCTCAAGTGCAATTAACTCTATTCCTGAAAAATCGTTAGGGTAAAACTCAGCAAATCGAAGCAACTTTGTCTTATCATATGTAGAGAATGAATTGGTTGGATCAAGACAAACCATACACAACAACAACTCCGTAGTCACCTCACTAAAACGGTTCTTTAACTCTATAATTTGTGAATCTATCACAGCATAGAACATTTCAACACGATAATAATGGAGATTTGTGCTTTCTTGAACATTGCGACGTGATCTCCCTTGAAATACAAATGAGTCTTCCTTCTTTGGAATGTTGATCTTATGGTTAATACAAAACAAAGACACTACGTTCAACAATGATTCCCATCCATCATCTCTCATGTTTTGGAGTTGTTGCTTGGTTACTTTCACAAGAGCCATGGCATTTACAATGTCCTGGTCTTTTCTTTGTAACGCTTGTGACAAATCATTTGTAATTCCCAAGATAGTTTTCATTAAGTGTAAGGTAAATGCAAATTCAAAACATTGAATGAGTACCAGTAGATTATCTGCTTGAGCTCTTTGCTTTGCAAGCGTGCCATCCTCTCCGATAACCAAAAGAACATCAACCACAGAAGAGAACAAGCCAACCAAACTTATAAGTGTACCATAATGAGAACCCCAACGTGTGTCTCCTGGCCGTTTCAATGTTGTTTCTTGATTCAAACCTGTACCAGTCAATATTTCACCTAAGCAAATTCCTTGAATAACCTTTTCAAAATGTTTTTGTCGAAGAATATCTCTACGTTTGCACGAGGCTCCAACAACATTTGACAAAATTGCAACGGTCTCAAAGAATGTAGAAATCTTCGAGTGATTTTCTGCAACAGTTACAAGTGTCAATTGAAGTTGATGAGCAAAACAATGAACATAAAAAGCACATTCATTCTCCGCCATAATCTGACTTTTAAGACCGTTGAATTGTCCTTGCATATTACTAGCTCCATCATAACCCTGCCCGCGTAAACTTGATATACTCAATCCATGTTTGGAAAATAGAGCCTCGATAGCAGCCTTAAGTGATGAGGCAATAGTATCACTAACATGTACAATGCCAAGAAAGCGCTCAATGACGAACCCTCTGTCGTCAACATAACATAAAGCAACAGCCATTTGCTCTTTCACGGATATATCACAGGCCTCATCAACTAAGATAGAAAATAATCCATCGCCAACCTCTCTAATGATTGCATTTGTAGTCTCAGTTGCAATGGCATTAATAATATCATATTGAATTACGGGTGATGTCAATTGAAGATTTCCAGGAGCATTTTTCAATACAACCTTATTGATCTCCTCATTGTGGTCGGCAAGAAATTGTAAGAGCTCAATAAAATTTCCCTTATTTATTGATTCCTCAGATTCATCATGACCACGAAAAGCCAATCCTTGACGCAAAAGAAACCTAATGCAATCAACTGATGCAGTTAAACGACTACGATAATCAACTCGAGTTTGATTAGAATGATTTGACAAACAAACTTCTATGTGTTGTTTTTGATTCATTAAATCTTGGCAAGCCTTCATGCATGTGTTATGAATACTATTAACCTCTCCAACATGAACATCAAGCCTGCTTTTCTTCCTCCAATTTGTAAACCCCTCACCAACAAATGCATCACCACCCCCTTGGCCCCCATGATCGGCTTTGAAAAGATAACAAAACAAACAAAAGGCAGCATCTTTTGATTTACTATACTCCAACCAACTGGAATGATCCTTTAATTATGAAGGAATAAATCTACGCTTCACAGTTCCAAAACTTCTCCAAGGAAAATCATAATTTTTAGGCTGACAAGGGCCTTTTTGCAAATATGCTCGTCGAACATTCTCTTTATTAGCCATATTTTTATCGATACTTGTCCTTAATCCAGGATCAACCACAAGTTCTATATTGGAAGGAACATTTGGAGAAGTAAAACCTACATTTGGAGAAGTAAAAACTACATTTGGAGAAGTAGTACGTACTTGTTGTGGACAAATAGAAGCTACACTTGGAGAAGTAGAACATACTTGTGGAGAAGTAGAAGCTATATTTGGAGAAGAATCTCCTACATTTGATCTAACTTTATTGTAATACTTCTCCATTACTATTTCTGAAAATGAATAACAAATATTCAATCAATATTTATTCACATATTCAATCAATATTCAATATTTCAAAAATAAAAAATAAAAAAATTGAAAAATATGAAATGCCCAATCAATATTGAATAAAAAAATTGGCAACTATGCAATACTCAATCAATATTCAATACTTAATCAATGTTCTCAAATAGTAGAATAAAACCCCCAAATTTACTCAATACTAGTAGAGTTGAGGAGTTACCTTTGATTGTGGAAGAAAAATCCCAAATTTGTAGGCAAGCCCTAGCTTTGTATAGATGCCCAAAATGAGGAACAAATGTACACCACCATTGATGAGTAGACCTTGGAGAGAAGAAGGGAAATCCATAAATAAACCACACCAAAACTTAAAGAGATGAGAGAAATAAAAAAATAGCAACAAGAAGAGAGTTACCTTTGAGCTTCTCTGGAACGTTGAGCAAGAGAGAGACAAAGTGAGCCTTTTTTTTTTATGAAGACAAAGAGTGTCTTTTAGTCTTTTTAAAATCTGATGGGACTTGGTCCCTTGAATTTTGTTTAATTAGATTTTTTAAATGGTCAATATATAAAGCTATATATATATATAAATGAAAAGTCAAAGACTTAAAAGCAACGTGGGTTTATTCAATTGGTGCTTGGTGAGACAGTTCGAGAGTGAGTGGGGTACAAGCTGCTGAAGCAAATCCAATTTGAAAGGTACAAGGGGGCTAAAGCACAAAAGTGGTATAAAAAAAAATTGAAAGGCAAAAGTTCAGTGGGTACCAAAGTACCCACTGGTTCTTATATACATACGCCCCTGATGATGACCCTTGGCAAAATATCATTCGGCCATGGTAAATCATCTAGGCTAGGACACCAAAACTCATTCGGACACTTCCATCAAGTCTCAAGATGTATTGGAAATGACAAATTTAGCATCCCAAGCGATATGAGAACTGACAAAGTGTGAAGCTTAAGAAGTCTTAGTGAGGAAGAAAGGCAACAAACGAAAACAGATCAAAACTCTTTCCCTCTATAAATATGGTGGTCCGGCCAAGCATAAAATTTCTCCAACAATTCAACACACAAAAAAAACTCCTAAAAAATACATCCAAACTTTTAGCATATGATAGCTCTTCTTTTAGGCATTCTAGTAGCTTTTGAGAATTTCTTTTAAGTGTTCTTTCCCTTTTAATTACTCTATGTAATTTCCTTTGTTGTTGCACCCGCGTCCTCGGAACAGGCGAAGCTGTCGTGGGCGTGGCTTTCTAAAAATGGGTTGAAATGCGATGGATTTTTATTGAGAAGGATGAAAAGAGTATGGTAGGGCCCATTTGAAACGTTCAGAGTCGCCACCTAATATTTGGGTGTTAGGACCCCTGCAAAGACAGTTAAAGTAATCATCTTTGACTTTAAAAAAAAAGGGGGGGGGGGGGGGGGGTTTGAGAAAAGTGGGTCGTTTAAAAGTGTGACTCTGAATAGCCATGCAAAAACCAGAGATTTTGAGATGGGTTCGGGAACTCGATTATGTCGAGAGAAGGTGTTAGGAACTCTCGAACATCCGCGCAAGCACGATTGTCGATTCTAGTGGCTTTCATGATAATGGGGCATAAGTGAAAGATAAGAGAGTATGAAGATGTACAAGAAATAGAAAAAGATGTTGTTATGGCCGCACCCAAGTGAGGGGTTGCATACGTATCTCAAGTCGAGAATCAGGCCATACGTAGTTCTATGCTTTGTATATGAGTGAGTGTGTGCAAGTGTTTTGGAAAAATTGGTCGATCTAGACCATGTGACTGTGAAATAGTATTTTAAGTAAAAATTGGTGTAGCTAGGACTTTAACCTCTACAGTGTAGTCCAAGACTTCAACCTTTGAAAGAGTAATGAGTTTTGAAGAGTGATTTAAGAGAAAATTGGTGTAGCTAAGAGTTTTTTGGAAAGTGATGGCTTATGTGAGTAAGTGGAGAATGAAGTGTTTTTTTTTCTTGTATTTTTGTATTTTTTTTTTCATTTTTCCCGTCTTTTATTCCTACCTCAGAAGTAAGGGTCGGTGCCCAACTTTAAGAAATGTGAGAAAGCACATGTAGGATAAAGAAACTTACCTGACTTTACCTGCGTCGCCTGGAGATCTTTGAACAAGAGAGGCATTTGAGTTGAATGATGCCCATTTTTTTTATTGTATTTACTTTTTCTTTTTCTTTTTTTTTTTGGAAGAAAGGGTTGGCGCCCAATGATTGAAAAAAAGATTTTTTGTATTTTGTTTTGTGCTAGAAGTAAGGGTCGGTGCTCATTAAGAATGTGAAGACTTACCTGTCTTACTTGTGCTGTTTGCAAATTCCAAACAAAGGTGGCATTGGAGTTTGACTTTTGAGAAAGTCCTTCTATTTTCTTTTTGTCTTCATTTTTTTGCATTTTAATTTTATACTTGAAGAAAAGGACGGTGCCCAAAAGAAAGAAAAGAGATTTATTTTTTTTTATTATTATTCTTATGTCGGAAGTAAGGGTCGGTGCCCAAATGCAATAAAATAGACTGTGAAGTGTGTGCATGGTAAGAAGACATACCTATGAAGGTCTTCGAATGCAAAGAGACTGTGGAGTACGATTGGTCCTCTCTTTCCTTTTATCATTCTATTTATGTGAATTAAGCAATCCTTCTTATTTAGGCATGAATTTCCGTATTAGAAAGCCGCGTACTCTCGGGTATACATAGGTCTCCATATTAGCAACCATGTTATCCCTAGTAGAATATGGCTCTCCGTATTAGAAACCACGTAGGATCTCTTTAATGGGAACCATGCAATTCCGAGCCGGACGTGATTTTTGTATTGTAAACCAAGTAATTCCGAATAGGACGCGCATTTCTTTGTTTATTTTTATTTTTATTTTTATTTTTATTTATTTTATTTTTTATTATCTAGAAAGAATATAGATGATATATACAAGAGATGAAGAAAAGTTTGAACAATATTGCGAAAACCTGAGTTATTAGAAGAACTCGAGAAATTGGCTAGATTATTGATGGTAAGTGACTGGGATATTGGGCGGTGATTTGAGGCGGAGAAAAGTGGCTGACTGGTGGTCTGGACGGAAGGTGGTGGGTGGTAGAGAGAGGTTGGTGGATTGGATTGTGACAGTTAGGAACTAAGAAACAAGGTGTGGTATAGCCAAAGTTTGTCGGCGGAGTAGTGGTCGGATGTGAGAGGGAAGCTCCCTCTCTTTCTCTCTAACTCTCCATCTGGGTCTCCTTTGGTGCATGGATTATGTAGGTATATATACGAGTTGAGGGGGGTTATATGATGTAAATGGAAAAAAGACATTTCAGTCAAAGCCATCTCCTAATAGTGTGTATACAGGAAAAGTGAGATGATTGGTCTGCCAAAATCCAAAAGCCTCTCTCAGCATTGTTCATAAAGAAAGCAGATGAGGAAAAGATAAGGAGAAAGAAGAGAGAATCAAGAAAAAAAAATATGGAAAGAGAAGACAAAAATGAGGGAGGTTGTCAGCACATCCCATGTGCTTAGTGTATGGGAGAGTATTGGGTGTTGTAGCTCCCATGCGAGCAAGTTTTACTTTTTTGAACCAACAAACTTTGACTTGCAACATCTCTTTTATTTGAGGCCAGGTTGGGATGATTTAAAAGCGATAGGCTCGTGTCAACGAGCACTTCATTTTGAAATAATTGGGTTGAGAAAAAATGTGGTGTCTACAGTTGCCCTCTTTGTTATGTCTTGCGAAGTGCAAAGCGGGGGTATTTGTAAAATACAACCACGCTAAAAGGAAGAATTGTATTAGTTTTTATCACAACTTCCCGTTTTATCTGCAATTTGCATTGCAAGGCTAATTTTTATACAATATGATTAATCTATGATAAGTTGTATTGTTTTAGCTGTTGTTTATGCAGATCACTGCTGTGTGGACTCAACAGATGAACATCAGGATAAATGGAATGCTGGAATGAAAACAAAGAAAGTCAAAGCTGAAATGTGGAGTTCGATCAATCTAAGACTGTTCGATCGATCGAGTGTTCGATCGCTTGAAGAGTGTTGAAGCGCTTGAAGAGTAAGCGTTCGATCGATCGAGAGCAGTTCGATCGATCGAACAGGGTATTTCCAGTAACATTTGCGTGCGCAGCAGATGCGGGTTTTAACCCTAGTTTCTTAGGTTTTCTTATATATAGGAGTTTTGTACACGTCCATAGGGACGCCCACATTACATTTTTACAGTTTTTTAGAGAGAGAGATAGAGGTTTGTGTTTGGTTTTGTAGGTTATTCATTGAAGTTTCATTGGTGAACCGGATTTCTTAAGTTTAATAAGAGTATTCTTCATTCCAGGTTATATATTTATTGTTTATTCATATCTTGCACTTGGTAGTCGTAGATTAATCGCTCATTTTATAGTGTTGCATGCTAAATATTTATAAAACCATAGTTTTTAGATTTTTTTTATGAAAAACTCACAACCAAACAAGGTGTTAATGTTTTCGTACGTTAAATATCAATCTGTGACACTCCAGACGATGTCTGAGTAGTCCCAGGTTGGGAGAACACGATGAAACAGTGATCTCCAGCCTCTGCCATGCAGCAGAATAATCGCTGTGTTCGATCGATCGAAGTTAGTTCGATCGATCGAACCAGAGACAGTCAAGCGATCGAAGTCAGTTCGATCGATTGAGGGATGAAGGTCTTCGATCGATCGAAAGCGCGTCGATCGATCGAACTCCCTGATTCTTGAGGATGTTCCCTACAGTATTCCAGGACCTTTTGTTTTAAGATTTGTTATCATTCTGTCCCAAATAAATGCTCAGTTTGTCAAAACAGTTTTAAAATTAAGGCCCTAAGGCATTTTCTTTCAATACATTTTGCAAACCATCTTCAATGCTAACACCATTGAGGATGCGAGTCTTAACTATTGGATTAAACTGCTTTTACGTATTTTAATTTAATTGTGATGATATGGTCCCGGTCATGAAAGGGCCATAGAATCTTTATCTTTAGAGGAATACGGAAAATTGTGGGTAATGTACTCCGTTGTGCTTCAAGGCAAATGCATGGTAGATAGCTAGATTACTGTGGATTCGTGTAATCCCAACACTTTCTTTTAAAAGTTCAACATCCTACTTTAGAGTACTATTTTAATTAGCTAGTTAGATTGTTCAGTTAATTTTAATTATTTTCAGTAGTAATCCTAGTTTGTGGAACTTTGTGTTCCGCACCATCGTTCAAACTTATTCATTTTATTTTGCTTTCTTTTAGAGGATAGTCTAATTCAATAGGTCAACACCTTCCCTGTGGGATCGACCTGGTCTTACCAGTTACTACTTGCACGTCTACCTACACTTGGGTATTGCACAAGAGCGCACAAGATTTTTTGCGTGTCACGAAGCAAATCATGACAAAGATAAGGAGACACTCATATTTGCCTCAACTCCTTCTTGAATTTATTTTTTAAAATTTTTTTTATGAGAAACATGTACAAGAATACGAGTGATCTTAAAGTCTTTTAGAGATGCCCACCTATCTTATGTGGAAAAGAGTCACATCAAGCGGAGTTCGAGTGAGTGACACCATAATCGGTGAAGAGTGAAGTGATGTGCCAAAGTAGGTAAATGAAAGGTGTGCCAAGGTAGGTAACTGGGAATTGGGAGTATTGCCAGATTAGGCAAATAACTCCACTGGGGATAAGAGCGTTACTAGAATGGGCTAACGACCCTGGTGGGGATTCATGTAAGGATTGAGTAGAAGATGGATGGTGTAGTTGAGAAGTGCGTAATCGCATAATCTCAAACTCTAATAAAAAAATGTAGTAAAGTAAGGGTATGGTCTAAGAGCTGCCTACGTATCTCTCGTCGGGAGAATCAGACCGAGCGTAGTTCGTGATGATGAAAAATATGCCAAGTTATGATAGAGAATAGCAAACTACTACGTCGAGGCATGATTGTTGTGGGTATAAGAGAGTGAAATTCCACGTGGGGCGTGATCATTGTGGATAAGAGAGCCAAATGCCAGATGCATGATTGCAATGCATATAGAGTGGCAAAATGCGATACACATTATTGCCGTGAAGGTGAGAGATGAGGACAACAAAAATATAGGTGATTGTTGTAGAGATAAGGTCAGCAAAATGAGATACGCATGACTATTGTGGATATGAGAAAGCAAAATACCATGTGTAGCGTGATTGTTGTAGGATATAGACTGGTAAATTACGATACGTGTGATTGTCGTGAGGATATGAGATGAGAGCAACAATCACGGGTGATCGCTGTTGGATAAGAGAGAAAAATTCCACACATGACATGATTGCGGTAGGATATAGACTGGCAAAATGCGATACGCATGATTGCCGTGAGGATATGAGAGAGCGAAATGCCACGTGGAGCGTGATCACTGTGAGATAGGAGAGCAAAATGCCATATAGGGCGTGATTGCTATAAGATGGGAGAGAAAAATGCGATGTGGGGCGTGATTGTTGTAGGATATAGACTTGTAAAATGCGATACGCGTGATTACCGGAAAGATGAGAGATGAGAGCAGCAAAATCCGATATGGGGGATTGCTGTGCAGACAAGGTCAGCAAAATGAGATACGCGTGACTGCTGAGGGTATATGAAAACAAAAGGTCATGTGGGGCGTGATTGTTGTGGATATGATGGAGCAAAATACCACGTGGGGCGTGATCGCTTGTGAGATAAAAGAGTGGCAAAATGCGATGCGTGATTGCCATACAGAGGTAAAGATAGCAAAATATGATACGCGTAATTGCTATAGAGCATGGGATAGTAAAAGAAATACCTGATGCTTGATAATATGGACAAGGCGCCACTTGACAGACTTATACTTGATGTTGAATGATATAAACAAGATGCCCCTTGACGAACTCATACTTGAAACTAAATGAGATGAACAGGATGCCCTTTGATGGACTCACACCTGATGCTAGATGAGATAAATAGGATGCCACTTAACGGACTCATACTTGGGACTGGATGAGATGAACAGGATGCCCCTTGATGGACTCACACCTAATGCTAGAGGTGATGAACAGGATGCTCCTTGACAGACTCACACCTGATGCTGAGGCTAATGTTGATGCTGAATGAGATGGATAGGTTGCCACTTGATGTACTCACTCTTTATTCACAGTGATGTGATTAGAATGCCACTTGATGACATTGTACTTGATTCTTGTTTGTTGAAGCTATGAATGGGATGCCACTTAACGGACTCACACCCGATGATCGAGAATATAAACAGGATGTCAGACTTATTTTTTGGCAATCAAGATACGTAAATAGGATGTCTCTGATGGACTCATTTCCTGGTAATGGGAAATATGAATAGGATGTCTCTGACGGACTCGTTTCCTAGTAATTGGAGATGTGAATAGGGTGCCCCTTGACAAACCTATTCCTGGTAGTGATATTGGAACGGGATGCCTCTTGACGGACTCATTCCCAATAGTGAGATCAGGATGCCTCTTAACAAACTCACTCCTAAGCTGGATGGCATGAACAAGATGCCCCTTGACGGACTCATACCTGATGCTAGAGGAGGTGAACAGGATGCCCATTGATGGACTTACACCTGAGACTGAATGCAATGAACTTGGTGATCCCGAGTACGGGACATACTTCTTGATGATCCGTAGAGGAGAGGTTGACATGTAGACTGAGTTGAGGGGTGGTTATAGAGTTGGCGAGCCAGAGCTGAGTTTGTATGAAGTGGGGGGTTTTGGAAGTATGTTCGGCCAATGGTGAGGCTTTTAGAAGTATGTTGGACCAGTGGTAAGGCTTTTAGAAGTATATTGGGCCAGTGGTTCGGCTTTTGGAAGTATGTTGGACCAGTGGTAAGGCTTTTAGAAGTATATTGGGCCAGTGGTTGGGCTTTTGGAAGTTTGTTGGACCAGTGGTGAGGCTTTTGGAAGTATATTGGGCCAGTGGTTGGGCTTTTGGAAGTTTGCTGGACCAGTGGTGAGTGTTCTCCTTACAAGGATGATGGAAGTATTGGGACCAGTTGCCCCTGTTACAAAAGATATGCACTTTCTGCTATATTGTAAAGTATGAATAATTTTTTATTTTTTGTTTGTTTTGTTTTTTTTTTAAATGCAATGTTATGCTATGCACAGAGTATTTACAAAAGTGTTTGATGTATGAGTTTATCATCTGCGAAAGAATGTTCATAAATTAGTAGATGTCGTCTATCTTGTTGCTTGTTGGAACACTAGAAGATAACGTATTTTGACTTCATAAGCTCAGTGCCCAGTATTCGATAAATGCCTAGTCCTTGTCTGTATTTGTTGTGTCGACAATTGCGCCATAGTCTTGATTTTTATTCGTAGCGCCCTTTTTGAGGTTTTCTATGCCTGTCAGACTATCTTGAACTTGATGATATGAGATGACCCATGTCTTTGAAATGATGCAAAAGTATGATTTAATGAATCCAACAAGATTTGTGTCAATCAAAGTGAAATTTTAGTGGGCTGTATTGTAGGCCAGGGTCATAGGTTAAGAAATGAAGGATCGCATGAAGGCTCAAAGTTTTTTTTGAAAGGTTGACTGGAATGCGTGAGATCACCTTATGCATGCTCTATTTTTTTTTTCTTTTTGCCTACCCCAATAGAGTGTGGGGTGAATATTGTGGAGTAAAATGCAACTTGGGGAAGAATTGTCCCAGCTCAAAGTGAGTATACAAGTCGGATAGTATTTCGTGGATTTGTTTCCAGCTTCCGTATTGAATTCTCTTTTTTTTTTTTTTTTTTTTTTTGCTGAGCTTCTTTTCTTCTTCTTCTTCTTCTTTTTTTTTTTTTTTTTTTGTGCATTGCCCCAGTGTGGAGGGTGATCCTCAGGGGGTTTGAATTTGAAGAGAAATCTTCATTGTATGGCTCAAGTGGGCTAGCAGTGGATTATAGTGTTTGGATAGCTGAAATGATTGCCTCTCATCATTTTGACACAAATATATATAGTTGGATTTTAGAAATCATATATATGCAACATTGTAATTTGTGCAATGCCATGAGGAGCAATGGGCCACCCTAGTTGTTATTTGATGATGTGTGATATGCCATAAATTGAGGTATTTCTGCCCCTGAGAGTGTACTATCTATATGCTATAGTAGTGGTAGAGCAGCATGCACTTGTGATGATGAGTAATGATCAATCATAGACTTGAAACCTTTTGGCATGTTCTGTTATGGACTGCAATTGCATGGTAAATTGGACACGTGTTGAGTCCAAAAGTCTAATTGCGATGTCCAAATTGGCTTCAACAAGTTACAAGACAGTCATATCCAATGAATCATGAGCTTTTACGCAAGATGATAATTATTGAATGATGGGAAAAGTTTTTTTTCTTTTAATTTTTTTTTTGAAAGAAATGTATGTACTTATACAAAGCAGACAATGCATATATTTAGTAGTGGAAAAACTGCCCCTATGTGACATTTTGATGCCTTGTTAGGAGTGGCATTCTAGGCAGTGGGTGAAGTATTGGCCTTTTGCGAGAGTGACCAAAGGCTTGTGGGTATATCGGTGGAGAATCAGATTGTTGGTAAAGGGTATATAAACAGTGCATGGACTGAATGGCTGAGAACAACACATATGATTGGTTGCCCATGTATTTACATAATCCTTGACATTCTCTTTTTATTGATGATTTTTTTTATCCCTTACATTTTCATCAATCTATTGTTCATTGGTAAAGCCACCCCCATCCAACAAATGATCTGAATCACATAGTGGTGTCAAACGGGCCGGGCCGGGCTCGGTCAAAGCGGGCTTGACCGGGCTTCGGGCCGGGCCGGGCCGGGCCGGGCTTCACCTAAAATCGGGCCGGGCCGGACCGGGCTTGGGAAGGGAGGGGGGGTGTCCGCCCCGGACCGGTGGCCCGGGCCTAGCGGGCCGGACATCGGGCCGGGCCGGGCCGGACGGGCTAGCGGGCTTCCTTTGAATTTTGGCCTTAACCGTGGTGGGCTTCGGGCCGGGCCGGGCCGGGCCATGGACGGGAGAATGTGTGTCCACCCCGGCCCGGGGTATGTGAACCGGGCCTAGCGGGCCGGGCCTTGTGGCGGGCCGGGCCGGGCTTTTAGCCCGAAAAAAGCGGGCCGGGCTCGGGCCGGGCCGGGCCAACCCGGCCCGTTTGACACCTCTAGAATCACAGGAGCGCGCTGAGTTTCCAAGAACATTTCTCCTAGTCTTCATGGACTTCTTCGTTATCAAGCCATTTGAACAAGAAGTAAGATGCAGCTATCACAGCTATAACAAGAAGAAATCACACTTTACAAAGTATAATTATCTCGCCCAAATCCAAGTCGTTCTCCAACCCCCTTTTTTTTTTTAGCACTCGCATGCCTAAAACAAGATCAAACTTCTGGTCTTGGTCGTAATCGCAAGGCATAATGGTGAAAGACAATGACTATGAGTATAACAAGGAGAGAGAAGTGAGGAAATAGAGAGAAAGGTGAGGGAGCGAGGAGAGAGAAGGGAAGAGATGCAAAAATGAGAGGGGGAGCTACAGTTGAGAAGAATGAGGAGAAGGAGAAAGATAAATGAGGGAGAGATGTGTTTAATGCTTTCTTTTTTCTCTCTCTATACCGACAATTCCTCTCTCTCTCTTTCTTTCTCTCTCTCTCTCTCTCTCTCTCTCTCTCTCTCTCTCTCTCTCTCTCTTATTTTTCTTTTCCTTTGTTTTTCTTCTTTTCTCTCTGCCGACACACACACTCTCTCTATCTTCCCGTCTCTTCTCCTTTTTCTTTTTCTTTTCTCTTTCTTTTACTTTTGTCGACAGTTTATCTCTCCTCTTCTCCTTTTTCTTTTCTTTTCTTCTTCTTTTTTTATTAGGGTTTTTGTTTTGTTTTGAAAAGTAAGAGTGTATTTAAGAAAGTAGAGCAGCCTATTGATTTCGCAATGAGATAATTTGGACAGTTGCAAATGCACTAGTACTGCTTGAATTTGATAATGTCAGTGTTCTCAATATTGACTTGCATGTGCTACCATTGAATCGAATTAAGCCTGAATGAAGGATTAGAAATGGTCAAGCACGTCTTTTTTTTTTACTTGGGACACATATCAGCCTTTGAGCTGGTTCAGATTGATGATAGCAAACACAAGTGGATTATGAAATGATGGGGGATTAGAATCCTCATTTTAGAAGTGCACTTATATTACTAATAAGAGATAGTATATCCACAGCTGATTCTTGAGCTGATAGCCCAAAGTGAGAGTACATTGCATAAGAAGCGAAAATGGAGCTAAGGAGGATTTATTTATTTATTTATTTATTGAAAAGAGAGAAGTTACAATGATACAAATGTACATTTGGATTTCGATAAGTGGGAGATTAACTGAGTTATGCCAACGTGTGGCTTCTTTTCAGAGGTCGAATGCTAACGACATCCTACGCACTTTTCAGCAACCATATAGATCCTATAGTCCGTTCCACAGAACCCTGGGTATAGGTTCTTCAGGACTTACTTCTGAGGACAATACCGTCCTGGGATGCTTACCCTCCCAGTTTTCCTATAAAATAGTAAGGTTCAAACCACATTAAGCTGGTGGAGGGACATGCGTAGTAAGACATGTGGGCTCAATCCCACGCACACTCGACGTACAGGGACTACCTCGAATTTGGACCATGATGTCCATTCCATTTTTTTTAATTAAAAAAAATAAATAAAATGAGCCCTTAGTTCTAAGGCTCATACCACCTTTGTGAATTGTTAACTCTCCATCTCGCCCATTAAGCCCAAGAAGGAGCTTTGAGCTAAGTTATCGACAGTGAAGAAAGAGTAAGGACCAGTGGATGAGTAGGTGCTTTTGACAAACGTGCTTGAAGATTTGGGGGAAGATTTGGATATTTGGAGAACCCTGGTTTTTATGTTAGATACAGGGGAATTTGGGACTTGCTAGATTGCGAATGTTGGACTAGATCAGACTAATGTGAGGAAGTTGGAGTAACAGAGGGGTGGGAAAGAATAGAGACTGGAGAGTTGTGAGATCCAACGGACTTGGAGAAGTTTGGTGGTTGTTGCTAGGTTGCAAGTGCTGGACCATACTAAACCAACGAGAATGAGAAGAGGTCGTACAAATTTGAGTAACAGGAGGAATGTGGATAGGGCTAGAGGTTTTAGAAGAGATTGGAGCAGTTGTGGTGGGAGAAATGAGATCGAAACACCTTTGAAGAATTTCTATGTTGCAACCTAGATCATCCATGGCATAGTCGAAGCCAAGGATCTAGATCAGGCTCTTTGGATTTTTTGGGTGATTCCTCTTTTGACTGAGCTTGAAGTTGTGATACTTGTTTCTTCAGTTCTAGAACTTGTTGTTCGAGGAAAAATATGTAAGAAACACAACCCAAAACGGGATCTCGAAATCTAGATGTGGCTTCATACACAAGGGAGCTGATATTTCGTCGACGGTCTGCCTCAGATACCTTTTCAATCAAGCATAGAAAGCTCTTGCTTCTGAAAAACTCGTGAATGGCCTCATAATCCCTCATACTTCCTTCATACTGAAAGTAGGGAGCCAAGGGACAATCACTTCTGCACTGTCTTCTATTATACTCACATGCACCACAACGATTTGGGTCAATAATCCTTTTAAAAGTCATTTTGGTATGATTCTCTTTTCCTTTTCTCGATCTCTATGGGAAGCTCCTGTACAGGGCTTGTTTTAGCTTTCATTTATTCAGATCTGGGTTGGGTGAGGTTTTTTTTCTTTTTTTTCGATGGGAGAGACAAGTTTCTACCAAGAGGTGGAAGGAAGAGGAGGAGAAGACGAAAGAGAGGAGGAGAGTAAAACAGAGAGAGGTTCATCAAAGAGAGAAAGAGAATGGGTGAGAAGGACAGAGATAGAAGGAGACATAGAGGGCTTTTAAAATGAGAGGAAGGGAGAGGGGGAGTAGATCCATGAGGGGGACAAGGACTAGGGGGCATGTGAGAAATAAAAGAGAAAGAGGGAGATGGAGGGGTCAGTGAGAGTGACAGAGAGAGAGGGGGGGCATGTGGAGAGGGAAAGAGAGAAAGGGTCAGTGAGAGTAACAGAGAGAGAGAGAGAGAGAGAGAGAGAAATGGAGTAGATCCATGAGGGGGACAAGGACAAGGGGGCAGGTGAGAAATAAAGAGAAAGAGAGGGGGAGCGGGTCAGTGAGAGAGAGAGAGAGAGGGGGGGGGTCAGTAAGAGTGACAGAGAGAGAGAGGGCACGTGGAGAGAGTGATGTATCGATATTGATGGACATATAGAGAATGAGAGCATATATGAGAATGATGTATCAATATTGATACATGTGTAGAGAGTGAGGGTATGTATTGATGCACATGTAGAGAGTGAAAGTGTGTGGAGAGAGTAATGTATCAATATTGATGCACGTGTAAAGAGTGAGAGCATGTGGAGAGGCTGATGTCTAATACAAACTTAAATCAGGCCTGGTCCCCAAACCTTCAAACCTCCAGCGCCAAAGCACTTTCTCAGGTTGGTGGTTTGAGCGGGAGAGTTTTTTGTGCAATACCGACGGTGACACCGCGACGGCCATGCCACATACTCATCTCCCTATCTAATCTTACAAGGTTTCCTCTTGAGGAAGGGTTATGTTATGCTTGCATGCCAATGTGTAGTGTGCATAGTGATTTAGGTATTGGCCTTTGCAATTTTGGCAATGGCCTTGTAATTTTTTTTTCAGCCTGAGTTGCGAACACCTGTGCAAAAAGAAAAGGTAAAACAAATATTACTAGTAAAAAAAATGCCCCATTGTAATGAAAATCACTAAAGTGGCAGCCTGAGTCCTCTTAAATGTGACTCCCCAACAGAGTCGCCAGCTATCGTGCCCGCGCATGCGCCCTCGGTACAGGCCAAGCTGTCGTGGGCTTAGCTTTCTGAATATGGATTGAAATGCAACGGATTTTTATTGGAAAGGATGAAAAGAGTATGGTAGGGCCCATTTGAAACGTTTAGAGTCACCACCTAACATTTGGGTGTTAGGACCCCTACAAATACAGTTACAGTAATCATCTTTGACTTTTAAAAAAAAGGGTTTTAAGAAAAGTAGGCCCTTTAAAAGTTTGACTCTGAATAGCCATGCAAAAAACAGAGATCAAAAACCAGAGATTATGTTGAGGGAAGATGTCAGGCACCCTTGAACATCCGCGCAAGCACGATTGCCGATTCTAGTGGTTTTCATGATAATGGGGCATAAGTGAAAGATAAGAGAGCGTGAAGATGTACAATAAATAGAAAAAAGATGTGGTTATGGCCGCACCCAAGTGAGGGGTTGCATACATAGCTCAAGTCGAGAATCAGGCTATACATAGTTCTGTGCTTTGTATATGTGTCAGTGTGTGCAAGTGTTTTGGAAAAATTGGTCAATCTAGACCATATGACTGTGAAATAGTGTTTCAAGTAAAAGTTGGTGTAGCTAGGAACTTTAACTTGTACAGTGTAGTCCAAGACTTCAACCTTTGAAAGAGTAATGAGTTTGAAAAGTGATTTAAGAGAAAATTGGTGTACCTAAGAGTTTTTGGAAAGTGAATGGGCTTATGTGAGTAAGTGGAGAATGGAGTGTTTTTTTTTCTTGTATTTTTACATTTTTTTTTCATTTTTCCCGTCTTTTATGCCTACCTCGAAAGTAAGGGTCGGTGTCCAACTTTAAGAAATGTGAGAAAGCACATGTAGGATAAAGAAACTTACCTGACTTTACCGGCATCGCCTGGAGATCTTTGAACAAGGGGCATTTGAGTTGAATGATGCCCATTTTTTTTTTGGTATTTACTTTTTCTTTTTTTTTTTTTTTGGAAGAAAGGGTTGGCGCCCAAATGATTGAAAAAAGATTTTTTGTATTTTGTTTTGTGCCAGACGTAAGGGTCGGTGTCCATTAAGAGTGTGAAGACTTTACTTGTCTTATCTGTGCTGTTTGCATATTCCAAGCAAAGGTGGCATTGGAGTTTAATTTTTGAGAAAGTCCATTTTTGTATTTTTCTTTTTGTCTTCTTTTTTTTTTTTTTTTTTGTATTTTTTATTTTATACTGGAAGAAAAGGACTGTGCACAAAAGAAAGAAAAGAGATATGTTTTTATTTTTATTTTTATACCGGAAGTAAGGGTCAGTGCCCAAATGAAATAAAATAGATTATGAAGTGTGTGTAGGGTAAGAAGACTTACCTGTGATAGTCTCCGAATGCAAAGGCAGTTGTGGAGTTCGATTGGTCTTCTCTTTCCTTTCATTATTCTATTTATGTAAATTAAGCAATCCTTCTTATTTAGGCATGGATTTCCGTATTAGAAAGCCGCGTACTCCTGGGTAATACATAGGTCTATGTATTAGCAACCACGTCATCCCTAGTAGAACATGGACCTCTGTATTAGAAACCATGTAGGATCTCTTTATTTGGAACCATGTAATCCCGAGTCTGACGTGATTTTTGTATTGTAAACCAAGTAATTCCGATTAGGACGCGGATTCCTTTATTCATTTTTTTTTATCTTTTTTTATTTTATTTTATTTTTTATTATCAAGCAAGAATATAGATGATATATAAGAGATGAAGAAAAGTTTGAACACTAATAAGAAAACCTGAGTTATTAGAGGAACTCTAGAAATCGACTAGATCATTGATGGTAAGTGACTGGGATGTTGGGCGATGATTTGAGGCGGAGAGAAGTGGCCGACCGGTGGTTTGGACGGAAGGTGGTGGGTGGTAGAGAGAGGTTGGTGGATTGGACTGTGACAGTTAGGAACTAGGAAACAGGGCGTGGTGTAGCCAAAGTTCGCCGGAGGAGTAGTGGTCGGATGTGAGAGGGAAGCTTCCTCTCTCTCTCTCTCTAACTCTCCATCTAGGTCTCCTTTGGTGCATGGATTATGTAGGTTTATATACAAGTTGAGGGGGGTTGTATGAAGTAAATGAAGAAAAGGCATTTCTATCAAAGCCATCTCCTAATAGTGTGTATACAGGAAAAGTGAGATGATTGGTCTGCCAAAATCCAAAAGCCTCTCTCAACAGTGTTCATAAAGAAAGCAAATGAGGAAAAGATAAGGAGAGAAGAGAGAATCAAGAAAAAAAAATGGCAGGAGAAGACGAAAATGAGGGAGGTTGTCAGCACATCCCATGTACTTAGTGTATGGGAGAGTATTGGGTGTTGTAGCTCCCATGCGAGCAATTTTTACTTTTTTGACCCAACAAACTTTGACTTGCAACATCTCTTTCATTTGAGGCCAGGTTGGGATGATTTAAAAGCGATAGGCTCGTGTCAACGAGCACTTTATTTTGAAATGATTGAGTTGGGCAAAAATGGGGTGTCTACATCTGTAATATATTTCATACCATATATTTTTAATTCCAAAAGTCTTGCTTTATATTATTTTCATCACTTTCAAGCTTATACGCTTCAGTATTGTTTGAGGATTTCTAGTAAGAGTAATTCCCTATTTACTTAATACAATCGTCTGATCTCTATTTCCGTACACTGTACTTATAGGGACAATTTTCGTATACACGCTTGGGTCTTCCGTACAAAGCCTCTGGCACGCCCGATCAATAGTACCACACCGATGATACTGTTTATATTTTCTTCCAAACAATTGGCAATACAACCGGGTCGTACAATCAACCAAAAGATATCTTATTGCAAACCAATAACAAAATAGCAACATCAAATATTAATTCATTGTCTTCTCTCCAAGCATGATGACTATTGATCGGCGATGAATAGTTGTCGTTTATAGTCCTAAAAATTCGCTTTGTTAGCCCATTTCATGTAGTTATTAGTTATTTTTTAATAAGTATTCTAAATTTTGTAGGTTTTGGAGCTTTAACTTGAAAATGCACAAAAATCCAATGATTAGTGGCTTTGGAAGTCATTCTGGGCTCAAATGGTGATTCCGGTGAAAGCTGAATGCAGTAGAAGTCTCGGAAAATTGCATTTTTGACAAAGAATACTTTGGATTTGAAAATTTTCTCCAGAGATATAAAATGTAGATCTTTGAGTTACAGACGCGTGGCCGCAAACGGCGAGTCAATCCGAGTTCCGAGCAAAAAGTTATCGTAATTCTACGAAAGTCGCGCAGTGCAGCGAAAAGGACCTCGCGCGAGCGGGTCGCGCGAGCGGGTCGCGCGAGCGGGTCGCGCGAGCGACCTGTGCAAAAATCAAAAACACGTATTTTATTAAATTAAAGTGCCCAGCGAAGGTGGTTTGTGCATATGACGTCCAGATTACAAAATATAACAGTTTTAGTGCGATTTGGCTTAGGAAAGCTTCCTAAATCCTTCCAAACTCTATATAAATCCTATTCTAAATCAAATTGAAGGATAAAAAATCATTACACACTATTATACACATCAATATACAGCCATATACAACTAAAATTTCAGCCATTGAAGAGAGGAAAGTAAGGAGAAGAAGAAGAAGACCAAGGATTTCCATGGCCTCCTCCATCAACTACTTGCCATCCATCACTTCCATGGACAACTAAATCTAGATCTAGGGTTTCAATGAAACCCTAGCCAAGTAATAGAGTTTTATTTATGTATTTCTTTTAGTTTTATTATGTATGGATGATGATTACATGTTTAGAGGATTTTTTATAATAAAATCGTACTTCTATTGATTAAATCGTTACTTTCAAAGTTTATTCTTGTCTTAGATCTATTTTGACTGTGATGTGCTCAATGATCTATATTTGCTGTGCTTGTATAGATTGTTTACATGTAATGGTGCTTTATTGAATTGTGCTATCAAGTATCCGAATAGTCCATGCCTAGATTAGACGGATTATGTCACAACCCTAGTTTAGTGTGGGATAATTCGTGCTAACCGAAGATGGATTATGTTGGTGCTTGAACCATAGTTATTTTCTTGACAGAGGAATTGGGCTTGTAGCTACAATTCCCCATTATCATCCAACTTAATAATCTAATTGAATGCATAAATATTCCTATTATGACGCTAGTGGTGGATTTGCAATCCTAGGTTCCTTTAAACATATTTAGAAAAACACTTTTAAATCGCTTTCATAATTTAGATTTATTTTATTGTTCTTAGTTTAATTAAATTCAAAATCAAAATCTCATTTTCATAATTAATTAGACTTAGGTTTTAAAATTAAAGCACTGTAGTATTTCAATCTCTGTGGGTTCGACCTTTACTTTCACTGCTACAAATCTTTAGAAAAGTAAAGTATACTTTTTATATCTTGATATTGACAACATCAATTTTTGGCGCCGTTGCCGGGGATTGCATTACTACCTTTAGTTTTAAAATCTTAGTTTAGTTAATTCGTAAATATTATATTAGGTTTTCTTTTTCTTATTTTGTCGTTTTATTTTGAGTCACTAACTTTTCTTTTTATTTTGTAGTTTCTCGAGTCATCAAATTCTAACGTTTCCGAGAGGAATATCTTAGCACATCAAAGGAGCTTACGTGAAAAAATATAAATAAAATAAAATAAATCGCTTCCTTTAAATTCACTTCAAACCACTGTAAGTCAGGGCGTTGTGACGCACTATTTGCATTAGTTTAGGAGTGATTGTTCACGTGCATTAGCTAGGAAACCCGGGGCGCTGGGCTTGACGCAGTCATTGCATTACAGGATAATATTCATGCATCATAGTAGTACTGTCTGCTTGCTTGTTGTCTTACTTGCGTGATTATTTTTTGTTTTTGTTTTAGTCAGTATTTATTTTATTTTATTTTTCTTTTAGTTTATGTTGGGTACGCGTTCAAATAAACCAGAATTAAAATCTTTCGATCTTGAACTTGAACGTACCCTTAGAATTAGTAAGTCCACAACCCAAGCTTCTAGAGCTAGGTTGCAAGACAACGAATCAACGCCGAAACCGTCGTCGTTGTTTAAGGCCGAAATTTCAAAGTACCCTTAAACGGTTAAGGAGAACTCGAACTTTTAAAATCGAATCGATTAAAATGGCTGACGGAAATAATAAAAATAACAATAATAACCCTAATATACCGCCACCTCCTCCACTTAAAGATTATTTTATTCCTACGACTTACACGCCACAAGCAGGTATCGAATTACCGGAGGCGACGGCATCTCACTTTGAGATAAAGTCGTCTACCATCTCGCTACTTCCATCATTCCATGGCCGTATAAACGAAGATCCTTACCATCACTTAGGGGATTTCCAAGATATATGCTCTACTTTAAAAATCCAAAATTTCACTGATGATGAATTAAAACTGCGTCTCTTTCCATTCTCTTTAAAAGATAAAGCGAAGTATTGGCTTCAGTCACTTGAGCCAAACACGATTAAAACTTGGGAAGCCTTACACAACGCATTTTTACAAAAGTTTTTCCCAATCACAAGAACTAATCAAATAAGAAAATCGATAACAAACTTTGTGATGCAAGATGGGGAAACGCTTTATGATACTTGGGAAAAGTTTAAAGAATTATTACGCTCATGCCCACATCATCAGGTTCCTAAGTGGCAATTAGTTCAAGTCTTTTACGAAGGACTTATTCCCTCTGTCCGTAATACCGTCGATGCCGTTTGTGCGGGTACCTTCCTACACAAAAGCGCCGACGAGGCCTGGAAAATTTTTGAAACGTTGAGTGAGAATTCAATGCATCAGGCTGTGTCGGTACGTTCTGAGGGGTACCTTCGACCTAAGCGAGAGGTAAAGTTTGAGTCAAGTCAATCAATTGAAATACAAGAATTAACTAGAAAACTTGACCAACTTATGAGGATGGGAATTAGGTCCAATCCACCTTCTTCAGAAGTATGTGCATTATGTTCTGAACCGTTACATAATATCTTTGCATGTCCTTCTGCATCTCAATATCCGGAATTTGTTGAGCAACACGTTAATTCTATGCAACAATTCCCACGCAATAACTATAATCCTATGTCAAACAATTTTCCTAATACTTATCGACCCCAATATCAACAAAGTCAATACCTACACCCACCTCCTAATCCTACCCCTCCAAGGGATAATGCTTTTGAGGCTACAGTGTTGGCATCCCTTAAAAACATAGAAACTCAAGTCCAAGCACAAGCACAAATAGTGCACTCTCATACACAATCCATTGCGAAGCTTGAGTCCCAAATGGGACAACTAGCTACTGCGGTGAGTCGTAGAAACGAGGGGAAGTTGCCTGCACAAACTGTTCAAAACCCTAAGGGACAATACGAAAAGGGGGGGTCGAGTGAGAGCGTGAACGCTGTTTTGACTAGGACGACTACCAGAGAAGAGGAAGTTGTTGAAATTCCGGATACGAGTGAGAAAAATATAAATAATAACTCGAATAAGGAGGGTGAGGAAACGAATAGGAATAAGAAAGATAAAGAATCGGTCCCAACCAACTATGTTCCAAAGTTACCTTTTCCACCTAATGTTGAGGGACCGTCACATTTTTCTAAGAAAGGGTCAAAAATGGAAGATATACTTGAGGTGTTTAAACAAGTAAAAATCAATATTCCATTCCTCGATGCTATAAAACAAATTCCCGCTTACGCTAAATGTCTAAAAGACCTTTGCACTCAAAAACGTAAATTGCGCAGTCATACTCCGAAAAAGGTCTTTCTCACGGAAAAAGTAAGTTCCATTTTCCAACATGCTACTCTGAAATATAAGATCCAGGTACGCCTACGATTTCATGTGTCATAGGTGACACGGTCATTCATCGGGCTCTACTTGACTTAGGTGCGAGTGTTAATCTCTTACCTTACCATGTCTACAAACAACTAGGACTAGGTGACCTTAAACCTACGGCCGCTACAATACAATTAGCGGATTGTTCTATTAAAATCCCTAGAGGAATTGTCGAGGACGTCTTGGTGAAAGTTGATAAATGCTATTATCCTGTCGACTTCATGGTCCTTGACACTGAACCCGTACTAGATGCTAGGAAGCACACTCTTGTCATTCTAGGTCGTCCATTCTTAGCGACCGCTAACGCTTGTGTTAATTGTCGGACGGGGGTAATGAAAGTGTCATTTGGGAACATGAACTTAAAATTAAACGTCTTTAACGCTATTGATCAACCTCCTAAAGATGATGACTATCTATGTGAGGCGGAGAGTGAGGTAAGACAAACTATTGAATCCAATTACGTAATACCTGTGAGTAATGACAATAATATACTGGAAAATGAGCGGACAAATTTGAATAATTTAGATCCTAATGACGAGTTTACCCAAAAGGTGAAGAATCGATTTGAAACCGAAAAGGATGAATCATTGAATGAAGTAATACGAAGCGATGTTCTTTCTGCTTACCACCGGGCTCTTCCTGATATCCTCAGGGGTACAAAATCTGAGTTACGGCCTCCATAAATCTTGAGCTAGAACGGTCTAGCTAAAGACGTAAAAGATAGCGCTTCTTGGGAGGCAACCCAAGCTCTATTTCGTCCGTTTCTCTTATTTTTGGGTCTTTTTGAGTCAGTTTTGGTCATTCTGAACAGATTTGGGGGTCGGAGTAAAATTTTTTTGCATTTATTTACATTTAAATAAAGAAAAAGAGAAAAGAACAAAGTCGCGCGCGCGACCCGCTCGCGTTATCCGCTCGCGCGAGATTCTCCCATAGACAAAATTTTTCAAGTTTTTTTATGATATATAGCCTCAGTATCACCTCGCGCCACAATTCGCGCGCGCAAGGAGTTCGCTCGAGCGGTCCGCTCGCGCGATCTGAGTACTTAAAAAATTTTCTTTTATAAAACGTAAAACATGCTTCTGCTTAAACTCACGGAAGGGTTCGCTCTCGCGGGTTTCGCTCGCGCGGCCCGCTCGCGCGAGGTAAGGTTTTCTGATTTTTCTCTTTTGTTCTCTTCCTTTCTCTCTCCTTACCTGGTCAGTGTTTTTTTTTTTATATACTTTATGTTTGTTCTTTTAACCCTGTTTAGGTTCGTCTGTCTTTGTTTTTATAAGTTCTGTTTGTTTCTTTTATTTTTGTTGAGTCTCTTGATTATAGTTTAGATTCTATTATTCTATTTATTAAAAAAAAATTTGAAAAAAAAGAATAATAATAAAAATAAAATAAAAAAAATCTAACATAAAAAAATCTAAATATATATATATATATATTATCTGTTATTGTTATTATTTTGTTCTTTCATTTTCTATTGTTCAGTATTAACAGGTAACATTGAACTTTCTTGCCGTATGCCTTTGTGTTCACCTGTTCAATGCTTGTCAAGATCGAGGTACTATCGTTCCTTTCTTACCTACTCTCCTTTCTTTCGTTTTATTATTTCATTGGGGACAATGAAAGGTTTAGGTTTGGGGGTATGCACATTATTATGCACTAATTTAAAAAAAAAAAAAAAATTCGATACATGTGCTTAAATAAACGATGTTACCGACGTTTTTGCAACATAAATTTGATACTTCTTGTTTTGTAACTATGATTGTTATAGAATGGTAAACATGATCAAATGTGATTAAATATTTGCTAAAGTCATGATATGACGTTTTAGGTTATGTATCGTTCGAATCGTAGTTTTATATCTTAGATTTGCACATAAACATATGCACTGCACGTAGTTGCTTGAATACATGTCTGATGTGAACTATAATATGATTCGGATTTCTAGATAACACAAGGTGGAGACTAAACCCAGTGAGCTTTTGAGCCTATCTTTTCTATTTTGAGGGTTGTAAATACATCTTGTGTTTGTCGAATTTCATTGAAATAGCGCATCTACTTGTTGTTTAGTCTCATTATTTTTGTTTTGGTTGATAGTCAAGTTAAAATATTTTTTACCATGTTAAGTAATCTTCCGTCGTAAACGTTGAAAAATCGTATCATCCTAGGACATGATTTTAGGCCCTCTTTGTTTTTCACCCTTTTGATCTTTGTCCTATCCAGTTAAATGATAAATTTCCTTAGTTCACCCTTTGAGCCATTAAAATGCCATTTTTCTTTAATTACCATTATCCTGTTTTTGCTCCAATTTGGCCAACTTGGAGTTCACCTCTGAAAGATTGATCACCTTTTAGTGGTGTTAAGGCGATATGTGATTGAGAAGAAGAAGAAAATAAGATGATGTATTGGGATGGTTGCTTTGTATTTTTATGATTACTTATGCGAAAAGCAACGAAAAGGAAAGAAAAAAGATAAGGATTGAAAAAAAAAAAAAGAGTTGAAAGTAGAAAGAAGAATAGAAAAAAAATTTAAAGAAAAAAATATATGATTGAAAAGAAGAGAATGAAATGATGAAGTTGGTAGAAGAGATGAATGAAAGAAATCGAACATGCCTTACAATGCCATCCTGAAAACTACCTAATGAATCCTTTCTATCCTTTTTCATTGCCTGAGCCACATTTCAACCTTTGAAAAGTCCTATTTGATCCTAGGAAACATGGTTTGGATATATAAACGATGGGAAGTGGATTAAAACAGGGTAATGATTTATTTTTCTTGATTGTGGGCATCCCATCCATGAGACTACTGTTCTTTCGTGTCATGCGTCTTTTTCGAGTCATATGTGAGTATTCCTCGTTTTGAAAATATATTTCCTTTACTCACATATTTTAGAAAAATTACACATGTTTCTGAGTGTTTCATTTTAGAGTGTAATTAACATTGTGAGATTCGTAGTCGAAGTATAGTTTGATGGTAATCCGAGGTATATTCCAAGTTCATGACATGCGCGTGTTCATTTGACTACCACATCACACACGTGCAATTTTATGAGAAACTCTATTGATTTATACGATGCATGTGTTTGAGATTGTTTTTCATGATGTAGGTAGACGTTTGATTCCGTTTCTTCTTGTTCGTTATTCTATTTCAAATCTTTGTTATATGATAAAGGAGTATTGAATATTATGTTCTTTGTTTTAAATAAAAGTTTTTAAATTGATAAGTTAATAAAGATGGTTGTGGGTAACTTGTTGACAAGAACCCTCACGAGACTTCACTCGTCCGACTAGGGACACCTAGGGGTTTAAAAGGCTTGTTGCATATGCTAAATGCAATCGCGTTGCCTGCGACAGTGAGTTAGGATTTTTAATTATAGTAGTATTTAGTTTTATATTTTTCTTTGCTCGAGGACTAGCAAAGAGTAGGTTTGAGGGTGTGATCGGCGATGAATAGTTGTCGTTTATAGTCCTAAAAATTCGCTTTGTTAGCCCATTTCATGTAGTTATTAGTTATTTTTTAATAAGTATTCTAAATTTTGTAGGTTTTGGAGCTTTAACTTGAAAATGCACAAAAATCCAATGATTAGTGGCTTTGGAAGTCATTCTGGGCTCAAATGGTGATTCCGGTGAAAGATGAATGTAGTAGAAGTCTCGGAAAATTGCATTTTTGACAAAGAATACTTTGGATTTGAAAATTTTCTCCAGAGATATAAAATGTAGATCTTTGAGTTACGGACGCGTGGCCGCAAACGGTGAGTCAATCCAAGTTCCGAGCAAAAGGTTATCGTAATTCTACGAAAGTCGCGCAGTGCAGCGAAAAGAACCTCGCGCGAGCGGGTCGCGCGAGCGGGTCGCGCGAGCGACCTGTGCAAAAATCAAAAACACGTATTTTGTTAAATTAAAGTGCCCAGCGAAGGTGGTTTGTGCATATGACGTCCAGATTACAAAATATAGCAGTTTTAGTGCGATTTGGCTTAGGAAAGCTTCCTAAATCCTTCCAAACTCTATATAAATCCTATTCTAAATCAAATTGAAGGATAAAAAATCATTACACACTATTATACACATCAATATACAGCCATATACAACTAAAATTTCAGCCATTGAAGAGAGGAAAGTAAGGAGAAGAAGAAGAAGACCAAGGATTTCCATGGCCTCCTCCATCAACTACTTGCCATCCATCACTTCCATGGACAACTAAATCTAGATCTAGGGTTTCAATGAAACCCTAGCCAAGTAATAGAGTTTTATTTATGTATTTCTTTTAGTTTTATTATGTATGGATAATGATTACATGTTTAGAGGATTTTTTATAATAAAATCGTACTTCTATTGATTAAATCGTTACTTTCAAAGTTTATTCTTGTCTTAGATCTATTTTGACTGTGATGTGCTCAATGATCTATATTTGCTGTGCTTGTATAGATTGTTTACATGTAATGGTGCTTTATTGAATTGTGCTATCAAGTATCCGAATAGTCCATGCCTAGATTAGACGGATTATGTCACAACCCTAGTTTAGTGTGGGATAATTCGTGCTAACCGAAGATGGATTATGTTGGTGCTTGAACCATAGTTATTTTCTTGACGGAGGAATTGGGCTTGTAGCTACAATTCCCCATTATCATCCAACTTAATAATCCAATTGAATGCATAAATATTCCTATTATGACGCTAGTGGTGGATTTGCAATCCTAGGTTCCTTTAAACATATTTAGAAAAACACTTTTAAATCGCTTTCATAATTTAGATTTATTTTATTGTTCTTAGTTTAATTAAATTCAAAATCAAAATCTCATTTTCATAATTAATTAGACTTAGGTTTTAAAATTAAAGCACTGTAGTATTTCAATCTCTGTGGGTTCGACCTTTACTTTCACTGCTACAAATCTTTAGAAAAGTAAAGTATACTTTTTATATCTTGATATTGACAACATCAACTATCATGACCCAAGTCTCGCTTAGTAAGATATTGTCTGCTTTGGGTCCAAGCCCGCATAGTTTTGCTCTTAGGCCACTGCCCAAAAGGCCTTTTACTAGGGAGACTTGAAACCACACTTATATAGCACATTACTTTTCCACACCCAGGTAATGTGGGACAAACTTTCCATAGCGTGTAGCCTGTCAGCACTTCCTCCAGCCATAAAGGCACCTACAGCAGCCCGTCCACAACACCAGGGTCATTACATTCCACCCCCTTAGGGCCCAACGTCCGCTTTGGCACACTTCTAGCTGGGTCTAGCTCTGATACCATTCTGTCACGACCCAAGTTTCGCTCAGTGAGATATTGTCCGCTTTGGGTCCAAGCCCTTACAATTTTGTTCTTGGGCCACTGCCCAAAAAAGCCTCTTATTAGGGAGATTTGAAACCACACATATATAGCACATTACTTTTCCACACCCAGGCGATGTGGGATGAACTTTACATAGTGTGTAGCCTGCCAGCACTTACTGCAGCCATAAAGGCACCCACAGCAGCCCGCCCACAATACCAGGATCGTTACAATGACTCGATCTCCTCAAACACAATTGGCATAAAACTCTTTAGATCTACAAAAAATAATAAATAAAAAAAACCAAAAACCTAAAAAAACAAAATCTCTAGATTTATGGACAAAAACGTTAGAAATGCATCAGGAGGTGACCAAATATGAAAAGATAAAGTCAAAACTACAAGAAGAGTAGTCAGATCTGACTGCATAAAAGTGAGTACCAGATCAAACATAAAATATAAAAGCCCTCAAAGAAAGTGACAAGAAAACCCTCACAAAGAGGGATATTGACAATCTCGAGAACCGGGGGCTCTTCCATGGAGGAGTGCCCCATGAAAGGGAGGCTTGGGAGATGTGAAGAGGTTTTTTTTTTGGATGCACAACACAAGAGGAGGTAGTGTTCTTCGACTTCTATAAACTCACCCCATGAGACTCTCACCCGCAACCAGCTGCAGGTGAGATAAAAGACCTTACCATTGGGCCATCCCTTAGTGCCATGTCTAGAGAATTTTTAGTGAGAGAGAAAGGTCACTTCCAAAAAGAGCATATTGGAAAGTTGAAACTTTCATCACATTAAAGATGTCCCCTTAATTAGTTGGAATTCCCAAAAAAAAAAAAAAAAAGACTCTTAATATAAGACAGAAGAAGTAATAAGGGTAAGACTATAGTGACTCACTTCTAATCTTTGGATTCTGAATGGTTACAAATAATTAGATATCCGTTATAAATCATCCAGCATGTTTAGGGGCGAAGCCTGGATTTTTTGTCAGGGGAGTGCCTAAGCTAAACGGGGGTTCTACTTATACATAATTATGTGTAGAATTGGCTTAATGTGTATAATTATGTGTATAACTAGAAACCAAACCTTGCTTATGCATATTAGCGATTTTTTTTGTCTAATTATACATAATTATATATAGAATTGGCCTAATGTGTATAATTAAAAATCAAGCCTTACTTATATATATTGACGATTTTTTTTTTATCTAATTATACATAATTATGTGTAAAATTAGTTTTATGTGTAGAATTATATGTAAGAATTGGAAACTAAACCCTTCCTATACTTACAGTTATAGGGGATGTTTTGGGATCTGTCTATGTATAATTGTATTTAGATTTGATTTTTTATTTTACTTTGTTCCATTACTAGTGTGTTTCTTTCTTTTCTTTTTTTTTTTTTTTTTTTGGAGATGGGCCTAAAAGAAAATATTCCAAACACTTAATTTTTTAACTTTCAAGAGGGTACTTAGGCTCACCCAGCCCTACCTTGGCTCCGCTCCTGCACATGGGAGTAATTTTTGAGACACAATTTTATACAACTTTTGCACAATTTTTTAAAAGATGTGTCTATCTCTCTCTTACTGTGGAATCCAGTGATATCATAAGAGAAATATAGACATATCTTTTAAAGAAATTGTATAAAAATTATGTCCCAAAAATTACATACGAAACCAACAACTAAACTTTACTTTTTCATACGAGGAAGCTTGTGATCTTAGCCGAGTAATAAATAAACTAATGAAAAGAGGCGTGTGTCACATTTTCTAGGAACTAACCCTGAACCACCCTTTTCAATATTCCCAGGCGAGTTTTGTTGGAGGTGGTCAAAAAAAGTTTCTTTTCGTAGAGGGAAAAATCTTGGAGATTAAGTTTCGAAGCCTTCCCAAAATAGGAAAATGTTAAAATTGACCAGCCGTCCACGTGTCCATACATGCTCATCATTACACACGTCTTATACGCGTTATCGAAACGCTATATATATATATATATAAGTATATAGTTCTATATATCCACATATATACTCTACCTCGTCCTGCGCTTTGCATAAAAATTTGGCGGACGAAAAGAAATTGGAGCTTCTCTTGGAGATTTGGTAATTCCTCCCTCTCTCTCTCTCTCTCTCTCTCTCTACATAAATGATCATGCCTTTGAATGATATTGAAGATTAGTTGCAGCTTTGTGAGGACACTTTCTTATCTTCTTATTAATTTGTTACTGTTTTATATTTCTTCTGTTTTTGTTTTGATTTTTTATTTTTTTTATACGGTTTTGAATTTTTTAAAGTCCATTTAATTATTATTTTTTTTTGAATTTAGAAATTCAATTTTGAATTAACTAGCCCAATTAGATCTGTTTGGTTTTTGATTCCGGTAAGAATTAATTTTCTTTCACGGGTCTTAATTGTAGGATTTTATTAGTATTATCCCAACAATTGGTGGGTTTACATTAAGAGATGTTTCCCAATGAATTTCTATAACTAATGATGTTTTTTAGGGTGTTTCATAACAAAACTTATACATATAGTAATATACATTACATGTCTCTGTTTGGTAATGTGAAAATATTCTTTTATTTTATGTTCTTGATGATCTTACATTCTATCTGCATCCAAACTACCCAAATCTGTTTGGTTCTACAGAATTTGGAATCATGAATAACACGCATGTGTACGCATATACATTCACGGATACATTATACATGTATATAATAGGCTAATGTCAATAGTTGTTGTCGAAACTGCAAGATGTATATGAGTATACACAGGATCAGAAAACAGACACACATGACTATGTTTGTGTGTTGTCAAATAACCAAGTACCACCTTTTAACCAATAACCAATTATAATTGAACCGGTTCTATTTATTCAAGTGTGTGTTAGATAAAAGGGCGAGGCTACACCTTGCAAAGTGGGTTCAATTGTAGTTTGAAAAAAAAACAAAAAACCACATTATGTACATGTTTTAATGCTTGAAAATTGGAGTATTTTTTAATTTGACCCCACCGAAATGAAGAAAAATAGAGGGTTAGGGTGTCAATTTTGTAATTTGATAAGGTTCAAACACCCGTCCTATGTCACGATTTTTGTGGTATCATTTTATTGCCTAAAATAACATTTTTGTCATTTGAAGATCATTAGTTACATCCTATCCTCTGTTTGGTTCATAGAGAAGGAAAAGTCTCTCCCGTATGTTTTCCCTAGTGTTTTCCTCCTCGTTTGAATGACATTCAAAATTAAAAGTTTGAAAGGACGATAGTACACTTAGAAAAAAGGGAAGTGGCACGAAATCCGAATTTTGTAATTTACTGTACTCTTTATTTTATTTTATTTTCCTTCCTATTTTCCTTCTTGTTTTCTGTATTAACCAAACAAAGAAAATCATTTTCATCGAAATTTTTTTTTTAGAAATTCTTCTCCCTCGTTAAATTTAGGAACCAAACAAGAGCCTAGAAGAACATATTAGAACTGAAGGCCATCTTAAGCATCATGGAGTGCATTTAGTTCTGGAAGCTATTTTTCTCTTGATTATTTGTCATCATCTAATATATTCATTATCTGCTCAATACAGGTAGCGTTAAATTTGCCTTGAACGAAAAATGGGGGGCGGGAAGGACAAGCATGATGATTCTACTGATAAAGGGATATTTTCACATCTAGCTCAAGGTGTGGCTGGATATGCTGGCGGTGGACACCATCCTCCTGGACAGTATCCGCCACCACCTGGAGCATATCCTCAACAAGGTTATCCATCACAACATGGATATCCGCCTCAGGGCTACCCACCGTCAGGCTATCCTCCACAACATGGATATCCACAACAGGGATATCCACCAGCAGGATATCCCCCTGGCCCTGGTGCATATCCACCTGCTGGTTATCCTGGTGGTCCATCTCATCACTCAGGTATGTTGTCATCCTTTTGCGCTTTGTTTGTTTATAGGTAACACATTTTCCGGAAAATGTTTTCAGCAGTTTCTGGTGTTTGGTTGTACGTAACATGTTTTACGAATATTTTCGTGAGGATGAAGTGGAAAAATTACTACTGAGACTAGTGTCATTTTCTGGAACATCACTTAATAGTGAGAGTAATATTTCACACACAACTTTCACACAACCTTTTTGTGCACAACCCACAAAAATGTCTCTCTCTCCTATGCACTAGGATGACTTAGGGGAGAGAGAGACACTTTTGTGGGTTGTGCACAAAAGGTTGTGTGAAAGTGAAATGCCCAATCAGCTAACATGCACGTATATTTGACATATGCATCTATGCGTAGAGTATAGACTCATATATTTGTGCATGTAGATAGCATATATACATGTGCATAGATATGTATACTTGCACACATACTATTGATGCATTAATATGCACAATTACACATATGGACATGTATTATCACTTGTTTATTTACCCATATACCTTAGTGTACAATGTACAAACAAGTTAATATTACAAAACTATATTTGCCCTTATCAAAGTGCATCGGTTTGTTACATGTTAAAAGCGTCACTTGAAATATGCAAGAAAATGAAGATAAACATTTTAATTTTTACATAGAAACAGACGGACCCTTAGTAACAAGGCAACTGCTGCATCAATAGTAGGTGTCCTCGCCTTGAAGTATCTTTCATGTTTGCGTTAGAGATACTGACAAAATAAGGAAGAGAGAATTCAGCGAATATCTGCTAGACAATAATATATTTAACATATTAAGTTTGGGAAAGAGAATTAAGAAGAAAAAGTACAAAAAAAAAAAAAAAGAAAAGAAAAGAAAAGAAAAAATAAGCGGTGCAAATGCAACTTTATAGAGTAGCGAGACTGTATGTGTGGAAACGGTGTCTTTGTTTACCAAAATGTGGGGCAATAGATCCTACTCCTTGATGCTTGTAATTTGCAGTCAACTTGATATTCCTCCGTATGTAAAACCTTGGTAGCCATGAATCATGGACCTTTTGGTATGAAAGAGTTAGAGGTGTCAAACAGGCCGGGTTGGCCCGGCCCGGCCCGAGCCCGGCCCGCTTTTTTCGGGCTAAAAGCCCGGCCCGGCCCGCTAGGCCCGGTTCACATACCCCGGGCCGGGGTGGACACACATTCTCCCGTCCATGGCCCGGCCCGGCCCGACCCGAAAGGAAGAAAATGCCCGGCCCGGCCCGGCCCGGCCCGAAGCCCACCACGGTTAAGGCCAAAATTCAAAGGAAGCCCGCTAGCCCGTCCGGCCCGGCCCGATGTCCGGCCCGCTAGGCCCGGGCCACCGGTCCGGGGCGGACACCCCCCCTCCCTTCCCAAGCCCGGCCCGGCCCGGCCCGATTTTAGGTGAAGCCCGGCCCGGCCCGGCCCGAAGCCCGGTCAAGCCCGCTTTGACCGAGCCCGGCCCGGCCCGGCCCGGCCCGGCCCGTTTGACACCACTAGAAAGAGTTGCCTTGGCAACTGTTGCACACCATGGAGATGGAAGTGAATGCTAGTTTGACAAACCTTGGGAGGATGCATCTACTGCTCTAAAATCTAGCGATGGAATTCTGGCTGTAGCAGTTGTTTGTGCATGTAGCTTTGCCATATTCAACGTTTATGTTTCTATTTGTTTGTATTTGATAGCCATAGAGACAAATCATGGGGATTCAAGATGACTAAAACAAATATACACGATAACTTCCTTAACACACATACATGCATTACCATTCTGGAGGGTGAGCCTCGGTGCAGTAGTAAGGTTATCTCCTTATGACCTTGGAGGTCAGGCGTTCAACACGGTGAAACAGCCTCTCTGCATATGGAGGCAAGGCTACATATATCTGACCCATTTACTTCCCGCAATGGTGGGAGCCTTTTTAAGTGTTATTGAGATGATATATATATATATATATAGCAGCACACGTATATCGTTGTCAAACAATGTCAATTGGGATTTGGGAGGAGGGTTTCTCAAAGAAGTGAGGCATTTTTTATGCACATATTTTACTTTTTATTTTTTGTTTTGATGCCGACTCCTTTCAACTTGTAATTTTTAGGACATGGATCTGGTGGCATGGGGGCCTTGCTAGCAGGAGGTGCAGCAGCAGCAGCTGCTGCTTATGGCGCTCACCACATGACACACGGGGGCGCTCACTATGGACATGGTGGATTCGGGCACGGCAAGTTCAAGCACGGCAAGTTTGGGAAGCACGGAAAATTTGGCAAGCACAATAAGCATGGGATGTTTGGAGGGGGGAAGTTCAAGAAGTGGAAGTGATTCAACATACCTCACCGAAAATACATTAATTTAACAGTTACATATTATGCTATGTTAAATAAGCTATATACATATATTTGATGGCCAGGACTTTGTTGGCTGTTCATTCTGGCTTTTGCTGGCTTTATATATTTGATCCTATTGCCGTTTGGATTATTTTGCCTTTGTGGGTTCCAAGCCTTTAAATTGTATGTTGGTTAAATCATGAATCATTTTGGGTCACTTGAAGAGGTTGGTTTATATGTCTAGGCAAGGTTTTATTTTCTCTCTTGTTTCCTACCTCGTAGGAAGGAAGGGCTTGTTCTAGTTGCCAATCACAACGGTTTCTTTTCCTGTAAAGCTGATTCATCAATTCTTGTCACTGTTCTTATTTTCTAAAGCTGATTTTCTATTCTGATCATCTTTGAGGGTCTGTTTGGTTGTCTGATCACACTCGGTATTTCTCTTATGAGCACTAAAGTTATGTTGGTATGGTATGGAATCAATTATAAGAAAAAGAAATACAATATATAGAAGAGTAATACTTGGGGCACAACCAAATACATAACTTTTGAGACACAATCCAATTAATGTCTCTCTCTCTCCTGTGATGTCACTGGATCCCACAATGACACAGGAGAGAGATACACATTAATTGGGTTGTGTCTCAAAAGTTGTGTGTTTGGTTGTGCCCCAAGTATTACTCTAGATAGAATTTATTGAACCGGTTCAAACCAGTTCTTTGCCTTTCCAAAACCAGTGTTTTAAAAACCGGACCGGCCGGTTTGACCGTCGACCGGTCGGCTCTCCGGTCCGGGTTAACTCGGTAATCGTTATTAGACTAAAAACCGGCCAAAACCGGTGGATGGACCGGTTGAACCGCATAACCGCAGAACCGGTGAGGTTTTGGGGGATGAACCGGTCGGAAAAACTTAGATTTTTGACTGCTTATTTTCAAAAAATGAGGACCAAACTTTCTTAAACACACTGCTCAAGACTGAAAAGTAAGAGAGAGTGTGTACTTTTCCTTTGTTTATTACTATGAGATGACCACACATGATTAAAAATTTAAAACCTCACCTTTTAGTTACTGTGATGGCAGTCCCCCTGCCATGGTGGGACCCCGGGACAAGAATGCTCATTGAAAAGAAAATATGGTATGTTTGGTGTATATAAAATGTATCTTAAGGTCTGTTTGGTGTATATAAAATAAATAATATTAACTAGAGAAGTCTAGAATTAAAAGAAAGACCCAAAAAAAAGTGTATAAAATTAAAATTTCGTTTATGTATATTTTTTTTTGAAATATAATAACTTCTCCTAAATAAAAATATTTATAAAAAATATAATTATGATGTCACGGTTTGATTCCGGTTCACCCAACGGTTGAACCGCAAACCCGTGACCCGGCCATTTTTCCGGTTCGATGAACGGTCCGGTTATGAAAACATTGTCCAAAACAACCCATTAGGCTAATAAATTATTCAACGTTTTGTTTTGGGTTTCAACTATTTTTATTACTTGAGCAGGGGAAATAAAGGAGAGTCATTTAACTTTTGTTTTTTCCCCTTTCGAACGCTGAACTTGGAACTATTTAAAACTAAAAATGCAGAAGAATGTTGTTCAATTCCACAAGTCCTGTATGGTTCCTGAATGAGAGAAAATGCCTATCGTATGCTGGCAGGTTGATGCTGGTTATAAGACTGTGTTGGGTAGCATCCAAGCGAAGCCTTTGATGAGCAAGAAGCCAATGTTGTAATAGATACCTTCAGTGTTAATGCCTTTGATAGGATTGTGAAGAATGATCAATTAGGTTTGGAATCGGCAGCAGGCGAACTCGCTCGAGCACGGTGCTGGTTCGCTTGACCAATGTCTTGTCACAATGTCGCGCGAGATAGTGCTGGCTTACGCAAGAGTGTTCTGGTACAAGGTTAAGGTTGCTCGAGTGAGTGCTGGTTCGCTTGAGCGATGTCTTGTCACAATGTCGCGCTAGATAGTGCTCGCTTACGCAAGAGTGTTCTGGTGCTGTCACGCCCCGGAGTAGCCAAAAATAGAGAAAATTTAAAATTTTCTTTTTGGACCCATAGGGAATGACGAGTTACGAAGCCGTACTGTTCTCTAACACTATAAATAACATAAAAGTAAAGGGGAAAAAAGCTAATTATAACTTTAACTTCAATCTGAACAATTTAAACAATTACAGATCACAGGTCCCAGTACTAATACAACAGACTATGACAAATACACAATGCTGGCGGCTATCTATGATCTTCAATCTAGTCCTACACTTCCAGTGTTCCTTAGCATCTTACTCCCAAGACTGAATTGTTCTCTGACCAACCTGCAAGAAAATCTGGACATTGGATTGTCCAGGTGTAACATACCATCAGCTTTGCAACAAAGCTGAGTGGGCGTTCATAACCATATTCACTACCAATATACATACACTAACTACTCATCTCACGTTAGTACTTTGCATCTTAGGATGCGATTAGTCCATTATCGAGTGACGTCGCTCACACGGATATAGCAAAGGTATCGATTAACATATGATGCAATTAATAAACATCTACTATTAACCAAATAACAGGATCAATATAATTCATAACATGTTTGTCTAGTTCTGGTGATCAAAACAGCATATTCGTACTAATCAATTTCTCATTTCCATTATGCTCGTACATGTAAATGCGTATTCAATGAACCCAAACCCAAACTCTGGAATATAAAATCCCATAACCAAGACAACTTAATAACATCGGGTTATAAAACCCACAGCGATAACTTACTCTGAACTTACTTTCACAATACAAACCACGCTTTCACTGCGCACTTTGATACTCATTTCATACTTAACATCGTCGCCTTACGGCCTCATAGTAACGCCGTCGCCTTACGGCCTCATAATAACATCGTCGCCTTACGGCCTTATAGTAACAACATCGCCTTACAGCCTCATAATCCAAATAGCATGATGGCAGAATTGGCTCGATCGTCTATACCCTCGCTGGTGAATCACCACCTAACAAGTTGCACGTCAGAATACTAACTGCGAAACAGCAAGCATGGCGGCAACCCACACACCATGTGTACTATCACGGCAATCCCACCGCAAAGGACGGTACATTAGTAACTGACTAGCGCATGATATACAGCACGATGGCAACCCATACAACGTGTGTACTATCTTCGGCAACCCACTCGGATGACTAGTACATTAGAGTGCTAACTGCTAAGCAGTATGACGTTAAACCCAAAGGCATGTACTATCTCCGGCAATTACACGGACGACTGGCACAATTGCAGCACTAACTGTTCTCTTACTATTACAATCACAATATCCAGTATCTCAATCATACTGTCCCTTTATCACATTTCTTTATCGTCTTGAATGGTTTCAAAGCATAACGACTCATGACACAAGAATCTCAATCGTATTAACTCCCAATTTTCAAGACTCCCAAACATTTCAACTCACGACCTTACTTGGCCGGAGTCACTGACACTGACACTGACTGCATGTACTGACATCGTGATGTGATTCTTCAATTACATGATTCTTGATGACATAATTACATTAGGTGAAACATATAAATGAAACGTTAATATGCTTTTTATTATCATTTGCACATTTAGGCATGGTTATCAAAGCAATAATAACAACGTACTCGTAAAATCAACATTGATATATAAAACGTACAAACTAAAGCTCCATAATCAATTATTCATCATGATTATCACATATAGTTCTTTTCTTTTACTTCTTATCAATATATCATAATAATATCTAACATACTTGTCTCATGGCAATCAAATCCATAATATATATCACGTATAGATCAAGGCATATCGGTACATACATACAAATACTCTAGTAGTCATTATTATGTATATTGAGAGTGAGGTTAGAAGCACTCACCTGGATGTCTTGTCCAGCATAGGACTCTCCGAACAGCGGATAAGTCACAATCTTACAACGCATAATAGAATAACGGTGATGAAGCGTATGTGTTAATAATAAGGACATAATGGTAATTATACCAAATGAGGATATAAACCTCAAGGTAGTGATCTGTGTGTCATTCTAAGTCTAACGACATTGACTAGACTCGAATCGGAGTCCGTCACATAAAAGGCTGGGTTTTTTATACCAGTTTGGGCCCTAGAGATAAGCTGTATTTTTTACCGTGTCGAAAGGTCTCCAAACTCAAAGAAATATTTCTAGGCATTATTTTAAGACTCTGGGAACTAACCGCGTATTTTTCCGAGCTACGGTTTTTACTGCGAATTATTGAAGTCCTATTTATATGATTATAGTCTTCAGAGTCTTTTAATTATAAAATATAACTTAGAAGGATACGCGGTCCTTAGAAATATTTTTATTAAATACTAGACCTTAAAATAGGCTAGTGATATTTTTCTTGTAATTTTCGGAACTCGTTTGATATATAAAATAATTTAAAAGGCAAACAAATGGGTCCTTATAAATTAAATACAATACTAAAATTTGGGTTTTATAAATACTAATTTATAAAATGAGGTTGTTAGGCATTCTGATACTCGATATAAATTTCTACATATTTAAAAATGGTCATTAGGTATTTAATACCTAATTATTATCATTTAAAACCATCTTTGATTAATTATTTAAATTAAATAAATAATAATTACAATATAATTTTTAAAGTATAATTTCATAATATACTACGTATATAAATACAATATTTTCAAGAATATTAAAAACTTTAATACTATAAAACTGCCAATAACTAGTATCTTTTTATTTTAAATTAAACTACATTTATTATTTATTTAACACTAAATAAATAATAAGTATAATACATAAGTATATAATATATTTAATTTCAGATTATAAAATATACTAATAATACAATTAAACTAATTCTGAATAATTAAAACATGAATGAAATCTGATTAATAAATCAATTAATAACTAAGGACTAAAGATTTGTTTGACAAACTACAAAACTAACATACATAGGAGTTGTCCAAAATCTGATTAGCGAAACGGGCCTAAGCCCAAGCCCAACACCTCATCTTCTTCGTTGAATCATACAGTGTATACCAAAAATGATAGGCGTACAATGCTTTGTACAACGTTTTGTACAACCGGGGGTATCTAAGCAAATAAGTAAAAATTTATGGGGCCCACTTTCACTTAAAATACCTCGCCTCTCAATTGGGAACCTAATTTCCCCCCAAATTGGCTAAAGAAAGAACGAGAGGGAGAGAGAAGACGCAGACGGCGACCTGATCTGCGGCGGGGACGGCGGAATCGGCGGCGAAGGACGGATCGACGGCGGCGGCGGCTACCTCCTCTTTTATCTCTCTCTCGGTAACAATGCCACATATCAATTTGTGATGAAATTTCATTTCCTTGTATACTATATGTATATTTATATATATGTATGTATGTATTGTAATGGGATTCATTTCAAGTTAAGTTTGTATTGTTTAAGTTGTGATAAGCTCAATTTTTTCTTTAGGATATATCTCAATTTTAATTTTTTTTTTTTAATTTTCCCAAAGAGTTCTGTGTTTTCTATATGAACACATAGTAGAAATTTGAAAAATTTTCTAATCTCAAAACTTTGAAATTTTCTCTAATCTCAAATTTTCCCTAATACACTTTTCTTTTCTTAGATCCTAAGTTCATGGTTGCATTTGAGTTGATTTCTTTAAAACCAGTTATAATTATCAAAAGAGCTAACCCATATTTTGTTTCGGATGACGTCCTAATCTCAAATAAAACACCATGGAATTTTCTATAGAAATTAGGAAAATTTGATTTGTTAACAAATGATGGGGGCACTTTGTTTATATAGAAGGTCAAATTAACCTAAATCCCTTACTTAACACCTATTTTCTGCCAAACTAAACCCAACTGATTGGGTTCTACTAAATAGAGCTTTAAATACATTATGATTGCTAATTGCTTATTGCTTCTATAATGCTGGAATTATTTGTGGTTAAAGATATTTAGCTTTTAACTCAATAGGAATTTGAGAATCTCACTGGATATTCATGTCAACCATGACCTTACTGTTTGTACTTTTGGGTACATACTGAATCCAAGTTTCTATCCCAAGGGTGATTAAGCAGTTCCTTTGCATTTTGTGGAGCAAGTTGGGTACAAACAGTTTTATTATTTGTTTGGGTTCTGTGCAGCAGGTTTGCATTTACATTAAGGAATGGATTTAGTAGAATAGCTTCACAGGTGTGTTTGGATTAACATATTTATGAGATGTAATTTAATATAGTTTCTGTATGAAGACCATGACCTGATGCATGTGTCAAAAACGATAAACCTGATGAGTTATGGTTTGAGGCTTTATATCTTCAATGGTGTCGAGAAGGGCCTATTGATGCCATGTTGTTGAATAAAGATTGATAAAGTGGCATTGGTGTGCCTAATGCCTACCAGTGTATATGTCGAGCTTAATTCCATTGGTAATTTACAATGTTTTTGAATTTATGGTCTTCGTTATTTTTTCTACATAGCCAAGTTGTTGAAGATAATTACTCTCTTTGTGAGCTAGAATAATGATTTAAATGATTGGTTCAGAAAATTGGTTCTAGCCTATAATAAATGTTGTCAAATATGAACTTTCATATTAATTTTTATATTTAAACAAAGCATGTGCTTTCAGTTCTGCTATCAAGTTTACGAGGTTATTGTGCGGCAAATAACTAAACTCATTTTTATTGTTTTTTCAGTTTGGAAGAAGGTGGAGAGTAAGGGAAGAACCACATATAGTGCTGTGAAAGGAAAGGGGGAGAAATGAAAAACCACATATAGTCGCATCCGCATCCGCTCCAGCTTTGCGTATTTGTGACTTAGGTCGGGGATTGCATTGTAGGCTGTGTATACTATATATGTACAACATAAGTTTGATAGGGTTGTTGATATGCTTATTAAGTCTTTTTCTTCCATGGCTTTACTTTTATTTGCTTAGATGAGTTAGATGTTGTAGTTGATGTAAGATTATTGGTTAGATTATGATGTTATGACAGGCTAAAAAACTGCATGTTATCATGCCCTAATGTTATCATATTGCCTTTTATTTAGATTGTGAGTTCCAATGTCGAATTTGTTGGAGAATTTTTAAAATAAGGGCAAAAGAGAAAATGAAATTGGGAAACTTGTTTTGTATAATGAAGTTTATCTTGTGTGAGGGAGCTTGTTTTATAAATGAGGAAAATATGTAGCCGTACGATCGAGATCGTAGGGGAATGAAATGTTTATTTAGTGCACACGAGAAGTACTATATAATTTCCCTTGTATTTAAAGCACAAATGTGCTCCTGTGAACAATCGGTGTATATATATATTGCTATACAACCGTACACCTTTGCTTCTTGATTGTCAAGTACATCTAATAGACACCTATTGATGTAAAAGTTGTCAAAGGTATTTGAATCACTATTCGGTGCCATGGAACAGTTTAAATCTTATTCGGTGTAATGAAGCAGTTCAATACAATCTGATTCGACGCGCATGGGATTGGGTGCTTTGGCATCTGTACGTTTATATAAAAGGAACATGCCTGAAGACAGGTTGCGACGGATAACAGTATCTCTCTCTCATTGCAAAACAAATATTTCCAATTTAGTTTCTCTCTGTGCACAGTTTCATAAAATATATTCTACTGTATTCTGTTAACTGCAGTAATAGAATATAGTTTTGGTTGAAAAATATTAGTGATAATTCTAGGGCTGTCTTCAAAAGTGCATTTTGCAGACAGTGTTTGCTTCATAGCATCTTGAATACAAACTCGCGGAATACCCAGTTGCACACCAATTACAAATATCTGGTGGGGGCGAATATTGTATTTAGGAAAGTGTCTAGTACACGCTTTGAAGGTTTACTTGGTTGATTTTTGAAGAATTTCCGCCAACCGGAGAACGCATTATTTTCAACAATCTAAATACAATATTTTACTAATGGCGGATACTTCTTCGGCAAAGTCACTTCGTCAAATGACCGAAAGTTTCGTGAAATTGGATCGTTTTTATGGTGGTAATTTTCTTCGTTGGCAAAGGAAATTACACTTCCTACTCACCACTTTGAAGATAGTGTATGTGCTCAAAGAGAATAAACCCGTGGAACGAGAAAACGAGACGGTGGCTCAAGCAAGAGAACGCGCTAAATGGGAGACGAATGACTACCTTTGCCGCGATCACATACTAAATGCTATGGCTGACTCTCTTTTCGATCTCTATCAAAATGTGGGTTCTGCAAAAGAACTTTGGGGCAAATTGGAGGCAAAATATCTTGCGGAGGACGCGACAAGTAAGAAATTTTTAATTGGTCAATTTCTTAATTATAAAATGGTTGATAGTAAGTTGATCATTGATCAGTTTCATGAGATTCAACGCATTCTTAACCATTGAAAACTTAAGAAATTAAATATGGATGAAGATGTCATAGTTTCTGCAATTATTGAAAAACTTCCTCCATCATGGAAAGACTATAAGAAAAGTCTTAAACATAAAAAAGAGGACATATCACTTGAGGAATTGGAGACTTATCTCAAAATTGAGCAAGAGTCTCGAATTCGAGATGGTAATGAGGAGCAAGATAAAAATGCTTCTAAGGTCCATGTGGTGGAGGAAAAGAAGGAGCAAAAGCAGCCCCATCATAATGCTCACCAAGGAAAAAATAATAATAAGAGGAAAAATAATTTTAATGACTCTCAAAACAAGAAGAAAAAGGGTATGTGCTACTATTGCAACAAGTCGGGCCACTTCAAGAAGGACTATCGTTTATTCAAAAAGAAGCAACAAGAAGCATCGGGCTCGAAAGAAAAATTCATAGCGGTAATATCCGAGGTTAATCTCCTCGAAGACGATGGTGCTTGGTGGATAGACTCGGGTGCTACAATGCACGTGTGTAAGGACAAAGCTATGTTTTCTACCTATGAACCTGTCGAAGATGGAGCCGTTCTTTACATGGGAAACTCCTCTACTACAGCGGTCAAAGGCAAAGGGACTGTGGATCTAGAATTCACTTCCGGAAAAGTCCTTAGTCTTACCAATGTCTATTATGTCCCTGAAGTGAGAAAGAACTTAATTTCTGGAAGCCTGCTTAATACGCATGGTTTCAAACTTGTATTTGAGACAGACAAATTTATTCTGTCTAAGAATGGTACCTTTGTAGGCAAAGGATATATGTATGAGGGCATGCTTAAGCTCAATATTATTAATAAAATGAGTGTTTCTGCTTATATGGTTGATTGTCTTTCTTTATGGCATAGTCGCTTAGGACATGTTAATACTAAGAAAATGGATAACATGGTTAAATTGAATTTAATTCCTAGATATGAAAATGATATGAATGAAAAATGTAAAGTATGCATGCAAACCAAAATAACTAGAATTCCATTTCCAAAAATTGAAAGATCTTCTACTTTGTTACAATTAGTACACAGTGATGTATGTGATATGCATAGTACTCCTACTGGAGGTGGTAAAAAATACTTTGTTACGTTTATTGATGACTTCTCTAAATATTGTCATGTTTATCTTATGAGTACTAAGGATGAAGTTCTAGATAAATTTATTATGTATAAAAATGAAGTAGAAAATCAATGTGATACTAAAATAAAATGTCTTAGATCTGATAGGGGAGGTGAATATCACATTCCTAAATATTGTGAGGATGTTGGTATCATACATGAACTTACTGCACCTTATACGCCACAACAGAATGGAGTAGCAGAAAGAAAAAATAGGACACTGACTGAAATGGTTAATGCTATGCTTTCTTATTCCGGTTTAGGTAAAGGTTTTTGGGGTGAAGCTATGTTAACTGCATGTTTTATTTTGATAGAATTCCTTCTAAAAATCTAAAAGAAACACCTTATGAATTTTGGAAGAAAAGGAAACCTAATTTAAATTATTTGAAAGTTTGGGGTTGTAGGGCTATTGTTAGATTGCCTGAACCTAAAAAGAAGAAATTAGGTGAAAAAGGAATTGAATGTATTTTCTTGGGATATGCACAATATAGTAAGGAATATAGATTTCTAGTATGTGAATCAAATGAATCTGTTGAAATAAATACTATTATTGAATCTAGAGATGCCATGTTTTATGAAAATAGATTTAGTACTATTAAATTGCATGATATAATTGAAATAGGAGAATCTTCACATTTTAAGGAAATTGAAAATAAAGAATAAGAGGAACCTAGGAGAAGTAAAAGAGCTAGAAAGGAGAAGTCCTTTGGCCCCGACTTTGTAGTATACCTTGTCGAGGGTACTAGAGATTCACATTGTGAACAAATTGCTCTTACTTTAACTATTGAATCGGAGCCTCAAACATTTGCAGAGGCAATGAAGTCTCAGGATGCTGCCTTTTGGAAAGAGGCTATTAATGATGAGATGGATTCAATAATGGGTAATAACACTTGGGTGTTGGCAGATTTACCACCAGGTTCAAAACCTATCAAGTGTAAATGGATTTTCAAAAAGAAAATGAAAATAGATGGAACTATTGATAAATTCAAAGCTAGGTTAGTAGCTAAAGGTTTTACACAAAAAGAAGGAATAGATTATTTTGACACATATGCACCGGTAGCTAGAACATCTACTATTCGAGTTTTGATTGCCTTAGCTTCTATTCACAATTTTGAAATTCATCAAATGGATGTAAAAACTGCTTTTTTAAATGGTGATTTGGAAGACGAAATTTACATGGAACAACCTGAAGGTTTTGTTGTGACTGGACAAGAAAAGAAAGTATGTAAATTAGTTAAGTCACTTTATGGTCTTAAACAAGCACCTAAGCAATGGCATGAAAAATTCGATATGGTTGTTGTAACTAATGGTTTCAAAATTCATGAATCTGATAAATGTGTTTATAGCAAGTTTAATAATGGTAGAGGTGTTATTATATGCTTATATGTGGATGACATGCTTATTCTTGGTACTGATTTAGATAGTATTAATGATACTAAACGCTTCTTGTCATCTAAATTTGAAATGAAAGATATGGGTGTGGCTGATGTTATTTTAGGCATGAGAATAATAAGACAAGGTAGAAACATTGTTCTCACGCAATCGCATTATGTTGAAAAGATTTTAAAGAAGTTTAATCAGTTTGATTGTACACCTGTTAGCACACCTTTTGAATCACAAATAAGATTATTTCCTAACACTGGTAGAGCAGTTTCACAATTGGAATATGCTCGGGTTATTGGTAGCTTAATGTATGCTATGACATGTACTAGGCCGGATATAGCTTATGCTGTAGGTAAACTTAGTAGATATACTAGTAATCCTAGTCAGCTACACTGGTATGCGGTGTATAGAATTTTAAAGTATTTAAAAGGAACCATGAGTTATGGAATATCTTATTGTGGTTATCCTTCGGTTTTAGAAGGATATTCAGACGCCAGTTGAATTTCTGAGCGGGAAGATCATTCATCAACGAGTGGATGGATATTCACTCTTGGTGGGGGAGCTGTCTCTTGGGGATCCAAGAAACAGACTTGTATAGCTGACTCTGCCATGGTAGCTGAATTTGTAGCATTAGCTGCAAGTGGTAAAGAGGCAGAATGGTTAAGGAATTTACTTTTAGAAATTCCAGTTTGGCCTAAACCTATGCGTCCTATATCTATCCATTGTGATAGTGAATCTACACTTTCTAGGGCCTATAGTAAAGTGTATAATGGTAAGTCCAGACACATTGGACTTAGGCACAGTTATGTGAGACAATTGCTCACGGATGGTATAATAACTGTGGATTATGTGAGATCTTGTCAAAATTTGGCAGATCCATTCACAAAAGGACTTGCAAAGAATTTGGTGTCTAATACATCGGTAGGGATGGGACTAAAGCCCAATGAACATTGTCACTCTTGATGGAAACTCAACCTGACACTTGATATTTCAAGTCCTCAGGTTCAACGAGTAAAGTACATCATATGTTGTGATTGCAAGCACTTTAAATAATATATATATATGTATATATATATATATGTATATATAAATCATCCCGAGGATAAGTGCTTGGTACCTGTAATGTAATAAGGGGGAGGGTGAGCTACTAAGCTCTTAATAGATTTATAACAATATTGTTGGAGTGTCGTAGTTACATGGACACTTATGATAAGTCTACCTATACGAGTGTGGAAGTGGTGGCGCTTTCTATGCGTCCCAGGCTTGACTCTAGAGCACTCACGAAATCAAGGTACAGACACAAGGCCTAATTCATGTGTCGGCTTATATGAATATTCACTGATATAAAGATTTATGTGTGGAGATAAGTCTGGTTGGTCAATATGGATTGCCAGTTCAAAGACTTGTCTACTAAGCTCTCCTGATCAACTTTGATGAGTCTTCACAAGGTAAATGGTTCAAGTCGCAAGACACCTTTACTGACACATAAATCTTACAACCGGATTTTCAAAATTTATTTTAAAAATGGTGGGGGATTGTTGGAGAATTTTTAAAATAAGGGCAAAAGAGAAAATGAAATTAGGAAACTTGTTTTGTATAATGAAGTTTATCTTGTGTGAGGGAGCTTGTTTTATAAATGAGAAAAATATGTAGCCGTACGATCGAGATCGTAGGGGAGTGAAATGTTTATTTAGTGCACACGAGAAGTACTATATAATTTCCCTTGTATTTAAAGCACAAATGTGCTCCTATGAACAATCGGTGTATATATATATATATTGCTATACAACTGTACACCTTTTCTTCTTGATTGTGAAGTACATCTAATAGACACCTATTGATGTAAAAGTTGTCAAAGGTATTTGAATCACTATTCGGTGCCATGGAACAGTTTAAATCTTATTCGGTGTAATGAAGCAGTTCAATACAATCTGATTCAACGCGCATGGGATTGGGTGCTTTGGCATCTGTACGTTTATATAAAAGGAACATGCCTGAAGACAGGTTGCGACGGATAACAGTATCTCTCTCTCATTGCAAAACAAATATTTCCAATTTAGTTTCTCTCTGTGCACACTTTCATAAAATATATTCTATTGTATTCTGTTAACTGCAGTAATAGAATACAGTTTTGGTTAAAAAATATTAGTGATAATTCTAGGGCTGTCTTCAAAAGTGCATTTTGCATACAGTGTTTGCTTCATAGTATCTTGAATACAAACTCGCGGAATACCCAGTTGCACACCAATTACAAATATCTGGTGGGGGCGAATATTGTATTTAGGAAAGTGTCTAGTACACGCTTTGAAGGTTTACTTGGTTGCTTTTTGAAGAATTTTCACCAACCGGAGGACGCAATATTTTCAACAGAATTTTGGCAGGCTGTGAAGTAGAAAATTTTTGTTCCTTGTTTTTATCATATTTTTGGCTTGCAAATGGAAACATGGTAAGTTCCTATGAAGATAATTTGAAGTGGTGTTTATCACATTGATTTATAATTTGGATAAGAACAAAATCACATTCCAGTGAGATTGTATTGAATGATAGCAAACCACAGGTGATATTGCAATATAAAGCTAAACAGTGAATATTATTTATGGTGCTTTTATTGTGGGAAAAAAAAAAAAAAGAAAGAGGAGTAAGAAGGGCAATAAGCCATAGTGAAGAACAAAAAAACCAAAAATGAAATAATCCATTCAACTAGCTATGTAAAACATAGTACTACTATTTGTCCAGGAACTTCTCAGAAAGGGTAAAGTAACCAAAACTGTAAGACAATGAACTTTGAAGCTAACAAGACAATGAACACCCGTGCAACTGCGTAAATAAGTTCTAAAAGTCTGAAATCCCTCAACTGCCAAAACATTTAGAAAATTCAATTTCATGAAAAACTTGAACTAGGCAGTGCTTCACCATATCCTCCAGCTCCACACCCAAAGCCAGGCCTTCCACCAGAGCCTTGCAGTTTAATGTGCATAAGCTAAATGACAGAAGATATGATCGAAAATCACTCAAATCAAGACCTTAGAAACAATTCACATTTTGGCAATGTTTGGTTCATGGATTAGGTGAGGAAAATCAAAAGAAAACTTTGAGGATAACACTGATCTTCAAGTCAGTGATCCAACCAGATAACAAGAAGTTGTTCTAAACTCTAAAGTTTGTTCCAAGAAAAAAAAAAAGGTTTAGGATATAAATGAAATTCAATTCAAGTCAACAAAGTCCGTTCCTGCTAGAAGAACAATACAATTCTAAAAGACACTTCAAACCTAGTATAAACAAACGAACAAGACAGAAAACAAAAGCAAACAAATTTAGCACAGTGACCATTGTGGGACCATTTCAACATCCTCCAATCAAAATTCAGTTGGCCCACTGCCACATCATTTGCGATGGAGATTTGGGATTTGGATTTGGGAAGCATAGCATTACTCAATCTTTTATAATAGAACCAAACAACTTAATTTGGCCAATCACGCAGTTGAAATAGTTTACTCTTCCTAGCACTCTGCAAAGAGTGGGATTAGGACTAACTTACTAAGCAATCGCCAATATATTTGTTGCTCTAACACTCCGTTTGGTTTGATTTTCAAACACAATAGAATTGAAATGAATACTTGATAAATCCAACCACTTTTGGTCTGATTTGTACACCCCCCCAAAAACAAGAATTGGGTAGAATTGTAAAGAATTCAATTCTAGTTTTAGGTCAAACCAAACATAAGATTTACCACAAATAAGAATTGCAAATCAATTATTTTTCTTGTTTGTGGCAAACCAAATGAATTATTATGTCTTTCTTCAGTAAGGTTTGCTAAGGCAGGGTTAGCATGTTCAAAGAAAATTCTCAGTGCCATCATTTGTCAACTGTGCAATTGTGTTTTTTTTTTTTTTTTTTTTGTAACAAAAGGAAGGAATGTCATGGAAGCCTAAAACTCAACAAAGTGTGTCCAAGTCCAACCCATCCAGGTTCAGCTACTAAGAACCTTTCTTTCACCATTCCACTCCGTCTGAGCACATAATTTTGGGGGCATGTCTATCTACTTTATCGTAACTATGTAAAATTAACCTATATTGATTCTTGTTTTCCTATTCTCTTGAGCTTGATACAGATCAAATTATTAACGTTAATTATCCAATTATGCTCTTCAACCAAATTGCACTAAGGATACATATGTACATACACATAATATATGTATAACATATATACACATATAATAAATTCCCAAATTGAGCTTATCACAACTTAAACAATACAAACTTAACTTGAAATGAATCACATTACAATATATACATACATACATATATATATATATATATAGTATTCAAGGAAATGAAATTTCATCACAAATTGATATGTGGCACTGTTACCAAGAGAGAATAAAAGAGGAGGTAGCCGCCGCCGCCGATCCGTCCTTCGCCGCCGATTCTGCCGTCACCGTCGCAGATCGGGTCGCCGTCTGCGTCTTCTCGTCTGCGTCTTTTCTCTCCCTCTCGTTCTTTCTTCAGCCAATTTGGGGGGAAATTAGGTTCCCAATTGAGAGGCAGGGTGTTTTAAGTGAAAGTGGGTCCCACAAATTTTTACTTATTTACTTAGATACCCCCGGTTGTACAAAACATTGTACGCCTATCATTTTTGCAGTGTATACATACATTTATATATAATTCGTATATATTTACATTTTATACCCCAAAAATTTAAACGATCATAACTCACTCATTTGTTAACGAAAATACGCAAACTTTATGTCAAAATCGAGTGCCTCGACGAGCCGGATCTAACGGTATAGGTCTTGAAGCCTAACTCCTAATGGTCTGTCCGTACGGGGACAAAAATAGTTGCGTTTTCAAAAGAATAATTCGATCGTTGGTCATCCAAACGCGACTTAATATTCGAGCCATTCATCGAGGGTCTTAAGGGGGTCGGTAGGGTCATTTTGGTGTTGGTTTTACGGGTTTTGGTGACGGTCCGAAAATCCGAGATCGCCGGAACTCCAATGGTGGTCCGGCCATGGCCGGGTCTCAGATTTGTTTGGGGGGTGTCTTGGGGAGTGTGTGACAGTCTGTGTGTGTACAGAATATATAGAGGGAGTGTGCAGCTTTACCTTACTCTCGGTGTCATCTCGGTTAAGGAATCGGCTCCGGTTCGGGCTTCCCGCGGCTCTTTCTCTCTCTCTAGTTCTTTGGCCTCCTCCTCTTCCTTCTTCCTCTCCTCTCCGGTGGTCTGTGAGTGCTCCATTGAGGGTCCGAGAGGGTGAGGGTTGTGGGTTTGGCAGAGGAGGTGAGAGTAGGCAGAGAGTGGTGAGGGGTGGGTTTTCTTTATTCTGTCTCTCTACTCTCTCGAGTCTCCTCTCTCTTTAACTCTCATTCTCCCAGGTCTCTCTCACTCTCTAATCTGACTCTCTCTCTCTATATACAATATAATCTAACACACATATACAGCACACTATATATATTATAACATAATACACTCACACACTACATGCATATATATATATATAATATAATGTGTGTGTGTGTGTGTGTGTGTGTGCATTGTGTTTGGCGGTGGAGTGTGGCAGTAGGTGAGGTGAGGGTGATGGGGCGTGGGATGGCAGTGAGGTGATGGTGAGACTGAGAGGGTGCATGGTGGCCACGTGGGGGGATGTTTGTGCCAAGTGTTGGTGGGGGCGTGCATGGGTGACACATGGTTGGGTGGTAGCCGCATGGCTGCCACATGGCAGTGGTGGGGTCCTTGTCTCAATTTACGTGCATCGAGTCACGTGCCGTATAGTTTAGGTAATACCAGTTCTACAAGTCCGCGTGTAAATCAGTCCGGGTCCACGAACATAGTACGGGTCTAATATGATTGTCCAGGGCCTAAAATAAAAGCGTCGATTACAATAATAATTATGACTATAGTCTCAGAACTATTGGGTTCAAATAATATACTATAACTTATAGTCATAAAATTACGCGACAGCGAATATCTGATATATCATACAATTATAAATTTATTGGTCACGAACTATATGATAAAAATCTATAGTTTATAAATCAAGCCACAACGAATATGATATAATCTGTAATTTACAATATTAATGCGACAGTGATCCATGTAGTCCTAATATTACGCGATGACTAAATTTATTAAAATATAATATTACATGCAAGGTTCGGCTTAGAAAATTAAGAAATTACATAAATAAAGTACCGCAGATTTATATAATCTATAATTAGGTGACAAATATAATATATTTTACAGCTATAATTCTTAAATGACAATGAATATTAACATAACTTATAATAAATAATTAAGCGGCAACCAAATATTAAAATACAATTATATTATTACACAGGGATCTAAAATTTAGGAAATTACATAATTAAAATACTACAGATTTTACGGGTACTACAATCTACCCAACTTACAAGAGATTTCGTCCCCGAAATCTAGAAGTGGCTAGTCCTACCCAACTTACAAAAGTTCTGACCTTATATCAGATTCTAAGGTTGCGAAGCCTCTATAAATACTACTACATAAGTCTAATATTCTTAGTACTACTATAAATGGTCATCATCCTTGTGAGGAAACGAAAGTATCAGGATTACATGGTTGAGATGCTGAAGTGTTGTACTTTCTTTCCTTGGTGTCGTTCTACTTATTACGTCATGGTTGAAAGTTTGCTCGTTCAGCGGTTTCGTTTTGACTGTTTCTGAGGAATGTTGTTTAGTCCTTGTCTCGGACAATTCTTGCGGATGTGGTCCATTCCACCACACTTGTAACATTGTGATCCCTATCCTCCGATTTGTTTCGGTACTGGGCATTCGTTGAAGTGATGTACGCGATCTCTGCAGTTGAAACAACATTGGCGTGTTTTGCGTTGAACTGATGCTATTACTGTGTCAATTTTTCATTCACCATCCTCATGTCCTTGGTACTTACGGTGATTATTCTCTAGCCTCTTTCTTAGGTTTGTTCGGAGAAACATGTCACTCCTGGGAAATTCCTGATCAGGGGTTTGCTTCTTTCCTTGGCTAAATCTCCGCGGGGGTGATCGGTTCTCGAATTGTCCTTGTTCTCGGTTAATGATTTCTTCAAAACCATTTGCCATCCCCACCAGGGCTTTGAATGGTTGGTTCAGATGACCAAGAGTCGATCGCTGAAGTTGTAAGGAAAGTCCTAGGCGGTACCTTCGATTTTTCTTCTCTGGAGTGTCGATCATGTGATATGCGAATCGGGATAGTCGTTCGAATTGGATAGTGTACTCCCTTACAGTTTGGTTTTCTTGGACCAGCTCAATGAATTCTTTCTCCTTTCTGTTCCTCTCAGTCTGGGGAAAGTAGTTTTCTAGGAATAATTCTTTGAATTCCGTCCAGGTCATTCTTCGGATGGCTTATTCTCCAAGGGTCGCTTTCTCCGATTCCCACCAGTCGGCTGCTGCAAATGTCAGTTGGAAAACGGCTAGGCGTCTTTTCTCGTCATCACTGCAATCGATTGTCTCGATTATCAAATCCATCTGTCGAATCCATTGTTCGGCTTGCCATGCTCCCTCTAATCCGTTAAAGGTTTCTGGTTGGAGAGAATGAAATCCTTTTAGCAGTTTGATTCCTGTCTGGTGTACTGGTACTTCGTTTCCATTGTTAGGATTATCCCCATTGTTATTGTTATGGTTATTGCTGATGTGCTCTAACCTTTGAAGAAATGCTGCAAATACGCCGGTTGGGTTCATTCTGGGAGGTATTGGGTCAGTAGATCCACTTGGTCGTATTGGATTGCTCGGGTTGATCTGACCATGGTGTACCATAAGGGGTGTTTAAGGTTTCCTACATACGAATCAATGTCTAATCTGTTAATCACATCCTATCTCATTTCTTAAATAATGCATAGCACATAGCGGATGCAAGGTAATCATATTAATATCATACTATCTTAACATATAATGGTTGTTCTATAAATAAGGTCCACTATTGCATATCTATTTCTAAGATCAAGGTTATGTGACGTTACGTCTATTACGCAACTCAAAGGACAAGGAGTCTGTAGACACCCCAATTTTGACCGACCGTCGAATTTAGGAGAGTGTCACCTCCGTATCCGATGATGACAAGGACCGAAAAATCGAAGTATTCCAAGCTTTTCAGAAAATCTCCAAAACACGATAAAGTTTCACAGAAAGAGGAAAAATACCAGGTATTTAGGAAAATTCAGGTATAAGACATGATTTTTGGAAGGGATCTTTGATTAGAGGTGAAAAATGCATATTTATAGCGTATTTCACGGTCTTTTATGCATACTTTTATCCCCAAGTCCCTAGATTTAGATGCATATCAATGATTAAGTGTTTTCTATGATGTTGAGACTCAAACATGTGTTTTTACACTATTTTGCAGGTCATGGAAAGCAAACATTGCATAAAAAGTGATTCTGGTGAAGAGAACAACAGAAGCAGCTGGGAAAATGCCAATTTTGACAATGATGACTTCAGATTTGGAAGATTTTCCCAGAGACATGAAATGTAGATCTTTGAGTTACGGTCGCGTGGCCGCAAACGGGAGGTCAATCCGAGGTCCGAGTAAAAAGTTATGGCCATTCTCCCATCGGTGTGCAGTGCTGTCAAAATCAGAGGAGTTCAAGCGATTGAAGAGAGTTCAAGCGATCGAACCGTCGATCGATCGAACTGAGCTCGATCGATCGAACCTTATTTTCACCCAAAAGTTGCGTAAACTCTGTGGGAACCCTATATATACGTCGTTTTGACGCCAGACGAAGGGAGGACGCTCCAGAACACGAAAAATAGCAGTTTAGGGTAGTTTTAGGGTTAGATTAGGAGTAGTTTAGGTTAGATTCATGTTATTTTTCATCTTTTCCATTGATTCATTGAAGATTATTGATGATTCAACTGTATTACAAGTTATTTACAAGTTTATTTCAGATTATTTACAGGTTTTTCTTCTCCTTTCCCTCTATTTGATTGTTTATTAGTTTAGATGTTAATGATTGTCTTGTTTTACTATTTCTGTAATAGTTTTATTATGTTTCCGTAGTTTAGACGTTGGGAATATGTGATGAAACATTGATTCCCAACCTCTGCCATGCAATCTTTAGAAACCTTGGGCTCGATCGATCGAAGGTAGTTCGATCGATCGAACCAGAGCTAGTCAAGCGATCGAAGGCATTTCGATCGATTGAAGGATGATGCTGTCCGATCGATCGAGAGCGCTTCGATCGATCGAACATGTTAATTCTTGAGATGATTCTTTTAAGTATTCCATGACTTTCTGTTTTAGAAATCTGTCATCAAATTGTCCCAATAAGCTCAGTTTGTCACAACAGTTTTTAGAACTTAAAGCCTTAAGGCCTTTTCTTCAATGACTTGTGAAAACCACCTTGAATGCTAACACCATTTAGAGTGCAAGTAATTACCATTGTTTTAAACCGTCTTTCATGTATTTTAACTCACTTGTGATGATATAGTCCCGGGCATGAAAGGGCTATTGATTCTATATCTTTAGAAAAATACGGAATACTGAAGAGGAATGAACTCCATCGAACGTTAATGAGTATGCATGGTAGATGGTTAGGATTAATGTGGATTCACGTGTTTCCAACACCTTTAATTTAGTTGTTTAATTCTTATGTTTCTATAGTTCTAGTTTATTATTTAGTTTAATTTAATTAATTAGGATTTGTTAGTACACCTCCAATCATTCATTCTTATTTTCTTTTTCTTTAGGTTATAACTTAGTAGATATTCTTCCTATTCCTTCCCTGTGGGATCGACCTGGACTTCCAGTACTATATTACTTGCACGATCACCTACACTTGGGTGTTGCACAAGAGCGCACAACTTTTTAGTCGTGTCAAGTTTTTGGCGCCGTTGCCGGGGAAGGCAACTAGGTTAGGATTTTACTAAGTTTTTCCATTTTTCTTCTTTTACTTAAAAAAAAAAAAATCATTGGACTTTTTCTCTCACAAGAAAAAAAAATTCTTTTGTTTAAATATTTTGGATAAACATGTCTTATCCATATTACCCTCCATACAACACAAATACCACGAATGGGTACACATTAGGTAATGAGAACTATACCCCGAGTTGGCAAGCACCCACATATGATGCACATTATCAACCTGAGTGCTACCAATCACCACAATGGAAAAATCATCGTGTTAGTCCCCCATGTTATCAAACGTATCAAGAACCTCCACCTGGAGAGTTCTATCAATCGCAATGGGGATATAACCAAGATGATAGTGTAGGATATAGTAGTAGTTCCCATGATTACCAAATGCACCAAGACTTTCCTTCTGGGGAGTCTTGCACACAAACACAATGGGAAGGGGACTATTACCAACAACAATGGGGTGAAACTTCATATAGTTATAATGAGGAGAATAACCAAGTTGAGCATAATGGTATGTTAGAATTGCTGCTTAGTGAAATGAAAAGGCTAGAGAGTGCAATTGATAAATTAGGAGCTAGATATCAACAAGCATTTGATAGCCAACCTTTAGAAGACTATACCAGTCCTTCAACGCTACAACCTGAATTTCAAGACACTAACAATGGAATGGAATTAGAGGACAATGATGGGTTCATACCGAGTGAGGTTAACAACTCATTTGAGAAAGTGATAATCCAACAAGAACTCCAAAACCAAACCATTGAGCATGAAGTTGTAGAACCATCTTCTCCTCAACATACAACCCCAGACATCAACTCCTTCACTGCCTGGATAAAACTGCACAATCTCTTTGTCCAGAGCACCTCAATAGATGACATATATAGTGAGGAGAGTTATAAGGATGAGAATGAGGTTTTAAAAGATGACGAGAGTTTAGGTGATTGCACGCAATTAGGAAAGGAAGAGTCCCCTGTTGACTCTACCCCTACCTTTGAAAGTGACCCTAGAGAGGACATAATTGAAAAATCTAAATCTGATCTAGATTCTTGTGATATTCATGAACCCTCACCTCTTTCGACCGAAGAGGTGGTGTCACCAAGTTGCCCATCACCTATCCTTGCTATCAATCAAAGTTCTCGTCCTGAGCTTGAATGTTATGTGTACCCCATTCGTGAACAAACAGAATGTGTTGTGGAAGAGGATAGTAAGGATACTAGCACATGTTCTTCACAAAATTTTAACTTTCAAAATTCTTTGAGAGAAGACTTGGAAAATATTGGGCCCACTTTAGATGATCTTAAAATTCAACAAGAAGCTAGCAATCTTTTAGACTGCTTGACCTTCTTGAGTGATTATGACATTGAGGCCCAAATAAATAGTTTTATCCAAGTCCAGTCCAAATCAATGTGCATAGAACAGAATTTAAATTCTTATGATCATATTTCTATGGATTCTGTTCTAGAGCAAGAGGAGGGTAGTAAAGTTTTATTAGAACATCACTTAGACCCTGCCCCTTTTATTGAACCATGGCCTCCCCCTGTTTTTAGTATTAAAATAGAGGCTGTTATAGGAAATACCAACACCAAAGATCGTTTCTTGCATATAATTCCTAAAAAGTGTGGTATTCCTTTTATAACTGTCCCAAAAAAATTTGGAAGCCATAGGTTTTGCATCATCTCCTCTGACCTTGAGCCTGACATTAGTTGGGGGGAGTTGCATTTTTATGAGGATCCCAACATTCTTCTCACTGTTAAATTATTTTATTGGGAAGATCCTCAAAAATTTCGGTTGTTACTTTATGATAAGTATCTTGATTAACCGAATTTATTAACTGAGTTGTTATATTATGTTCTCTATTTTTCCTTGTTGCTACTGATGATTTTGCAGGTAACTTGAAAAAAAAAATTGGATATTAATGCCTCGAGGTAACATCCTTCCTTCTCTCGCTTTACTTTACATGTCCATGTGCTTAGTTTAGAACATTGGGGACAATGTTTAGTTTTAGTTGGGGGGAGTGAGTCATTGCATGCCTCATATCTTTTTGTTGTACTTTAGTGTCATATACCTGCTTAGCAACATGTAACTCAGTAAATTAAAATCTGCAAAAATTTTAAAATTTTTATTTTTTTTAAAGATAATAAAATGGTTCTTGTATTTCTCTCATAGTTAATGTAGTTAGTTATGATGCATTAGTGTTATTTTCTGTATGTTATTAGTATGTGATATACTATGGTAGTTTCTTTACTATCTTAGTTATAGTATATTTTATGCTTTTTAATCTTCAAATACTTTGAGCACGTTGTGACAACCTTGTACTTAGCTAAAATGGATTAGTAAACATAGCTTAGATGTCTTGAAAGACTGTAGTGGAGACTAATAACCAAAGTGAGCTTTTGTGCCATTCTTTGTTTTTGAGGGTTTTATAAAATTACTCTTACTTTTTGAAAAGCGTATTAATTCGTTGTAAGTCTCAATTTTCTTCATTTTGACTGATTACTAGAAGAGAACGTTCAGGATTTACCAACTTTAGAGCTCTTGAATTTACTGAAATGAATTATCCTATTAACTTAGAAGATGATTTAGGCCATCTTTTGACCATACATGGATAATACAGCCTTGGCCTACCTCTATGCTATTCCTTTACTTCACCTCTTGAGCTTATCATAATCGCCTTGTCCTCATAATCCTAAAGTCTATACATAACTCCAAATTAGGAGTTCAAGCATCAGTTCTTTATTTAGGTGTGATTGGGATGTGTTGCGTTAATAAGAAGTATGTTAGTGTGAATAAGGGAAAGTTGGCAAAGAAAAAATGAAAGAAAAAAAAGAAAAGCATGAGAAGAAAAAAAGAAAAAAATGCCAATGGTTGTTACAATAGAAAAAAAAAGGAATGAAAAGAAGAGTGTGAAAAAAATAAATAAAAGAAAAGAAGAAGAGAGAGATTGGAGATGTGGGAAGTTTGAAAAGTTATAGTAGACATTCCAATCACATCCTTTGACCCAATTGAATATCACGAGCCTTTTTCTTCTTAATCTAACACCTCTTTTTCAAAGTCCTGATGATTTTAAGTAAAATTGGATATGAAGTTAAGGTAATGAGAGAGTTCTCCACGGTATCTCGCTCTTCTAGTGAAAAGTATCCATTCATGAGACTTTATGCACTATAAAATGTCCGTTTTTCAATTTAGATATGAGAAGCATTAGATTCCATTCATATTTACTCTTTATAGCTTCCATATCATGAGTGACAATTATTACACCTAATTCAGAGTGATTTCATCTTGAGAGTGTAATCCTGGTGAGAGTTGAGTCAAAATGAACGTCTTGATAGCGTCTTAGGTTATGCGAGCTTTGAAATTAAAGTTTTGTATTTTGGTTGTCCATTCACACACACACTGGAAGATTAACAGGTATGGAATATTCTAATGACTTTGATAGTAGATTAACTATAATGTGTGTGTTGCATTGCTATGGCTTACTAGAGAGTTTCATGAGATTGTTGAGCTTGACTATATTGCTAAATGAGAGGAAAATTTCTTGAAAACATTTAAATGAGAACCATTATCATAAACATGAATTTTGTGGGTAGATTCACTACAAACCCTCACGAGACAACACTCGTCCACTAGGGGGAACCTAGGGGTTTAAAGGCTTTTTGCATACGCTAAATGCAATCGCGATTCCTGCGAAAGTGAGTTAGGATTTTTATTTTCTTTTGTTTTCAATTTTTAGAGTTTAAATAAACATTGCTGTAGTTCGCTTCATTGCTAGGGACTAGCAACGAGCTAGTTGGGGGGTGTGATTAGAGGTGAAAAATGCATATTTATAGCGTATTTCACGGTCTTTTATGCATACTTTTATCCCCAAGTCCCTAGATTTAGATGCATATCAATGATTAAGTGTTTTCTATGATGTTGAGACTCAAACATGTGTTTTTACACTATTTTGCAGGTCATGGAAAGCAAACATTGCATAGAAAGTGATTCTGGTGAAGAGAACAACAGAAGCAGCTGGGAAAATGGCAATTTTGACAATGATGACTTCAGATTTGGAAGATTTTCCCAGAGACATGAAATGTAGATCTTTGAGTTACGGTCGCGTGGCCGCAAACGGGAGGTCAATCCGAGGTCCGAGTAAAAAGTTATGGCCATTCTCCCATCGGTGTGCAGTGCTGTCAAAATCAGAGGAGTTCAAGCGATTGAAGAGAGTTCAATCGATCGAACCTTCGATCGATCGAACTGAGCTCGATCGATCGAACCTTATTTTCACCCAAAAGTTGCGTAAACTCTGTGGGAACCCTATATATACGTCGTTTTGACGCCAGACGAAGGGAGGACTCTCCAGAACACGAAAAACAGCAGTTTAGGGTAGTTTTAGGGTTAGATTCATGTTATTTTTCATCTTTTCCATTGATTCATTGAAGATTATTGATGATTCAACTGTATTACAAGTTATTTACAAGTTTATTTCAGATTATTTACAGGTTTTTCTTCTCCTTTCCCTCTATTTGATTGTTTATTAGTTTAGATGTTAATGATTGTCTTGTTTTACTATTTCTGTAATAGTTTTATTATGTTTCCGTAGTTTAGACGTTGGGAATATGTGATGAAACATTGATTCCCAACCTCTGCCATGCAATCTTTAGAAACCTTGGGCTCGATCGATCGAAGGTAGTTCGATCGATCGAACCAGAGCTAGTCAAGCGATCGAAGGCATTTCGATCGATTGAAGGATGATGCTGTCCGATCGATCGAGAGCGCTTCGATCGATCGAACATGTTAATTCTTGAGATGATTCTTTTAAGTATTCCATGACTTTCTGTTTTAGAAATCTGTCATCAAATTGTCCCAATAAGCTCAGTTTGTCACAACAGTTTTTAGAACTTAAAGCCTTAAGGCCTTTTCTTCAATGACTTGTGAAAACCACTTTGAATGCTAACACCATTTAGAGTGCAAGTAATTACCATTGTTTTAAACCGTCTTTCATGTATTTTAACTCACTTGTGATGATATAGTCCCGGGCATGAAAGGGCTATTGATTCTATATCTTTAGAAAAATACGGAATACTGAAGAGGAATGAACTCCATCGAACGTTAATGAGTATGCATGGTAGATGGTTAGGATTAATGTGGATTCACGTGTTTCCAACACCTTTAATTTAGTTGTTTAATTCTTATGTTTCTATAGTTTTAGTTTATTATTTAGTTTAATTTAATTAATTAGGATTTGTTAGTACACCTCCAATCATTCATTCTTATTTTCTTTTTCTTTAGGTTATAACTTAGTAGATATTCTTCCTATTCCTTCCCTGTGGGATCGACCTGGACTTCCAGTACTATATTACTTGCACGATCACCTACACTTGGGTGTTGCACAAGAGCGCACAACTTTTTAGTCGTGTCAATCTTCAAAAATAATTTGTTTCAAAAAGGGGGAAGACCTAAAAAAGGGAATCTGAGTTAAAAACGGCACACGGCAGAATCCGCGGCACTCACGGCCGCACGGCAGTCAGAGAATGCCGTTCCGGCACTCACCAAGTGCCGCGGACAATTTCTGACTGCCGTTCACTTTTAGAGTCTGTATTATGCAGAGCAATACGTATGCGTATGCGAATAAGAACAAAAAATTGATAAAGTAAAACTGACCAAAACGCGGCAATCCATTAATTGCCGCGGCATTTGATGAATGCCGCGCGGCAGTCATGAAGTGCCGTAACGGCAGTCATGAACTGCCGCTACGGCAGTCACGGACTGCCGCGACAGTCCCTGGACTGCCGCGCTGGGCAGCAGTCTGACCAATTTCAGAAAGTACACATTGTACCACCAAATGAGAGAATTACACCTGTTTTTTGCTCCGAAATTCACCAAAATACCTAGTATTTTTTGCCTATAAAAGAGAAGGGATCTTGTTTGTAATGAAAAAAAGACCGAGAGAAAAATATTGGAGAGGAGAAAACACACACAAAATATATATTCACCAACATTTTCTAGAGTTGAAAGAGAGAAAAGCTTGGAAGATTTTCAAAGGAGAGAAACTTTGAGGATAATTTGGAGGTGATCCTCTAATCATAGATTGTTTTACATACCATCTCTTTCCTTTGAAATTCTAATCTAAAAAAAAAAAAACCTTTTGCTATCTTCTATGTTTATCAAGTAAACTTAGGAATTTCTTTTGTTTCCAATACTTTCTTCCATTTTCTTGTTTATGTTCTTCTCTTGAGGGTCTTAGAGATCTTCAATATCTCCCTTGATCTCTTAAGCATGATCCTTTGAATCCCATGTGAGCTTATGCTTTACATGGAAGTCAAGGTTTGATCATCATTTTTTTTATCTTATAAACAAGTAGATGGATCTAAGTCCATACTCATGACATAGGTCCTCTAGCTTGGTGTTTCATGGAATCCTTTCCATATTCCTTTGAGACTTTTAAGTATTAGTCATGTCTTCATCTCCAAATGACCATCAAATGGTAGGAGAAAGTGGTTTGGAGTCTAAGCCCATTTCCATGGTTTAGATCCCTTGTCTTGAGATTTCATGAAGTCTATATCATACTTCATTTGAAATCCACAAATATAAAGATCTTTAGCCTCCAATGACCATCAAATGGTAGGAGAAAATAGTTTAGTTAAGTCCAGCTTCATGGTTTAATAGTTGGGGTTAACAAATAAATGTTGAACTTAAAAATGAAAACAGTGAGTTCACAAACTATTTTTGATCAAAGATTTTTAGTTCAAAATCTAACCGTTGAAGTCAAGTGAAACCAACGGGAAAGTGTCAATAACACAATATCCTACCACTGTAATTTTTGTTTTAAGGTAGTTTCATGTTTAGAATGGTTTGATCATGAGTTTTGTGAAGCAACAATAATCTGTCCAGAGTTTCAGAATAGTTTCAGAACAGTAAAACGTTTTTGGAATTGGTAAATCAGAGTTTTAACAAGGTGTTTGTGACCCAAAATAAATTTTCCCATGTAGTTTAATGTGTTAGGAAAACCCCCTAAAAAGAATGAAGTATTTTGGATTTGTTTGCTATTTATAAAAAATCATACAAGATCTCTGGACAGAGAGTTGTAAAATCCTGAGTGAGGTCTAGTATTTTCAGTTCCCGGAGATCTAACCGTTAAAACCTCGATTTTCTTTTTGGGTTAGAAACTAGACTCACAGAGGCATAACATATGCAAAAATCATTAAGATCCAACCGTTGAAAGTATTTTATTCCTATTTTTGAACGTCTGGTCTGCTCTCTCTAATTCATAAAAAAACTGCTATTATTTTTGTCTAATCTTATTTATTCTAACTCAAATGGTCTCCTAGTGTCTTGAAACCCAAATCATGTTTTGAATAATGATAATTTAGCTTAAATCCAGAGGCTAAGTGATCCAAATTAGTGAATAAATTCATATCCCATTCTCGTTCATAATCATTCATTCATTCATATACATTGATGCTTATAATTAGAACTAGTTCTCGGATAAAATTTGGACTTGGTTGAATCCAATTGAACATGACTTAGGATTAATTACTCTTTGATATTATATCTTGTCTAAGGCATGTGTATTAACCTTTGTTTTGTAGCGCATTTGAGGTACAACTTCTCACCCCCTCTCTAGTTTATTAGATTTCTTGATTTTATTTGATTTTTGACCTTATGCGCGACACCTTAGAATTAAGATTTGCCTTATGTGTATATATGATTAGAGACCTTTTTTTTAGGACTTTTCTTTTGTGTGTATGCATTGCACGTTCAATATCGCTGCTGGATCCCGGGTAAGCTCTCTCGTTCCCTATTGCACATCATATTGCTTGCTACTTGACATATGTGGCTTATGAATGATATTTTTGTCATTAGCAATTTTACACCCTTTGGACATGCTTTTGTAATGTATATATATATATATATGTATTAATTGAGGGCATACTTAAATTAGTAATTCGATTAAAAGGATGTTGAGTAGAGGCCTATCGCAAGATAGGATGAGAGAGGGTGTTTTAGTCCGACGGGCTCCTTCCTCTCTCATTCCATAATCCCCGGACCTATTTAATCTTTGGTTTCGCAAAAGATCAGTTTCCTTTTAAATGATTTCTTAATTTTCCTTTTAAAAATTAAGTGGCGACTCATTTGTTTTGAAATTGAAATTTAGAAAAGACTTTAAGAAAAGCTGTGGGTAAGTCCAACCTGCGATATCCACAGAGTCTTATTCTTAATCTCCTTCTAGACTCTAGGCCATGCTGACTGTTCCGAGTTCCATCTCAAGAAGTTCGTCAGTGCCTAAACTTCTGGTTGATACGACAAGTCGTTTCAGCTAAGCTATATAGGTTGACTACTATACACGTATACTAATCATCTATCGTCTAATGGTCTATCTTATATCCTTATCATCATAAATATATAAGAAGAAACATATGGTTGGCGGATTATAAGTAGACATCTCAACTATCGATCACAAGTAAAAGATAGATTGAAATAGGTTTTTATTAATAAGAAAGATATTATACAAGAGGGGTTCTAAACACACCCTTCTGCCACAATGTGGGGGCTACAATCCTAATACAATACTAACCAAAAGATGAAACTACTAAGGCATTAAGTCTTCTAGTTGTGGTATTCCTTCTGAAGTCATGATCTCCTCTAGGGGGTCCATGACATCCATCATTCATTATTCCCAACTATTGGCCAATCGGGATCATACAAGTACAACATCTCATTCTCTATCAAATCTTCCTCAACTAGATCTATCTCCAGAATATCTTACGGTTCTTAACTTAAGAGTGTCAGACAGACGGTGAACTCTTAAACCTAGGCTCTGATACCAAAAATTCTGTCACGCCCCGGAGTAGCCAAAAATAGAGAAAATTTAAAATTTCCTTTTTGGACCCATAGGGAATGACGAGTTAGGAAGCCGTACTGTCCTCTAACACTATAAATAACATAAAAGTAAAGGGGAGAAAGCTAATTGTAACTTAAAATTCAATCTGAACAATTTAAACAATTACAGATCACAGGTCCCAGTACTAATACAACAAACTATTACAAATACACAATGCTGACGGCTATCTTTGGTCTTCAATCTAGCTCTACACTTCCAGTGTTCCTTAGCATCTTACTCCCAAGACTCAATTGTCCTCTGACCAACCTGCAAGAAAATCTGAACATTGGATTGTCCAGGCGTAACATACCATCAGCTTTGCAACAAAGCTAAGTGGGCATTCATAACCATATTCACTACCAATATACATACACTAACTACTCATCTCACGTTATTACTTTGCATCTTAGGATGCGGTTAGTCCATTATCGAGTGACGTCGCTCACACGGACATAGCAAAGGTATCGATTAACATATGATGCAATTAATAAACATCTACTATTAACCAAATAACAGGATCAATATAGTTCATAACATGTTTGTCTAGTTCTGGTGATCATAACAACATATTCGTACTAATCAATTTCTCATTTCCATTATGCTCGTGCATGTAAATGTGTATTCAATGAACCCAAACCCAAACTCTGGAATATAAAATCCCATAACCAATGCAACTTAATAACATCGGGTTATAAAACCCACAGCAATAACTTACTCGGAACTTACTTTCACAATACAAACCACGCTTTCACTGCGCACTCTGATACTCATTTCATACTTAACATCGTTGCCTTACGGCCTCATAGTAACGTCGTCGCCTTACGGCCTCATAATAACATCGTCGCCTTACGGCCTTATAGTAACAACATCGCCTTACAGCCTCATAATCCAAATAGCACAATGGCAGAATTGGCTCGATCGTATATACCCTCACTGGTGAATCACCACCTAACGAGTTGCACGTCAGAATACTAATTAACTACAAAACGGCAAGCATGGCGGTAACCCACACACCATGTGTACTATCACGGCAATCCCACCACAGAGGACGGTACATTAGTAACTGACTAGCGCATGATATACAGCACGATGGCAACCTATACAACGTGTGTACTATCTCCGACAACCCACTCGGATGACTAGTACATTAAAATGCTAACTATTAAGCAGTATGACGTTAAACCCAAATGCATGTACCATCTCCGGCAATTACATGGACGACTGGCACAATGGCAGCTCTAACTGTTCTCTTACTATTACAATCACAATATCTAGTATCTCAATCATACTATCTCTTTATCACATCACTTTATCATCTTGAATGGTTTTCAAAGCATAACGACTCATGACTCACGACACAAGAATCTCAATCGTATTAACTCCCAATTTCCAAGACTCCCAAACATTTCAACTCACGACCTCACTTGGCCAGAGTCACTGACACTGACACTGACTGCATGTACTGACACCGTGATGTGATTCGTCAATTACATGATTCTTGATGACATAATTACATTAGGTAAAACATATAAATGAAACGTTAACATGCTTTTTATTCTCATTTGCACATTTAGGCATGGTTATCAAAGCAATAATAACAACGTACTCGTATATTCAACATTGATATATAAAACGTACAAACTAAAGCTCCATAATCAATTATTCATCATGACTATCACATATAGTTCTTTTCTTTTACTTCTTATCAATAGATCATAATAATATCTAACATGCTTGTCTCATGGCAATCAATTCCATAATATATATCACGTATAGATCAAGGCATATCGGTACATACACATCATAATCAAGATCAAGTCCATCAAGAAGACAACTGAGAATTTCTAGATCACTCATTGGCTCTTGAATGAGAGAGAGTTCATCAGTCAGTCTACGAATGCGATCCATATATTACGTGATGGAATATGAACCTTTACCAATATTGGGGAGGGCATGCTTTTTTTGATAAAAGCTAGCATGAGTCTGAGAGGTATAGGCTCGGTCAAGGGCATCCCAAGCAGACATACAAATACTCTAGTATTATGTATATTGAGAGTGAGGTTAGAAACACTCACCTGGATGTCTTGTCCAGCTTAGGACTCTCTGAACAGCGGATAAGTCACAATCCTGCAACGTATAATAGAATAACGGTGATGAAGCGTATGTGTTAATAACAAGGGTATAATGGTAATTATACCAAATGAGGATATAAACCTCAAGGTAGTGATCTACGTGTCATTCTAAGTCCAACGTCATTGACTAGACTCGAATCGGAGTCCGTCACATAAAAGGCTGGGTTTTCTATACCAGTTTGGGCCCTAAAGATAAACTGTATTTTTAACCGTGTCAAAAGGTCTCCAAACTCAAAGGAATATTTCTATGCATTATTCTAAAACTCTGGGAACAGACCGCGTATTTTTCTGAGCTACGATTTATTTACTGTGAATTATTGAAGTCCTATTTATATAATTATAGTCTTCAGAGTCTTTTAATTATAAAATATAACTTAGAAGGACAAGCGGTCCTTAGAAATATTTTTATTAAATACTAGACCTTAAAATAGGCTAGTGATATTTTTCTTGTAATTTTCGGAACTCGTTTGATTTATAAAATAATTTAAAAGGCAAACAATGGGTCCTTATAAATTAAATACAATACTAAAATTTGGGTTTTATAAATACTAAATTATGAAACGAGTTAGTTAGGCCTTCGGATACTCGATATAAATTTCTACATATTTAAAAATGGCCATTAGGTATTTAATACCTAATTATTATCATTTAAAACCATCTTTGATTATTTATTTAAATTAAATAAATAATAATTACACTACATAATTTTTAAAGTATAATTTCAGAATATACTACGTATATAAATATAATATTTTCAAGAATATAAAAAACTTTAATACTATAAAACTAACAATAACTAGTATCTTTTTATTTTAAATTAAACTACAATTATTATTTATTTAACACTAAATAGATAATAAGCATAATACATAAGTATATAATATATTTAATTTCAGATTATAAAATATACTAATAATACAATTAAATTAATTCTGAATAATTAAAACATGAATGAAATCTAATTAATAAATCAATTAATAACTAAGGACTAAAGCTTTGTTTGACAAACTACAAAACTAACATACATAGGAGTTGTCCAAAATCTGATTAGCCAAACGGCCTAAACCCAAGCCCAACACCTCATCTTCTTCGTTAAATCATATAGTGTATACATACATTTATACTCCATATATATAGGAGTATATAATTCGTATATATTTACATTTTATACCCCAAAACTTCAAACGATCATAACTCACTCATTTCTTAACAAAAATACGCAAATTTTATATCGAAATCGAGTGCCTCGACGAGCCGGATCTAACGGTATAAGTCTTGAAGCCTAACTCCAAACAGTCTGTCCGTACGGGGGCAAAAATAGTTGCGTTTTCAAAAGAATAATTTGATCGTTGGTCATCCAAACGTGACTTAATCTTCGAGCCATTCATCGAGGGTCTTAAGGGGGTCGGTAGGGTCATTTTCACATTGGTTTTACGGGTTTTGGTGACGGTCCAAAAATCCGAGCTCGTCGGAGCTCCAATGGTGGTCCGGCCATGGCGGGGTCTCGGATCTGTTTGGGGGGTGTCTGGGGAAGTGTGTGACGGTCTGTGTGTGTACAGAATATATAGAGGGTGTGTGCGACTTTACCTTACTCTCAGTGTCGTCTCGGTTTCGGAATCGGCTCCGGTTCGGGCTTCCCGCGCTCTTTCTCTCTGTCTAGTTCTTTGGCCTCCTCCTCTTCCTTCTTCCTCTCCTCTCCGGTGGTCTGTGAGTGCTCTGTTGAGGGTCCGAGAGGGTGAGGGTTGTGGGTTTGGCAGAGGAGGTGAGAGTAGGCAGAGAGTGGTGAGGGGTGGGTTTTCTTTTTTTCTCTCTCTCTATTCTCTCGGGTCTCCTCTCTCTTAACTCTCATTCTCCCAGGTCTCTCTCACTCTCTAATCTGACTCTTTCTCTATATATAATATAATCTAACACACACATACAGCACACTATATATATATATATATTATAACATAATACACTCACACACTACATGCATATATATATAATATAATGTGTGTGTGTGTGTGTGTGTGTGTGTGTGTGTGTGTGTGCATTGTGTTTGGCGGTGGAGTGTGGCAGTAGGTGAGGTGGGGGTGATGGGGCGTGGGATGGCAGTGAGGTGATGGTGAGATTGAGAGGGTGCATGGTGGCCACGTGGGGGATGTTTGTGCCAAGTGTTGGTGGGGGCGTGCATGGGTGACACATGGTGGGGTGGTAGCCGCATGGCTGCCACGTGGCAGTGGTGGGGTCCTTGTCTCAATTTACGTGCATCGAGTCACGTGCCGTATAGTTTAGATAATACCAGTTCTACAAGTCCGCGTGTAAATCAGTCCGGGTCCACGAACATAGTACGTGTCTAATATGACTGTCCAAGGCCTAAAATAAAAACGTCGATTACAATAATACTTACGACTATAGTCTTGGGACTATTGGATTCAAATAATATACTATAACTTATAGTCATAAAATTACGCGACAGCGAATATCTGATATATCATACAATTATAAATTTATTGGTCACGAACTATATGATAAAAATCTATAGTTTATAAATCAAGCCACAACGAATATGATATAATCTGTAATTTACAATATTAATGCGACAGTGATCCATGTAGTCATAATATTACGCGACGACTAAATATATTAAAATATAATATTACATGGAAGATTCGGGTTAGAAAATTAAGAAATTACATAAATAAAGCACCGCAGATTTATATAATCTATAATTAGGCAACAAATATAATATATTTTACATCTATAATTCTTAAATGACAATGAATATTAACATAACTTATAGTAAATAATTAAGCGGCAACCAAATATTAAAATACAATTATATTATTACACGGGGATCTAAAATTTAGGAAATTACATAATTAAAATACTACAAATTTTACGGGGTACTACAGGTGCAAGGTTGCTCGAGTGAGCTCGACTTCAGTTTGGGGTTTTTGGCATAGTTTGCTCAAGCGAGGGGTCAGTTCGATTGGGAAAGCTAAAAGTCGACTAATTGTTTCTAATTCATTTAGGAAGCTAATTTTGTTGGAGATTATTAAAATAAAGGGAAAAGGAAGAAATGGGTTCGGTAGGTTGTATTGCAAGGGCGAGTTCCTTTTGTGAGAGGAAGTTTGTCCCGTATTACTTGGGAAGAGAGGTATAACTGAACTAATAAGTAAAACGGTATTACACACCTTTGGTTATGAACTTGTTTATTAAAGCTAGGAATCTGAAAAAGAAAGTAAGGTTTGATCTTTGCTCGTTTATTAAACGAGTCGAACCCAGCTCATGTATGTGTTTAACTTGGCTTGTTAATTAAATAAGTTTAAAATTCAATCTTAATCTTAATATGCGAACGATAGTTTGTTTAATAACCTTTAATCCAAGCTTGACCTTTGTAATAGCCTGCATTTCCATCTAATTATTTGTATTTGCATTTGACATATTAAAATTCAATTTGAATTTCTATGTTTAATCTGTATTGCTGATTTCATTTTTATCTACAATTCTCATGTTTAGAATTTTATTACTTGCTTCAAATTCTTTTTGGGGCCAAATTGTAAATTTATAAATTTTAGTTACCGGTGTTGGATTTTAAAACTGTATTTTAAAACGGTGGAAATATTTTCTTTTGACTCAATCAGTATTTTTATAAAACCGGAAAATCATTTCCTACGTTAAAATGAATTATATGTATTTTTGTGACGAACACCGCGCCGCGAAAATACCAGTTTATGTTCAACACTGTCCGCGCCAGATTAAACTTTCACAGATTTTGGAAGTGATGTAAAGTTAGATTTGACACACACTTTATTTCCATTTATGGCAACTAATCATTGACATAGGCTTTGTTTGGCAATGCTTTGTGTGTGTGTGTGTTAACTTTATGCCATAAGCTAATTTGCCAAACATCACAAGAGATTTCTAGCCCACTTGTTAGAGCATTGTTTGGATCTACCTATCTTGTGTGTGTTATTGTTGTATCCATAAGCTACTTTTTCAAACACTCACTCTTGAACCCTATACATCTAAACTACCCTTTCAAGCCTTGAATGTGTGTATACGTATCTATATCTGTGTATATTAGTAATTAGTTAATTAGGAACTAAACTCAATTTGTAGAGTATATGTTAAGGGACTTGGAACCCAAGTTCTCTCTATTGGTTTCTATACATACACTTCACTCCCTTTCATTACACACACTTAATCTGGTGATACACAGAGAGAAAAAGAGAGAGCTTGAGAGTTTTAAATTCTGCAGAGAGAAAGCTTAATCTCCATAGCCAAAGCTTGGAGTGGAGTTCTTAATTCTTGTATCTTTCTCAACAATTACTTCAATCACAATCACAGTGAGTATTTTAAACTCACTCCAAATGTAATATATGCTCAATTACTGTGTATATTTGCCTAATTTAAAAATCTCTATTAATTGAATTTCACGTTTGAAACTCCATAGCTTGAGATCAAGATTTTTTAATCTCAATTAAAATTCGTTTTCTTAGATAAATATGAAAGATTACATGTTGTAGATGCTATATTTAAAGTTTTATAGCTTAATTTGTTCATAGGAGAAAGTATATTAGAAATTAAGTTTTGTCATCTTGTAATCTTTCATAAAATTCTAAAGTGATAGATTGATTCATGTAAAATTGATTGTAGATTCATAATCCTTGCGAAAAACCGAAGAGATTGATTTATTATAAGGCATGGTAACTTACGGATTCAAAAATGGGTCAAAAGACCCCCCTTAAAACTGAAACAGGGGAATTTTGGGGAAGAAGACGAAGTTACTGCACAACCTTGAGCGCGCGATCGCGCGAGTGGCCCGCGAGCGCGAGATGGGTGATTCTAGGCAGAAAGAAAAGTTTTATAAGATAAAATTTGAAAAATGGCAAATCGCGCGAGCGGCCCGCGCGAGCGGCCTGTGCGCGCGAGCTGTGTGTTTTCCAGCAGAAAGAAAAGTTTTTATAATAAAACGAAAAAATGAGCATATCGCGCGAGCGACCTCCCGCGCGCGCGACTTCTGACAGTTTCTAGTTTTTACTTATTTCATGTTAAGGAACTGTTTGGTTGTTACCTTGTGAGTCTTTAAGGTTCTGTTTGCGAAAAATGTTAAAACAGATTATATTTTGGGTATGATTGGTCATTTAGGAACAATTATGAATCCAATTATTTTCAAAGCATACATTGTTATTATTCCTAGCAGTACATATGTTTTGTGGGTGGTTTCATGACATACATGTGGAGTCAGTTGTACATGTATGGTGAGTGTGAATGTTGGTCAGTATGGAAAAGAGTAATGGTCAGTGTGGTATAGTGAGTGCGGTTGAGATTGTGTTGTGGACACTCCCTGGTAAGTGAGTACCAAAGTGTGTTGTGATTGAAATTGCGGCGAGGGTGTCTTTGAAATGCGACGATGGCAAAACTGGACACTCCCTGACGACCATGGTAGCGTCAAAGTGTGTGAAGCCGAACTTGGACATTCCCTAGCACCCATGGTAGTGCTAAAGTGTGGCCTACGGATACTTCCTGGTACCCGAGTCTGGATACTGCGTGAGGTTACCTCCGGTATTTGCGAGGTGGATTAAGTACTAAAGTGTGAGGCATTGGACACTCCCTGGTACCCCGGACCAAAGTGTGCAGCAAACTGGACATTCCCTGGCACCCCTGTGCTAAAGTGTGGCTATCGGAGTATTTCAAAGATACTGGTGTGAGAAAGTTGGGTTATTGGATTTTGTCGAGAGAAAAGAGTCGGTAAGATGAGATGGTGCATTGTTCTCATACACGGTCACATATATGTGAATTATATCTTTCATATGATATTGTGGTTGTTTTTCCAAACTGAACTCCTATACTTAATGTAAACTTATTGGATTAAATGAGAATTGGAAAATGGTAAATGAGTATGTGTTACATTCAAAGTTATGTTTTTAGTCACCAGCTTCTTGAAGCTGACGGCGTCGATGCGCCCTGGACATTCATGTTCAGGCTTTTCAGGTTTTGAGCAAGCGGAACATTTCGATTATGCAAACTGAGAACGGCTGCTTTGGAAGATAGAACTGTTATCAATATCCCATGTTTTAATTTATAAACTATTTTGTAATAAGGATGACTGTAATAGACGATAGATATTGTTTTGTCTTAAGGCGACTTGTGCCTTAGTTGACCCCATATTATAATATGTAATAAGCTAGAAAATATTTGTAAGTCTTGATTGCTCTACTCTGATCATGGTTTTATGTTGTTCGACGTTTGGGACGGAATCCATCCTTCAAACTGTCGCGACCTACGGGTACATAAAGGAAATTAAACGCTTTCCATATTTATGCTACTTCGGGGCGTGACAACCTTGACTCTTATAAACGAGTCGAGTTCATGAATTCTTTGAATTGCTTTGTTTTTATAATAGATGTATATATATACTAGTTAGTATACAAACCCTTCATCCAATCTATTAATGTGTTTTTTAATGAGCCTAATAATGAGCCTTATCAAACATGTTCACGAGCTCTATCGAGCCAAGTTTATGTGTTTGAGCTTGGCTTGTTTATTGACCAAGCCTAAAATCTAGGCTTGATCTATGCTTGTTTATTAAACGAGTCAAGTCAACTCGAGCCTTCATTGAACATGTTTGTGAGTGCCATTTCTCTTTTATGCCCTACTTTTGGATCATGAGTTAGGGTATCTATGGATGACTGTCCACGCGCATGCGCAGTGCGTCACGACCACAGACATGGATGCAAATGTGGGGGCAGTAGGCTTTAGAAGTTACTTAGTGATGCTTTGTAGTCGCACTTGGCACTACAATCGCTCTTGAGCTGCTTCACGATCAAATAAACGGACAATGGGCCGACTTTTTTTCTTTTCTTTTCTTTTCTTTTCTTTTCACTCCCTTTTTTTTTTTGTTTTTTTTGTAAATTCAAAGGAATTTGAAACCCATGGTTTGTGTCCATTTGGCCCAACCCCCCTTATAGGCAAACAAACATGACTACTAGTTAACACAGTCCCCATACATTCAATTTAGATTGTTCAAAATTATTTTTAACACGTAGAATTCAGCTTCATTCTATATAGCCATGCTAAGTTTTTTTTTACTTATATTGTCACCAAAAAAAAGGGTCATTTTTTTGTATTTTATTTAACTTTAAAAACAGAATCCATAGAGGTTGCTCAATATCAGTGGATTTTCGGAGGCTATCTTCAAATTGTGCAACCTTGCAAATAGTGTTATATCTTTGTTTTATTTTGAATACAAATTCATGGAGTGGCCGATAGCACACTAATCACAGTATATGGTGGAGGCGAACATTAATTATATTTAGGAAATTATTTCATACACTCGTGCCTTTGAAAAAAAAAAACATATTTAGAGCAATTCGTCTATTAACTTCTGAAGTGATGACTTCACAAAACTCAACGCATTAGAATGCAACATTTTCACACTTCTATAACGCTTGTATGATTATTCCAATTTTTAATCTTTCTTCCTCAATCCTACTGCATAATAATATCTTTGCATTTGTGTGGATTTAGGCCACTTTTGGGTGAATCACGTATATGTTCTTGTTTGGACCTTTTTTTTTTTTTTTTTTTTTTTTGCGTCTTCTATGTTTGTATCTCACAGATCCTGGATCTATGAATTTGGTGTTGATTCCCAACAGCCTTCCCACCAAAAATTAAATCACATTTTATTTAGACTATACTTTTTTTTTTATTAGTCGTCTATTTAGACTATACTTGATTTGTGGATTAGAGAATGAAGGGATAAGATAAGGAAAGCATGAAGGAATGATATTTCTCCAATATTTTTCCTTTTGTTTTTCTCCATATTCAAATAATTAAAACACTACAACCCCGGTAATCAAATTGTAATATAAACTTGAGAAAGTAGGAAGGGAAGTGAATCAAATTATTACAATTTTTCATATTATGATATCATTGACATAAACTGAGATAATAATACACTTCACTTGGGAGTTACGATGAAGAAAGCATGTGTGAATTGAGTGGCACTGGATTAAACCCATAGCAAGTACCACTTCACTGAAACGACTAAACCAAGCATGAGGAGACTGTTTCAGGCCATAGAGAGATTTTTGAAGGCGACACACTTTCCCAAAGTACTCCCCCTGAGCCTGAAAACTTGGTAGAGGATCCATATAAATAATCTCAGAAATAGAAAGCCCCAAGGCAGCTTGGGAGGCATGAGAGATGTCCTGGTAGAGCTCAAAATGCGCGAGTCAGAATGTGCATGGGCATACATCTTAGTCAACGTAGTCCAAAGACCATAAACCGTGTTGTGATATATAAACATATGATAGATTCATTCCTCCATTGAGTATCCATCCCAAAATAATTCAATTATCTGTAAAACATTCATCATATTTAGCATCAGTTTCAGCAGGCTTTACCATTTTTCCAAGAAGCCACCAATCTTCTGTTTACCTCCAAGATAGAGACGAAGAGAATTAATTTGACCAAGCATGGAAATTCTTTCCATTCAGCAAAACACTCGTGACACGTTGAGTAGGTGTCAAGTGAGACATAGATAAATCAAAACAGGCAGGAACTGTCGTTGTAGGATCAACTTTGGTAGATTCAATCATGGTGCTATAGGATTAACAATAATGCATAAGAGAATAGACTTGACGGAAGAGGGTGTAAATCAGCAACAACAATGATCACAATCAGAAACTCGACAAATGATGGCAGGGGCAACCAGACACTCGGTTGCCCAGACTGAAGACGAAGAGCGGTGGACGGCTCTAATACATCACGAAGAAGCCCGTCTCACCCGAGAGGCTGCTGGACCAAGCTGAGAGGCTTGGTTAGGTGCGGCGCAAGCAAAAGGGCCTGCGATTGGAGCTGTTAGGTCAGTGAGGTGTTGAGGGGGGATCGGCGACCTGTGGCTGAGGTTGGCGAGGGGTTGATGTGGTCGACGAAGGTGGGGGAAGGGTGGAGGAGGTCCAGCGTAGGGGTTGAGGAAGGATTAGGGTTAGGGTTATGTCTTGGCTACCAAAAAGAAATTGGGAAAAGAATAATTTTATTAGATTGATCTCATGTATATATATGCAATGTTTAGAAAAACCAAAAAAGAAATAGATCTCGCCTAATAAATAGAAAATAATAACTGGTCAACATGACCTAAAATAGCAGAATAAAATCAGCTGTAAATTTCTTAATTCCAACATTAAGTACATAACCAAACACCACTTACATGCCATTAACAAATTGTTTCCATGTCCTTTAAGATTAATTTTCTGAGTGGTAAGTTACGATTTGCTCTAGAAGGTTCAGCCCAAACTACAAAATTGAGTCCATAGCTCCAAATAATAAAAGGTTAAATGATTAGAGAACGCGTAGCAAGCTCTTCACACCTTCCCTAATCCCTCGTGTGTCACCTCATCTTGCAAGATAACAAGTTAAACAAACTAAGCACCATCATAATGGAGACAAATGTAAATGCCAAAGTGCACATATGCAAACTAGAGCAAGAACGGAGATTGAGCCCAAGACCTACTAGTAATAAGGAGGTACAAAAACCATGTTAAATTATTAGTTGGTTCATGTTTACACTAAAACCGTGTGCTAATTTAAAAAATAGATAATAGAAAGGGATAAAAGGGCAACAATAGGAGATCCTTTAACTAAACACCAAACGTATCTAGTTTCTAATATCAAAATTCATTTGAGTTGGGAAAAGAAAAAGGAAGTGAGTTCCAAAGTGGCCTGAACAATTCTAGAGCTTGAAAACCAACACCATCAAGGCCAGGGGCGGACCGTGGCTCCTACAAAATTTTTGAAAAATTACGATTTAGCCTATAGAATTTTTTAAAATTATAGATATTATATATGTTGGCCCCATACAAAATTTTTTACTTATACATATGCAACATTAATTGTAATCAAACACATTTCAAACTATTAGTTAAGTCATGATATCTAAATAAAGAGAAGTTGAAATATATTACTTCAATGGTAATCAATCAGACCTTAAATATTGGATAAATATATTTTCTTTTCAATTCTAAGTTTAGCCCAATCCAAATTGTTTTAAGGGTAATATTTGGGGCACAAACACTTACAAATACACTTTATCTCTCTCCTGGGTGGCACCGTAGGGTCCACTAAAATTATTCGGACCCCACAATACTACCCAGGAGAGAGATAGAGTGTGTTTGTAAGTGTTTGTGCCTCTAACATTATTGTTGCTTTACATCAACCCAACCTTTACACAACAAAAGGTAATTTTTTTTATATAAAAATATGTATAAATAAACTCAAAAAAATTTTGCCTCAGAGGATAGACCCAAGCCAATAAAACTTGGCCCCCCCAAATGTGCACTCCTGGGTCCGCCGCTGATCTAGGCAATGAATGTATTCAGAGTGACGTACAACGAAAAAATATATTTAAACTGCAACACACACACACACATATATATATATATATGTATATCCTAATTGACAGGATACAATAGTCAATTGGCGATCGATCTGTCAGTGTTCACCTGAATGCAACAGTAATCGTATCCATAATTTTACAGAAGGTGTTCTCTTAGAAAGTACCCATGTACCATAAAATATTTTCAGTTATTTTTTTTGTGTTGGAAAGTAAATATGTTCAAGTATTACAGTACTCTAAGTGATTTCATTCCTGCTTCTACTCTATCTTTGGTTGGGAAAATTTGGTTATAGCAATGTATTTATGTGTTACTTTACCGTGCTCCTTACTAGACTAATGTTGGAGGTTTGAGTAAAGCTAGCTCTCCACACGAACCGGGTAAGTCTAACGTCGATGGGGAATTATGAGAACGTAGCCAATTCCTTATGATGATTCTAGCTTAGTAATTAGAAGTAACCCTCTGTCTTAGGTTTTCTAGTCTGAATTTGGCCTCCGGCCCTGTGCACATGTTTTTTCTCCGATGCCTACCTAGTTGAGTTAGTTTCTGTCACGCCCCGACGTAGCATAAATAAGGAAAGCGTTTAATTTCCTTTATGGACCCGTAGGTCGCGACAGTTTGAAGGATCGATTCCGTCCCAAACGTCAAACAACAAAACATAATAATCAGAGCAGAGCAATCAAGGCTTATAAAATTTTTCTAACTTATTACATAATACAACACGGGTCATCTAAAGGCACAGACCACCTTAAAACAAACAATAACTTAAAGTCTATTACAGTCATCCTTATTACAAACTAGTTCAAACTTAAACGTATAATAACTAAACAGTTTTCTCATTCCCAAAAGCAGCCATTCTCAATTAGCATAGTCGTACGGTTCCTCCTGGTTATAACCTGAAAAGCCTGAACACGAATGTCCAGGACGCATCAACGTCGTCAGCTTCAAGAAGCTGGTGAGTATTAAAAACATGACTTGAATGTAAGACATACCCATTTACCTTTTTCCATTATCAGTTTTGTACAATCAATCATTTGACCATAGTAAGAATTCATTTTATAAAACAGCAAGGAATATATTAAAAGTCGTTCATTCATAAAAACAGATACTCGTGTAATGAGACAATGCACCACACTCATCTTGCCGACTCTTTTCTCTCGACAGACACAACAACCCACTATCTTACTCCTGGTATCTTTGAAACACTAAGATAGCCACACTTTAGCAACGGGGCGCCAGGGAGTGTCCAGTTTGCCTCACACTTTGGTCCGGGGTACCAGGGAGTGTCCATTGCCTCACACTTTGAATACCTAAACCGCCATGCAAATACCGGAGCAACCTCACGCAGTATCCAGACTCGGGTATCAGGGAGTGTCCGTAGGCCACACTTTAGCACTACCATGGGTGCCAGGGAATGTCCAAGTTTGGCGTCACACACTTTAACGCTTCCATGGGCGTCAGGGAGTGTCCAGTTTGCCACCGTCGCATTTCAAAGATACCCTCACCGCAATCTCAACCACAACCACAATCTCAACCACAACCACAACCACAAACACAGTCTCAACCACAATCTCGTACTCTTTCCACACTGACCATTACTCTTTTTCACACTGACTGACACCCACATGCATGTACCACTGACCCCACATGAATGATATGCACTTAAACATAAGCAAAATGCTGAATTAAAGGAACAACGCGCGTACGGGAATTGATAAGTCATGATACAATGTTTTAATCCTTCAAACGTAACCTAATAGAATTCTGATTAACTAAATTTCTCAAACAGAGTCTTAACAGTCCTTAAAAGTTGAACCAAATAGTCCCTTAACCGAAAACAGACAAAAATAGAAACTGCCAGAATTCGCGCGCGCGGGCCGCTCGGGCGGAGGGTCGCTCGCGCGGTATGCCCAAATTTATTTTATATATAAACTCTTCTGTCTGCCTGAAACAGCCAAGGTCGCGCGCGCGGATCGCTCGCGCGAAAGATCTCTCACGCGACCCTCGCTCGCGCGACCTGCCTAAATTACATTTTATATATATAAACTTTTCTGTCTACCTGGAGACGCATGCCTCGCACGCGCGGGTCGTTCGCGCGAGGGGCCGCTCACGCGATTCTCGCGCGCGCGAGCTGATGCTGAGGCTTCATCTTCTTCGCAGAAACTGCTCTGTTTCAGCTAAACAGGGTCTAAATTGACCCATTTCCATTCTGCGACTATATATGTCATACAATATATGAATCTCTTCCTTTTCTTACAAGGATTAAGAATATGAAATCAATTTACCATGAATCAAACTATAGCTCTCCAATTTTATGAAAAACTAAAACATGTCAAAACTTCTTTTCTAATATACTTTCTCATGTGAATGAATTAGGCTCTAAAATTTCAAACATAGCATATATGATGTAAGATCTTTCATAATCATCTCTAAAAACGGATTTTGGTTAAGTTTGAAAAATCTAAGTTTCTTAGCTTTGAAATTTAAACGTGTGATTATCAATGGTGACTCTTAATTCAACTACACAATTTCAGTAAATCAAATGTGAATTACATTCTGAGTGAGTTAGAAATACTCACTTTGATATAGATAGAAGAAATTGGTTGAGAAAGAATAGCAATATAGGAAATCCCAAACCCAAGCTTTTGGTTATGGAGGATGAAGTTCTTCTTTCAAAATTCTGAAGAACTCTCTGCACTCTCACTGAAACTCTCTAATGAATTTTAGTTTGTGAAGATATGTGCAGAAAGTGGAGATGCAAATGTGTTTATATAGAAGGCTATCTACAACTTGGTGCCCAAGTATTGTGTTGATCACTCAACAAAAGGAATTTGATTTCCAAATTAACTAAGTGCAACCTATTCACAGATTGTATGTACGTATATGCATTCTCAGATGGTGAAGGGGCAATATAGAGTAGTAGGGGTCCAAGCTTGGGGTGTTTGGCAATGAAGCTTATGGACCCAACAATAACATACACAAGACAAGTTTATCCAAACAAGGCATAAGCCAATGATCACTTGCCATAAATGGAAAGTAAAGCATATGTCATGTCCAACTTTACATCACTTCCAAAAATCTGTGGAAGTTTAGCACAGCGCGGACAGTTTTGAAAGTAAACTGGTATTTTCGTGGCGCGGTGTTCACCACAAAAATACAGAAAATTCATTTTAACGTAGGAAGTGATTTTCTGGTTTCATAAAAATACAGCTTGAAATAAAAGAGAACATTTCCACCATTTTGAAATACAGATTTTGAAATCCACACAGGTATTACTAACTTTTGTAAAAATTACAATTTGACCCTAAAAGTATTTTAATTATGAAATAGATCAAGAAATCAGTTTTAACATGTAAGAATTGTAACTAACAATGAGATTAACAATACAGATTAATTAAATGAAAATGCAGGTTATTACAGTTTCCCACCAGCTTCTATTATACCATGAGGAACCATCTCATTTCTCACTCAGGGTTAGGAAAAATATAGCGGGGGGTCCTGTCGAGTCAACTAGTATAATAAAAGGGGTTTATAAGAGGCATCAAACCCATTTCTTTATTTAGTTAATATACCTAATAGAACAATAGAATAACATACCAAGGATAGATACCGTGGGACTCCTTTATTTAGTTCATTCACCGTGGGATTCCTTTATGTCAGGGGAGATTCCTTTAATAGTTGTGGAGCTTTGTTTAGAGAGACCTTAACAGACAGAAGCCCGAACTCATTACTTGGAATCGTGACAAAGGCTAGACATGATAAGAAGGGTAATTAATTTGTCTCCAGACTGGTAGTAGGACCTGGGCTATAAGTCGTCTGGTCTGGGTATCACTGTTATTATAAATCAAAATGAATGATTGCTCAAGTAGAGATAATGTCCTAAAACCAGTTAAGACCACGAATGAGGACGCCTGTGAGAATTCGATCTCGGCACCTCACCTCTTATATCAAGACATTTAGTCATTATCCTAGGTTGAGATTAGATTTTACTTTTGGAGAATTTCTAGATTGCTAGTGAGCATATCAAATCCATTTGACCACCATACATCTTGTAAGTTTTTATTGAAATTGTCATATCCAAATTCAATACTCACCTTTAGAAACTCAATACACCTTTTTTTTTTCTTTCTAGAAATTGGAAATTAAATGTTTCAATTTTGAGAATTTCAAATGCAATCCCTTTTCCTTTCATTTTCATATTGAAAAGTAGCTTCTTCTTTTTTTTATTATCTTAGTTTACAGGAACATTTCAAGTGCTTTGGTCAACAAATTGAAATGGATAGGCATGCTTTTTAACACATGATGTCTTTTCACACATGTGGCTGCCTTGTGTTAAATTCAAGAAGCAACAAGTTTAACTAAGTGAAGATATATATATAAATAGAGAGAGAGAGAGAGGGAGAGAGAGAGAGAGAGAAATGTTGGAAATATTAGGAGGATAAAACTGACATTTTGCAGTAAGATCATGATCAATACCACATACGTGCGAGGGAGTAAATCGGACAGCATTCGTGTACGCCCCGCATGCCAGCACAAGTATCAATTTTTAAACCAAATTAGGCAGTTCAAATTTGAGATTTGCACCACCCCTACGCGCACGTGAGAGAGCCTTTCCACATCACAAACTTACTAAGTTAAAGATGTGAAATCATATATAAGGAGGAAAAAAGTCTCATGTTTAACGTGAGATAATAGTCAAATATATATATATAAGTAGTTTAGATTTCATTCCTGAATTATCTATGAGTGATTTTGACAAATGTGAATATTGTAGTCAAGCAAAAATCACTAAAACTCCACATAAGTCTGTCTTTAGGGAATCAGAACCTCTAGACTTAATTCATTCCGATATTTGTGAATTTGAGGGTACTTTAACCACAAATGGTAGAAGACATTTTATCACTTTTATTGATGATTCTTCAAATTATTCTTTTTTTTACCTTATGAAAAATAAAAGTGAAGCGATTGATTTTTTCGAAGTTTTCTTAACCAAAATTGAAAATCAATTTAATCGGAAGATATCATGCCCCGGAATCACAGATACGATTCTAGGACACGTGGCACGCCACCAAGGCACGTCCCATGTCATTAAAGTCACTTAAAAACTATTAGTAAAGGTTTTGACTCATCAACTCAACACATTTTGAACATTTTCAAAGAGATTTTACAAACACACCCAACGAAGTTCTTTTTCAAAAGTCACACTTTTATAGTTAAAGCGGTCCTATAGGTACCCTGACGTTTAATGAGAAGTAAAATAAAACACCCAAAGTGGTAGAACAAAAAGTGGTTTAGGGGATATGTCGACCGATTGAACTGCCCCCTTCGACCGGTCGAATGATCCCCGGACAGAATTCTTCCCCTGCTGTAAAATTTTGCCTAGAGTCACTCAACCATTTCGAGTTTAACCTACTTTAAAACATTCAAAACATTGAGTTTAGTCCATAAACATATAAAAACATCATCACAACATAAATCCAGGCTTCTTGAGTTCATATATACCATTAAAGCAAGTTAAAGAATGTTTAAACACAAAATCCATTTCAAGTCGAACTATTGGAGCAAATTCTGAGTTCGTCGCCCAAATAACCAAAACAAGAATGGAAGAGTCACGCATACCCAAAACTAACCAACTAGACATAAACCATATATTATATGTGTTGAACTTGTCAACTAGCTACTACAAGATACAAAAGTCCTAAGTTATGAATCCCTACTACACATCTAGTAGTTGCAAAGTCTTGAAGCAAAAATACTAATTACATAACATGAACTATGAACCAAACTAGTACCATAAATCCCCAAGTTAAATACCATTTACAATTATATTACAAATTCTAGTCCAAAACAAGAGATTACAACATTAGCTCCCAACCATTCCCAATAACCCACATTGTCTCACCAACTCTGTATCTTCATTTCTTTGAGCCTTCTCCTTTATCACCTACAATGGTTATTCAATAACCACTACACTATATAAGCTATATGCTTGTAAATGCCAACAATTATGGACATGAATAATAGACATGCTCAATCTCATCTTTTACATATAACTATGACTCCGAAAATGCAAGTACTGACCACCCTTTCACACTAGTCCATGACTACTCCATTAGTCCGCGCGCATAACCAATACCCACGCCTCTCTCATTCAGACGTGCGACCTCACAGCTAATTTGGCACCTGTCACACCCATCCCTGAAAATCCTTTGTTTTAAAATGCGTAATTGAAATTTTGAGAATTGTTAATGTTATTTGATAATTATGTTTGGGGTTAACTGAGGATCAATGAAGAGTGTCAATTGAGAACACGATAGCTGGTAAATCATTGAGGCATTCATGTGATTAACTGACATTTATATGATTAAATGTTATTTGACTTTATCTGTTATATATGAATAGTAAAATTACATGTGTCGTTTAATTTCTGATAGGTTTGATCTTAATTAGGATCATTTTGATTGATTTAGTGATAACTAATAGGATGTGTTGCATAAAAGGTAGGTTATCTAGAAATTCTACGAAAATAGTTTTCAGAACGTAATTAGGGTGACAAATGGACTTAGACGAAAACTTTTATAATTTGTAGTTTTCACTGGTGAAGTAATGAATTATACGTGTAAGACGTTTTGGGGAATAATTAGAAGTTTTGAGAACTCGTGGGGAGGTAAACTTAATTCCCAAGAGTCATGCCTATATATAGAAAACTCAAGATACTTCTCATAATATCTTCAAACCATAAAGTTGAGAGCTTGGGAGATTTGGGATTTTGGTTGCTTAGGGCTTCTTGACGTAAATCGACGACCTTCCATCCATTAATTTTTCTCCAAATTTCATATTTGAACTCCTTGAGGTACGAGCTTCATTTTGATACCTCTTAGGCCTTGTTTCGCTTAGTTTTTATATAAAGAAAATCCTAATTCTAGGATATTGGGGAAAACATATGTATACTTGTAGGAATCGTAATAGAGATTCGGAGTAGAATCGGGCTACTAGTAATTCCCTTAAAGTAATAAGACTATAGCTCGAGGTATGAATTCTAACCCTATGTATTATAGGAAATTACATGTATTGAATATCCGACTTGATATTTTGGATCTGGGCAAATTTCATGTATTAAATATGCACGTGAATACGTATAAAATGCATAACTATGTGATTATATGAGCATGCTAGATGTCTATGTGAGTCAAAGGAGAGTTTGATATAAATTCATATCGTGGAAGCCTCTTGATGTTTGGGAGTTATAGTAGCGACGGCTACTTGCTTGGTTTGGGAAATGGCCCAGCCAGAGCACTTGGATGCAATGGTTGAGTGACTTTGGCTAACCATTGGCATCACGGTTTAAGATTTAAGACTTGCCGGTATACCGGATGAATGCGAGTCCCTCTCCCTATAGACTATTTTGACGTGTTTTGATGTTTTAAAGCATGAATTGTCATATAAGCATATGTTTAGAATTGTGCACTCAGCATGTAGTTGAGCAGTAGAGATTTACTCCATTGCAGGGAAGAAGAAGCGTGTGGAGTGAGGCCGTGGGGACGACAGGATCATCTCCTTGTAAATGTTTTTGTTTTACATTCCAATGGTTGTAATATATGTTTTAAAGAACTAGAACTATGTTTTGTTCTAACTTGGAAACCGTGGGATGGTTATGTAACATTGTAATAGGTAGTAGAGCTACTTTGGTACGGTTGGAATGAATCCGAGCTCTTGGATTCGCGTTTTGTATACTTAACTTGTCCAATTTGGAGTTTGAAAGATATGTTGTTGATGTATTTATAAATTGAGCCAAACGGACCTTAACTTGTTTCAATTCCGTTTTCTTTTCAATGTTTAGCAAGATTTATGTTGGTCCTTATAGCTGTGTTATGGATCAAATTTTTGGATCAAAGATGAGAGTTAGAGAAGTTAGAAATATGAAGGTTTGGGTGACGTCTTGGCAAAATTTTGCTATCAAAAGGGAATTCTACCGGGGGGTCATTCGACCGGTTGAAATGACCCCTGCATGACTTCTTGTTCTACTCCTTCCGGAAATTACTAGTTCCCCTTCAACCCCCATTAGCAACTCAACATGCTCAGTATATATTTCATCGTGAAATATCACAAATTATACATATGCTATTAAAATTTTTCCATATAAATTTAAGCTAATTCGACATGCTTATCATCACAAAGATAATCTCAAACATCCAATTATTCATATTCCATAATTATTGTCACTCACCTCTTAGATTTCACTCCTACTTGTGCCATTAAGAGCCTAGTTAATTCCAGGTATAATTCCTATACAAAATTATAAGTTATGATCTAAACCCCTGAATTGGGTCACAGAAAAACTATCTCAAAAGTCATTAAGAATGGTACTAACGTGTTAGACTCACCTCCAGGAGTCCGAATATGTAGCTTGTTTCAAAACTAAACGTCAAATGGCACGTCGTTTGTCGTCGAGAGCGTCGGCGTAAGTTCGTCAAGATTTTTCGTATGAATTCTTTTTCTCTGTAAATTTGTCTTAGGAAGAAGAGATGAGTTGTGAGTCACAAGACATGTATCTTGCAACATGTAACTCCCAAGTTTGTTTTCTATATAATTGCCTCTCCCAAATTTCTTCAGTTTTACAATTAATTGGAGGTCGGGTCAGGATCACTGGACCTGGTCGTTGGAGACTGGAGGTCGGGTCGGGTCGGGTCGCACATACAATTCCAAGATACGTGGAACACCACCAAGGCATGTCCCCATGTCATTAAAGTCCTATAAAAACCATTAGTAAAAGTTTTGACTCATGAACTCAACACATTTTGAACATTTTCAAAGAGATTTTACAAACACACATCCAAACACACCCTAACAAAGTTCTTTTTCAAAAGTAACACTTTTATAGTTCAAAGGGGTCCCAAAGGTACCCTCATGTTTAATTAGAAGTAAAAAAAACACCCTAAGTGGTAGAACCAAAAGAGGTTCAAGAGGTATTTCGACCAATCGAACCGTCCCCTTCGACCGGTCGATTGTCCCCTAGGCAGAATTCTTCCCCTGTTGCAGAATTTTGGCTAGAGTCACTCAACCATTTCGAGTTTAACCAACTTTTAAACATTCAAAACATTGAGTTTAGTCCATAAACATATAAACACATCATCACAACATAAATCCGAGCTTCTTGAGTTCATATCAACCATTAAAACAAGTTAAAGAAAGTTTAAACACAAAATCCATTTCAAGTCGAACTCTTGGAATGAAACTCTAAGCTCGTCGCCCAAACAACCTAAATAAGAATGGAAGAGTCGCACATACCCAAAACTAACCAACTAGACATAAACCATATATTACATGTGTTGAACTTGTCAACTAGCTCTACAAGATACAAAAGTCCCAAGTTATGAAATCCTACTACACATCTAGTAGTTACAAAGTCTTGAAGCCAAACTACTAATTACATAACATGAACTGTGAACCAAACTAGTACCATAAGTCCCCAAGTTAAATTCCATTTACAATCATATTACAAATTCTAGTCCAAAACAAGAGATTACAACATTAGCTCCCAAACATTCCCAACATCCCACGTTGTCTCACCAACTTCGTATCTTCATTTCTTTGGGCCTTCTCCTTTATCACCTACAATGGTTATTCAATAACCACTACACTATATAAGCTATATGCTTGTGAATGTCAATAATTATGCACATGAATAATAGACATGCTCAATCTCATCTTCTACACATAACTATGATGTCCGGGCAGGGGCATAGTCAGGAATTGCATCCAGTGGGTACCAAATTGAGAGCTCAAGAAACATGAAAATATATATATTTATATATTTTTGAAAATACTAGAAACACGACAAAATAAAAATTACCACATACAGATAAAGCATCTCTTACATACATAATATCCAAACAACATGATATTGTTTACAATAATCCTCTTCGAGACTTCACATTTTGAAAATGCTGAATGATTATCTTCATTATCAATGGTCTCGAATATGTCTTTTTCAATATATGTCACCAAGAAATCAATCATCAAATCACCTTCCAATCGATTGCGTAGTTCAGTCTTGATGATTTTCATTACAGAAAATACTCTTTCTACAGTTGCAATTGCAATAGGTAAGAGTAGTGCCAGCTTTACGAGCATCTATACTAGTGGATAAGCACGATGCTTTTTCAATTGAACCAATTTTTTTAGCAAGTCCACTAACTCCCATAACTTCATAGTATAGAACATTTCAACATGATAATAATGGAGATTTGTGCTTTCTTGAACCTTACGACTTGATCTCCCTTGGAATACAAATAAGTCTTCCATCTTTGGAATGTTGATCTTATGCTTAATACAAAACAAAGACACTATGTTCAACAATGATTCTCATCCATCATCTCTCATGTTTTGGAGTTGTTGGATGGTTACTTTCACAAGAGCCATATCATTTACAAATACTCAATCAATATTTACTTACATATTCAATCAACATTCAATATTCCAAAAATAAAAAATAAAAAAAATTGGCAAATATGAAATACCCAATCAATATTGAATAAAAAAAAATTCAATATTCAATACTCAATCAATGTCCTCAAATATTAGACGAAAACCCCCAAATTTACTCAATACTAGTAGAGTTGAGGAGTTACCTTTGATTGTAGAAGAAAAATCCCAAATTTGTAGGCAAGCCCTAGCTTTGTATAGATGACCAAAATAAGGAACAACAAATGCACACCACCAATTGATGAGCAGACCTTGGAGAGGGAAGAAAAATCCATAAATAGACCAAGAGGTGGAAGAAATAAAAAGTAGCAACAAGAATAAAATGGATTTTTTTTGGTACAAGTGGGTCTTACCTTGGGAGCTCCTCTAGAATATGTGAGCAGAGAGAGAGAGATAGAGTGACCTTTTTTTTGTCATGATAACGATAGAGATGACCTTTTGGTCCTTTCCAAAACTGATGGAGACTTCATTCAGTCGTTGTTTAATTAGCTTTTAATTGGGTACAAGTGGTTAATGCCTCATCCAATTGAAAGTGTACAAGGGGGCTAAAGCTAGATATATAAATGAAAAGTCAAAAGTTAAGTGGGTTTATTGTGGGCAGTCCGACAGTGGTGTGGTCAGTGGTACAAGTAGTGAATGTAAATGCAATTTGAAGAGTATCGGCCACCCTTTCACACTAGTCCGTGATTAGTTTGCGCGACTAACCGAGACCCATGCCTCTCTCATTTAGACGTGAGACCTCATGGCCAATTTGGCACCTAGTCATATTCTCGATGGAAAGTACTCACATTAGCAACTCAACATGCTCAAGTATTCGTTTCACCGTGCAATATCACAAATTATACATATGCTATTAAAATTACTCCAACATATGAGTTTAAGCTAATTAGACATGCTTATCATTACAAAGATAACCAAACATCCAATTATTCATATTCCATAATTATTGTCACTCATATCTTAAATTTTGCTTCTACTTGTAGAATTAAGAGCCTAATCAATTCCAGGTATAATTCCTATACAAAATTACATGTTATGAGCTAAACACCCGAATTTGGTCACAGAAAAACTATCTCAAAAGTCATTAAGAATGGTACTAACGTGTTAGACTCACCTCTGGGAGTCCGAATATGTAACCTGTTTTGAAATTAAACGTCAAACGTCACGTCGTTTTTTTGTTGAGAGCGTCGACGTGAGTTCGTCGAGATATTTCGTACAAATTCTTTTCTCTGTAAATTTGTCTAAGGAAGATGTGAGTCACAATGTAACTCCCAAGTTTGTTTTCTATAATTGCCTCCCCCAAGTTTATTCAATTTTACAATTATACCCCCACTATTAGTGACACTTATTAAAATCATCCCAAACTTAAATGGGTGTTTGTCTATGTCCAATTCATTCTCACAAAGGTATCTCTAACGGACCACAGAAGTGGTCTCTAGCAATTAACATGTTATTTAAGTAATATAATATAATAATCACATATGCCTTAATAACTATTTAAGCACATAAGAATTACTCTGCATATCTATCGCATCACACGGGGACCTTTCATAACTGTCCCAAATTGGGAATGCCACATTAGCCTATCTCTGGGTTCCAAACTGGACACCCCCAATCATCTTAGTGAGTAATACTCACTTAACATATATAATCACATCATTAATATAATATTAATAATGCATGCTAATGCAATTAAATACTACCCGTGGGAGCGGGTGTTACAGAAGATTAAGAGGTTCCATAGTGACAGAGGTAGTGAATATGGCACTAATTAGTTTATAGCCTTATAGGCATCTCACGGTATTATTCATGAGAAAACTACACCGTATTCCCTAGAAATGAATAGAAAAGCTAAAGGGAAAAATAGGACTTACTGGACTTATAGTAACTGTATTACGTACTTCAGGTGCATCAACGAATTGGTGGGGGAAAATTCTGTTAACTGTCTGTTATGTTTTAAATAGAGTTCTTAACTCTAAAACTAAAATTTTTCCTTATAAACTTTGGAAGAATAAGAAACCGAGTGTGTCTTATTTTCGAACTTGGGGGTGTTTAGTGTATGTGCGTATTCCAGACCCTAAAAGGTCTAAATTTGCTAGTATAGCATATGAGTGTGTATTTATTGGATATGTTGTTAATAGTAAAGACTATTGATTTTATGATTTGAAAAATCATGTTATTATAGAATCAAATGATGCTAATTTTTTCAAAAATAAATTTCCTTTTAAATCGAGCAACAGTGGGGGTTCAACATCTAGTAAAGTGCCTAAACTTGCTAGATCTAATGATTATGAGATAGAGCCTAGGAAGAGTAAGAGGGCACGAATCACGAAAGATTTTGGGCCTAATTTTTATACTTATAATGTTGAGGAGGATCCTAACACCCTCCAAGATGCTCTATCATCTATAGATGCAGATTGTTGGCAAGAATCCATAAATAATGAGATGGACTCCCTTGAGTCTAATGGCACTTGTCACCTAATTGACTTACTACCTAGTTGTAAACCAATTGGGTGTAAGTGGATTTTGAAAAAGAAATTGAAACCCACCCGATGGTTCTATTGATAAATATAAAGCATGTCTTGTGGCCAAGGATTATAGGTAACGTGAAAACATAGATTTCTTTGATACTTATTCACCTGTCACAAGAATAACTTCCATTAGATTTATTGTTGCTTTATCTTCTATACACAATTTAGTAGTACACCAAATGGATGTTAAAACTACTTTCTTGAATGGCGATTTGGACGAAGAAATTTACATGGATCAACCCAAAGGGTTTATAGTCCCGGGTTAAGAGAATAAAGTTTGCAAGTTAGATAAGTCTCTTTATGGACTTAAATAGGCTCCTAAATAATGGCATGAAAAATTTGACAATGTAGTCACTTCTAACTACTTTAGGATTAATGAAAGTGACAAGTGTGTTTATTACAAAATTGATAATAATATTTGCACTATCATATGCATGTATGTTGATGACTTGCTTATTTTTGGATCAAATATTCATGTTGTAAGTGATGTTAAAACTTTCTTATGTGCAAACTTTGACATGAAAGATTTGGTTGAAGCTAGTGTAATCCTTGGAATAAAAATAACTAGTTCAGAAAAGGGACTTTCTTTGGATCAGTCTCATTACATTGAGAAGATTCTTAAGAAATACAATTATTTTGATTGTAAACCTGCTAGTACTCCGTATAATCCTAGTGTAAAGTTGTTCAAGAACACTGGTGACAGTGTTAGACAGAATGAGTATATGAGAATCATTGGTAGCCTGCGATATGCTACTGATTGTACTAGACCAAACATAACTTATGTTGTGGGAGTACTATGTAGGTTAGTGGCAGACCTAGTATTGAGCATTGGCATGTTGTTGAAATAGTCATATGCATTATCTAAAAAAATACCATGAACTATGGATTACACTATGAGAGGTTTCTCGCTATCCTTGAAGGGTATAGCGATGCTAATTGGAATACCCTTTCAGATGATTCTAAGGCCACCAGTGGATACATTTTTAGTATTGCTGGGGGAGCAGTTTCATGGAATTCCAAGAAACAGACTATTTTGGCTCAATCCACTATGGAATCAGAGATGATAGCACTCGCTACTGCTAGTAAGGAGGTAGGTTGGCTAATAAGCCTTCTGTCAGATAACCCTTTATGGGAGAGGCCAATACCAGTTGTTTTGATCCACTTCGATTGTACCACAACTATTGCAAAAGTATAAAACCATTATTATAATGGTAAGAGGCGACAAATTTATCGCAGGCATAGCACAATGATAGAGTTTCTCTCGACTGGAGCTATAAGAGTGGATCATATACGGTTTGAGGATAATGTAGATGATCCTTTGATGAAAGGGTTAGCTCGAGTGAAGGTTTGGAAAACCTCGAAAGGGATGGGACTAAATCCCATAGAGAATTGAGTCACTTGTGATGGTAACCCAACCTATAGACTAGAGATCCCAAGAAATATGTTCAAACGGTAATAACAAGTCATGGAGTGATAAAAGTGGAATCATGTTGCTTTTATGATGCAGGGTTGATACTCCAAGTCCCAGGCCTAGTTTTGACCCCATGCCATCCATGCCCAGGCATGGGGTCCCCCCATTTGTAAAGGGCCCATAATTGCTATACATTTACATTCAAGCCCATGTATGTATGTGTAAAAAAAACCCAATCAAATTATGGTTAGTCCAATAAATCCATGAAAAACAAAGCCCAGTTACAATTAAAATGGAAAAGCCCAAATGCCCAACCATTACTAACTTAAAATGGGTAGATTGTAGACAGATTGGTTTTCAAGAGAACATTTTCATTTTTCAATCTCTCTCTCTCTCTCTCTCTCTCTCTCTCTCTCTCTCTCTACGACATACACAAGTAATACACTACACAATTGTGACAACTCAAGGCTTAATCTTGAATCATCAAGTAATAATGGCAGAGGCAAACGATGGCTAAAGATAAAGAAATAGGTACTATTTTACTTTTCAATTGATTATTCTTTGGAGTTTCAACTAATTGATTTTATTATTATTTTTTTTACAGTAAAAGCATTGAAGAGCTAAAACTCTAACTCAAGGATAGTTCATAGTGGGTGTTGGGTGACTAACTCAGGTGATTCTCGGGTGATATTGTTAATCACTTTGATTTCTAGTATCAAAATTCTGAAATTCAAAATTGTAAATTTATTGCGATATTGCTGATTTGCTGTTAAGTGTTAGCCTATTGCTCTTATCATTGTGAGTTGTTTTGTTGATAAGCATGCCTCCTAAATAGAATTTTGTTGACAATTCCAGTTACAGTTACCTCTGCAAAAAGAAGCTTTTCAAAGTTGAAGTTGATCGATCAAGTCTTACCTTCGATCAACTATGTCACAAGAAAGATTGAATGGGTTAGCAATGTTATCTATTGAAAAAGATTTAGTGAAGGAGATTGATTATACAAGTGTAATTAGTGATTTTGCAGCTAAAAATGCACAAAGGGCAATAATTGTTTAATAATGTTATTGATGTAAGTTAGTTTTACTTGTTAATGTAAGTAATTTTCATTCGCCAATAAGTTTTATTTTAGTCATGTCATTTTTTGTGATAAAATTTTGGAGGGCCCAATTCTAGCAGTTCGCATAGGGCCAGCCAAAAGTCAGGACCAACCCTGCTAAGTCCATCCCTTAAGAAGCATGATATCCTGAAGCAATAGAAGGATGAGTTATTTGTAACTCTTAATGAGATCTAAACTCTATATTGAGTGGGATACCTAGCTATAGGAGTATCCTTGTTAGACTCACTTATGCAAATGTGGAAGTGGGGCCGCTTCCTGTAGAATTTAGGCAAATTCTCTAGAGCATTCGCTATACTGAGATATAAGCACATGGCCATAAAAGTGCTGACTTTAAGCTACACCTTAGTAGGATTGTGCGTGGGGTGTTCTCAGAGATAGAGTTAAAACTACGTATTACTCTACTATATTCTGGATCACCGTCACTACGTAAAGGTTCACATTGAAAAGCACATTTATTTATGCACAATCCTATAATTGATTGCTCGACAAACTTAGAACTTATTCCAAATACAAGTGGGGGATTGTTAGATATATTAATGTTATATACATATAAGAGTGTATTAGGAAAATAACTACAACAGTTTTTTGAAAAATATTTATTTAAACTAAAATAGTTTTTTTTAAAACTTTGAATTCCCCACGTTTTCTTAGCTAAACCATGTTTAAAGATTTAATGTGCAACAGTTATAAATACATTTAATCTTCCAACGGGCCTAAAGCCCAACTTTCATATTTTATGCCTATATTAGGCTATGTATGTTTAGAGGTAGTGAACACAACAACAAACAAAAATAGTGAGTACTTCACATGAGCTAAGATCCAAAAAAAAATTAAACTAGTCAAAGCACTACTTTAGTTTTGGTAGAAAAAATTATTCAGTGAGTTATATCTCCATTGAGTGTTCCATATTTATTTTGAGTGCTCTATGTCCTCTTCATTTCTTGTTTCCGAGCAATCATTCAGAAAGGGTGTTTAGTTTTCCAATTTTTTTGTGCAAAAATAAATTGAGACAGAGGTGACTTCTGGGTGGTTTTATCCTGAGGATGGCGTGACATTTCAACGAACTGCTTGCAAGATTTCGGGCAGAGCCGAGAAACGTCTTAAAGAGAGCTAGACCCATGACTCAACCCAAATAAATTTTCATAGATTCTACTTCCCAGTAATTTTGTTCTGGTCACCCAACTTTAGTTTCAACACCAACACATCTAAAACCGAACACAAAGGAGACACAAACTGTCACACCCCAGAACCGCACATACGATTCTAGGACACATGGCAGGCCACCAAGGCTCCATTATACTCCTAAGATCCATTGATAAAAAATCAGAGTTGTAGAAAGTCTTTCCCATTTAAAACACTTTTAAAACAATTCACTTTGAAACAGGGTAATTCAGTTGACTGGAAATGCAAATTGCAAAAAGCACAATTCTGGGAATCCACTGGACCAGTTGACTGGGTCGATCCAGTCGACAAAAAATTTAGAGGTCCAGTCGATTGATTCTTGGTCCGGTCGACTGAAAACCCTTTGTCCCCACAGAGTGTAGTGTTCTAAAACACAATCCAGTTGACTGGATTAGACACCCGGCCGACTGATTTGTGCAGCAGAACCCCAATTCTATAGCAGCTCCTGTTTTAAACCAAAACTCAAATTAAAACACAACACTTGGTAAAAATAACCCAAATCAACCCAAGCCATAAGGTACAAGTCGCAATCATTCCCAAACTTTCCAATTGAACAAAAACCATATATTACAAGTGATAAACTTGCCGACTAGTTATTACAAAGGGTAAGCTTCCAAATTACAAGTCTACTCATTCTACTAGGGAGTTACAAAGTCCTGGAACCAAACTACCAATTCAACTTGCCAAAACATAAGTTAAACCCCAACTAGTTACATGACTTTCAAACACTTGTTAGACATCTCATAGTACAAGTCTTAAACCAAAAGTATAAAGTTAACTACATATTTACAGCCGTTCCCAAAACCCATATTTCTCGGTAAATCTTTGCTGATTCCATTTCTTCATTCCTTTGCCGACTTGCCTTTATCACCTACAATGGTTATTCAATAACCACTACACTAAATAAGCTATATGCTTATGAATGCCAACAATTGTAAATATGAATAATGGGGCATTTTCAATCTCATCTTCTATACATACTATGGTCTACGGGAACGCAAGTACCGGCCACCGTTTCACACTAGTCCACGACTACTCCATTAGTCCGCATGACTAGCTGAGACCCACACCTCTTTCTTTCAGGCTTGCGACCTCATGGCCAATTTGACACTTGATCTCATAACTTCAATACCAAGTACAAGTTCACCTTTGGCTCACATTAATAACTCAACATGCTCATACAAGTTCATCAAATCATGCTATTACCATACAAATGGATTTTATTAACCACATGGGCTTGCCCAAAATTAACTAAACAAGCTAAATTATACAAATACACATGTTTATCATTACAAAGATCATCTCAAACATCCAATTATTTGTATTTCATAATCATTGTCAGTCACCCCTTAGATTTCGCTCCTAAATGCAGAATTATAACCTATTAATATCCAGGTACAATTCTTATACAAAAATTATAGATTATGAGCTAAACTCCCAAATTGGGATGGTGAAAAACTATCTCAGAATTTAACAGGTATGGTACTATCACATTAGACTCACCTTCAAGAGTCTGAATATGTAGCCTGATTTGAAATTGATTGTCACACGGCGTGTCATTCAGTGTCGAAAGCTCTGTCGAGTTCCGTCGTCAATTTCATGCGAATTACCTTTTGTAAATGTCTAATTTAGTCTAATGAAGATGATGAATCAAGTGATGAGTCATCTCCCATATGTCGCGTAACATGCAAGCCACATGCTATAGTTTTTATGTTTGCCTCCCCACATTTTACATGTTTTGCAATTATACCCCTACTAGTTATAAAACTTATTAAAACTATCCTAAACTTAAATAGGTGTTTGCCTATGTCATGTATGGGTCCCATAAGTGGTCCCACATAATATTATGAGGTTATTAGTTAACCTGCTAATTATGCAACATATCCAATTCGCTCCCACAAAGGTATCCCTAACGGACCACAGAAGTGATCTCTAACAGTTAACATGCTATAAGGACAACATATTAAAATATTCACATATGCCTTAATAAACATTTAAGCACATAAGAATTACCCCACATGTCTGTCCCATCACACAAGGACCTTTCATAACTGTCCCAAACTGGGACTACCACTTGGCCTATCTCTGGGTTCCAAATTAGACACCCCTATTCACCTTAGTGAGTTAATACTCACTTAACAAATATTATCACATCATTAATTTAATGCTAATGATGCATGCTAAATGTAATTAAATACTGCCCACAAGAGTGGGTGTTACATCTCTCCCCTCCTTAAAAAGGAGTTTGTCCCCAAACTCGCTATACCTCAAGTTTCAATAGATACGGATACTGCTCTCACACTTCCTTCTTAGTTTCCCATGTTGCTTCCTCATTCGATCGGTTTCGCCACAATACCATAACTAACATAATTGTCTTTGCCCTCAATACTTGCTCTTTTCTATCAAGAATCTTGACTAGATACTCGATATATGTCAAGTTCTCTCTGATCTCTAACGGTTCTGGTTCAATCACTTGACTCGAATCCAATACACATTTCTATAACATTGATACATGAAGCACGTTGTGTACATTAGCTAATCTTGTGGAAAATCTAATCGATATGCCACCAACTAACTCTCCCAATAACCTCAAATGGTCTGACATACCTCGGATTCAATTTTCCTTGCTTCCTGAATTGTACCACTCCCTTTGTAGGTGATACTTCAAGTATACATGATCTCCTACATTGAACTCTATCGATCTTCTCTTTAAATTCGCCTAAATCTTGTACCGACTTTGAGCTATTGTCAACCATTGTTATATACTTTGATCTTGTATGCAGTTTGTTGAACATTTTCTGGCCCTATCAATTTTCTTTCTCCCACTTCAGTCCAGTAATCTAGTGAACAACATTTTTGCCTGTATAAAGCCTCGAAAGGCGCCATTCCAATACTCGATTAGAAGCTATTATTGTAAGCAAATTATGCTAGTGGAAAATGCTCTTCCTAATCACCTTTGAAGTCCAATACATATAGTCCTAGCATATCCTCCAATATCTAAATTACACGCTCTAACTGGCCATGGGTCTAAGGATGAAATATCGTACTAAAAATCAATTTAATACCCATAGCTCACTATAATCCTTGCCAAATTTGTGATGTGAACTTACTGTCTCTGTCAAAAACAATCGATATTGGAGCTCCGTGCAACCTTACAATCTCTTGGACATATAACTCCGCTAGTTTCATTAGGTCATTGGTTTTGATCGGCAAGAAGTGTGCTAACTTGATCAATCGATTAACAATTACCCAGACGATTTCATTAAACTTCCTAGATGATGAGGGCTGGTTTTTGTAAGAATACTAGGCCAATAAAGAATAGAATTGGTATGTTACTTGCTTTGTATGTTAATTTTTATCTTTACACAATGATATATTTCCTTGGTATGTTATTGTGTCTAGTACTGTTATATGCAGGTTCTGAAGTTGGAATGAACAACAATTGAAAAGGGATAGCTTGAGGAATAAGAAGGACATTTTAAAATGCAAATAAGGTCCCAATCGATTGCCATCTTTTGGAAATTGATTGCCATTTCCTCATAACCAATCGATTTCCATTTACAAGCAATCGATTAACACAAATACCAATTAATTGCTTTCTAAAAGCAATCGACTAGTCTGGACTGTACAGTCAAACCTTTTTAATGGTGCAAGATCTCAGCAATCCCTGATTTATACGACGACCAACCGTTATATTGTGAACTTGGACATTCCTTTTTCATATAGAGAGTTGTATATATAGAGGAGAGTAAGAGGAGTGAGGAGTTAGCTCATATTTTATGTGATTTTGTAGGTTTTCATTTGGATTTTACATTCTGTAAACAACTTTAAGTTTTAAGATTCTACATTATGATTTCATTATTCAATTCAGGTTCTCTTTACATTTTTCGTTATTGATATGAGATTAATGGTTGTATTTTACTAAGTTCTAGCTTAAATCACCATTGTAATTTAAATTTAGTGTTTGAATTCATGTCTAAATCCCATTCTATAAATCTGTTGTTCTATATTCATGTTTCTATACTTTCAATCATGCTAGAGTAGATTCGTGGTTAGGAACAGTGTATTGAAACATTGTTTCCCAGCCACTGCCATGTATTAGAATAAAAATATGTGGCAATTGATTGGATACAGAATCCAATCGATTTCCATAGATTCAAAGCCAACCGATTGGAATCTTATACCAATCGATTGGGAGACATCCTAGGCCAATCGATTACTATTCATGGCAATCGATTGGTAGGTTTATGTCTTAGGCAGAATCATTATAGTATTCCTGTGACTTATGTTTCAGAAACTTAACTCAAATTGATCTTTTCAAGTTCAAATTGCAAGCAGGTTGTGAAATGTAAGCCCTTAAGCTAATTAACTCAATGAATATATATGATGAACACATTGAATATCCTATACTTGATCTGTTTATTATAGTTCATAGTTTTAATTGGTTATATTTCAATTTTTCATAGTATGTAAAGTAATCCAACCACGAGTTATGCAAAATTCATATAACTAGTGTCCAGGTTTCTTAACTTAATCATTTTCAAAATAAGAAATACTAGAAAGATGAAGGCCCAATTGTACGCTAAAACATGGTAGTGGTTGGCACCATGTGGATTCATATGTTCCCAACACCTTTTTCATATATAGTTTCGAATCACTTTTCTTATTCTTGATTAACTTTAGCTGTCACTCAATTTTAGTTAATTTATTTAAGTTCTAAATATAATAGGAATGTTAGAACCTCCACTTTCAAGAAATCATCTTTGATTTCTCTTTAGGTCTCAATCTAGAATTTTCTGCCATCAAATTTCGTCCCTTGGGCTACTTAGATTAACTCAAAGAGAAAATAAAAATTTGATATTTAAATAAAGGTGTAGAACACGAAGTGCCACAATTAACAACTACTAAAATTAAAGCAACTAAATTAAACTAGTGATTCACTAATTAACTAAAGCGATATTTTGAAAACAGTTTGTCTTTATGAAAGGGGAAGCGTTGGGATCACACGAATTCGCAGTGGCCTAACCATCTACCATGTAGTTTCATTAAGCTCTAAGGAGTATGTCTCTCTATAATATTCCGTATTTTCTAAAGATAAAGATTCAATAGTCCTTTCATGGCCGGGACTATATCATCACAGTTGATTTAAAAATACATGAAGGCGGTTTAAAACAATGGTTAGGACTCGCACTCTAAATGGTGTTTAGCATTCAAAGTGGTTTGCAAAAGTTATTAAAGAAAAATGCCTTAAAGCTTAAAGTTAAGAAATTGTTTTGACAAACTGAGCATATGGGAACAGTTTGATAACAAATCTTAGAAATAGAATGTCTAGGAATACTGCAAAGACCAGCTCAAGAATCTGAAGGTTCGATCGATCAAAGCGCTTTCGATCGATCGAACATCATCATCTCTCAATCGATCAAAATGTCTTCGATCGCTTGACTGTATCTCTGTTTCAATCGATCAAACTAACTTCAATCGATCGAATGCAGGTTTTATACTGCTACATGGTAGAGGCTGGAGATCACTATTTCATCATGATCTCCCAACTCTAGGACTACTCAAACATGGTCTGGAGTACTACAGATGCATTTTTGATGTGAAAATTCATTAAGGTTACGTTTGGTTATGATTTTAACATAAACTTATGAAAACTATGGATTATTATGAAACTAACGTATAGAACTATAGCTATGACAGTTTATACTACGAGATTGAACTATAAAACTGTAAATAATCATAATACAAAACTTGAAACACAAGAGCACTTATATTAAAGCCGAAATCACCAAGCAACCAAGCAATAACAAAGTTTGATCCTACAAAACCAAAACAAACTGTCCTTTTTCTCTAAAAACTGTCAAAAAAAATGTTGAGCATCCCTAAAGACGTACTCATAACTAGTACATATACTAAAACCTGAAGCTAGGGTTACAACAAATGTTTCTGCTGCGTGTTTAAAAATTATGATAAAAGACATGTTTGATCAATTGAACATCACTCGATCGCTTGAACTTTCAAATTACTTGAGCGCTTTAACAGACTTCGATCGATCAAAATCTCGATCGCTTGAGCCTCTTCGATCGCTCGAGCTCCACATTTCAGATTTGAAATGCCTTTCTTGAGATCAAGCTTTCCTTTTTATCTTGTTATTCATTCCTAATCACAACACAGTAGCATATCTGCACAAAACAATAGCTAAAACAACACAACTCATCATGGATTAGTCACATTGTATTAAAGCTAACATTATAACACAAACTGTAGATAAAATAGGGAGTTGCAAACTAAATTAGTGTATTTTTTCCTTTTAGTGTGGTTGTATTTTACAAATACCCCCGCTTGTCACAACCCCCAACTAGCTTATTGCTAGTCTCTAGCGATAAAGCAAAAGTGAAACAAGCGAACTAAACTACAACGACTAAAAGAAATTAAAACAAACTAAACAAACTAACCTAATAGAATGAGATAATTCCTAACTCACTTTCGCAGGAATTACGATTGCATTTAGCAAATGCAACAAGCTGTTAAACCCCTAGATTCCCCTTAGTGGACGAGTGTTGTCTCGTGAGAGTTTATAGTGAATATACCCACAAAATTCTCCCTTTTAAGTTCGAAAAGATGTAGAAAAACTTTAAAACACTCCCTCCTATTTAGTTGCTAACATAGCTCTACAAAGACATACTAATCTCAATCAAACCATGAAAGAAATTCGCATACTCCTCATGTCACCAAGATAGATATAACATATATATCACATCCATGCATCCGTGTGTGTTTGAAGTTAACAGCCATGCGTCAAACCTTATTTAGAGTTGTTGAGACTATTATACCTATAGAACTCGTAGTTTCAACTCAATTCTCATATTGGTTTACACTAAAAAAAAAAGGCATCTCTCAGAAACTTGTTTAATAATGATCGCACATATATGAAAGTTTTAATAAGAGTGATATTCTGGTTACTAATGCTTTCATACTTGACTCTATGAAAATTGAAAATTTAGAGTGTATAGTCCCACGAATAGAATACTACTTACTAGAGGAGCGAAATACCATGTATAACTCAATTCAAACATTCATGTTCAAACTAATTCGTTAAGAATCATTAAGACTTTGAATAGTTGGTTATTTTGAATGGTCGTTGAAGATGATGAGAGAGAGAATGTGTGTCTAAGTATACAATGAAGTCTATCTTCTCAATTTGTTCTTTTCACATCTCCAACCAACTTCCCTTCTTTGCATGTGCTCCTTTTTTTAACATATGTATATACTCCCTTTTTTATATTGAAGCATTTTTTTTCCTTCTCTTCTTTCTTTTATTTTCTTTTTTTTCAATACCTCCCACAACTACTCTCCTCCAACCACATACTTTGACAATTTATTCATATTAAAGGTCTATTGGGGTCAAGGTATAAAGTTAGGAGTTTGTATTCTCAAAAGAAGCTTAGAAATATTGAATAGGTGAGGATTTAGAAATAAAACAGCTTCTTGGATATAGGTAAAAGGATATGTATAGATTAGGGAATGGGTAGCGATGGTTTAAATCTTAATTCCTTAGTTTTTGCATTTTAATGTTCATTGAGTTTAGTTGGAAGATCCTAAACGTTCTCCTCTAATAAGCAGCCAAAAATGAAAATTTAATTGAGAGACTGTTCAACGAACTTTTAATAGGCATAATCAAGAATGACAGTTTGAGTTTATGTGACAATTCCCTCAGAAGTGAATATTGGATCAAAAGCTTAATAAGGGTAACTAGTTTCCACTACTCATTCTTTTAGCACAAAAGTCATTTTGCTCATTTTTTAGGTTTTCTGCATAGCTATCAAGTAGTGCATATGGATGTTGGATACATGAAAGCTCAACACAGGCAATCATCCTAGTGATACAAGAAAAATGCGTGAATGTAATTCATAAAAGGATGAGACAAATACGAATGTGTCATTGCTTCATAAACAACCAATCAGGAGTGAGAGTTCGAAGTTATTCAATCATTTAAGTTCAAAAAATATCAAAATTTTTCAAATTTTCAAATTTTCTAATTTTAATTGAGATTGTATGATAATTGCAATGAAATTATCCAAAGTGCTAAGTTGGACATAAATAGGTGACTATCTATCTGCATCCCACCCCCAACTGAAAATAACAATGTCCTCAGAAGTTGATTTTCAAATGAAAATAGATGGCTATCACCTGATAGAAGCAAAGCAGTAACAGCAATCATAGCACCTGTAAATAAATAATACAATCTCTAACCACACAGATCAATAGATATAGCAATACAAAAAATGATCCATGGATATCACACCACCAATCACAGGAAATATAGAACAATAATAGTACAGATAGTGATCACAAAGTCCAACTATCCACCAAAAGGTGCTAAGAGAGAGGAGAGAGAAAACAAAAAAGAAAATAAATACAACAAAACTCTGGTACTCTCAACTAGCATGAATAACTAAGCATCGGCCATATTAGATAAGATCTCGATCAGCGCGTCTGGAGCATTAGCACTTCCACCCTCAACAAAAGTAGGAACCGTCGCTGGGTCACTCGTAGTCATGTCTGAAGGAATAGTCTCGGAAGGAACCAGCACAACCAGAGGTAGTGTAGGTGGTATCTCGGAGAGAATCGGCGGGGTCGTGGATGTGAATGGAGCAGAAGCAGTAGAAGATGTGGTGGAGCGGTGGAGGATGATGGGGCAGATGTAGGTGGTAGAGTAGATAATGAAGGGTCAGACGTAGATGGGGCAGCTGGGGGATGGGTAGATGTATGGAAAGACTGGGGGACCCCCAACTGGTCTAAGAAGGAAGTGAGCAGTGTAGTGAAAAAATCAACCTTACCCTCGAGTCGCATCCATGCCTCCCTCTCCTCAATAAACAATGTGTGGAGAGTCTGGAGAGACACGGAAGAAGACTCTTCCTGGGCCGAAGCCTGAGACCGCTGTCTCAGCTCGAATCTCTCAAACTCCTCAATAAGATCTCTCTCGTCGTCAGACTTGGGCTCCTCAACCTCTGAAGGCATCCCAAAAACTGTACCCTCAGTGTCCGTACCTTCCCTTTGCTTCTTCTTTGATCCCATCTTCGCTTTTCCTTTACCTTTTCTCTTTCATTTTTATGCGTCAGAATTTCGGGAGGCCGTCTCACCAAAATAGCTAGACAAAGTCCAAACCTTATTAGCAGGTAGCTGGGGGAGTCCTGCCTGAGCAGTGACTCGACCTTCTCTCGATAGGATGTGACCAGAATGCAATTACTGAGTGCGAGGTGGAGCATATGATAATCATCTGTGAGGTAGTGGTCCTTAATCAATGATATGCCATTCCACTGTGGAACGGTGTTGCCTGTGATCACCCGGATTATAGTGGTCGGTGAGGTCTCTGGTGCGTCTAGTCTATGGGGGCATACATAATCAAATACCTCATGTACCCCCAGAGCAGCGACGACTGTGGCTGGACTGAATACGATCTCTCAGCCACAGAAGAATGACTGATATTTGAATGGAGCGGCCGGATCGCGGATCATCGTCGCACAAGTCTCCCGAATCCATGAAAGATTTACTCTCTAGACTCTGAGAGTAAATCGAACCAATGTGGCATTGCCCATATCTAGGCTAAGTACCAGGGAGTGGAGAGCCACACCGTCTCGAGAGGTCGCTCGATCATCACCTTCCGAGACTAGAAGTATCGGGTGAACCACTATCGATTGGGAGTGTTGCAGAAGCCATGGTGTGGGACTGGGTCGGGTATGATGAGGTCGAATGGCTTTTCCTTGTGATATCCCGTAACAAGATTCATGACAATGATCCTGAAATAGATAACGAGAAGAAAAAATGAACTAAAATAAGAACTAAAGATGAAAAGAAGGAAACTACCTCTGCATCAGTTCGATCGATTGAATTATTTTCAATCGATTGAAAAAGGGCTAGTCTCGATCGCTCGAACCCAGCTCGATTAATCGAGCACAGTGTATACACGGAGACAGAAAAGAAATGCAGAAATAAAAGAAACGAACAAGAACTCGAATACTAAGATTACTATTAGTTGGTCTTAGGACCAATGGGGGGCACCCCCTCATATTTATAATAGCAAAAAGAATTAGGGAGGGCCATGAGGACCTTACCTCAGGAACTGCGCAGTGGAGAGGGAGAGGTGATGATGATGATTTGGGGGGTGACTCTCCAATTAATGTGTGGGAGCACGGGAGAACCCAAATCGCCAGAGCTTTCTCTCTCTATTGTCAATCACTTGAGAGGGAGGCAGAGAAAGAGACTGAAGAAGTGTACGCTGGATGCCTCATTTAAATACAAGTCTCAATCGATCGAGAAAGTTCGATCAATCAAACTTTCAATCGATTGAGGCTTATTCAAGCGCTTGAGAGTTCTGGACTTTCGATCGATCAAGAATGGTTCGATCGATCGAACATAGAATTGCAAGGAATCTCTGAATTAGAAAACCTAAGTACCCCCAACTAACAAAAACGGTTCTAGACATACAGAAATACCATAAAAGTAGTGCAAACCCAGAACATGTAAGCCAGAATTGATCATCACAGTAATATAAAGTTGCAAATTTTATAAATATAAATTTTAATAGCATCCTTTTTGCAAAATTATTTCCCCCACTTGGTATTTAAGACCTTATTACAATGAAAAACCAGAAATAAGCTAAAGATAACTAAGATTTGTCTAGGATTACACGTCAATTGCAAAAGGATAGACAAATGGAAAACTACAATTGAAGTGAACCACTATTCTTCAAGCATGAAAACTTCTTCTTCCATAATTGCTTCGTACCCTGCCAAATCTTCAAAATCGGAGTCCAAACTTGACAATTCATTATTCCAGAAGGATCTGAAAGCGTCAAGAGTATCATCGACTGTGTCTAAAACATCTAAAGAATTGAAAGCGCAAGCAAGAGGTGATCTTGGTGAGCCTGATGGCGTCAAAGATAAAGGAGTATAACTCCTCAGCTGTTCTTTCTCCTGCGACGGAGTACCAGGAGACTGCAAAGCGGGGGTATTTGTAAAATACAACCGCGCTAAAAGGAAGAATTGTATTAGTTTTTATCACAACTTCCCGTGTTATCCGCAATTTGCATTACAAGGCTAATTTTTATACAGTATGATTAATCTATGATAAGTTGTATTGTTGTAGCTGTTGTTTATGCAGATCACTGCTGTGCGGACTAAATAGATGAACATCAGAATAAATGGAATGCTGGAATGCAAACAAAAGAAGTCAAAGCTGAAAAGTGGAGTTCGATCGCTATAAGAGGGTTCGATCGATCGAGTGTTCGATCGCTTGAAGAATGTTGAAGCGCTTGAAGATCAAGGGTTCGATCGATCGAGATCCGTTCGATCGATCGAACGGGGTATTTCCAGAAACATTTGCGTGCGCAGCAGAATGCGGGTTTAACCCTAGTGCTTTAGGTTTTTCTATATATATGCGTTTTGTACACGTCCATAAGGACGCCCACTTTTGTTTTCAACAGTTTTATAGAGAGAGATAGAGAGTTTGTTTGGTTTTTGTAGGTTTTTCCTTGAATTTTCATAGTGTGGTTTGGATTTCTTGAAGTTCATACGAGTATCTTCTATTCCAGGTTATTTATATACTGCTTATTTATATTCTGCACGTGTTAGTCATAGTTTACTTGATCATCTTGTGATATTGCATGCTAAATAATTCCAAAACCATAGTTTTTAGATTTCTTATGAATAACTCACAATCAAACATAGTATTAATGTTTTCTTACGTTAAAAACCAATCCTTGACACTCCAGACGATGTCTGAGTAGTCCTAGGTTGGGAGAACACGATGAAACAGTGATCTCCAGCCTCTGCCATGCAGCAGAATAATCGCTGTGTTCGATCGATCGAAGTTAGTTCGATCGATCGAACCAGAGACAGTCAATCGATCGAAGTCAGTTCGATCGATTGAGGGATGAAGGTCTTCGATCGATCGAAGGCGCGTCGATCGATCGAACTCCCTGATTCTTGAGAATGTTCCCTGCAGTATTCCAGGACCTTTTGTCTTAAGATGTGTTATCATTCTGTCCCAAATAAATGCTCAGTCTGTCAAAACAGTTTTAAAACTAAGGCCCTAAGGCATTTTCTTTCAATACATTTTGCAAACCATCTTCAATGCTAACACCATTGAGGATGCGAGTCTTCACTATTGAATTAAACCGCTTTTGCGTATTTCAATTTAAATGTGATGATATGGTCCCGGTCATGAAAGGGCCATGGATTCTTTATTTTTAGAGGAATACGGAAAACTGTAGGTAATGTACTCCATTGTGCTTCAAGGCAAATGCATGGTAGATGGCTAGGTTATTGCGGATTCGTGTAATCCCAACACTTTCTTTTAAAGTTAAACACCCTAATTTAAAGTACTGTTTTAATTAGCTAGTTAGATTGTTTAGTTAATTTAAATTATTTTTGTTAGTAATCTGAGTTTGTGGAACTTTGTGTTCTGCACCATCATTTAAATTTATTCATTTTATTTTGCTTTCTTTTAGAGGTTAGTCTAATTCAATAGGTCAACACCTTCCCTGTGGGATCGACCTGGTCTTACCAGATATTACTTGCACGTCTACCTACACTTGGGTATTGCACAAGAGCGCACAAGAAAATTCTCGTGTCAAGTTTTTGGCGCCGTTGCCGGGGAAGGCGACGATCAATTCTTTAGATTACCTCAGTCTCTCTTCATCTCTTTCTATTTTCCTTTTCTATTCTTTTCAGTTCTTTAGGTAAGTTCTCACCCTAGGGACTCTCCTAGTTCATGTCCGAGAATTCTATTGAAGGATTCTTTGGAAATCCATTCTACCGCTCTGACTCTGATAGTTCCATCAACCCGATAATCACTCCAACTGCATCAATGGATGATCATCAGAGTGAAAATGGTGACAATGTTGTGGTGCCAATTGATGAGGCACTCCGTCCTCTTTGCGATCTAATGCAACCAGAACATGCACCTACGCCCTCTTGCATTCAAATCCCACCGCATAATGGCGAATTTCAGTTTCGCAATGGGATGATTCAATTGCTTCCCACTTTTCATGGGATGGAAAGCGAGAAGGCGTATTTACATGTCACCGATTTCGAGGATGTTTGCAAAACATTCTCGCAAAATTGTCCTAGGGAGGTGACGCATTTAATGCTATTCCCCTTCACTTTGAAAGATAAAGCGAAGGTGTGGCTTCACTCCCTAAAGCCTAATTCAATTTTCACCTGGCATGCGATGAGCACCGCGTTTCTGAAGAAATTCTATCCTACTCGCATGACCACAGATCTTCAGCGTCAAATTAATTCCTATAAACAAAAGAGCAATGAAACCTTCACACAAGCGTGGGAGCGTTTCAAAGATTTGCTTCTCTCATGCCCACACAATGGGTTTGAGAAATTGCGAACGATCAGCTTCTTTTATCAGGGATTGAATGGTGAAACAAAGAAGTTGGTGGAAACAATGAGCTCTGGGCCATTTCTGCGAAAAAACACTGAAGAGGCTGAAGCCCATTTCGAATGGTTAGCTGAATACGCTCATGAATGGTCAAATTCTGACAATATCTCACGATCACAGATATCCTGTGTAGAAGAGAAAAGCCTATATCAGCTAACCAATGAAGATCGCCTCATGACTAAGTATGCAGAGCTAGCAAAGAAGGTGGAAGAGTTAAGCATGAAAGGAGAGAGTTCTAGGCAAGTCATGCCTGAAGAACCATGTGGCACATGCAACATGTTGGGACATACAACTCAGTATTGTCCTAATGTGCCATATTTTCAAGAGCAAGCCCCTGTAGAGATGAATGCCATGCAAGGTTTTCGAGGGGCGGGGAATTCCAACAATACTTTTCAAAGTAATAATAGATGGAATCACCCCGGTTTTGATTGGAGAAATAATGCTGGGGCCCAAAATCAATATCAACAGCAGCCCTACAACAATAATCAATATCAAGGGCAAAACAATAGGCCGTCTCAGCATTACAATCAAAACAGAACTAATAATTACAATCAAGCTCAACCCTCCAATGCACCACAAACTAATGCCTATGTGCCCCCGCACAAGAAGGTACAAGAAGAGGAGCCACTTGCTAATGCCAATCTAACGCAGCAACTCATCCAAATGATGAGTAAAATGTCTGCCACGTTAGAGAGGATAGATGCACGGCAAGAGAGCTCAGGAGGAACATTCCCTGCCCAACCACTTCAGAACCCCAAGGGACATAACAATGGTCCTAACAATCAAGAACATGCTAAAGCTGTGACCACACTGAGAAGTGGAAAAATCATAGAGAAAAGCATACCTCTGTCCACTCCCGAAGTGTACAAAGAGGGGGAAGTGTTGGATGAAGAAGTTGAGCTACCATCTGCTCGAGAGGAGGAGCCGTCTACTAATGACGAACCAATAAAGGCAAACACCGAAGCTCCTAGAGTAGAAGAAGAAGTTGAGCAAAGGTCTGGAAAGGAATCTGTTGAGGAGGAACCACCAAAATGCCCCTTTCCTGCACCTTATCCTCAACGGTTGAAGAAACCCAAGAATGAGACGAAGAATCAGGAGTTTTTGGAATTGTTTAAGCAAGTTAAGATTAACCTTCCACTCCTAGATGCTATCAAGCAGGTGCCGGCCTATGCTAAGTATCTCAAAGATCTATGCACGGTCAAGAGGAGGCAAAGCGTGAAGAAACATGCTTATGTCGCGTGCCAAGCTAGCGCGATCATTCAAAACGAGTTGCCTCCAAAACTCAAAGATCCCGGTACACCTACTGTCTCATGCAGAATTGGGAATCAAAAGATAGACAACGCACTCCTTGATTTAGGAGCAAGCGTGAATCTGCTGCCATATTCAGTCTATAAACAGCTAGGGTTGGGTGAACTCAAACCCACTCGAGTTGCTTTGCAGTTGGCAGACAGATTTGTGAAGTACCCTAGAGGGGTATTAGAGGACGTCCTGGTCCAAATAGACTCGTTTGTATTTCCGGTGGATTTTGTGATATTGGACACAGAACCTGTGTCTAATCCTGGTGCACATATCCCGGTTATCTTCGGACGGCCGTTCCTCAACACTATTGATGCCACAATCAAGATTAGAAGTGGTATCATGACAATCGTATTCGGGAACATGACATTGAATGTCAAGATCTTTTCTAATCCCCGACCTAAAGAATACGATGATGAGGAGGAAGTCCATTATATAGACACGGTCATTGAAGATGAAGTTGACTTGGTCGACTACAAAGATCCTCTGGAAGTTGTGATGACTCAATTTGGCGATAACTATAAGCCTGAAGAGTCAACTCCATTGGATGCTGACCTAAACCAGACGTGTCTTATGATGGATACGATAGAGGAGGATAGAGCCGATTGCATGTGGGTAATGCCATATGAACAACTGCCTCCTAAAACCAAGTTGGTAATGCCCTCTAGTTTCCAGTTCCCGGAGTTAGAATTGAAGGAGCTTCCAAAAGAGCTGAAATATGCATTCCTAGGGACTGGAAAAACTTATCCTGTAATCATTTCATCTGCTTTAACTCATGAACAGGAAAGTAAGCTAGTGGAAATGCTGAAAAAGCATAAAGATGCTATGGGATGGACAATTGCTGACCTCAAAGGCATAAGCCCATCCATATGCACGCATAAGATATATCTGGAGGAAGACGCCAAACCCGCAAGGCAAATGCAAAGGCGTCTGAATCCCAACATGCAAGAAGTAGTAAAAAAGGAAGTGCTTAAACTGCTTGATGTTGGGATGATATATCCGATATCTGACAGTCCTTGGGTTAGTCCTACCCAAGTAGTTCCAAAGAAAGCGGGCATAACAGTCATTCCGAACAAAGAGGGTGAATTAGTACCAACACGTGTCCCCATTGGATGGAGGATGTGCATTGACTACAGGAAGTTAAATACTGTGACCCGAAAGGACCATTTTCCTTTGCCATTCATGGATCAAATGCTAGAACGAGTGGCGGGTCATAAGTATTACTGCTTCTTGGATGGATACAGTGGGTACAATCAAATTGAGATTGCTCCTGAAGATCAGGAGAAAACCACGTTCACGTGTCCATTCGGTACTTTCGCCTACCGACGAATGCCATTTGGCTTATGTAATGCACCGGCTACCTTTCAGCGGTGCATGCTAAGCATCTTTAGTGACATGGTCGAAAACATCCTTGAAGTTTTCATGGATGACTTTTCAGTATTCGGCCATAGCTTCGAGGATTGCCTCAGCAATCTCGAACAGGTTTTAATGAGGTGTGAGGACAAACACCTAGTCTTGAATTGGGAGAAGTGTCACTTTATGGTGACCAAGGGTATAGTTCTAGGCCACATAATATCCGATGAAGGAATCCAAGTGGATAAGGCTAAAATCGACATAATCTCAAATCTACCTGTCCCCCGTACAGTGCGAGACATTCGTTCATTTTTGGGACATGCAGGTTTTTATCGTCGATTTATCCAGAATTTCAGTGCAATCTCTCGACCCCTTTGTCAACTTCTTGTCAAAGATGCACCTTTCGAGTGGTCAGAGAGTTGCCAAAAGTCCTTTGAGGATCTAAAAGATCTACTCACCTCCGCACCTATAATACAGGCACCCGACTGGAGTTTACCTTTTGAATTAATGTGCGATGCTAGTGATTACGCCATTGGCGCAGTTCTAGGCCAGAGGAAGGACAATAAGCCACATGTGATATACTACGCCAGCCGAACTTTAAATGAAGCTCAGATGAATTACACTACTACTGAAAAGGAGCTGCTGGCCGTAGTATTCGCTCTGGACAAGTTTAGGTCTTACCTGATAGGGTCGCCAATCGTCTGTTTTACAGATCATTCGGCCCTCAAGTATCTTTTGTCAAAGAAAGACGCTAAACAACGGCTTATTCGTTGGATACTCTTACTCCAAGAGTTTGATTTAACAATCAAGGACAAGAAAGGAGTAGAGAATGTGGTTGCGGATCATTTATCCCGGTTGACTTTTACCGATAACACTGAATCCCAATCCATTAAAGATGAGTTCCCAGATGAACAGCTACTGGCAGTAAGTAGTCTGCCTTGGTACGCTGATGTGGTAAACTACCTCGTCACGGGTGAGACACCGACTCATTGGTCGAATCAAGATAGGAAACGGTTCCTCTCGTTTGCACGCCATTTTTTCTTTGATGACCCATACCTTTTCAAATACTGTGCTGATCAGGTCATCAGGCGTTGCGTACCCAACGAGGATATAACCGTAATATTAGCGTCATGCCATTCTGAGGCATACGGTGGCCATTTTGCGTCACAAAAGACCGCACAAAAAGTGTTGCAAAGCGGTTTTTACTGGCCCACAGTCTTCAAAGATGCTTATTCCTTTTGTAAGACATGCCAACGCTGTCAAAAGCTTGGAACCATTTCTAAAAGGAATTCTATGCCTTTAACCCCTATCATCACAATTGAGATATTTGATTGTTGGGGCATAGATTTTATGGGCCCATTTCCCAAGTCGAATAACTGTGAGTACATACTCCTTGCTGTGGAGTATGTATTGAAATGGGTAGAAGCGATACCAACGAGACGAAATGACCACAGAACGGTCATGTCATTTCTCAGAGAGCATATTCTGTCTCGTTTTGGTACTCCGAAAGCTTTACTAAGTGACCAAGGCAAGCATTTCTGCAATAAGCCCTTGGAGTCACTTCTCAAGAAATACGGAGTCCGTCATAAAATCGCTCTTGCTTATCATCCACAGTCAAATGGGAAAGCAGAATTGGCTAACCGAGAAATCAAGCATATTCTCGAGAAAACGGTTAGTTCCAATCGAAAAGACTGGGCATACAAATTGACTGACGCGTTATGGGCATACCGCACTGCCTATAAGACGAATCTTGGTATGTCCCCGTATAGACTAGTTTACGGGAAAGCTTGCCACCTTCCTGTTGAAATTGAACATAAAGCTTATTGGGCGACACGCTCATTAAACTTTGATATTCAAGAGGGAGGTCAGCTACGCAAGCTCCAACTTGCAGAGCTAGAGGAAATACGACGAGATGCGTATGACTCTGCAAAGTTGCATAAGGAAAAGTTGAAGGCTCGACACGATCGTACGATTTTTCGTAAATCATTTGAGCCGGGGCAGAAAGTGTTGCTGTATGACTCTCGCCTCCATCTTTTCCCAGGAAAACTCCGTTCCCGGTGGACAGGCCCGTTCATCGTAACAACTGTTTTTCCACATGGGGCGGTTGAGATTGTTAATCCCAAGAACGATGATTGTTTCAAGGTCAATGGCCAAAGATTGAAGCCGTTCTTGGAGAATTTCCACTCTGAAGTCGAGCACATCCAGCTGGATGAGCCCAGCTATTCTCACGCTTAAAAATCCGAAGTGGAATTTCAAATTGTTGTTGTATTCCTTTTCTTTCCTTGCATTTTAGTTTTTCTCTCTTTTGTTTCTTTTTGGTTCTTGTGCTTTCTTTCGTGTTTGTGATTTAGTTCTAATCCATTATTCCTTAAACCACTCTATTGCAGGTGAATATGCGAGGTGATGATGTCCATTCAATCGGTTCTTGGGCTGATTCAGAATGTTGTTGTGGCACCTGGACTGAGGGTGAACTCACACCTTGCCCCTTGCTTCATCAAGATCCTGTTGCTCATTCTCTCATTGATGCTGCTCAAGGGTACATTCCATATCCGCCAGCCCTCCTGGACATCAATCCATACAAAAATATGGGATTTCAGGATTACAAAGAGGTGGATGAGGAAGAAGACCTGTATATGGGACGCATGGTGGATGATGCACTCATGGCACAGTGGGAAAATGACGATATGTGGGAGCCATGGGAGGATCATGACCTTCAGGATGTCGTCCCAGAACGCCACAATGCCGTCTTTGTTTTTGTGGATGACTTCCTCGTGCTTGAGTTGGTCCCATACCGCTATGTGCACCTGAGCTACTTGCTATTCAGGCTCCAATGCCCCTTACCAGCCAGTGCATTTTGGGAACCAATGCCAATAGTGAGGTTGGAACTTGACACATTTCTTTGTAATTCTTGTTTCTATTCTTTGATTTTCTTTTTGTGTTAATTCGTGTTTCTTGTGTTCTGTTATTTTAATTTTAGTGTGTTGTCTTTTGTCTAGGATTGTCACTATGTTCCTAAATGGCATCCCGGTATTCCTTCCACATCAACTGATTCATGGTCTTGGGCCCTACATAAGGCCCCCACTCACTCCGCCGCGAGAGGACAGTCCGTTGCGCATTCACACTCCGTTATCCTTGTCTCCATCCGGATCACCTCTTGCGTGGGCTTTCAATTCCTTGGAGACTCCAGACTTGTTTGATGATGTCCTTGCTGCTTTTCGATTGTTCTGGGAAAGGGAATCATCGAGTTTGGACTTCACTTCTGAAGAGTCGGCAGATTATGAAGAGATCGTGGAAGAGGAAATCTTTATACTCGAAGACTAGTGCTATATTTCAGTTGTTTCTGTTCAATTTCAATTCTTGTTTAGCAACTGGAGTGTAATCCTTGACAAAATGTTTTTGGTTTTAGTTCTAGTTTTATTTTTGGTTTTCTTTAGTAAATAAGGTTTTAACCACAGTTGGGGATGATGATGTTGCATTTTGAATACAATTATAAAGTTTTATTTTGCTATAAATTGCAATTTACTATTCTGGGGATGAAATTCTGTCTTACATGCTTGTTCTTCAACTGTTCTTTCAGTCTATCTGCATGTCCAGATTTGTTTTTGATAGTTGGGGGTGATGTGGTTCATATCCCATTGAATTCTGGAATTTTTGTGTTCGATCGATCGAACCCAGTTCGATCGATCGAAACCTGAATGTTCAAGCGCTTATAGTTTATGTTTAATCGATTGAGGGATTTGTGTTCGATCGATCGAACACAGTTCGATCGATCGAACGAACCATTTAAACGAGGCGTCTTCAGGACATCTCTTCATTTCCCTCACCCTCACTCTCAATCGCTCGAAGACAGAGGAGAGGGCGACTCGACAAACTTTCGTTTCTGGCATCCAAAAGGGAGCCCTGATCAATCCTTTGAGCATCCTCATCGTCATCTCATCATCTGTCCATCCCCACTGCAGGGTATACACCGAGGTGGGTCCCACTCTTTTGTATTTTTCTTTTCCTCTATGTTCGTGTTAGAAAATCCCAAGGGGGTGTCCCCTTGGTCTTAGGATTGTCTTTTGATTAGCGTAACCTTGGTTTTCTTTTTGTTTCTGCGATTTCTGAACACCGCTGTGTTCGATCGCTCGAACTGGTTTCGAGCGATCGAAGGGGTGATGTTCGATCGATCGAACAATTTTCAAGCGATCGAAGTCTACTCCAGTTCGATCGATCGAACTCAGTTCAATCGATCGAACTCCAGCAGTGTTTGTTTTGTTTCTTTTTCTTCCTATTCTTATCTGTATCTTGTGTGGTCTTATTTTCAGGACTGCAAGATGAATCCAGTGACGGGCTATCATAAGTCCAAGCCCCTCGACCGTACTATTCCAGATCCGGTACCTGCTCACGGGTTCCGGAATAACGAGGATAGGGTTTGGTTCGAGCGGTACTTCCAGACTCGGATGGTCATGATTGAGAGACCTATTGAGCACATATGGACTGAGAGCCCATGGTTCCTCACACGGATCCGGGCTATGCCTCACTGGTTCGATCTCCTGTCGTTGGCCAAGAGGGTCAACCTATCCTGGATTAGAGGTGCATGTGCGACGATGATCAGCGACCCGTTTACACCATTCACCTATCATGCCTTCTTTCGGAGCCGGCCGTTCATCATCAGTCCCGCCACCGTTTCTGCCGCGTTGGGGGTACCAGAGGTACCTGATTATGTTTGCCCCCACCGGCCTGATGCACCAGTGACCCCACCATCCGCTATTATTCGAGAGCTCACTGGAGGTGCCGTTCCGTCTTGGGATGGCGATGCTTTGATCGAGGACCACTTTCTCACCGACGACTATCACATGCTTCATTTGGTCCTCAGCAATTGCCTCCTAGTGACGTCCTATCGAGAGAAGATCGCGGCTTGGTATGCGCGAGTCTTATACGCCGTGGGGACGGGACAGCCTGTTTGTATACCACGCCTATACATCGACTTTATGGTCCACCCCACCCGTTATATCTCGTCCCGGAAGCACCTGAAGGGTGCTTGGGCCATTCAGAGGGTCATGGCTGATGCCGGATTCCTCGAGCTCGCTGGAGATGATATCCGTCCTTCTCCCCGCCGATTTAGCGAGGCGGCTGCTCGCCGCTCCGATGCCCAGAAGAGGAAGCACAAGGGGAAAGGGACAGCGAGGGTGAGGGGGAGGAAGAAGAGGCGTGGCGGTACAGACACAGAGGCCGGAGCTTCAGGGACACCCACCGAGGTGGAGGAGCTTGATTCGGATGATGAGGATGATCCAGTTGCTGCGGTTCAGCAGTTTGAGCTGCGACAGCGGTCGCAGACTCGTGCCCAGGGAGAGTCTTCTTCTTCTGTGCCTCTCCCGACAGTTCGCGAGCTATTATTGGAGGAGAGAGAGGCCAGGATTAGACTCGAGGGCCGGATGGATCATATACAGACCTTGTTGGAGTCTATATTGATTCAGATAGGGGTTGATCAGGCTGTTCACTCTGCTCACCATCCCACAGCTACCCCTTCTGCCCCGCATGTTGCTACTCCTACCGATCCACCACTTACTGATCCATCATCTGCTGCCACAGCTTCTGAGGCTGCTGATCCTGTTTCCACTACTGCTACCGAGCCACCCACTACTGCCCCTGCTACTACCGTCTTGCCGCATGCTCCCATCGACATCCCTTCTGATGTAGCCGATGATACGCCGTCTGGGGTCGATTAGTCTTAGTTGGGGAGGTGGTATTTATGTATTTTTGGTTAGTAGTGTTCTGATTCTTGTTATATTTTTGGTTGGTTGTATATGTGGTGGTTGTGGTTGTATTATCTGGTTCAGTTGGTATTGTATGGACAGTATTTATCCCTGCTTGTAGTTTATTTTATTCTGTTCATATTCCAGTGGTTTAGATTGATTGGATCATGGTTTTATCATATTATTGTTATCTATTGATCCTGTCTGTTTTGGAGATTGTGTTATACTTTTCTATGCTAGGTTGCTCGCTTGCGATCATAAATTTGCTCCGTACAGGTGATACCCATCTATTTTATTTATTGAAAATCAACTTCTGGGGACTTTGTTGTTTTCAGTTGGGGGTAGGAGATAATAGATAGGTATACACCCATAATGATCAGGTTTTGCACTTGGTAATGTTTTAAATTTAATGAGAACACAGTTTGTTAAAATTTAAAAAAAAATTTTATTGAATTGTATTGATAGATTAACTCTGAATAACCTCTCCTTCTTGTTAATTAGACAATGATACATTTGTAGTATTCTTATCTTTTTATGGATTAAATCCACGCGTTTTTCTGTATCACTGAAATGAATTGCAGTTGTAAAGCTAGTATGTACCCAATACTTGTGCACACTAATTGGCAGCTATGTAGAAAACTTGAAAATTGAGTTAAAATGAATATTGTGCGAAAAGAACAAGTAGTGGAAGCTAATAACCCTTTGTGAGCTTTTGAGCCAATCTTCATTTCTGAGGGGATTCTCATACATTGTCAAATGGTTTTTCTTGCGTACATTTGTGAATTCGTTGTTAAGTCTCAGTCTTTGTTAAAAATTTTTGACTGCTTGTTAGAGGAGAACGTTCAGGATTTACCAATTAAACTCGATGAACACTTAAGTGCTAAAAATTGAAAGTTGAGAAAATGATTCAAGCCATCGTTTACCCATTCCTTTACCTAACATAGCCCACCTACATTCATTGAATTCATTCCTGATCCCACCTCAAATAAATATTTCCAATGAAATCACAAGAATCCAAATCATTGCTCTATACCTTGACCTCATTGAACTGTTTGATAAATTTATTGAGAATGAGTCATCAAAGTATGTGAAATGGAAGGAAGTTGTTGTGGGATATTCCAATTTATAAAAAAAAAAAATAAAAATGATGATGAATGAAGGAGTTATAAAAAAAAAAAAAAAAAAAAAAAAAAAAAAGAAAGAAAATGAATGGGAGATTGGGTGGAGAAAAGAATAAAGAATAAAAAGAAAAGTGGAAATTCCATCACATACTAAAAAGCACACTCTTCTCTACAACACCCCCACCTACTAAATAAAAGCCATAATTCAAAGTCTTGAAGATTCTCAACAATTGGTTTGAACATGAAAGTGTGAGTTGAGTTATCCACGGTATTTCGCTCCTCTAGTAAGTAGTATTCCATTCATGAGACTATACACTCTTAAATGTCCGTTTTTCATAGAGTCAAGTATGAAAGCATTAGCACTTAGAATATCATCTTTATCAAAGCTTTCATACTATGTGCGATCATTGTAAAGCAAGTTTCTGAGAGACGTTCGTTTTGAGTGTGACCAATGTGAGAATTGAGCTAAAACTGCAAGTTTCCAAAGTACAATAATCTAGATAACTCTTAATAAGGGTTGGACGCATGGTTGTTAATTTCACACACACACGGGTGCATGATGGTAATACATTTGTATATTTTACTTGGTAATATAGGGGAGCATGTGGATCTCTTTCATGGGTTGATAGAGGATATTATATCCTTGTAGAGTTGAATTAACAGTTTAATGGAAGGGGAAATTCTACAAAGTTATTCTAATTCTTTTTTAGCTTAAAATTGAAATTTTGTGGGTACATTCACTGCAAACCCTCACGAGACAACACTCGTCCACTAGGGGGAACCTAGGGGTTTAACGGCTTGTTGCATTCGCTAAATGCAACCGCGATTCCTGCGAAAGTGAGTTAGTTTTTTTTCTCTCTATCTTAGTTCAGGTTGTTTTTAGTTTTTCGTTGTTTCTTAGTAGTGGTAGTATTAGTCTAGGAGTTTTTATTTTATTTTATTTTCGCTTTATCGCTAGGGACTAGCAATAAGCTAGTTGGGGGTTGTGCAAAGCGGGGGTATTTGTAAAATACAACCGCGCTAAAAGGAAGAATTGTATTAGTTTTTATCACAACTTCCCGTGTTATCCGCAATTTGCATTACAAGGCTAATTTTTATACAGTATGATTAATCTATGATAAGTTGTATTGTTGTAGCTGTTGTTTATGCAGATCACTGCTGTGCGGACTAAATAGATGAACATCAGAATAAATGGAATGCTGGAATGCAAACAAAAGAAGTCAAAGCTGAAAAATGGAGTTCGATCGCTTTAAGAGGGTTCGATCGATCGAGTGTTCGATCGCTTGAAGAATGTTGAAGCGCTTGAAGATCAAGGGTTCGATCGATCGAGATCCGTTCGATCGATCGAACGGGGTATTTCCAGAAACATTTGCGTGCGCAGCAGAATGCGGGTTTAACCCTAGTGCTTTAGGTTTTTCTATATATATGCGTTTTGTACACGTCCATAAGGACGCCCACTTTTGTTTTCAACAGTTTTATAGAGAGAGATAGAGAGTTTGTTTGGTTTTTGTAGGTTTTTCCTTGAATTTTCATAGTGTGGTTTGGATTTCTTGAAGTTCATACGAGTATCTTCTATTCCAGGTTATTTATATACTGCTTATTTATATTCTGCACGTGTTAGTCATAGTTTACTTGATCATCTTGTGATATTGCATGCTAAATAATTACAAAACCATAATTTTTAGATTTCTTATGAATAACTCACAATCAAACATAGTATTAATGTTTTCTTACGTTAAAAACCAATCCTTGACACTCCAGATGATGTCTGAGTAGTCCTAGGTTGGGAGAACACGATGAAACAGTGATCTCCAGCATCTGCCATGCAGCAGAATAATCGCTGTGTTCGATCGATCGAAGTTAGTTCGATCGATCGAACCAGAGACAGTCAAGCGATCGAAGTCAGTTCGATCGATTGAGGGATGAAGGTCTTCGATCGATCGAAGGCGCGTCGATCGATCGAACTCCCTGATTCTTGAGAATGTTCCCTGCAGTATTCCAGGACCTTTTGTCTTAAGATGTGTTATCATTCTGTCCCAAATAAATGCTCAGTCTGTCAAAACAGTTTTAAAACTAAGGCCCTAAGGCATTTTCTTTCAATACATTTTGCAAACCATCTTCAATGCTAACACCATTGAGGATGCGAGTCTTCACTATTGAATTAAACCGCTTTTGCGTATTTCAATTTAACTGTGATGATATGGTCCCGGTCATGAAAGGGCCATGGATTCTTTATTTTTAGAGGAATACGGAAAACTGTAGGTAATGTACTCCATTGTGCTTCAAGGCAAATGCATGGTAGATGGCTAGGTTATTGCGGATTCGTGTAATCCCAACACTTTCTTTTAAAGTTAAACACCCTAATTTAAAGTACTGTTTTAATTAGCTAGTTAGATTGTTTAGTTAATTTAAATTATTTTTGTTAGTAATCTGAGTTTGTGGAACTTTGTGTTCTGCACCATCATTTAAATTTATTCATTTTATTTTGCTTTCTTTTAGAGGTTAGTCTAATTCAATAGGTCAACACCTTCCCTGTGGGATCGACCTGGTCTTACCAGATATTACTTGCACGTCTACCTACACTTGGGTATTGCACAAGAGCGCACAAGAAAATTCTCGTGTCAAGTTTTTGATGACACGAGAATTTTCTTGTGCGCTCTTGTGCAATACCCAAGTGTAGGTAGACGTGCAAGTAATATCTGGTAAGACTAGGTCGATCCCACAGGGAAGGTGTTGACCTATTGAATTAGACTAACCTCTAAAAGAAAGCAAAATAAAATGAATAAATTGAAATGATGGTGCAGAACACAAAGTTCCACAAACTCAGATTACTAACAAAAATAATTTAAATTAACTAAACAATCTAACTAGCTAATTAAAACAGTACTTTAAATTAGGGTGTTTAACTTTAAAAGAAAGTGTTGGGATTACACGAATCCGCAATAACCTAGCCATCTACCATGCATTTGCCTTGAAGCACAATGGAGTACATTACCTACAGTTTTCCGTATTCCTCTAAAAATAAAGAATCCATGGCCCTTTCATGACCGGGACCATATCATCACAGTTAAATTGAAATACGCAAAAGCGGTTTAATTCAATAGTGAAGACTCGCATCCTCAATGGTGTTAGTATTGAAGATGGTTTGCAAAATGTATTGAAAGAAAATGCCTTAGGGCCTTAGTTTTAAAACTGTTTTGACAGACTGAGCATTTATTTGGGACAGAATGATAACACATCTTAAGACAAAAGGTCCTGGAATACTGCAGGGAACATTCTCAAGAATCAGGGAGTTCGATCGATCGACGCGCCTTCGATCGATCGAAGACCTTCATCCCTCAATCGATCGAACTGACTTCGATCGCTTGACTGTCTCTGGTTCGATCGATCGAACTAACTTCGATCGATCGAACACAGCGATTATTCTGCTGCATGGCAGAGGCTGGAGATCACTGTTTCATCGTGTTCTCCCAACCTAGGACTACTCAGACATCGTCTGGAGTGTCAAGGATTGGTTTTTAACGTAAGAAAACATTAATACTATGTTTGATTGTGAGTTATTCATAAGAAATCTAAAAACTATGGTTTTGTAATTATTTAGCATGCAATATCACAAGATGATCAAGTAAACTATGACTAACACGTGCAGAATATAAATAAGCAGTATATAAATAACCTGGAATAGAAGATACTCGTATGAACTTCAAGAAATCCAAACCACACTATGAAAATTCAAGGAAAAACCTACAAAAACCAAACAAACTCTCTATCTCTCTCTATAAAACTGTTGAAAACAAAAGTGGGCGTCCTTATGGACGTGTACAAAACGCATATATATAGAAAAACCTAAAGCACTAGGGTTAAACCCGCATTCTGCTGCGCACGCAAATGTTTCTGGAAATACCCCGTTCGATCGATCGAACGGATCTCGATCGATCGAACCCTTGATCTTCAAGCGCTTCAACATTCTTCAAGCGATCGAACACTCGATCGATCGAACCCTCTTAAAGCGATCGAACTCCACTTTTCAGCTTTGACTTCTTTTGTTTGCATTCCAGCATTCCATTTATTCTGATGTTCATCTATTTAGTCCGCACAGCAGTGATCTGCATAAACAACAGCTACAACAATACAACTTATCATAGATTAATCATACTGTATAAAAATTAGCCTTGTAATGCAAATTGCGGATAACACGGGAAGTTGTGATAAAAACTAATACAATTCTTCCTTTTAGCGCGGTTGTATTTTACAAATACCCCCGCTTTGCACAACCCCCAACTAGCTTATTGCTAGTCCCTAGCGATAAAGCGAAAATAAAATAAAATAAAAACTCCTAGACTAATACTACCACTACTAAGAAACAACGAAAAACTAAAAACAACCTGAACTAAGATAGAGAGAAAAAAAACTAACTCACTTTCGCAGGAATCGCGGTTGCATTTAGCGAATGCAACAAGCCGTTAAACCCCTAGGTTCCCCCTAGTGGACGAGTGTTGTCTCGTGAGGGTTTGCAGTGAATGTACCCACGAAATTCCAATTTTAAGCTCAAAAAGAATTAGAATAACTTTGTAGAATTTCCCCTTCCATTAAACTGTTAATTCAACTCTACAAGGATATAATATCCTCTATCAACCCATGAAAGAGATCCACATGCTCCCCTATATTACCAAGTAAAATATACAAATGTATTACCATCATGCACCCGTGTGTGTGTGAAATTAACAACCATGCGTCCAACCCTTATTAAGAGTTATCTAGATTATTGTACTTTGGAAACTTGCAGTTTTAGCTCAATTCTCACATTGGTCACACTCAAAACGAACGTCTCTCAGAAACTTGCTTTACAATGATCGCACATAGTATGAAAGCTTTGATAAAGATGATATTCTAAGTGCTAATGCTTTCATACTTGACTCTATGAAAAACGGACATTTAAGAGTGTATAGTCTCATGAATGGAATACTACTTACTAGAGGAGCGAAATACCGTGGATAACTCAACTCACACTTTCATGTTCAAACCAATTGTTGAGAATCTTCAAGACTTTGAATTATGGCTTTTATTTAGTAGGTGGGGGTGTTGTAGAGAAGAGTGTGCTTTTTAGTATGTGATGGAATTTCCACTTTTCTTTTTATTCTTTATTCTTTTCTCCACCCAATCTCCCATTCATTTTCTTTCTTTTTTTTTTTTTTTTTTTTTTTTTTTTTTTTATAACTCCTTCATTCATCATCATTTTTTTTTTTTTTTATAAATTGGAATATCCCACAACAACTTCCTTCCATTTCACATACTTTGATGACTCATTCTCAATAAATTTATCAAACAGTTCAATGAGGTCAAGGTATAGAGCAAGGATTTGGATTCTTGTGATTTCATTGGAAATATTTATTTGAGGTGGGATCAGGAATGAATTCAATGAATGTAGGTGGGCTATGTTAGGTAAAGGAATGGGTAAACGATGGCTTGAATCATTTTCTCAACTTTCAATTTTTAGCACTTAAGTGTTCATCGAGTTTAATTGGTAAATCCTGAACGTTCTCCTCTAACAAGCAGTCAAAAATTTTTAACAAAGACTGAGACTTAACAACGAATTCACAAATGTACGCAAGAAAAACCATTTGACAATGTATGAGAATCCCCTCAGAAATGAAGATTGGCTCAAAAGCTCACAAAGGGTTATTAGCTTCCACTACTTGTTCTTTTCGCACAATATTCATTTTAACTCAATTTTCAAGTTTTCTACATAGCTGCCAATTAGTGTGCACAAGTATTGGGTACATACTAGCTTTACAACTGTAATTCATTTCAGTGATACAGAAAAACGCGTGGATTTAATCCATAAAAAGATAAGAATACTACAAATGTATCATTGTCTAATTAACAAGCAGGAGAGGTTATTCAGAGTTAATCTATCAATACAATTCAATAAAAATTTTTTTTAAATTTTAACAAACTGTGTTCTCATTAAATTTAAAACATTACCAAGTGCAAAACCTGATCATTATGGGTGTATACCTATCTATTATCTCCTACCCCCAACTGAAAACAACAAAGTCCCCAGAAGTTGATTTTTAATAAATAAAATAGATGGGTATCACCTGTACGGAGCAAATTTATGATCGCAAGCGAGCAACCTAGCATAGAAAAGTATAACACAATCTCCAAAACAGACAGGATCAATAGATAACAATAATATGATAAAACCATGATCCAATCAATCTAAACCACTGGAATATGAACAGAATAAAATAAACTACAAGCAGGGATAAATAATGTCCATACAATACCAACTGAACCAGATAATACAACCACAACCACCACATATACAACCAACCAAAAATATAACAAGAATCAGAACACTACTAACCAAAAATACATAAATACCACCTCCCCAACTAAGACTAATCGACCCCAGACGGCGTATCATCGGCTACATCAGAAGGGATGTCGATGGGAGCATGCGGCAAGACGGTAGTAGCAGGGGCAGTAGTGGGTGGCTCGGTAGCAGTAGTGGAAACAGGATCAGCAGCCTCAGAAGCTGTGGCAGCAGATGATGGATCAGTAAGTGGTGGATCGGTAGGAGTAGCAACATGCGGGGCAGAAGGGGTAGCTGTGGGATGGTGAGCAGAGTGAACAGCCTGATCAACCCCTATCTGAATCAATATAGACTCCAACAAGGTCTGTATATGATCCATCCGGCCCTCGAGTCTAATCCTGGCCTCTCTCTCCTCCAATAATAGCTCGCGAACTGTCGGGAGAGGCACAGAAGAAGAAGACTCTCCCTGGGCACGAGTCTGCGACCGCTGTCGCAGCTCAAACTGCTGAACCGCAGCAACTGGATCATCCTCATCATCCGAATCAAGCTCCTCCACCTCGGTGGGTGTCCCTGAAGCTCCGGCCTCCGTGTCTGTACCGCCACGCCTCTTCTTCCTCCCCCTCACCCTCGCTGTCCCTTTCCCCTTGCGCTTCCTCTTCTGGGCATCGGAGCGGCGAGCAGCCGCCTCGCTAAATCGGCGGGGAGAAGGACGGATATCATCTCCAGCGAGCTCGAGGAATCCGGCATCAGCCATGACCCTCTGAATGGCCCAAGCACCCTTCAGGTGCTTCCGGGACGAGATATAACGGGTGGGGTGGACCATAAAGTCGATGTATAGGCGTGGTATACAAACAGGCTGTCCCGTCCCCACGGCGTATAAGACTCGCGCATACCAAGCCGCGATCTTCTCTCGATAGGACGTCACTAGGAGGCAATTGCTGAGGACCAAATGAAGCATGTGATAGTCGTCGGTGAGAAAGTGGTCCTCGATCAAAGCATCGCCATCCCAAGACGGAACGGCACCTCCAGTGAGCTCTCGAATAATAGCGGACGGTGGGGTCACTGGTGCATCAGGCCGGTGGGGGCAAACATAATCAGGTACCTCTGGTACCCCCAACGCGGCAGAAACGGTGGCGGGACTGATGATGAACGGCCGGCTCCGAAAGAAGGCATGATAGGTGAATGGTGTAAACGGGTCGCTGATCATCGTCGCACATGCACCTCTAATCCAGGATAGGTTGACCCTCTTGGCCAACGACAGGAGATCGAACCAGTGAGGCATAGCCCGGATCCGTGTGAGGAACCATGGGCTCTCAGTCCATATGTGCTCAATAGGTCTCTCAATCATGACCATCCGAGTCTGGAAGTACCGCTCGAACCAAACCCTATCCTCGTTATTCCGGAACCCGTGAGCAGGTACCGGATCTGGAATAGTACGGTCGAGGGGCTTGGACTTATGATAGCCCGTCACTGGATTCATCTTGCAGTCCTGAAAATAAGACCACACAAGATACAGATAAGAATAGGAAGAAAAAGAAACAAAACAAACACTGCTGGAGTTCGATCGATTGAACTGAGTTCGATCGATCGAACTGGAGTAGACTTCGATCGCTTAAAAATTGTTCGATCGATCGAACATCACCCCTTCGATCGCTCGAAACCAGTTCGAGCGATCGAACACAGCGGTGTTCAGAAATCGCAGAAACAAAAAGAAAACCAAGGTTACGCTAATCAAAAGACAATCCTAAGACCAAGGGGACACCCCCTTGGGATTTTCTAACACGAACATAGAGGAAAAGAAAAATACAAAAGAGTGGGACCCACCTCGGTGTATACCCTGCAGTGGGGATGGACAGATGATGAGATGACGATGAGGATGCTCAAAGGATTGATCAGGGCTCCCTTTTGGATGCCAGAAACGAAAGTTTGCCGAGTCGCCCTCTCCTCTGTCTTCGAGCGATTGAGAGTGAGGGTGAGGGAAATGAAGAGATGTCCTGAAGACGCCTCGTTTAAATGGTTCGTTCGATCGATCGAACTGTGTTCGATCGATCGAACACAAATCCCTCAATCGATTAAACATAAACTATAAGCGCTTGAACATCCAGGTTTCGATCGATCGATCGAACTGGGTTCGATCGATCGAACACAAAAATTCCAGAATTCAATGGGATATGAACCACATCACCCCCAACTATCAAAAACAAATCTGGACATGCAGATAGACTGAAAGAACAGTTGAAGAACAAGCATGTAAGACAGAATTTCATCCCCAGAATAGTAAATTGCAATTTATAGCAAAATAAAACTTTATAATTGTATTCAAAATGCAACATCATCATCCCCAACTGTGGTTAAAACCTTATTTACTAAAGAAAACCAAAAATAAAACTAGAACTAAAACCAAAAACATTTTGTCAAGGATTACACTCCAGTTGCTAAACAAGAATTGAAATTGAACAGAAACAACTGAAATATAGCACTAGTCTTCGAGTATAAAGATTTCCTCTTCCACGATCTCTTCATAATCTGCCGACTCTTCAGAAGTGAAGTCCAAACTCGATGATTCCCTTTCCCAGAACAATCGAAAAGCAGCAAGGACATCATCAAACAAGTCTGGAGTCTCCAAGGAATTGAAAGCCCACGCAAGAGGTGATCCGGATGGAGACAAGGATAACGGAGTGTGAATGCGCAACGGACTGTCCTCTCGCGGCGGAGTGAGTGGGGGCCTTATGTAGGGCCCAAGACCATGAATCAGTTGATGTGGAAGGAATACCGGGATGCCATTTAGGAACATAGTGACAATCCTGGACAAAAGACAACACACTGAAATTAAAATAACAGAACACAAGAAACACGAATTAACACAAAAAGAAAATCAAAGAATAGAAACAAGAATTACAAAGAAATGTGTCAAGTTCCAACCTCACTATTGGCATTGGTTCCCAAAATGCACTGGCTGGTAAGGGGCATTGGAGCCTGAATAGCAAGTAGCTCAGGTGCACATAGCGGTATGGGACCAACTCAAGCACGAGGAAGTCATCCACAAAAACAAAGACGGCATTGTGGCGTTCTGGGACGACATCCTGAAGGTCATGATCCTCCCATGGCTCCCACATATCGTCATTTTCCCACTGTGCCATGAGTGCATCATCCACCATGCGTCCCATATACAGGTCTTCTTCCTCATCCACCTCTTCGTAATCCTGAAATCCCATATTTTCGTATGGATTGATGTCCAGGAGGGCTGGCGGATATGGAATGTATCCTTGAGCAGCATCAATGAGAGAATGAGCAACAGGATCTTGATGAAGCAAGGGGCAAGGTGTGAGTTCACCCTCAGTCCAGGTGCCACAACAACATTCTGAATCAGCCCAAGAACCGATTGAATGGACATCATCACCTCGCATATTCACCTGCAACAGAGTGGTTTAAGGAATAATGGATTAGAACTAAATCACAAACACGAAAGAAAACACAAGAACCAAAAAGAAACAAAAGAGAGAAAAACTAAAATGCAAGGAAAGAAAAGGAATACAACAACAATTTGAAATTCCACTTCGGATTTTTAAGCGTGAGAATAGCTGGGCTCATCCAGCTAGATGTGCTCGACTTCAGAGTGGAAATTCTCCAAGAACGGCTTCAATCTTTGGCCATTGACCTTGAAACAATCATCGTTCTTGGGATTAACAATCTCAACCGCCCCATGTGGAAAAACAGTTTTTACGATGAACGGGCCTGTCCACCGGGAACGGAGTTTTCCTGGGAAAAGATGGAGGCGAGAGTCATACAGCAACACTTTCTGCCCCGGCTCAAATGATTTACGAAAAATCGTACGATCGTGTCGAGCCTTCAACTTTTCCTTATGCAACTTTGCAGAGTCATACGCATCTCGTCGTATTTCCTCTAGCTCTGCAAGTTGGAGCTTGCGTAGCTGACCTCCCTCTTGAATATCAAAGTTCAATGAGCGTGTCGCCCAATAAGCTTTATGTTCAATTTCAACAGGAAGGTGGCAAGCTTTCCCGTAAACTAGTCTATACGGGGACATACCAAGATTCGTCTTATAGGCAGTGCGGTATGCCCATAACGCGTCAGTCAATTTGTATGCCCAGTCTTTTTGATTGGAACTAACCGTTTTCTCGAGAATATGCTTGATTTCTCGGTTAGCCAATTCTGCTTGCCCATTTGACTGTGGATGATAAGCAAGAGCGATTTTATGATGGACTCCGTATTTCTTGAGAAGTGACTCCAAGGGCTTATTGCAGAAATGCTTGCCTTGGTCACTTAGTAAAGCTTTCGGAGTACCAAAACGAGACAGAATATGCTCTCTGAGAAATGACATGACCGTTCTGTGGTCATTTCGTCTCGTTGGTATCGCTTCTACCCATTTCGATACATACTCCACAGCAAGGAGTATGTACTCACAGTTATTCGACTTGGGAAATGGGCCCATAAAATCTATGCCCCAACAATCAAATATCTCAATTGTGATGATAGGGGTTAAAGGCATAGAATTCCTTTTAGAAATGGTTCCAAGCTTTTGACAGCGTTGGCATGTCTTACAAAAGGAATAAGCATCTTTGAAGACTGTGGGCCAGTAAAAACCGCTTTGCAACACTTTTTGTGCGGTCTTTTGTGACGCAAAATGGCCACCGCATGCCTCAGAATGGCATGACGCTAATATTACGGTTATATCCTCGTTGGGTACGCAACGCCTGATGACCTGATCAGCACAGTATTTGAAAAGGTATGGGTCATCAAAGAAAAAATGGCGTGCAAACGAGAGGAACCGTTTCCTATCTTGATTCGACCAATGAGTCGGTGTCTCACCCGTGACGAGGTAGTTTACCACATCAGCGTACCAAGGCAGACTACTTACTGCCAGTAGCTGTTCATCTGGGAACTCATCTTTAATGGATTGGGATTCAGTGTTATCGGTAAAAGTCAACCGGGATAAATGATCCGCAACCACATTCTCTACTCCTTTCTTGTCCTTGATTGTTAAATCAAACTCTTGGAGTAAGAGTATCCAACGAATAAGCCGTTGTTTAGCGTCTTTCTTTGACAAAAGATACTTGAGGGCCGAATGATCTGTAAAACAGACGATTGGCGACCCTATCAGGTAAGACCTAAACTTGTCCAGAGCGAATACTACGGCCAGCAGCTCCTTTTCAGTAGTAGTGTAATTCATCTGAGCTTCATTTAAAGTTCGGCTGGCGTAGTATATCACATGTGGCTTATTGTCCTTCCTCTGGCCTAGAACTGCGCCAATGGCGTAATCACTAGCATCGCACATTAATTCAAAAGGCAAACTCCAGTCGGGTGCCTGTATTATAGGTGCGGAGGTGAGTAGATCTTTTAGATCCTCAAAGGACTTTTGGCAACTCTCTGACCACTCGAAAGGTGCATCTTTGACAAGAAGTTGACAAAGGGGTCGAGAGATTGCACTGAAATTCTGGATAAATCGACGATAAAAACCTGCATGTCCCAAAAATGAACGAATGTCTCGCACTGTACGGGGGACAGGTAGATTTGAGATTATGTCGATTTTAGCCTTATCCACTTGGATTCCTTCATCGGATATTATGTGGCCTAGAACTATACCCTTGGTCACCATAAAGTGACACTTCTCCCAATTCAAGACTAGGTGTTTGTCCTCACACCTCATTAAAACCTGTTCGAGATTGCTGAGGCAATCCTCGAAGCTATGGCCGAATACTGAAAAGTCATCCATGAAAACTTCAAGGATGTTTTCGACCATGTCACTAAAGATGCTTAGCATGCACCGCTGAAAGGTAGCCGGTGCATTACATAAGCCAAATGGCATTCGTCGGTAGGCGAAAGTACCGAATGGACACGTGAACGTGGTTTTCTCCTGATCTTCAGGAGCAATCTCAATTTGATTGTACCCACTGTATCCATCCAAGAAGCAGTAATACTTATGACCCGCCACTCGTTCTAGCATTTGATCCATGAATGGCAAAGGAAAATGGTCCTTTCGGGTCACAGTATTTAACTTCCTGTAGTCAATGCACATCCTCCATCCAGTGGGGACACGTGTTGGTACTAATTCACCCTCTTTGTTCGGAATGACTGTTATGCCCGCTTTCTTTGGAACTACTTGGGTAGGACTAACCCAAGGACTGTCAGATATCGGATATATCATCCCAACATCAAGCAGTTTAAGCACTTCCTTTTTTACTACTTCTTGCATGTTGGGATTCAGACGCCTTTGCATTTGCCTTGCGGGTTTGGCGTCTTCCTCCAGATATATCTTATGCGTGCATATGGATGGGCTTATGCCTTTGAGGTCAGCAATTGTCCATCCCATAGCATCTTTATGCTTTTTCAGCATTTCCACTAGCTTACTTTCCTGTTCATGAGTTAAAGCAGATGAAATGATTACAGGATAAGTTTTTCCAGTCCCTAGGAATGCATATTTCAGCTCTTTTGGAAGCTCCTTCAATTCTAACTCCGGGAACTGGAAACTAGAGGGCATTACCAACTTGGTTTTAGGAGGCAGTTGTTCATATGGCATTACCCACATGCAATCGGCTCTATCCTCCTCTATCGTATCCATCATAAGACACGTCTGGTTTAGGTCAGCATCCAATGGAGTTGACTCTTCAGGCTTATAGTTATCGCCAAATTGAGTCATCACAACTTCCAGAGGATCTTTGTAGTCGACCAAGTCAACTTCATCTTCAATGACCGTGTCTATATAATGGACTTCCTCCTCATCATCGTATTCTTCAGGTCGGGGATTAGAAAAGATCTTGACATTCAATGTCATGTTCCCGAATACGATTGTCATGATACCACTTCTAATCTTGATTGTGGCATCAATAGTGTTGAGGAACGACCGTCCGAAGATAACCGGGATATGTGCACCAGGATTAGACACAGGTTCTGTGTCCAATATCACAAAATCCACCGGAAATACAAACGAGTCTATTTGGACCAGGACGTCCTCTAATACCCCTCTAGGGTACTTCACAGATCTGTCTGCCAACTGCAAAGCAACTCGAGTGGGTTTGAGTTCACCCAACCCTAGCTGTTTATAGACTGAATATGGCAGCAGATTCACGCTTGCTCCTAAATCAAGGAGTGCGTTGTCTATCTTTTGATTCCCAATTCTGCATGAGACAGTAGGTGTACCGGGATCTTTGAGTTTTGGAGGCAACTCGTTTTGAATGATCGCGCTAGCTTGGCACGCGACATAAGCATGTTTCTTCACGCTTTGCCTCCTCTTGACCGTGCATAGATCTTTGAGATACTTAGCATAGGCCGGCACCTGCTTGATAGCATCTAGGAGTGGAAGGTTAATCTTAACTTGCTTAAACAATTCCAAAAACTCCTGATTCTTCGTCTCATTCTTGGGTTTCTTCAACCGTTGAGGATAAGGTGCAGGAAAGGGGCATTTTGGTGGTTCCTCCTCAACAGATTCCTTTCCAGACCTTTGCTCAACTTCTTCTTCTACTCTAGGAGCTTCGGTGTTTGCCTTTATTGGTTCGTCATTAGTAGACGGCTCCTCCTCTCGAGCAGATGGTAGCTCAACTTCTTCATCCAACACTTCCCCCTCTTTGTACACTTCGGGAGTGGACAGAGGTATGCTTTTCTCTATGATTTTTCCACTTCTCAGTGTGGTCACAGCTTTAGCATGTTCTTGATTGTTAGGACCATTGTTATGTCCCTTGGGGTTTTGAAGTGGTTGGGCAGGGAATGTTCCTCCTGAGCTCTCTTACCGTGCATCTATCCTCTCTAACGTGGCAGACATTTTACTCATCATTTGGATGAGTTGCTGCGTTAGATTGGCATTAGCAAGTGGCTCCTCTTCTTGTACCTTCTTGTGCGGGGGCACATAGGCATTAGTTTGTGGTGCATTGGAGGGTTGAGCTTGATTGTAATTATTAGTTCTGTTTTGATTGTAATGCTGAGACGGCCTATTGTTTTGCCCTTGATATTGATTGTTGTTGTAGGGCTGCTGTTGATATTGATTTTGGGCCCCAGCATTATTTCTCCAATCAAAACCGGGGTGATTCCATCTATTATTACTTTGAAAAGTATTGTTGGAATTCCCCGCCCCTCGAAAACCTTGCATGGCATTCATCTCTACAGGGGCTTGCTCTTGAAAATATGGCACATTAGGACAATACTGAGTTGTATGTCCCAACATGTTGCATGTGCCACATGGTTCTTCAGGCATGACTTGCCTAGAACTCTCTCCTTTCATGCTTAACTCTTCCACCTTCTTTGCTAGCTCTGCATACTTAGTCATGAGGCGATCTTCATTGGTTAGCTGATATAGGCTTTTCTCTTCTACACAGGATATCTGTGATCGTGAGATATTGTCAGAATTTGACCATTCATGAGCGTATTCAGCTAACCATTCGAAATGGGCTTCAGCCTCTTCAGTGTTTTTTCGCAGAAATGGCCCAGAGCTCATTGTTTCCACCAACTTCTTTGTTTCACCATTCAATCCCTGATAAAAGAAGCTGATCGTTCGCCATTTCTCAAACCCATGGTGTGGGCATGAGAGAAGCAAATCTTTGAAACGCTCCCACGCTTGTGTGAAGGTTTCATTGCTCTTTTGTTTATAGGAATTAATTTGACGCTGAAGATCTGTGGTCATGCGAGTAGGATAGAATTTCTTCAGAAACGCGGTGCTCATCGCATGCCAGGTGAAAATTGAATTAGGCTTTAGGGAGTGAAGCCACGCCTTCGCTTTATCTTTCAAAGTGAAGGGGAATAGCATTAAATGCGTCACCTCCCTAGGACAATTTTGCGAGAATGTTTTGCAAACATCCTCGAAATCGGTGACATGTAAATACGCCTTCTCGCTTTCCATCCCATGAAAAGTGGGAAGCAATTGAATCATCCCATTGCGAAACTGAAATTCGCCATTATGCGGTGGGATTTGAATGCAAGAGGGCGTAGGTGCATGTTCTGGTTGCATTAGATCGCAAAGAGGACGGAGTGCCTCATCAATTGGCACCACAACATTGTCACCATTTTCACTCTGATGATCATCCATTGATGCAGTTGGAGTGATTATCGGGTTGATGGAACTATCAGAGTCAGAGCGGTAGAATGGATTTCCAAAGAATCCTTCAATAGAATTCTCGGACATGAACTAGGAGAGTTCCTAGGGTGAGAACTTACCTAAAGAACTGAAAAGAATAGAAAAGGAAAATAGAAAGAGATGAAGAGAGACTGAGGTAATCTAAAGAATTGATCGTCGCCTTCCCCGGCAACGGCGCCAAAAACTTGACACGAGAATTTTCTTGTGCGCTCTTGTGCAACCTATAGGAGGTCCATGAAATAGTAAATGCAGAAGGAACACTGGCAGAACATTGTGGTTCATAGTGATAATACTTGACAAGGAAAAACAGAAGAAACAAAAGGAAAATAAGACAAGAAAAATAAGAAATAGAAATAAATGAAACCAATGAGATAAAAAGAAATAAACAAAGGAGAATATGACATTGTTCGAACCTCACTATTGGCATGGATGGCTAGCGTGCACTAGCTGGTAAAGGACATTGAAGCCTGAACAACAAGTAGCTTAGGTGCACGTAGAGTTATAGGAACTACTCGAGAATGAGAAAGTCATCGACAAACGTGAAAACAGCGTTGTGGCATTCAGGTACAACATCTTGTAAGTCATTCTCATCCCAAGGTTCCCACATCAAGTCATTCTCCCACTGCTCCAGCAGGGCATCGTTAAACTTACCAACAAAGTATTCCTTCTCCTTCTTTGTCAGGGAGCTCCATATTTTTAAAAGGATTAATGTTGAGGAGAGTTGGTGGGTATGGGATATATCCTCGAGATATGTCAAAGAAAATATTCACTTCCGACCCTTCATATGGTAAAAGGCAGAATGTGACCTCTACAGCTGTCCATGGCAGGTTTTGATATTCAAAGCAGCCCAAGATCCTATCAAATGGACATCATCATCTCTCATTTTGGGACCTGCAGTTGAGTGATATGAGGAATAGTGGATTAAGAACAACGTCACATTCAAGAAGAAGAATTAAAGCAAAAATAATAGAAATAAAACAAATACAAGAAATGAAAAGTTTTGAAACAGGTTGTGACTCTTTTTGGTATTTTAGGTGGAAGAATAGTTGGGCTAGCTTCGATTTGGAATTTTTCCAAGAACGGCTTTAACCTTTGCCCATTGACCTTGAAACTTCATCATTCTTGGGGTTTATGAGCTCGATGGCCCCATGTGGAAAGACAGATTTCACAATAAACAGACCTGTCCACTAGGATGGGAGCTTACTTGCGAAAAGGTAAAGGCGAGAGTCATACAGTAAGACTTTCTGCCCTGGCTCGAATATTTTTCAAAAGATCATTTGAGAATGGCGAGCCTTCAACCTTTCCTTATGTAACTTCGCAGAGTCATACGAATCTCTACGAATTTCCTCGATCTCTGCGAGTTGGAGTTTTCTTAGTTGTCCTTCCTCTTTAATGTCAAAGTTCAATGAGTGAGTCGCTAAATATGCTTTATGCTCAATCTCGACAGGGAGGTGGCAAGCTTTTCCATATACTAGCATGTACGGGGATATTCCCAGGTTTGTTTTATACGCGGTACGATATGCCCATAGAGCATCGGTCAGTTTGTATGCCCAGTCTTTCCTATTGGAGCTAACCATTTTTTTGAGCATATATTTTATTTCTCGATTAGACAACTCTGCCTGCCCGTTAGTTTGTGGGTGGTAAGCTAGTGCGATCTTGTGATTAACCCCATATTTCTTGAGGAGTGGCTCTAAGGGCAAAGTGCTTCCATTGGTCACTTATTAAGCCCTCGGGGTTCCGAAACGTGACAGAATATGTTCTTCTAGAAACGACATTACTGTTCAGTGGTCATTGCATCTCGTCGGTATCGCTTCCACCCATTTTGATACATATTCCACAGCTAGGAGTATGTATTCACAGTTGTTTGATTTTGAAAATGGGCCCATGAAATCTATGCCCCAACAATCGAATATTTCAATTGTGATAATTAGAGTTAAGGGCATAGAGTTCCTTTTTGAAATTGTACTAAGCTTTTGACAATGTTGGCACAATTTACAAAAGGAATATGCATCTTTAAATATGGTGGGCTAGTAAAAACCACTATGTAGAACTTTTTGTGCGGTCTTTTGTGAAGCAAAGTGGACACTGCAGGCTTCTGAATGGCATGATGCTAGGATTACGATCATATCCTCATTCGGAACACAACGTTTGATGACCTGATCAGCGCAATATTTGAAAAGGTATGAGTCATCAAAGAAAAAGTGATGCACGAATGAGAGGAATCATTTTTTATCTTGATTTGACCAATGCCCAGGGGTTTTTCCCGTGACAAGATAATTTACTATGTCCGCATACTAGGGTAAACTAGAAACAGTCATCAGTTGCTCATCTGGGAATTCATCCTTAATCGGCAACGGTTCAGTATTGTCAACAAATGTTAACCGAGATAAATGGTCCGCGACCACATTCTCTACTCCCTTTTTGTCTTTGATTGTGAGATCAAATTCTTGGAGTAGGAGTATCCAACGGATAAGCCTTTGTTTCACGTCTTTCTTGGATAACAAATATTTGAGGGTCGAGTGGTTTGTGAAGCAAACAATTGGGGCCCCTATCAGATAAGACCTGAATTTATCCAATACAAATACTATAGCAAGTAGCTCTTTTTCAATAGTTGTATAATTCATTTGAGCTTCATTCAGCATTCGATTGGCATAATAGATAATGTATAGCTTATTATCCTTCCTATGTCCTAGAACTACACCAGTAGCGTAGTCGCTAGCATCGCACATTAGTTCGAAAGGCAAACCCCAATCGGGTACTTATATTATTAGTGCAGAGGTAAGGTGGTCTTTTAGTGCATCAAAAGATGTTTGGCAGCTTTCCGACCATTCAAATGGTGTGTCTTTAACAAGCAGTTGACAAAGTGGTTGGGAGATTGCACTAAAATTTTAGATAAATTGACGATAGAATCCAGCATGCCCCAAGAAAGAACGGATGTCTTTAACGATACGGGGGATAGGTCGATTCGAGATTATGTCAATTTTGGCCTTATTCACTTGGATACCTTTGTCAAAGATTATATAGCCAAGTACTATTCCCTTGGTCACCATAAAGTGACACTTTTTCCAGTTTAGTACTAGGTGTTTGTCCTCGCATCGTGCTAGCACACATTCAAGATTTTCCAAGCAATTTTCAAAACTATGGCCGAACATAGAAAAATCCTCCATGAAGACTTCGAGTATTTGTTCAACTATATCACTAAAGATGCTTAACATGCACCGCTGAAAAGTAGCAGGTGCATTGCATAACCCGAAGGGCATACGACGGTAAGCAAAAGTACCAAACGAACACGTGAAAGTTGTTTTCTCCTGATCTTCAGGAGCGATTTCGATCTGATTGTATCCACTATATCCGTCTAAAAAATAGTAGTATTTGTGACCCGCCACTCATTTTAGCATTTGGTCCATGAATGGTAAAGGAAAGTGGTCCTTCCGGGTCACAGTGTTTAACTTTCTGTAATCGATGCACATCCGCCATCCAATGGGGACGCATGTCGGTACCAACTCTCCATTTTTATTAGGAATAACCGTTATACTTGCTTTTTTAGGGACTACTTGGGTCGGACTGACCCATGAACTGTCGAAGATTGGATAAATTATCCTAACGTCAAGTAGTTTTAAGACTTCCTTTTTGACTACTTCTTACATGTTGGGATTCAGACACCTTTGCATTTGCCGTGACGGTTTAGCGTCTTCCTCTAAATATATTTTATGGGTGCAAACGGATGGACTTATGCCTTTGAGGTCAGCAATAGTCCATCCTAATGCTCCCTTTATGTTATTTCAGCATTTGAATTAGTTTAACCTCTTGCTCAAGACTTAAAGTAGATGATATAATGATAAGGTACGTCTTTTTAGTCCCTAGGAAAGCGTATTTGAGCTCTTTAGGAAGCTCCTTTAATTCCAGATCAGGAAACTGAAAGTTTGAGGGCATAACTAATTTTGTTTTAGGAGGCAATGGTTTATTTGGTGCTACCCATATGTATTCAGCTCTATCCTTCTTTTTTGTTTCCATCATGAGGCAGATTTGATTAAGGTCGGCATTTAGGGGAGTAGAATCATTAGGTTGATAGACTGCATCAAATTGTGACACAACTACGTCCAAAGGATCTTTGTAATCAACCACATCAGCCTCATCTTCGATGACCGTTTCGATGTAGTTTACTTCCTCTTCATCCTCGTATTCTTCAGACCGGGGATTAGAAAAGATTTTGACATTTAAAGTCATATTCCCAAATACAATGGTCATTATACCACTTCTTATTTTTATTGTGGCATCGATTGTATTGAGGAATGGACATCCGAAAATCACCAGGATTTATGCACATGGATTGGACACAGGTTCAGTGTCTAAGATCACAAAATCAACCGGGAAGACAAATGAGTCAATTTGAATGAGGACGTCCTCCAGTATTTCTGTAGGGTATTTTATAGACCTATTTGCCAGTTGTAGTGCAACTCGGTTTGAGTTCACCTAACCCTAGTTGTTTATAAACAGAGTATGGTAGCAGGTTAACACTTGCTCCTAGATCGAGGAATGCGTTGTCTATTCTTTGATTCCCAACATAATACAGTGGGAGTACCAGGGTCTTTGAGTTTAGGAGATAGTTCATTTTGGATGATTGCACTTGCTTGGCAAGTAACATATGCGTGTTTCTTCACACTTTGTTATCTTTTGACTGTGCATAAATCTTTAAGATACTTAGCATAGGCCGGTACTTATTTGATAGGATCAAGGAGTAGAAGGTTTATTTTAACTTGTTTAAATAGTTCCAAGAACTCCTGATTCTTTATCTCATTTTTGGGCTTCTTTAGCCTTTGAGGGTAAGGCACAGGGAAAGGGCATTTTGGTAATTCGTCCTTAATGGGCTCCTTTCTAGGCCTTTTCTTAACTTCTTCTACTTCTATAGGAGCTTCATCATTTGATTTTAATGATTCCTTATTAGCAATCAGTTCCTCATCCAGAGTAGAAGGTTGCTTACTAGTTACCACTTCCTTCTCTTCGTACTCTTCGGGTGTAGGAAGAGGCATATTTTGCCCTATAATCTTGCCACTTCTTAAAGTAGTTACGGCTTTAGCATGTTCTTGATTATTGGGACCATTGTTGTATCCCTTAGGATTTAGAAGTGCTTGGCCGAGAAATGCTCCACCCGATCCCTCTTATCGTGCATCTATTCTCTCTAACGTCGCAAACAATTTACTCCTCATTTGAATTAATTGCTGCGTCAGGTTTGTGTTAGAGAGCGGATCTTCTTCTTGCACCTTTTTGTGTGGTGGCACGTATACATTAGAATGTTGGTTATTAAAGGGTTGAGCTTGGTTGTAGTTATTGGATCTATTTTGATTGAATGGTTGGGACTGCCTATTGTATTGCCCTTGATATTGGTTATTGTTGTTGTAGGGGTGCTGCTGATATTGGTTTTGGGACACAGCGTCGTTTTTCCAATCAAAACCAGGGTGATTCCATCGATTATTATTTTGAAAATTATTGTTGTTATTGTAGGAATTCCTCGCCCCTCTATATCCTTGTATGGCGTTCATTTCCATGGGGGCCTGTTCTTGAAAATACGGCACGTTAGGATAGCATTGAGTTGTGTGTCCCAACATATTGCATGTGCCGCATGGTTCTTCAGGCAAAACCTGTCTAGAACTCTCGCCTTTCATTCCTAACTCCTCTACCTTTCTTGCTAGTTCTTCGTATTTTGTCATTAGGTGATCTTCACTTTTTAACTAATAAATACTTTTCCCCTCTACAACTGCTAGCTGTGCACATGAAACCTCTTCAGAGTTCAACCATTCATGAGCATGTTCGGCTAACCACTCGAAGTGGACTTCAGCCTCTTCGGTGTTTTTGCTATGAAATGGACCTGCGCTCATGGTTTCAACCAGTTTTTTCATTTCACCATTTAGTCCTTCATAAAAGTAGCTAATGGTTTGCCATTTCTCATACCCGTGATGTGGGCATGAGAGAATCAAATCTTTGAAACGCTCCCAAGTTTGAGTGAAGGTTTCATTGCTCTTTTGTTTGTAGGAGTTTATTTGTTGTTTAAGTTCGGTGGTCATGCAAGATGGGAAAATTTTCTTCAAAAATACAGTGTTCATCGCATGCCAGGTGAAGATTGAATTTGTCTTCAGGGTGAGCAGCCACGCTTTTGCTTTATCCTTCAGAGTGAAGAGAAATAACAATAAGCGTGTTACATCCACAAGACAGTTCTGAGAGAATATTTTACAAACATCCTCGAAATCCTCACATGTAGATATGCCTTCTCGCTCTCCATTCTATGAAATGTTGGAAGGAGTTGAATCATTCTGTTTTGAAATTGGAACTCACCTGCATGGGATGGAATGAGGATACAAGAAGGCATAGGTGCCTGTTCAGGTTGCATGAGATCAAGCAAGGGATGCAGCGAATCGTCAATAAGCACAACCCTATTCTCTCCATTTTTGCTTTGATCGTCAGCCATAGATTCTGTAGGTGTGACGACGGGGTTGATAGAACTAGAGGAATTAGATGAGTAGAGTGGATTTCCAAAGATTCCTTCGATGGAATTATCGGACATGAAAGGGAAAAGACTAAAAAGATTTTAAACCTAAAGAAAAACGAAAAGAAAAACAGAAATAGATGAAGAAAGAGCGAGGTAATCTAAATACTAGCTGGTCGCCTTCCTCGGCAACGACGCAAAAAACTTGACACGGAATTAATTTTGTGTGTGCTTGTGTGCTATACCCAAGTGTAGGTAGACGTGCAAGTAGTACTGGATAGGTCCAGGTCGATCCCACAGAGAAGGTTTTAAACTAGCTGCTTAGATTAACTCAAAGAGAAAATAAAAATTTGATGTTTAAAGAAAGGTGTAGAACACGAAGTTCCAGAATTAACAACTACTAAAATTAAAGCAACTAAATTAAACTGGTGATTAACTAATTAACTAAAGTGATATTTTGAAAACAGTTTGTTTTTATGAAAGGGGAAGCGTTGGGATCACACAAATTCACATTGACCTAACCATCTACAATGCAGTTTCATTAAGCTCTAAGGAGTACGTCTCTCTACAGTATTCTGTATTTTCTAAAGATAAATATTCAATAGTCCTTTCATGGCCAGGACTATATCATCACAGTTGATTTAAAAACACATAAAGGCAGTTTAAAATAATAGTAAGGACTCGTACTCTGAATGGTGTTAGCATTCAAAGTGGTTTGCAAAAGTTATTGAAGAAAAATGCCTTAAGGCTTAAAGTTAAGAAACTGTTTTTGACAAACTGAGCATATGGGGATAATTTGATAACAAATCTCAGAAACAGAAAGTCTAGGAATACTGCAAAGGACCAGCCCAAGAATTTGAAGGTTTGATCGATCGATGCGCTTTTGATCGATCGAACATTATCATCTCTTAATCGATCGAAATGTCTTCGATCGCTTGACTATATCTCTGTTTCGATCGATCGAACTAACTTCAATCGATCGAACGCAGGTTTTATATTGCTGCATGGTAGAGACTTGAGATCACTATTTCATCATGATCTCCCAAATCTAGGACTACTCAGACATGGTCTGGAGTACTACAGATGCATTTTTGACGTGAAAATTCATTAAGGTTGCATTTTGTTGTGATTTTAACATAAAAGTTATGAAAACTATGGATTATTATGAAACTAATGTATAGAGCTATAACTATGATAGTTGATACTACGAGATTGAACTATAAAACTGTAAATAATGATAATACGAAACCTGAAATGCAAGAGCACTTGTATGAAAGTCGAAATCACCAAGCAAACTAAGCAATATCAAAGTTTGATCCTATAAAACCAAAACAAACTCTCCTTTCTCTCTAAAAACTGTCAAAAAAATATTGGGCGTCCATAAGGGCGTACTCATAACTAGTATATATACTAAAACCTGAAGCTAGGGTTATAACAAATGTTTCTACTGCGTGTGCGAAAATTCTAATAAAAGGCATGTTTGATCAATCGAACATCACTCGATCGCTTGAACTTTCAAATTACTCGAGCGCTTTAACAGACTTTGATCGATCGAAACCTCGATCGCTTGAGCCTCTTTGATCGCTCGAGCTCCACATTTCAGCTTTGAATTGTCTTACTTTAGATCAAGCTTTACTTTTATCTGGTTATTCATTCCTGATCACAACACAGCTGTCACAACCCAAGTCTCGCTCAGTAAGATATTGTCCGCTTTGGGCCCAAACCCGGACGGATTTGTTCTTGGGCCACTACCCAAAAGGCCTCTTACTAGGGAGACTTGAAACCACACATATATAGCACATCACTTTTCCACACCCAGGCGATGTGGGACGAACTTCCCATAGTGTGTAGCCTGCCAGCACTTACTGCAGCCACAAAGGCACCTACAACAGCCCGCCCACAACACTAGGGTCGTTACATTCCACCCTCCTTAGGGCCCAACGTCCACGTTGGCACACTTTCGGCTGGGTCTAGCCCTGATACCATTCTGTTTTTATTGTCCGCTTTGGGCCTAAACACAAAGAACTTCCCAGGAGGTCACCCATCCCTGGTACTGCTCTGGGAGCAGCACGCTTAACTGTGAAGTTCTTTCATGTTTAGCTCCCTCACGGTTTTAAAAGGCCTTCTTGCATATAGAGGGTCGATTAATCCTTATAAACTAGTCCAGGAACTTCACCCCAGACGATTTGGGACAAGTCCCCACACCCGACCTCACCTCATCCATCTTGGCCATCCTGCCTCAGGAGTATTGGCTCTTGGTCATCACAATCCACCCTTCTCAAGGGCCACACGTCCTCGTGTGGGACCTGCCCCCACATTTCCGGCTGGGTTTCCGCTCTGATACCATTTGTAACGACCCACCTCCCCGTCTAGCAACAATATTGTCCGCTTTGGGCCTAAACACAAAGAACTTCCCAGGGGGTCACCCATCCCTGGTACTGCTCTGTGACCAGCACGCTTAATTGTGAAGTTCTTTGTGTTTAGGCCCAAAGCGGACAATATTGTTGCTAGACGGAGAGGTGGGTCGTTACAACAGCAGCATATCTGTACAAAACAATAGCTAAAACAACACAACTCATCATGGATTAGTCACATTGTATAAAAGCTGGCATTATAACACAAATTGTAGATAAAATAGGGAGTTGTAAACTAAATCAGTGTATTTCTTTCTTTTAGCACGGTTGTATTTTACAAATACCCCCGCTTTTCACACACAATCTCAGTCGTGTCAAGTTTTTGGCGCTGTTGCCGGGGACGGTAACAAAGGCCAGAAGTTTTAGATTGATCCGATCCTTCTTTACCCCATTTCCATCTTTCTTTTTTTCCTTTTGTTCTTTAGAACGCAAAATGTATGGTTTGTGCCCTTCTATGTCTTTCGACTCCACTAAAGCTTTCATCACAAATTTTTTTGAAGATTCTAACAATAGCACTACCAATCCCATCTCTACTCTATCCACTTCTAATCCAATGTCTGACACGGAGAGTCAACAAGAAGATAATAGGGTTGACCTCATCGATGACGGTCAACGCTCTTAGCGTGAACTCTTAGCTCCGAATTTAACAGCGACACCTTCTTGTATTCGTATCCCACCACACACAGGTACATTCCATTTTCGTAATGGAATGATCCAATTGCTACCCACTTTTCATGGGATGGAAAATAGAAGGCATACCTACATATCCGAGATTTCAAAGATCTTTGTGGCACCTTTACCGATCAAACATGCACAAGTGATATAATTCGACTAAAGCTTTTTCCCTTCGCCTTGAAGGATAAAGTGAAGTTATGGTTATTATCACTTAAGCCAAACTCCATTTCAACTTGGGCAGCTATTCATGAAGCCGTTCTGAAAAAGTTTTTCCCTAATCGGTTAACCTCTGATGTGTTGAGACAAATCAAAACATACAATCAAAAAGAGGGAAAAACTTTCACTGAGGCATGGGAGCGATTCAAAGACTTTCTATTTCTATGCCCACATCATGGCTTCGAGAAGTGGCGAACAATAAGTTTTTTCTTTGATGGTCTTAGCCCAAAATCGAAGAAACTTGTAGAAACCATGAGTGATGGTGCATTTATGAGTAAGAATGCGGACCAAGCTGAAACTCATTTTGAATGGCTAGCTGAGCATGCACCAAAATGGGAGACTCAGGTTTAAGTTCAAGCCAAAAGTTGAAAGCCGAAGATAGTTTGATGGAGAAATAAGAAGAGCTGGCTCGTAAGTTGGAGGCCATATTTAGAACTCTCTAACCGATTCTTTTGAGTTAGAACCAAAGAAAGAACATGTAATACGGTTTGCTTCTGAATAGTCTTGTTCAAGTTGTCTTCAGATGGGGCATACTTCTCAATATTGCCAAGTGCACCCTGTTTATCAAGAATAGAATCCCATAAAGGTACAAGCTATAAATGCCCTAAGTCGTTTCAACCCCAATAGCAGATGGAGCCATCCTAGCTTCGATCACAAGAGCAGTGCTGCCACGACAAACCCATCTCAATAGTGGTAGCCAAATCAGGGAAATCAACACCAACCCAGAACCAACGATACCAACAGAACTACCAACCCACCTATCAACAGAATCAAGGGTACCACCAAAATCAATACCAACAAAATCATAAACCTCAACCCAATTACAATCAAGGGAGTAACAACCAGTCTCCATCCAATACCTATGTGCCACCTCATAAGAAGGCACAAGAGGATCAAAACACACTTATAATGCAGCAGATGATGCAGCTAATGAGTAAACTCAATATAAGTGTGGAGAGGTTGACTGCTCAATAAGGGGTAGAGAAAGAATTATGTTCCCAGCACAACCGAAGCCAAATCCTAGAGGCCAACATTTAGGTACAGGCCCTTTGAGGTCAGGATCGCATAAAGAGGCCAAGGCTGTAACTGTGTTAAGGAGTGGGAAAGTGATTGAAAAGCTTATCCCCCCCTACACCCTGCTATTAAAAAGGAAGATGAGGTAGAAAATGAAGAAGAGTTGGTAGAAGAGGAGAAAGAGGGTGAAACAGTTGAGCCCGAAGCAACAATCTCCGAGGATAAAGAAATAAAGAGAAAGCCTATAAAAGAACCTCTTCTCGAGGAGGCTCCCAAATGTCCTTTTCTGACACCATAACCTCGGAGGTTAAAGAAACCTCAACAAGTAACTAAGAGTCAGGAGTTTTTGGAGTTGTTTAAGCAAGTGAAAATCAACCTCCCGCTCCTTGAGGTAATAAATCAAGTACATTCCTACGCCAAGTTCTTGAAAGACTTGTGCATTTTTAAGAGGAAGCAAAGTGTTATGAAGAGCGCTTACCTTGCCTAGCAAGCAAGTGCAATTCTCAAACATGATTTACCTCCTAAATTCAAGGATCCAGGTACAATAGAATTACTCTCCAGCTCATAGATCGATCGATCAAATATTCGTGAGGAGTTTTGGAGGATGTCCTAGTCCAGATTAACACCTTTGCCTTTCCTATTGACTTTGTTGTTTTAGACACCGATCCGGTACACAATGCCAAATCTCAAATTTTGGTGATCTTTGGACATCCTTTCCTTGCAATGATTGATGCGACAATCAAGGTAAAAAGTGAGGTAATGACACTAGTCTTTGGGAACATGACATTGAATGTCAAAATCTTTTCAAATTCCAAATCAGATGACCTTAATGATGAAGAAGAGGTAAACTGGGTAGAGTCGGTAATCCAAGACTGTTTTAATTCAACTGCTCATTCTGATCTTGTGGAGTCCATTATCACTAACTCTTGTTATGAATTGGATAGATACACTCCACAGGATAAGGAGATGAGTCGGATATGTGCAATGTTGGAAGTAGTTGAGGAAAAAGTTACGAGAGTAATGCGGATAGCTCAATATGAACAATTACCACCAAACACAAAGTTGTCAGTGCCATCAAACCTATAATTTTCGATGTTAGAATTAACAGAGCTCCCAAAGGAGTTGAAGTATGTGTTTCTAGGAGAAGGAAGGACCTTTCATGTAATCATTTCATCTGCATTGAACTAAGAATAGGAGGGTAAGTTACTAAGGCAATTAAAGTAGCATCGAAGTGCATTAGGATGGATCGCTGTGGATTTAAGAGGGATGAGTCCATCTATATGCACCCATAGGATTTACCTGGAAGAAGATGCCAAATTGTGTCAACAAATGCAGAGGCGTCTAAATCCAAACATGCAAGAAGTAGTGAAGAAAGAAGTCCTAAAATTGCTTAATGTTAGAGTGATTTATCCAATCTCGTATAGTCCTTGGGTGAGTCTTACTCAGGTAGTACTATCGAAGAAAGCTAACATTATAGTGGTACAGAATAAGGAAGGAGAATTAGTGCCGACACATGTGACCACAAGCTGGCGCATGTGTATTGATTATAGAAAACTGAATGCGGTGACCTGAACACTTTTCATTACCTTTCATGGACCAAATGTTTGAAAGAGTGGCCGACCACCAATTTTATTGCTTTTTAGATGGATATAATGGTTACAACCAGATCGAGATCGATCCCACATATCAAGAAAAAACCACTTTCATCTGTCCGTTTAGAATGTTTGCATATCGATGGATGCCATTTGGCTTATGCAATGCACCTACTACTTTCCAGAGGTACATGCTGAGCATTTCAAAGATATGGTAGAAAATATCATGGAGGTATTCATGGATGATTTTTTTGCGTTCGGCAATAGTTTTGATGACTACCTTAGAAACCTCCAAAAAGTTTTCAAAAGATGTAAGGACAAGAATCTTGTCTTAAATTTGGAAAAATGTCACTTCATGGTGACAAAAGGAATAGTGTTGGGACATATTATTTCTACAGAAGGGATATAAGTAGATAAGGCAAAAATTGACATAATTGCCAATCTTCCTGTTCCTAATACAGTAAAGAATGTACGATCGTTTCTAGGTCACACTAGTTTTTACCGGAGATTCATTATTAAGGATTTTAGTGCTATGTCCAGGCCATTGTGTCAACTTTTGGCAAAAGACATTCCATTCGAATGGACCAGCGAATGCGAAGAATCCTTTGATAGACTTAAACATCACCTTACCACAGCTCCTATTATGCAATCTCTGGATTGGAGCCTTCCATTTGAGCTGATGTGTAATGGCAGTGACATTGTGATCGAAATTGGGACAACGAAAAGATAAGAGCCAGATGCTTGATGGAGCTCAAAGAAACTACTCCACCATTGAGAAGGAGTTGCTGGCTATTGTATTTGCCTTAGAAAAATTCAGACAATATCTTATCGGCTCACAGATTATCTGCTTTACTGATCATGCTGCATTAAAGTATCTTGTGTCAAAGAAGGATACAAAGCAACGATTAATATGTTGGATCCTCTTACTCCAAGAATTTGATCTGGTCATTGTGGATATCGCAGGTTGACTTACCCACAGCTTTTTAAAATCAATTTCTAAAACAAATGAGTCGCCACTTAATTTTTAAAAAGGAAAATTAAGAAACCATTTTGAAAGGAAACTGATCGTTTGCGAAACCAAAGATTAACTAGGTCCAGGGATTATGGAATGAGAGAGGAAGGAGCCCGTCGGACTAAAACACTCTCTCTCATCCTATCTTGTGATAGGCCTCTACTCAACATCCTTTTAATCGAATTATTAATTTAAGTGTGCCCTCAACTAATACATATATATATATACATCACAAAAGCATGTCCAAAGGGTATAAAATTGCTAATGACAAAAGTATCATTCATAAGCCACATATGTCAAGTAGCAAGCAATATGATGTGCAATAGGGAACGAGAGAGCTTACCCGGGATCCAGCAGCGATATTAAACGTGCAATGCATACGCACAAAATAAAATCCTAAAAAAAGGTCTCTAATCATATATACACATAAGGCAAACCTTAATTCTAAGGTGTCGCACATGAGGTCAAAAATCAAATAAAATCAAAGAATTCAATAAACTAGAGAGGGGTTGAGAAATCGTACCTCAATAGCGCTACAAAACAAAGGTTAGTGCACATGATATACAAGAGGTGAAGTTAGAAATAACGATCCTAGACTTCTAGCTTAAATCTATTAAGTGTAATTAAATCTAAAGTGGACAAGTCCTAATTATACGCATTGATGTACATAAATGAATGAATATGAACAAGAATAAGACATGGATTTATTCATTAATTTGGATCACTTAGCCTCTGGATTTAAGCTAAATTATTCATTATCAAAATATGGTTTAAGCCCTAAGTCATAGGAGAATCATTTGGGCCATTATTTACAAAGTTGGTCAAATGTGTCATAAAATTCTGAAAATTGCAGAGAGCAGGTCTGGACTTTAAAAAGGGAAAAAGCAAGTCTCTCATGGTTTGATGTCGGTGAATTTTGGACACAAGATGCCTCTGTGAGTCTAGTTTCCAAATCAAAAAGAAAATCAAGGTTTCAATGGTTAGATCTCTGGAAAATGGACAAAAACCAGACATCACTCAGAGATGTACAACTCTCTGTCCAGAGATATTGTTTGATTTTTTAAAAATAAAAAAAAAAACTCCAAAATGCTTAATTCTTTTTTGGGTATCTTCCTAACACATTGAACCTCATAGAAAAAATTATTTTGGGTCACAAACACTTCATTAGAACTCTGGTTTAATTATCCCAAAAGAGTGTTGCTGTTCTGAAACTATTCTGAAACTCTGGACAGATTATTGTTACTTCACAAAACTCATGACCAAACCATTCTAAACATGAAACCACCATAAAACAAAAATTACAGTGGCAGAATATTGTGTTATTGACACTTTCCCGTTGGTTTCACTTGGTTTCAATGGTTAGATTTCAAACTAAAAATCTTTGATCAAAAACAGTTTGTGAACTCACTGTTTTCATTTGTCAAGTTCAACTTTTATTTGGTAACTCCAACTATTAAACCATGAAGTTGGGTTTAAACCAAACAACTTCTCCTACCATTTGATGGTCATTGGAGGCTAAAGACCTTCATATTTGTAGATTTCAAGTGAAGTATGAGTTGACTTCATGAAATCTCAAGAGAAAGAATCTAAACCATTGAGATGGGCTTGGACTCAAAACCACTTCCTCCTACCATTTGATGGCCATTGGAGGTGAAGACATGACTAAAACTCATCAATTTTCAAGGAATATAAGGAGACTCCATGAAAACTCAAGCTTAGAGGACCCAAGTCATGAGTATGGACTTGGATCCATCTATTTGTTTATGAAATAAAATGATGATCAAACTTTGACTTCCATGTGAAGCATAAGCTTACATGGGATTCAAAAGATCACATTCAAGAGATTTCAAGAGAGACATTGAAGATCTCCAAGAATCTCAAGAAGGGAACATAAACAAAAAAGAAATAGAAGAAGGAATTGGAAGCAAAGGCTCCTAAGTTTACTTGACAAACAAAGAAAACAACAAAAGGCTTTAAGATAAGAGTTTCAAAAGAAAGAGAGAGTATATAAATAATCTATGGTTAGAGGATCACCTCCAAATTATCCTCAAAGTTTTCTTTTCTTTGAAGATCTTCCAAGCTCTTCTAGTTCTCTCCACTCTCTTTTCTCTCAAAAAGTGTTGTTGAAGTGATGGATGTTGTATATAGTGGGTAGCTCTTGTTGTATTCTCACCTCCCCCTTCCAAGGAAGATCCCTTCTATTTTATAGGCAAAATTACCAGGTATTTTTGGTGAATTTCGGAGCAAAAAACAGGTGTAATTCTCTCATTTGATGGTACAATGCGTACTTTCTGAAATTAGGCAGACTGCTGCCCAGCGCGGCAGTCCAGAAACTGTCGCGGCAGTCCGTGAATGCCGCCGCGGCAGTTCGTGACTGCCGTCGCGGCACTTCATGACTGCCGCGCGGCATTCATCAAATGCCGCGGCAATTAATGGATTGCCGCATTTTTGTCAGTCTTACTTTATCAGTTTTTGGTTCTTATTCGCATACGCATACGTATTGCACTGCAAAATACAGACTTCAAAAGTGAACGGCAGTCAGAAATTGTTGGCGGCACTTGGTGAATGCCGTACCGGCACTCTCTGACTGCCGTGCGGCACTCAGTGAATACCGCGGCAGTCTGCCGTGTGCCATTTTTAGCTAAGATTCCCTCTTTAGGTCTTCCTTCTTTTCAAAGCAAGTTATTTTTGAAGATTTTTTCCAAAAGTCATGTCTTATACCTGAATTCTCCTAAATACCTGGTATTTTTCTTCTTTCTGTGAAATTTTATCGCGTTTTGGAGACTTTCTGAAGAGCTTGGAATACTTCAATTTTTTCAATCCTTATCATCATCAGATACGGAGGTGACACTCTCCTAAATTCGACGGTCGGTCAAAATTGGGGTGTCTACAGTTTACCCCTCTTTGACAGAGCTTGTGGAGCAACGCGTCCCATAAGTGAATGTCAAAGGCTGTGTGAAGACAAGCCTTTGACCAGACTGTCGAATTTAGGTAAAAACAAAATGCGTTGCAAAAACAGGCGTGTAGCGAAATTCTAATTGGTCGTGCTCCACGACGAGCTGCCTACGTATCCCGTCAGGATTCAGACCAAAGCGTAGTTCAGGCATGGGTCGAACATTCACAAACGCAAGTAGTCACACGGATGGATGCACCTATCCTGTCGTGATGCAAGTGCCATGCAATGGTGTTTTCTGAATTGACCTGGCTGTGTAAATGTCATGCTTATCATGTTTTCCCCACGTACGATGCACATTTCGTGACGTGTTAGTCAGGGAAGATTACCTACGCGAAAGTCTGTTACGGGGGTCGTGAAGGTGCTTTTGAATTGATCTCAAGGGTTAACGCAAATCCATTGTGAAAACCGGGAATATAAATATGTTATACTCTCAAAACGAGGGTTAACGCAAATCCATTGTGAAAACCAAGAATATAAATATGTTATACTCTCAAAACGAGGGTTAACGCAAATCTGTTGCAAAAACCGAGAATGTAAATCCGTTACACTCTCAAAACGAGGGTTAACGCAAATCTATTACGAAAACCGAGAATGTAAATCTGTTACACTCTCAAAACGAGGGTTAACGCAAATCTATTGCGAAAACCGAGAATATAAATATGTTATATTCTCAAGACGCGGATTAACGCAAGTCCGTTGCGAGAACCGAGAATATAAATCCGTTATATTCTCAAAAGATCAACGTAAATTTATTACGTGAATATAAGTCTGTTATATTCCCAAAATGAAAATCGACGTAAATCCGTTACGTGGACCGAGAATATAAGTCTATTATATTCCCAAAACGAAAATTGACGTAAATCCGTTACGTGGACCGAGAATATAAGTCTGTTATATTCCCAAAATCTTCTATTAATTTTCCAGATTTTGGGCCCATGGGCTCAAATTTTCAAATTTAGGAGCCCATAAGCTCGAAAAATTTTGACTTTCAAAAATTCGGGAGCCCACGGGCTCGAATGTTATCAATTTTCCAAGGTTGGAGGCCCACGGGCTGTAATATCTTCACTTTTCAAAAATTCGGGGCCCACGGGCCCAAATATACTCTTAAATTTCAAAATTTGTAGTCAATGTGTACCTAAAAACGGCCCCGAGGGCCAAAAGTGTAATGAGGGCAAATTTTGGGGGCCTCAAATTCAATTTTCGAGACTCGATTTAAATTTTTGGGGGGAAATGAAGCATCTTTGAACCGACTTAATCGCGGCACATGCGATTTTCTGTGGCAGTCTGTGACTGCTGTGCGGCACTCACGGAGTGCCGCTCGGCAGTTGACTGAATGCCGCTCGGCAGTTGACTGAATGCCGCGCATGGAAAAATGAGTGCCGCATTTGAGCGGCAGTGGCTTAAACCGCCGGGTTCATTACATTTCTCTCATTCTCTCAACCCCCTTTCTCTCGAAATCTCTCTGGAGAAAAATTTTCTCTCTTTCTTTTCTTGCTTGGATTGATCTACCGGGGTTTACAGGTTAGTTCTGCTCGATCAAAACTTGATTAATCCCTTTTATTTCATAGTTTTTTGGAATTTTTCATGAATTTAACGTGCGGATCTTCTCTCTTCCTTTGACAGATTATGGTGAGCGGGTCAGGGAGGAAGAAGAAGGCCAAATACACGACCACTCATCATCCAGACGCCACACTCTTACTGAGGGATCCCGATGAGCACTTGTCGGCCCGCGCGTTAAAGCGCGAGGTACACGCTTCTCCTTTCTTATTTCTCGTATTTCTTTCTCGCATTTTCTTTTCTGTATGAATGTAACATAGGATTGCCACATCTTTTAGATACCCTATTCTGAATGACATGCTCGTGGTGCCCTCGTGCGTCTTGAACGCTTTAATTCATGTTTATTCAATTTTTTTTATATGTATACATTTTCATTTCTTACGAGCTTCATGACTATGGGGACGAAATTTCATGTAAAAGAATGCTTGTGTTTACGAGGTTCTGGATGTCCCATCTGTGCTCGCGCATATTTAACTTTATTAACTTTCCCTAAAAGGTCCTTTGACTGCGATGTATACCAATTAAGAATCCTGTTACTCATTGGATCTTTTAGCGTTACTTCTCCCCCCCCCCCTTTTTTATTTATTTTATTGTATTATTTATTTTTTTGATTTTTCTTGAAATTTTTCCAGTACTTTTGAACATCCTCACTTCTTTTATTATTTCATGAACGACAACTAAGCTTTATATGAATGAGTGCCAAGCTTGTGAAACTCTCTATGAACTTTTCTTTTCTTTCTCTCTCTCTCTCTCTCTCTCTCTCTCTCTCTCTCTCTCTCTCTCTCTCTCTTTTCATTCATTCTCGTGTCGCTTTTCCTTATTATCACCTGCTTATTATAAAAATATTTTATTATTCTCTTCTGTCCGATTACTAATACTGAAACTTGCGATTCTTTCTTGCAGCTACAGGCTAAAGTGCTGAAGGGACATGGCAGCCTGGCCCACGGGTACGAGTGGTATACAGAGCTGGGTGAGACCATACAGGGGCTTGTCGATGCAGCAGGGTTTGGAGACTTCGTCAAACTCTTGACAAAGAGCTCCAATGACTTACAGCAGATACATGCGTTGGCTGAGTGGTGGTGGGATACCACGAGTACCTTCCACTTCGATTTCGGGGAGATGACGATGACCCCTCTAGATTTCAGCATGATCACGGGGATTCCATTCGGAGGAGAGCCCCTGCGGTACCTTACAGACCAGGAGTGGGATCAGGTGGAGCCCTTATTAGGAGTGGTTCCGGAGGAGGCCTTGGTCACGGCCCGGTGGTTTATGGATACGTTCCGGGGGAAACCCGGCTTCACCGACGAACAGATGGCCCGAGGCTTTCTGATGTACATGCTGGGGTGCTCTCTGTTGAGCACCAAGGGTGATCGTGTTTTTGTGTCCCTAGTTGCATCGTTGGAGCGTCTGGATCGGGTGGACGAGTATGACTGGGCTGGTACAGGGTTATCTATCCTTTACAGGCATATGAGTGACATCTCCCGGGACAGACCGACTTCTACCAGTGGATATTGGAAAGCGTGGGAGGTATATTCTTTTCCATATTTCACTGCCTTTTATGTTCTATTTATTCAAACTATGAGACTAACCCCCTCGTTTTATTATCGCAGATCTGGTCCCACAAGTATTTTTGCATGATGTCTCTAGTGACACGCGACGCTGATGCCCTCGTCATGCCCCAAGGGCTGAAATGGGCGAAGGACAGGGTTGGGCGATAGACCAGGACTCACAATTTTATCTCGTTCAGGAACTTCTTGACGAACCTGAGAGAGCAGCACGTCCATTGGCAGCCCTGGCTTAGGGTGTTGCCTGAGGCTAGTGTGGGGATTCGAGACTCGGCCGAGTATGACCTGACGAGGTGACTTCTCTGTGGGCCAGAGGGCCAGACGTGGTACCTGGGAGAGAGAGTGACCAGGCAGTCTCTGGCGGCCCCTGGATTTTTCGTGCCATTTCCTCCTCCCGACTCTATGAGGACCACGGATACACTTCAGGGCAGCGAGTTCATGGCTGCTCGAGCCGGCTTCGGTATTCACGGCTTCTTGGACGACCCTGTAGGATATGCAGCCTTCCGTGCTGCCAAGCTGATGCCGAACTTCCCTCTGATGGAAGTGACTCGGGTGAGTAAATTATTCCTTTATTATTTCTATGAGTTCTTCTTTTATTCTTTATTCATGTTTATTACTTTTGTTTGCAGCCTGTTCCTATTGCGGTTCGTCCCCCTGCCCTGCCCGAGTGGGACTGGACCATGTCGACCGTCTCGTTCGGGGAGCCTCACTCGACGATGATTCCCCGACTCTCACATGGCGCTCCCACCATACCTCTTCATTACGACGTCGTTCCGCGTGCTTACGCGGAGGAGGGCCTGTCGTATGCCTATAGCGTGCGACAGTGGGTTCTCGGGCGAGAGTGGATGGTAAGAAATTCATTCCCACCTCTACTATGACTCCGATTGTATTTCTTCTACTGATCTTTATTCCTGGTTTTTGTTTTTCAGGCTGAGGGAGCTCGGGCGACTGCTGCGGCTTAGTTAAGGGCCCAGGTATGATGATTTTTTTTTTACCCTTTTATTCTTTTCATTTGTTCTTTTAATGCTCTCCAGACTTACCCTTTCTTCTTTCTGGCAGAGGAGATCAGAGCCCTGTCCCAGCAGGTGGGGCAGCTCCAGCAACGGCTCCAGCAGTTCGGTATCCCTCTCAGTGATGCCCCCGGAGGTAGCGGTGCTGGGCATGGCAGAGGCAGAGGCGGAGGCGGCGGCGAGGGCACCAGCAGAGGCAGAGGTGGTAGTAGCGGTGGTCGTGGAGGGAGCGGTGGAAGCAGCGGGACCGAGTCGGAGGAGGAGCCTCCCAGGCGCACGACTCGTCACATTCGCGGCTGGGGCCAGGGTCGAGGTCGGGGTTGACCCCGCTTTTGTTATTTTTGCTTTTCAGTGTTATGGGAGGATTCATATTTTATTGGGATGACTGTATATACACACATATACTTTATTTTGATGGCTACTCCCTGATAAATGGTAGGAATAGGCACTCATAACACTTTTATTATTGCTTTTTTATTGATATTTACTGTATGTGTGACCATAGCTTGGTCCATTTCTTGCCGTACGTGGGATCATGGCTTGGTCCCGTTTTCTTTTTTATTTTTATGAAATGAATGAATGAATGAATATATTGTTGCACGTGCTGCATGATGCGCACGCTTTATTGTTTTCTATCTAGTTTTCTATTTACAGGTGGGCTGAACGTGTTACAAGCAGACCCTGGCCAATGCAGAACCCGGAACGGCACTCAGTTAGGCCTCCGCGGCACTCGATGAGTGCCGCTGCGGCAGTCAGAGACTGTCCTACGGCGTTCACGGACTGCCGCGCGGCACTACATCGAGTGCCGCTACACTTTATTCGAGTGCCGCGGGTAGGTAGATCCCCATTCTCCTATTTATACTTCTTCCTTCCCCAATACTCCACAAAATACCATCTTCCTTCCTTCTCCTCTTTTCAAGATGGCCCCCGTTAGCTCCCAAATCCTTTTCCCGTGGATGGATACTCTCTCGGGTATTGACAAGCTCAACTTTGAGTGTTTCCGATTAAACGATCTCTTCTCTTTCCGACAGATGAATTTGAATGGGGGTCTACTTCGAGCCGCCATTCAGTGTTGGGATCCTACTCTCAACATCTTCCGCTTCGGCTCCCAAGAGATTTGCCCCTTGTTTGAGGAATTTAGCACCATTCTTCACACTAATCCTTCTGCTGAATTGATGGTTACCCTAGTTCAGGCCGGGTATGTCCGGGACCTAGCCACTCTTCTCCATGCATCTCGAAATGCGGCGGGTTCCTTTATTTGTGACAGGCAGATCGATTTTGAGCGCCTTGCTTCCGTTTATGCTCCCATAGGGGACCCCTATGATGGTGAGTACCAGATCATCCGACGTAGTGCCTTGTCGATTGCCATGCTCTCTTACTTCCTATTTCAGTCATCTTCTGACACTCTTATACCCATTGCCTGTGGTTTGCAGGAGATTAAAAGTGCCGTTATGCTGGTCCTTAGCGAAACTCTGATTGGATTGGGCCACGCTCACGTTACTGGGGTTATGTTATCTGCCAGGGCACCTTTTGTTTTGCAAATTTGGCTTATGGAGCGTCTGGACCTCTTCATACATGCTTCCCATCTCCGTGGGCCACTTCCTTATGATCGCATGGAGATTCATGGCTTGTTTCAGTCCGCCGAAGCGTGGCTTGGTTGGCTTCAGAGCCTCTCTTCTAGTGACATCTGCTGGGTTTGTCCGTCATGGATCTATCGCTCTGTTGCTGTATGCCTCCCTGGACGACCTAGCATTTGGCTGCCAGGTTTACATGCCACTACTTTCTACATTCCTGGCCTGGTGGTCCGTCAGTTTGGACTCATACAAGGCACTACCGATTCTATAACTGCTGATTTCACTAGGGGGTTCGCTTTGCGTCCTTCTATTATGAAGGCTTTCATGGAGGCTTGGCATGGCAGAGTGGTTGCTCCGTTCCCAAGGGTTCCTGCTCTGACCGTGCCTACTACCGAGTTTCTCCTAGAGATACAGGCTTTGGTTGCGAGGCGAGCTTGACAGACATATGCATAATAAAGTTAGACGAAGATAGGGGAAAGCTTGCCATGTTATAAAACTTCCTGACAGGCCCTGCCTGCTCTTATGCTTTTGAATGTGATTTTTCTTATTTTCCTTTTCAAAAAGTGTTGTTATCTTTTAAGAAAGCTTTAACATGCTTAATCAAAGTGTTCACCCCTTCGATTAATCTTTTATGAATAATTCTCCTGTCAATGTCTTTACTTGGCTCTTCACTTTTCTTTTTGCTTAAAATTTTGCTTCTTCCATACCATGAATTCTCAGTTGTTTTTATAGTACTTATTTTGATAGCCAGGTGATTCAAATGGGGGGGGGGGGGGGGGTCTTGTATCTGGGTTCTTTGGCTAGCAAACGAAGTTTGCCCCTGGTTTTAGGGCTTCGAAATGGTTCCGAGCAAACGCCAGTATGCCCCTAGCCTGGCATAAAATTTTGTATGGACCGAGGGCATTTGGAGAGCCCACCTACTTATCCCCGAGTGGGCGTCAGGTCCCAAGTAGTTCGGCTTAAGGCTGCAAAGAAGAGTGCCAATCAGGCAATTATTTACTGACCGAACCGGGTAGGTTGCCTACGTATCCCCTAACGGGAATCAGGTCAAGCGTAGTTCCTTAAGGTAGGAGGCTTTGAAAAGAAAGGTTTCAAGAAAAATACTTTTTGAGGCGATCGAGGTTAATTGGTTGTTTCAATTCAACCCCGTCCAGGTCCATGAGATAAGCCGCCCCTCCGGAAAGGAGAGTCTTAATGATGTACGGCCCGACCCAGTTGGGTTTGAATTTTTCTCTGGGGTCATAAACAGGCACTTTCAGTTCTTTGAGGACAAGGTCACCCTCAGCAAGCTTCCTTGGGCAGACCTTTTTGTTGAAAGCACGGGCTATCCTCTTTTGGTACCCCCGAGTATGGTTTATCGCGGCCAGCGTCTTTTCATCGAGTAACATCAACTCCTCATACCTTCCTCGTACCCATTCTGATTCGGTCACTTCGCATTCTGCTAAGACCCTGAGAGAGGATATTTCTACCTCAATTGGGAGGACCGCCTCCATTCCGTAAACCAGCGAGTACGGTGTAGCACCCGTTAAAGTCCTCACTGATGTTCGATATCCCCACAAAGCAAATGGCAGCTTCTCGTGCCAATCTTTATACGTATCTGTTGTTTTCCCCAAGATTGCTTTAACATTCTTATTTGTCGCTTCCACTGCTCCATTCTTCTGAGGCCTATATGGGGACGACTGATGGCGAGTGATCTTATACTTTTCTAAGAGCGGGATAACTTCCCCTTGGAAATGACTGCCGTGATTGGAGATGAATTCATTCGGGACCCCATACCTGCAGATTATGTTTTTCTCGATAAAACTCACCACGTCCTTGGCTTTCAAAGTTGCATATGAGGCTGCTTTTACCCACTTCGTAAAATAATCGATCGCCACGATTATATACCGGTGCCCATTGGAAGCCTTCGGAACTATCTCACCAATGATATCAATCCCTCATACAGAAAATGGCCAAGGGGTGGTCATGCTATAGAGCTGTGACGGTGGGGTATGCATCAGATTCGCATGGATCTGACACTTGTGGCATCTTCTAACATACTCGCAACAGTCCTTATCCAAGGTCGTCTAATAGTACCCCTGTCGGATGATCTTCTTTGCCAGCATGTGCCCGTTCATGTGGGGCCCGCACACTCCTTAGTATATTTCCTCCATCATCCTCTTAGCTTCTTTTCCATGTAGGCACTCCAGATTGTACCCGGTTTAGGATTTCTTCCATAGCTTATCTGCACAAATCACGAACTGAGCGGCGAATCGTCGAATCGCCTTTCTGTCCTTTTCCGAGGCTCCTTCGGGGTATTCTCCTTCTTTAATGAACTTCCACACATCCATATACCAAGGCACTTCATCTTCTCTTTCTATGGCTGCGATCATTTCGAATGACGGCTGATTCCTCACTTCTATGGATAGCGGGATCATGGTAACCTTGGATGGGATTCGGATCATCGAGGCTAAGGTAGCCAAGGAGTCGGCTAATTGGTTTTCTTCGTGAGGGAGGTAGTAAAAGGAAATCTTTTGGAACTGCGCTTTCAAACTTTCCAGATAGTCATGATAAGGTCTCAGTTTCTCATGCTTTACCCTCCAATCTCCTCGGACTTGAGATATGATCAAGTTGGAATCTCCGAAGACATCGATCTTTCTGACTTTTAAAGCCAAGGCTGCTTCCATCCCAATTATGCATGCTTCGTACTCCGCGGTGTTGTTGGTTGAGTTATACTTGAGTTTGACGGCTAGTGGGGTAGGGGACCCATCGGGTGCTATGAGGATCACCCCGACTCCGTATCCTAATTGATTGGCTGCTCCATCAAAGTACATTTTCCACGGGTCTTCCCTTACCTCCATCACTTCCTCATCAGGGAACTTGAATTCTCCTTTCTCTCCAGTCTCTACGGCGAAGTCAGCTAGGTACTCGGCGATGGCCCTCCCTTTGACGGATTTGGAGGTGACATATCTGATATCGAACTCGGCTAGCATCATTGTCCATCAGGAAATCCTACTGGTCAAGGCGGGTTTTTCGAACAGGTATTTTAATGGGTCCATCCGGGAGATTAAGATCACAGGGAAGGCTAACATGTAATGACGAAGACGACGGGTACACCAAACCAAAGCCCAACAGGCCTTCTCTAAGGGTGAGTACTTTAACTCATATCCGACCATTCTTTTACTCAAGTAGTAAATGGCCTTCTCTACGTGCCCCTCTTCTCCTTCTTGGGCCAACGTTCACCCCATTGAATCTTCGGATACGGAGAGATAAAGTAACAGAGGTTTCCCGGGTGATGGTGGTGACAGGACGGGTGGGTTCTGGAGGTAGGTTTTGATTTTGTCAAAGGCCTGCTGACATAAGGTATCCCACTCGAACCTTTCTCCTTTTCTGAGTAACTTGAACAGCGGATCGCAGGTCATGGTGAGTTTTGAGATGAAGCGACTTATAAATTGTATTCTACCCAGGAACCCTCTCAACTCTTTCTCATTTTTTGGTGGGTTCATTTCGGTTATGGCCTTTATTTTGGTGGGGTCCACTTCTATCCCCCTTTGGGTAATGAAAAATCCTAGCAGTTTGCCAGTGGTGACTCCGAACGTGCATTTCTGCGGGTTCAGCCTCATCTTGAACTCCCTCAATCTTCCAAAGAACTTTCTCAAAGCTTCCAGGTGTCCTCGCCTCTCTTTGGATTTCACAATCATATCATCCACGTATACTTCCACCTCTTTGTGGATCATGTCGTGCAGTAAAGTGGTGGCAGCTCTTTGATAAGTCGCACCTGCATTCTTAAGTCCGAACGGCATGACCCTATAGCAATACGTCTCCCATGGAGTGATGAACGTGGTTTTTTCTCTATCCTCGGGTGCCATGAGGATTTGATTATACCCGGAGAATCCATCCGTGAAAGACAGAAGCTCGTGTCCCGCGGTGTTATCAACCAACACGTCGATGTGTGGTAATGGGAAATCGTCCTTAGGGCTTGCTTTGTTTAAATCTCGAAAATCAACGCAAACCCTAACACGACCATCCTTCTTTGGGACAGGTACAATGTTGGCAATCCACTCGGGATACTCGGTGACCATCAAGAATCCAGCCTTTAACTGCTTTTCAACCTCCTCTTTTACTTTAAGTGCTCATTCTGGCCTCATTTGCCTCAATTTTTGTTTTATGGGCTTCGAATTGGGAAAGAGAGGGATGTGGTGCTGGACTATTTTTGGATCGATACCTGGCATATCATTATAAGACCATGCAAAAACAACTTTGAATTCATTTAATAGACTGATTAGTTCTTTGCTTTCTTTATTACTAAGTGTTGAGCCGATAAAGACATTTTGAGGATTATCTTCATTTCCTAGATTAATTGTTAGGGTGTTCTCTATGATTTTGCATGCAGATTCATTTTCTTTTTCAATTAACTTTTGTAATTCTTCAGGTATTTCACATTCATCACATTCATTAAGCGCATTCGAGTAGGCAGAATCGGTCATACTTTCATTGATTTTGTTAGGAGTGATTACAATAGACATAGCAATAGTAAGACGCCTCATTTGGGCCATTACAGAGTCTGGGTGAGGGGGATACTTATCACTAGACTCGAAGACCCACTCCTTGCTGGCTCCCTGCTTGAGCTCCATGGCATTATAGCCTGGCAGCCCCCCGGTCTCCGTCTTCTCTTCCTTTTCTGGTTCTGGTTCTTGTTCTTTTTCCAGTGTTTCCTCTTCCAGCACATCTTCAACATTCCCTTCTTTGGCCTTGACCTCCAAACCCTCATTTTCTTCCCTTTTCCCTTCTTCGCTCAGCAGATTCCGCATGACCAGTCCATCCAGTGCACCAATCCAATCGTTTGCAGTAACTGGTTTGATAGGCTGTTGTAAGTATGGATCTTCATATACAGAAAACTCATGGGAAAAGAAGATCTCAAACCCTGGCTTCAAACATTTGTCTTTCTGGTCCACCCATGGTTCTGGGAAGCCACAAAAGGGGAAATCTTCTCCTTCCTTCACAAAGTAGCCATTGAGCGTCTTCAAGTAAGGGTCTAGTGGCGCATCGACAGCCTTCTTCTTTGCCCTTAGTTCCTTCTTTGTTGGCTGGTATCCCAAACCATGAGTGTGAGTCTGAGTAGGGATTTCTGGAAACTTAGGCAGGCCTTGAAGGTTCTTTCCCAATCCCAACCCTGGAAAGAAACCCATTTTTTTCATGATTCCTGCGACCAACGGGCTAGCATACTGATCAAAGTAAAGCGGTATATATTCTCTCGGCTTCTCTTCTTCTATCACACTAATGAACTCAAATCCCCCCAAACCTGTCTCCTCTTCCTGCAACTGTACCTCCAGGATCGGCGCGCTTGATGAAGCTTTAGACGGACGAACCCAACTGTCCCCAAGGATGTCGCAGACCCTACTTTCCCAGATACATTTGACCTTTTGATGGATCGTCGATGGTATGGCGCCCAAACTGTCTAACCATGGCCTCCCAAGCAGCAGGTTGAAAGAAGCAAGAATGTCGATGACCTGAAATTCGGCTTCCTTCTCAAGTGGACCGACAGCGAGGTGAAGGAGAATTATACCCATGACAGTTCTCTGAGTGTTGTCGTATGCTCTCACCTTTTGTTCAGATGGTATAAATGTTGACTCGTCCAAACCCATGCGCTTGGCAGTTCGGAATGGGCACACATTTAAGGGTGACCCATTGTCCACCAGACAGGCAGGCACAGTGTTTCCTAAGCACTTGACGGTGACATATAAAGGCTTGTTATGAACAGGCCCTCCGGGAGGTAAATCATCGGTCGTGAAGGAAATAGCTAGAGCTGGGATCCTATTGATCATCCCCATGAGATCTCCTGGTGTTATATTGATGGAGACATCGGATTGGTTTAAAGCATCCAAGACTGCCTGTCTGTGCTTTTTGGAGGCGATCAGCAGTCCCCAGATGGTGATATTAGCTTGTGTTTTCCTCATCTGTTTTAAGACCCTATCCTCTTCTTCTTCTTCGCCCATTTTCTCTTTCCCTTTCTCCAGCTCCCTCCCCGGGTGATCTTCTTCTAGCTCATGTGGTTTGAAGTGTCTACTAGACCGAGTCAGGTGATTGATCTCCTCTTTTGCCCAAATGTTGTCGGTTTCCGAAACGGCCTTCAAGCTTTCCTTTTCAACCTTTGCATCTTCGTCACATTGATACCACAGATCGTCATCTCCTACCTGGTCTATGTCCTGATCATTGCCTTCTTGAACCCACCAATCTGACTGCCCCATCACTTCGTTTTCCCATATCTCTGGCTGTCTTCCAAGCATACAGACCCCCGGATTTTCTGGTAACTGATAAAACTTCCTTGGTTCCTCGACCTTTGTGATTAGCTTGGACGGATCAAATATCATTCCTTCTACCCCTAAGAAATAAAGACCATGCGGCGGTGGCACAGCACGATGGTTTGGCAGAGGATTCTTGGTGACATTGGGGGCTTTGACAGGTGGTTCAGATATCACTTTATTGTCAATGAGGTCTTGGATTTCGTGCCTTAACCTCATGCACCGATCCGTCGAGTGGCCCTTCTGTTGATGATATTTGCAGTAGAGATCTCCTTTGAAATGCGGCGGGAGTGGACTCGGTGGGGGTCGAGGTTCTAACTGACGAAGATGCCCTTTCGCTAACAGTCTGTCGAGGGTGGTTGATAATGATACTCCCAGATCTGAAAACTTCCTCAGTGGCTTATCCTCCCCCCCTCTTGGATGATTCCTGGTGATATCGATTCTTTTCTCCGGCTCGCTAAGTGCATTGACATCGGTGGGGCCAGAGTGAACCCCCGAATGCCCTCCATTTGATCCATAACTGGGCCTCCGATATCGGTTTAGTGGTTCTTCCTTCTTGATCACTCCTTCTTGAATCGCGTCTTCTATCCTAGTCCCCACATCGAACACCTCGGCAAAAGTGTTGATTGACTGAAACCTCATCTTCTCCTGGTAAACTGGCTGTAGGTTTTTCATCAACATTCGGATCTGGTCTTTTTCCGATGGCCTCTGCACCATTTTTGCGGCTTTCCCTCTCCATCGACTCAGATACTCAGCAAATGATTCCTTGTTCCCTTGCCTGGTTGTTTCTAGATCTCGAACAGTGACGTCTAGGTCCTGATTGTACTCATACTGGGCCACAAATGATTTTATGACTTCTTCCCAAACTCTGGTTTTGCTTGGCTCAAGTGTAAGGTACCACGATAGAGCAGCTCCTGTTAAGGTTTGTTGAAATAGAACGGCCATCATGGTAGTGCTTAGACCGCTAGGCTGAAAAGCTCCTATGCACATCCTTACGTGGCTGCGAGGATTGCCAGTCCCATCAAATTTGTCGAAAACCGGCATCTTGAACCCGGCAAGCAGTGTTTCGCGTACTCCGTCATACAACCCTTCCAGTTCCATTAGGTAGGTATCCACTCCCTGAGCCTTGCGCATTACCCTTTCCAACTTTTCTATCTTCTCGGTCAGCAGCTTCTCCTTCTCATCTTTCTCTCTGTCCCTGTTAGCCCTTAGTGCGTCATTCCATTGTGCTTCCTGATCATCGAACCAATCTCCGTCCCCTCCTCCCAAAGGCGGATCCATAACAGGCGGATTCATATGTGGTGGTCGGCGATTCAGCTCTTCTATCATTCCCATCATGCGGTTCATGTTTTCAGCCTGTCGCCTCATCTATTCTGCTTGCTGTTCCACCAGTATTTTCAACCCAGCCATTTCTTCGTTATTTCTCTCTTCGGCCATGTCAGTGTATTCTCCCCTTACAAGTCTTGCCGTGGGATCCCTAAACCAGGTTAGACTTGATCTGGGTTCTATTTTTGCTCCTACAAGAAATTTTGAAATTTCTTTTTTTAGAAAACCTCTTTACCTTCATTTTATTAAGGAAGACTTTTATTTTATACATCATGCGGATGCAATGCATGTGTGCGTGTGTGCCTACTCTATATGCCAAAAAAGAAAATCCTAATCCTAACACATAAGCACATAAGCATATAAGATCCTCATCCGTGTCAAGTGCGCTAATTTCTCCTCTCATTGTGATCCTTGCTACCCTCAAAGGTTGATGAGATTTTTCAGAAACGGTTCTCGAAGATTTTTTTTTTCTTTTCTTTTAAAAGATGTGTGGATTTTCTTTTCGAAATTCAAATGAAGAGTATTGCTGAAAAATCATTCTTCCCAAAAATAACTTCAAAGATTTTCGAATTTATTTCTTTGTGAAAGTGATCAAGTGAAAATTTTACTTTAACAAAAGGAATTTCAAAAAAAGATTTTTTGTATTTCCTTAAAAAGGGTGACCAATAAAAATTCTGGAAAAAGGAAATTCTTTGGGTAGGAGGATCACATGACCGGATTATCACCGTACTTTTCATGAATTTGGATGCATACAAGGTCAATGATGCTTAACTATACATGATATAAGAAGTATAATTTCGTAATCGGGATTCAGCATATCCTCCAAATGTCGGATAACATGAAGAGAAATTGCTAAAAGATGATTAAGGGATTATACATCTTTTATCAAGCGAGTATCGTCATCATCTCAAACAATCCCTTCCGGGCACACAAAACTTCCTAGCACATAACCCTAATCAAAAATTGATTTCCTAAGATTTGAAAGGTTCTATGGAAACTACTATGCAAAGGTTGGGTTTTGGTCAAATAAGAGACCCTTGACACGCACCCGATAGGATGCTCCATATACCGAATCACGGTACGAGATCAAGGGTGATCACACAGTCCCATGATGACTTGACCGACCGGGTTGCCCCGAGTCTCCAAGGTCATAGTTCCGTGCAATCGACTAGCTGGACATGCAAGTGAAATGCAACAGGCACACAAAGATTAATTAATTTGGTTAAAAGGATGCTTTCAAGTCTAATCCTCAAGTGAACCCAAAATCAGAATTCTGGTCTACGAAACCAGAGATTCTGGGTTCGATCCCCAGCAGAGTCGCCAGATTGTGGATATCGCAGGTTGACTTACCCACAGCTTTTCAAAATCAATTTCTAAAATAAATGAGTCGCCACTTAATTTTTAAAAAGGAAAATTAAGAAACCATTTTGAAAGGAAACTGATCGTTTGCGAAACCAAAGATTAACTAGGTCCGAGGATTATGGAATGAGAGAGGAAGGAGCCCGTCGGACTAAAACACCCTCTCTCATCCTATCTTGCGATAGGCCTCTACTCAACATCCTTTTAATCGAATTATTAATTTAAGTGTGCCCTCAACTAATACATATATATATACATCACAAAAGCATGTCCAAAGGGTATAAAATTGCTAATGACAAAAATATCATTCATAAGCCACATATGTCAAGTAGCAAGCAATATGATGTGCAATAGGGAACGAGAGAGCTTACCCGGGATCCAGCAGCGATATTAAATGTGCAATGCATACGCACAAAAGAAAATCCTAAAAAAAGGTCTCTAATCATATATACACATAAGCCAAACCTTAATTCTAAGGTGTCGCACATGAGATCAAAAATCAAATAAAATCAAAGAATTCAATAAACTAGAGAGGTGAAGTTAGAAATAACGATCCTAGACTTCTAGCTTAAATCTATTAAGTGTAATTAAATCTAAAGTGGACAAGTCCTAATTATACGCATTGATGTACATAAATGAATGATTATGAACAAGAATAAGACATGGATTTATTCATTAATTTGGATCACTTAGCCTCTAGATTTAAGCTAAATTATTCATTATCAAAATATGGTTTAAGCCCTAAGTCATAGGAGAATCATTTGGGCCATTATTTACAAAGTTGGTCAAATGTATCATAAAATTCTGAAAATTTTAGAGAGCAGGTCTGGATTTTAAAAAGGGAAAAAGCAAGTCTCTCATTGTTTGGTGTCGGTGAATTTTGGACACAAGATGCCTCTGTGAGTCTAGTTTTCAAATCAAAAAGAAAATCAAGGTTTCAACGGTTAGATCTCTGGGAAATGGACAAAAACCAGACATCACTCAGAGATGTACAACTCTCTGTCCAGAGATATTGTTTGATTTTTTAAAAATAGCAAAAAACTCCGAAAAGCTTAATTCTTTTTAGGGTATCTTCCTAACACATTGAACCTCATAGAAAAAATTATTTTGGGTCACAAACACTTCATTAGAACTCTGGTTTAATTATCCCAAAAGAGTGTTGCTGTTCTGAAACTATTCTGAAACTCTGGACAGATTATTGTTACTTCACAAAACTCATGACCAAACCATTCTAAACATGAAACCACCATAAAACAAATATTACAGTGGTAGAATATTGTGTTATTGACACTTTCCCGTTGGTTTCACTTGATTTCAACGGTTAGATTTTGAACTAAAAATCTTTGATCAAAAATAGTTTGTGAACTCACTGTTTTCATTTGTCAAGTTCAACTTTTATTTGGTAACTCCAACTATTAAACCATGAAGTTGGGTTTAAACCAAACAACTTATCCTACCATTTGATGGTCATTGGAGGCTAAAGACCTTCATATTTGTAGATTTCAAGTGAAGTATGAGTTGACTTCATGAAATCTCAAGAGAAAGAATCTAAACCATTGAGATGGGCTTGGACTCAAAACCACTTCCTCCTACCATTTAATGGCCATTGGAGGTGAATACATGACTAAAACTCATGAGTTTTCAAGGAATATAAGGAGACTCCATGAAAACTCAAGCTTAGAGGACCCAAGTCATGAGTATGGACTTGGATCCATCTATTTGTTTATGAAATAAAATGATGATCAAACTTTGACTTCCATGTGAAGCATAAGCTTACATGGGATTCAAAAGATCACATTCAAGAGATTTCAAGAGAGATATTGAAGATCTCCAAGAATCTCAAGAAGGGAACATAAACAAAAAAGAAATAGAAGAAGGAATCGGAAGCAAAGGCCCCTAAGTTTACTTGACAAACAAAGAAAACAACAAAAGGCTTTAAGATTAGAGTTTCAAAAGAAAGAGAGAGTATATAAATAATCTATGGTTAGAGGATCACCTCCAAATTATCCTCAAAGTTTTCTTTTCTTTGAAGATCTTCCAAGCTCTTCTAGTTCTCTCCACTCTCTTTTCTCTCAAAAAATGTTGGTGAAGTGATGGATGTTGTATATAGTGGGTAGCTCTTGTTGTATTCTCACCTCCCCCTTCCAAGGAAGATCCCTTCTATTTTATAGGCAAAATTACCAGGTATTTTTGGTGAATTGCGGAGCAAAAAATAGGTGTAATTCTCTTATTTGATGGTACAATGCGTGCTTTCTGAAATTAGGCAGACTGCTGCCCAGCGCGGCAGTCCAGAAACTGTCGCAGCAGTCCGTGAATGCTGCCACGGCGGTTCATGACTACCGTCGCGGCACATCATGACTACCGCGCGGCATTCATCAAATGCCGCGGCAATTAATGGATTGTCGCGTTTTTGTCAGTCTTACTTTATCAGTTTTTTGTTCTTATTCGCATACGCATACGTATTGCACTGCAAAATACAGACTTTAAAAGTGAACGGCAGTCAGAATTTGTTGGCGGCACTTGGTGAATGCCGTATCGGCACTCTCTGACTGCCGTGCGGCACTCAGTGAATGCCGCGGCAGTCTACCGTGTGCCGTTTTTAGCTAAGATTCCCTCTTTAGGTCTTCCTTCTTTTCAAAGCAAGTTATTTTTGAAGATTTTTTCCAAAAGTCATGTCTAATACCTGAATTCTCCTAAATACCTGGTATTTTTCTTCTTTCTGTGAAATTTTATCGCGTTTTGGAGACTTTCTGAAGAGCTTGGAATACTTCAATTTTTTCAGTCCTTGTCATCATCGGATATGGAGGTGACACTCTCCTAAATTAGACGGTCGGTCAAAATTGGGGTGTCTACAGTCATAAAAGATAATAAAGGAGTAAAGAACATTGTGGCTGATCATCTTTCTCGGCTGACTTTCGAGGACAAGGCCTCATAAGCTACTCCAATCCATGACTTTTTTTTGGACAAACAGTTGTTTGCTGTCACTGCTCTGTCCTGGTATGCAGACAATGTTAATTATTTAGCAATGAGAGAGACCCCATCTCATTAGTCTACTCCTGATAGGAAAAGGTTTCTATCTATCGCCCGATGGTTTTATTTTGATGATTTGTACTTATTTAAGTACTATGCACATCAAGTGATTAGGTGATGTGTCCTAGAGGAGGACATTTCTCACATTCTAGAATCATGTCACTCGAAAATCTTGTGGTGGTCACTTTTCATCCAAAAAACTGCTTAGAAGGTTTTTAGTAGTGGATTTTATTGGCCATCTATCTTTAAGGATGCGTATGCTTTCTGCAAGGCTTGTACAAGATGCCAAATGTTGGGTAGCATGTCCAGAAAAAATGAGATGTCGATGACCCCAATCATCACTATTGAAATTTTTTACTGCTGGGGCATCGATTTCATGGGACCATTCCCACCATCCTCTCATTGTGAATATACAATATTGGCGGTTGAGTATGTGTCCAAATGGGTGGAGCCTGTTCCAACGGTTGTGTGATTCGATGAGTTTTGATGTTTTTGAGCACTTACGAGTGGTTCTAAAATGGTTGGGAAGTAGCCCCAAATGCCTTGTGAGGTTGTGGACTTTTAAAGATGTTAAATGGAGTAAAATATGGTCCAAGGGGTACTTAGACCGGTCAAAAGGGGCAGTTCGACCAGTCGAACACCCCTCTGATCCAAACAGTGATTTCGAAAATATTTTTTTTCGTCGAGTTTTACAGAAACATGCATAACTCTTTGTAAAAAATTTGAATTCGTGCGTTGTTTCTTGCATTGGAACTGGGACTCAAAGAGCTATCTTTTGGTGTAAAATTTAACCATATTTTATAAATGACCATTTTGCCCTTCGTCTATTTTGTCACAGAAAAGTTCTTTAAGAGGTCTTATTTATGCTTTCTTTGCTAATTATCATATTTTAAATAAAGTGAAAGATCTTTTAATGATTGTAAAACATCGTTAAGTATTTATAATGAGTAGTTGTCAATGGAAGGTTGGAGTATGACAAGTATTATGATACTGAGCAAGAGCAACTGTGGAAATGGGTAGAGTAAAGAGACTTTGGGTAAGTCAGATCACAAGAGTGAAAGTGTAGATTGGGAAGATGAATCTCTAATGAGAAAGTGAACGAGAACGCTAGAAGTGGGATGAAGACTTGGGAGTACATTGAGTACATTATCGTATATGATAAAAAGAATGTAAAATGATCAGAGGATAATGGTAGATACAATGGAATGCTATCTCAGTTGTCTTAGATTCCAACGAGGTTGGAGGGTTTTGAAAATGTCAGATTTTACCCCAAGTAAATTTTAAAATGTTTGAAACGTTTTAAAACATAACTTTTGTTTAAATAAAAAAAAAGTGGTAATAGTTATATATGAGAAGGTATCAAGTGGACTTTGAAAGTCGGGTATCGTGGAATGATATGGTATGTTTAGTACTGGAGATACGTCGATGTATGTTGAATGAGTGAGTCCTATGTGAATCAAGTGTGAATTATAATTTCTAAAGTAAAGAAGTGGTGAGGCTTTGTGCACCTGAATTTGGTAATTGGAAGTTAAGAAATCAAAGGAGTTGTCGGGCGTATTGTTCCAAAGAGAACTCGGTTTCGATTTAAGAATTGGAATAACTTGAGGTAATGAATGATGCAGAGCTTTGAATAATCATGAACTTAATGAGATCTGTAAAGTATGAAGCACTGGAAAGACAATAGTTATGAATGGGTTGGCATTAGTATCCCGAGTGAGAATAGGACCTTGGGTATTGTCGCGAAAGGTATGTAAAGCGGAAGTTAATAAGGAATTTATCAAACACAGTGAGACTATGGTACTTGATTAGGAAGATCAAATTACTGAGTTGTCTTCAGATGGTTACGAGAATAGTATGAATACTTGAATAATTGGTCCTTCGAGAATAATGAATTTAAGATCAGAATAGCAAAGATAGAGGATTAGAGAAATTTGAATTGGAGTTAAGTCAGGCTGACTAAAATTATAAAATATTAAACTGTTAAATAAGGTATAGTGATTTGAGATGTTATACGAAGAATATACGCTCAGTATAAAGAGTTGTGAGGAAACCAGTAAGAGTTGAAATACAGGAGTGTGATTGATATGGGCTTATGTAAAGGTGAAAGTGAAATACCAGAGACTTATGGGGTTGTGATCTCCAATAGAAAGGTAACTTACTCAGGATATATGTACACTATGAGAATTAGATGGACTGTGAATAATCAATGATTAGAGACAGTGATGAGTTACATGCTGGACGTAGAGATACGTTGTAATAAATTCTATGAGATGAGGGTGAGTCTGAATTGATTTTGGTTAACAATGTTAATTGTTACTACGGATATTGGGGCAACTATGTTGCGAAAGGAGATGAAAGTGTTATGTGAGATTTTAAATCAAATTGTTTTAAAACATGAATGAGAAATGTATTTGACTTTGTGAAAAGTTTTAAATCAAAATTTTAAGGTGTAATCTTCTATGCTAATCGATGGTAGTTTGAGTACAAAATTGGAGAAATAAATGACAAGTGTGTCTAACTATTCGGGACATCAGGTGAGCTCAAAGAAGTAGAATGATATGAAATTGCCAAATAGGAATCTGGATAGTATCTTATGAGGCATGTATGATTGGAAGTAAAATACGAGGTTGGATTAAACTGAACTGGAATTTGATAAGGAATGAGAGTCATTTGAAAACGTGTTATCGTTCTACGGGTATTCCACAATTAACAGGATAAGGGATGGAATTCATGGTATATAAAATAGTTGATTGCGGCATTGACTTACCGATAGTGTATGAATATATGATAGTACTCAGTTTTTGATTACTTCAAGATGAAGAATTGTGTATGGTTGTTAACTAGTTGAGACGTGTTGGAAACGACAGTTAGTCAAAAAAAGATGGGTGAAAATGAGGTGAGTTATTTATTTTATTTTGGCTATTGGGATGAACTTTAAAGTTGATAAAGACGTGACAAGTACAATGAAGGTATTTGTGGGTTGACCTGTGACGTTGTGATATGTGACAAGTACAATGAAGGTATATGTGGGTTGTTGTGTGACGTTGTGATATGATTTAATGTCAAGATTGACTATTGATTATGTACTACTCAGGCATTGATGTTCTTATTTATCAAGATGTTTCTGTATTGTTAGTATTCGATGAGAATCTTCAATCGGTTGAGATAGGGGCTCCAATGATTTATTTTCCTTAAAAGCCTGAGGATTTATTTTCCTCGTGAGATTGTAATATCATGGAGGAGATGTGTAGTTTGTAATGAGACCAAAGTTGGAAGTATTTATGAGAAGTCTTGTAGCTTGATGAGATGGTATAAGTTTGGGGACAAACTTCCTTTTTGGAGGGGAGAGTTGTCATACCCGTCCTGGAAAATCTTTTTATTTTAAAGGCATAAATGTCTTAAATGGAATTATTAACGTGGTTTAATAATTGTGGATGAGGTTGACCATGGGTCAACGGAAGGTGTCAAGAGAGGACACGGGAACATGGAAAATCATGTTGCATTGGCATAGCTAAATGACATTTATGTGATTTAAATGTTATTTGACTTATCTGATATTTTCATGAATAGTAATTATACCTGTGTAGTATAATTTTTTATACTTTCTGTGGTGAGAAGGTGAGTGATACGTTGTGATCGGCGACGAATAGTTGCCGTTTATAGTCCTAAAAATACGCTTTGTTAGCCCATTTCATGTAGTTATTAAGTGATTTTTAATAAGTATTCTATATTTTGTAGGTTTTGGAGCTTTAATATGAAAATGCACAAAAATCCAATGATTAGTGGCTTTGGAAGTCATTCTGGGCTCAAACGGTGATTCCGGTGAAAGCTGAATGCAGTAGCAATCTTGGTAAATTGCATTTTTGGCAAAGAATACTTTGGATTTGAGAAATTTCTCCATAGATATAAAATGTAGATCTTCGAGTTACGGATGCGTGGCCGTAAACGGAGAGTCAATCCGAGTTCTGAGCAAAAAGTTATCGCAATTCTACGAAAGTCGCGCAGTGCAGCGAAAAGGACCTCGCGCGAGCGGGCCGCGCGAGCCACCTGTGAAAAAACCAAAAACGCGTATTTTGTTAAATTAAAGTGCCCAGCGAAGGTGGTTTGTGCATATGACGTCCAGAAATGCAAAAATAGTTGTTTTAGTGTGATTTGACTTAGGAAAGCTTCCTAGATCCTTCCAAACTCTATATAAATCCTATTCAAAATTAATTTTGGGGTTACACATCATTACACAACATTAGATACATCTATATATAACTAAAATTTCAGCCATTGAAGGGAGAAAAGCAAGGAGAAGAAGAAGAAGACCAAGGATTCCCATGGCCTCCTCCATCAACCTCTTGCCGTTCATCAATTCTATGGCCAACTAAACTCAAGATCTAGGCTTTTAATGAAATCCTAGCCAAGTAATAGGGTGTATTTTATGTTTTAATATTAGTTTTATTATGTATGGATGACAGTTACATGTTCCGATGATTTTTATAAATAAATCGTTCTTTTATTGATTAAATCGTTACTTTCAAAGTTTACTCTTGTCTTAGATCTATTTTCATGGTAGTGTGCTCAATGATCTATGCTTGTTGTGCTTGTTTAGATTATTTACATGTAATGGTGCTTAAATTGAATTGTGCTATCAAGTATCCGAATAGTCCATGCCTAGATTAGACGGATTATACCACAACCCTAGTTTAGTGTGGGATAATTCGTGCTAACCGAAGAAGGATTATGTTGGTGCTTGAACCATAGTTATTTTCTTGACGGAGGAATTTGGCTTGTAGCTACAATTCCCCATTATCATCCAACTTAATAAGCTAAAGTAATTCGTAAATACCCTTATTATGAAGCTAGTGGTGGATTTGCAATCCTAGGTTCCTTAAACTTATTATAAAAATAAATATTTAATTGCTTTCATAATTTAGATTTACTTTTATTGTTATTAGTTTAATTCAAATTAAATTCAAAATCCATTTTTCTTAATTAACTAAATTTAGGTTTTAAAATTTAAAGTGCGTAGTATTCAATCTCTGTGGGTTTGACCTTTACTTCTACACTGCAAATCTTTTGAAAATAAAGCATAAGTTAAGAAAACTTTTATATCTTGATTTTGATGAGATCACGTTGCTTAAAAGGTAGGTTGTGTAGAGATTCCACAGAATTAGTTTTCGGAACGTAATTACGACGAAAAACGAGACTTATTCGAAAACTTTAGTAGATTTTAACTTTCACTCGTAAAGGCATAAACTGGACGTGCGCGACGTTTTAGGAGTTAATTAGATGTTCTGAGAACTCGCGGGGTAGTAAACACGATTTCTAGGAAGTTTTTCTATAAATAGGTAAGGGTGGAGATTTTATTTGCCAAAACTTATAAAATTATCATTGGAGAGGAGAGAGAAAAGGGAGATTATTGCCACAGGCTTTACGACGATGATCGGCGACCTTTCGTCCGTCTATTTTCAACCAAAATTCGTATTTGAACTCCCCAAGGTAAGGGCTACGTTTTGATAGTCTTTAGGCCACATTTGGCTAAGTTTTTATAAATTTTTAAATTTAGGAATTTGGGAAAAACACATGTATACTTGTAGGTTTCACGTAGGATCGGAGATTTGGCATTTAATCGGGCTTCTAGTCATTTCTTCAAAGTTATACAACGATAGCTTGAGATATGAATTTCTAGCCTATGTTATATAGGTGAAATACATGTTTTATATTTTGATGACGAAATTGTGATCCGGGAAAAATCTGTGTCAATCTTAGGCCCTTTAATTATGCACGCGCTTAAATGTGAAAAGCATGTCTAATGCAAAGCGGGGGTATTTGTACAATACAACCGCGCTAAAAGGAAGAATTGTATTAGTTTTTATCACAACTTCCCGTGTTATCCGCAATTTGCATTACAAGGCTAATTTTTATACATTATGATTAATCTATGATAAGTTGTATTGTTTTAGCTGTCGTTTATGCAGATCACTGCTGTGCGGGCTAAACAGATGAACATCAGAATAAATGGAATGCTGGAATGCAAACAAAAGAAGTCAAAGCTGAAATGTGGAGTTCGATCGCTCTAAGAAGGTTCGATCGATCGAACGTTCGATCGCTTGACGAGTGTTGAAGCGCTTGAAGATCAAGGGTTCGATCGATCGAGATCAGTTCGATCGATCGAACGGGGTATTTCCATAAACATTTGCGTGCGCAGCAGAATGCGGGTTTTAACCCTAGTGCTTTAGGTTTTTCTATATATATGCGTTTTGTACACGTCCATAGGGACGCCCACTTTTTGTTTTAACAGTTTATAGAGAGAGATAGAGAGTTTGTTTGGTTTTTGTAGGTTTTTCATTGAATTTTCATATTGTGGATTGGATTTATCGAAGTTTATACAAGTATCTTCTATTCCAGGTTATCTATATACTGTTCATTCATACTCTGCACGTAGTAGGAGTAGTTTAACCAATCATCTTGTGATATTGCATGCTAAATATTGGTAACACCATAGTTTTTAGATTTCTCATGAAAAACTCACAACCAAACAGAGTATTAATGGTTTCTTACGTTGAAAATAGTTCTGCGACACTCCAGACAATGTCTGAGTAGTCCCAGGTTGGGAGAACACGATGAAACAGTGATCTCCAGCCTCTGCCATGCAGCAGAATAATCGCTGTGTTCGATCGATCGAAGTTAGTTCGATCGATCGAACCAGGGACAGTCAAGCGATCGAAGTCAGTTCGATCGATTGAGGGATGAAGGTCTTCGATCGATCGAAGGCGCGTCGATCGATCGAACTCTCTGATTCTTGAGGATGTTCCCTGCAGTATTCCAGGACCTTTTCTTTTAAGATGTGTTATCATTCTGTCCCAAATAAATGCTCAGTTTGTCAAAACAGTTTTAAAACTAAGGCCCTAAGGCATTTTCTTTCAATACATTTTGCAAACCATCTTCAATGCTAATACCATTGAGGATGCGAGTCTTAACTATTGAATTAAACCGCTTTTGCGTATTTTAATTTAACTGCGATGATATGGTCCCGGTCATGAAAGGGCCATGGATTCTTTATTTTTAGAGGAATACGGAAAACTGTAGGTAATGTACTCCATTGTGCTTCAAGGCAAATGCATGGTAGATGGCTAGGTTACTGCGGATTCGTGTAATCCCAACACTTTCTTTTAAAGTTAAACACCCTAATTTCAAGTACTGTTTTCATTAGCTAGTTAGATTGTTTAGTTAATTTTAATTATTTTCATTAGTAATCCTAGTTTGTGGAACTTTGTGTTCTGCACCATCGTTCAAACTTATTCATTTTATTTTGCTTTCTTTTAGAGGATAGTCTAATTCAATAGGTCAACACCTTCCCTGTGGGATCGACCTGGTCTTACCAGATATTACTTGCACGTCTACCTACACTTGGGTATTGCACAAGAGCGCACAAGATTTTCTTCGTGTCAAGTTTTTGGCGCTGTTGCCGGGGAAGAGCGACGATCAATTCGTTAGATTACCTCAGTCTCTCTTCATCTCTTTCTATTTTTCTTTTCTTTTCTTTTCAGTTCTTTAGGTAAGTTCTCACCCTAGGGACTCTCCTAGTTCATGTCCGAGAATTCTATTGAAGGATTTTTTGGAAACCCTTTCTACCGCTCTAACTCTGATAGTTCCATCAACCCGATAGTCACTCCAACTGCATCAATGGATGATCATCAGAGTGAAAATGGTGACAATGTTGTGGTACCAATTGATGAGGCACTCCGTCCTCTTTGCGATCTTATGCAACCAGAACATGCACCTACGCCCTCTTGCATTCAAATCCCACCGCATAATGGCGAATTTCAGTTTCGCAATGGGATGATTCAATTGCTTCCCACTTTTCATGGGATGGAAAGTGAGAAGGCGTATTTACATGTCACCGATTTCGAGGATGTTTGCAAAACATTCTCACAAAATTGTCCTAGGGAGGTGACGCATTTAATGCTATTCCCCTTCACTTTGAAAGATAAACCGAAGGCGTGGCTTCACTCCCTAAAGCCTAATTCAATTTTCACCTGGCATGCGATGAGCACCGCGTTTCTGAAGAAATTCTATCCTACTCGCATGACCACAGATCTTCAGCGTCAAATCAATTCCTATAAACAAAAGAGCAATGAAACCTTCACACAAGCGTGGGAGCGTTTCAAAGATTTGCTTCTCTCATGCCCACACCATGGATTTGAGAAATGGCGAACGATCAGCTTCTTTTATCAGGGATTGAATGGTGAAACAAAGAAGTTGGTGGAAACAATGAGCTCTGGACCATTTCTGCGAAAAAACACTGAAGAGGCCGAAGCCCATTTCGAATGGTTAGCTGAATACGCTCATGAATGGTCAAATTCTGACAATATCTCACGCTCACAGATATCCTGTGTAGAGGAGAAAAGCATATATCAGCTAACCAATGAAGATCGCCTCATGACTAAGTATGCAGAACTAGCAAAGAAGGTAGAAGAGTTAAGTATGAAAGGAGAGAGTTCTAGGCAAGTCATGCTTGAAGAACCATGTGGCACATGCAACATGTTGGGACATACAACTCAGTATTGTCCTAATGTGCCATATTTTCAAGAGCAAGCCCCTGTAGAGATGAATGCCATGCAAGGTTTTCGAGGGGCGGGGAATTCCAACAATAATTTTCAAAGTAATAATAGATGGAATCACCCCGGTTTTGATTGGAGAAATAACGCTGGGGCCCAAAATCAATATCAACAGCAGCCCTACAACAACAATCAATATCAAGGGCAAAACAATAGGCCGTCCCAGCATTACAATCAAAACAGAACTAATAATTACAATCAAGCTCAACCCTCCAATGCACCACAAACCAATGCCTATGTACCCCCGCACAAGAAGGTACAAGAAGAGGAGCCACTTGCTAATGCCAATCTAACGCAGCAACTCATCCAAATGATGAGTAAAATGTCTGCCACATTAGAGAGGATAGATGCACGGCAAGAGAGCTCAGGAGGAACATTCCCTGCCCAACCACTTCAGAACCCCAAGGGACATAACAATGGTCCTAACAATCAAGAACATGCTAAAGCTGTGACCACACTGAGAAGTGGAAAAATCATAGAGAAAAGCATACCTTTGTCCACTCCCGAAGTGTACAAAGATGGGGAAGGGTTGGATGAAGAAGTTGAGCTACCATCTACTCGAGAGGAGGAGCCGTCTACTAATGACGAACCAATAAAGGCAAACACTGAAGCTCTTAGAGTAGAAGAAGAAGTTGAGCAAAGGCCTGGAAAGGAATCTGTTAAGGAGGAACCGCCAAAATGCCCCTTTCCAGCACCTTATCCTCAACGGTTGAAGAAACCCAAGAATGAGACAAAGAATCAGGAGTTTTTGGAATTGTTTAAGCAAGTTAAGATTAACCTTCCGCTCCTAGATGCTATCAAGCAAGTGCCGGCCTATGCTAAGTATCTCAAAGATCTATGCACGGTCAAGAGGAGGCAAAGCGTGAAGAAACATGCTTATGTCGCGTGCCAAGCTAGCGCGATCATTCAAAATGAGTTGCCTCCAAAACTCAAAGATCCCGGTACACCTACTGTCTCATGCAGAATTGGGAATCAAAAGATAGACAACGCACTCCTCGATTTAGGAGCAAGCGTGAATCTGCTGCCATATTCAGTCTATAAACAGCTAGGGTTGGGTGAACTCAAACCCACTCGAGTTGCTTTGCAATTGGCAGACAGATCTGTGAAGTACCCTAGAGGTGTACTAGAGGACGTCCTGGTCCAAATAGACTCTTTTGTATTTCCGGTGGATTTTGTGATATTGGACACAGAACCTGTGTCTAATCCTGGTGCACATATCCCGGTTATCTTTGGACGGCCGTTCCTCAACACTATTGATGCCACAATCAAGATTAGAAGTGGTATCATGACAATCGTATTCGGGAACATGACATTGAATGTCAAGATTTTTTCTAATCTCCGACCTGAAGAATACGATGATGAGGAGGAAATCCATTATATAGACACGGTCATTGAAGATGAAGTTGACTTGGTCGACTACAAAGATCCTTTGGAAGTTGTGATGACTCAATTTGGCGATATCTATCAGCCTGCAGAGTCAACTCCATTGGATGCTGAACTGAACCAGACGTGTCTTATGATGGATACGATAGAAGAGGATAGAGCCGATTGCATGTGGGTAACGCCATATGAACAACTGCCTCCTAAAACCAAGTTGGTAATGCCCTCTAGTTTCCAGTTCCCGAAATTAGAATTGAAGGAGCTTCCAAAAGAGCTGAAATATGCATTCCTAGGGACTGGAAAAACTTATCCTGTAATCATTTCATCTGCTTTAACTAATGAACAGGAAAGTAAGCTAGTGGAAATGCTGACTAAGCATAAGGATGCTATGGGATGGACAATTGCTGACCTCAAAGGCATAAGCCCATCCATATGCACGCATAAGATATATCTGGAGGAAGACGCCAAACCTTCAAGGCAAATGCAAAGGCGTCTGAATCCCAACATGCAAGAAGTGGTTAAAAAGGAAGTGCTTAAACTGCTTGATGTTGGGATGATATATCCAATATCTGATAGTCCTTGGGTTAGTCCTACCCAAGTAGTGCCAAAGAAAGCAGGCATAACGGTCATCCCAAACAAAGAGGGTGAATTAGTACCGACACGTGTCCCCACTGGATGGAGGATGTGCATTGACTACAGGAAGTTAAATACTGTGACCCGAAAGGACCATTTTCCTTTGCCATTCATGGATCAAATGCTAGAACGTGTGGCGGGTCACAAATATTACTGCTTCTTGGATGGATACAGTGGGTATAATCAAATTGAGATTGCTCCTGAAGATCAGGAGAAAACCACGTTCACGTGTCCATTCGGTACTTTCGCCTACCGAAGAATGCCGTTTGGCCTATGTAATGCACCGGCTACCTTTCAGCGGTGCATGCTAAGCATTTTTAGTGACATGGTCGAAAACATCCTTGAAGTTTTCATGGATGATTTTTCAGTATTCGGCCATAGCTTCGAAGATTGCCTCAGCAATCTCGAGCAGGTTTTAATGAGGTGTGAGGACAAACACCTAGTCTTGAATTGGGAGAAGTGTCACTTTATGGTGACCAAGGGTATAGTTCTAGGCCACATAATATCTGATGAAGGAATCCAAGTGGATAAGGCTAAGATCGACATAATATCAAATCTACCTGTCCCCCGTACAGTGCGAGACATTCGTTCATTTTTGGGGCATGCAGGTTTTTATCGTCGATTTATCCAAAATTTCAGTGCAATCTCTCGACCCCTTTGTCAACTTCTTGTCAAAGATGCACCTTTCGAGTGGTCAGAGAGTTGCCAAAAGTCCTTTGAGGATCTAAAAGATCTCCTCACCTCCGCACCTATAATACAGGCACCCGACTGGAGTTTGCCTTTCGAATTAATGTGCGATGCTAGTGATTACGCCATTGGCGCAGTCTTAGGCCAGAGGAAGGACAATAAGCCGCATGTGATATACTACGCCAGCCGAACTTTAAATGAAGCTCAGATGAATTACACTACTACTGAAAAGGAGCTGCTGGCCGTAGTATTCGCTCTGGACAAGTTTAGGTCTTACTTGATAGGGTCGCCAATCGTCTGTTTTATAGATCATTCGGCCCTCAAGTATCTCTTGTCAAAGAAAGACGCTAAACAACGGCTTATTCACTGGATACTCTTACTCCAAGAGTTTGATTTAACAATCAAGGACAAGAAAGGAGTAGAGAATGTGGTTGCGGATCATTTATCCCGGTTGACTTTTACCGATAACACTGAATCCCAATCCATTAAAGATGAGTTCCCAGATGAATAGCTACTGGCAGTAAGTAGTCTGCCTTGGTATGCTGATGTGGTAAACTACCTTGTCACGGGTGAGACACCGACTCATTGGTCGAACCAAGATAGGAAACGGTTCCTCTCGTTCGCGCGCCATTTTTTCTTTGATGACCCATACCTTTTCAAATACTGTGCTGATCAGGTCATCAGGCGCTGCGTCCCCAACGAGGATATAACCGTAATATTAGCGTCATGCCATTCTGAGGCATGCGGTGGCCATTTTGCGTCACAGAAGACCGCACAAAAAGTGTTGCAAAGCGGTTTTTACTGGCCCACAGTCTTCAAAGATGCTTATTCCTTTTGTAAGACATGCCAACGCTGTCAAAAGCTTGGAACCATTTCTAAAAGGAATTCTATGCCTTTAACCCCTATCATCACAATTGAGATATTTGATTGTTGGGGCATAGATTTTATGGGCCCATTTCCCAAGTCGAATAACTGTGAGTACATACTCCTTGCTGTGGAGTATGTATCCAAATGGGTAGAAGCGATACCAACGAGACGAAATGACCACAGAACGGTCATGTCATTTCTAAGAGAGCATATTTTGTCTCGTTTTGGTACTCCGAAAGCTTTATTAAGTGACCAAGGCAAGCATTTCTGCAATAAGCCCTTGGAGTCACTTCTCAAGAAATATGGAGTCCATCATAAAATCGCTCTTGCTTATCATCCATAGTCAAATGGGCAAGCAGAATTGGCTAACCGAGAAATCAAGCATATTCTCGAGAAGACGGTTAGTTCCAATCGAAAAGACTGGGCATACAAATTGACTGACGCATTATGGGCATACCGTACTGCCTATAAGACGAACCTTGGTATGTCCCCGTATAGACTAGTTTACGGGAAAGCTTGCCACCTTCCTGTTGAAATTGAACATAAAGCTTATTGGGCGACACGCTCATTGAACTTTGATATTCAAGAGGGAGGTCAGCTACGCAAGCTCCAACTTGCAGAGCTAGAGGAAATACGACGAGATGCGTATGACTCTGCAAAGTTGCATAAGGAAAAGTTGAAGGCTCGTCACGATCGTACGATTTTTCGTAAATCATTTGAGCCGGGGCAGAAAGTGTTGCTGTATGATTCTCGCCTCCATCTTTTCCCAGGAAAACTCCGTTCCTGGTGGACAGGCCCGTTCATCGTGAAAACTGTTTTTCCACATGGGGCGGTCGAGATTGTCAATCCAAAGAACGATGAGTGTTTCAAGGTCAATGGCCAAAGATTGAAACCGTTCTTGGAGAATTTTCGCACTGAAGTTGAGCACATCCAGCTGAATGAGCCCAGCTATTCTCACGCTTAAAAATCCGAAGTGGAATTCCAAATTGTTGTTGTATTTTTTCTTCTTTCCCTGCATTTTAGTTTCTTTCTTTCTTTTGTGTTTAGTTTTTGTTCGTTCTTTCGTGTTTGTGATTTAGTTCTAATCCATTATTCCTTAAACCACTCTGTTGCAGGTGAATATGCGAGGTGATGATGTCCATTCAATCGGTTCTTGGGCTGATTCAAAATGTTGTTGTGGCACCTGGACTGAGGGTAAACTCACACCTTGCCCCTTGCTTCATCAAGATCCTGTTGCTCATTCTCTCATTGATGCTGCTCAAGGGTACATTCCATATCCACCAGCCCTCCTGGACATCAATCCATACGAAAATATGGGATTTCAGGATTACGAAGAGGTGGATGAGGAAGAAGACATGTATATGGGACGAATGGTGGATGATGCACTCATGGCACAGTGGGAAAATGACGATATGTGGGAGCCATGGGAGGATCATGACCTTCAGGATGTCGTCCCAGAACGCCACAATGCCGTCTTTGTTTTCGTGGACGATTTCCTCGTGCTTGAGTTGGTCCCATACCGCTACGTGCACTTGAGCTACTTGCTATTCAGGCTCCAATGCCCCTTACCAGCCAGTGCATTTTGGGAACCTATGCCAATAGTGAGGTTGGGACTGGTCACAGTTCTTTGTATTCTTGTTTCTTTTCTTTGTTTTTTTTCTTTTTGTGTTTCTTGTGTTCTGTTGTTTTAATTCCAGTTTGTTGTCTTTTGTCCAGGATTGTCACTATGTTCCTAAATGGCATCCCGGTATTCCTTCCACATCAACTATTTCATGGTCTTGGGCCCTACATAAGGCCCCCACTCACTCCGCCGCGAGAGGACAGTCCGTTGCGCATTCACACTCCGTTATCCTTGTCTCCATCCGGATCACCTCTTGCATGGGCTTTCAATTCCTTGGAGACTCCAGACTTGTTTGATGATGTCCTTGCTGCTTTTCGATTGTTCTGGGAAAGGGAATCATCGAGTTTGGACTTCACTTCTGAAGATTCGGCGGATTATGAAGAGATTGTGGAAGAGGAAATCTTTATACTCGAAAACTAGTGCTACATTTCAGTTGTTTCTGTTCAATTTCAATTCTTGTTTAGCAACTGGAGTGTAATCCTTGACAAAATGTTTTTGGTTTTAGTTTTAGTTTTATTTTTTTTGGTTTTCTTTAGTTAAATAAGGTTTTAACCACAGTTGGGGATGATAATGTTGCAATTTGGATGCAATACTAAAGTTTTATTTTTATATAAATTGCAATTTTCTATTCTGGGGATGAATTTCTGTCCTACATGCTTGTTCTTCAACTGTTCTTTCAGTCTCTCTGCATGTCCAGATTTGTTTTTGATAGTTGGGAGTGATGTAGTTCATATCCCAATGAATTCTGGAATTTTTTGTGTTCGATCGATCGAACCCAGTTCGATCGATTGAAACCTGAATGTTCAAGCGCTTGTAGTTTATGTTCAATCGATTGAGGGATTTGTGTTCGATCGATCGAACACAGTTCGATCGATCGAACGAGGCATTTAAACGAGGCGTCTTCAGGACACCTCTTCATTTCTCTCACTCTCACTTTCAATCGCTCGAAGACAGAGGGGGGGCGACTCGGCAATTTCCAATCCCTTGCATTCCATAAGACGCCCTGATCACCCCTCCGGTCATTCTCATAGTCACATCATCGTCCTCTCCATCTCCACTGCAGGTTCTACACTGAGGTAGGCCCCACGGATTTGTTTTTTTTTCTTTTCCTCTCTGTAGTGTTAGAAAATCCCAAGGGGGTGTCCCCTTGGTCTTAGGATCGTCTGTTGTTAGCGTAAGTTAGGTTTTCTTTTCGTTTCTGCGAGTGCTGAACACCGCTGTGTTCGATCGCTCGAACTGGTTTCGAGCGATCGAAGGGAAGTTGTTCGATCGATTGAACAAAGTTCAAGCGATCGAAGTCTACTCCAGTTCGATCGATCGAACTCAGTTCAATCGATCGAACTCCAGCAGTGTTTGTTTTGTTTCTTTTTCTTCCTGTTCTTATCTGTATCTTGTGTGGTCTTATTTTCAGGACTGCCAGATGAATCCAGTGACGGGCTATCATAAGTCCAAGCCCCTCGACCGTACTATACCAGATCCGGTACCCGCTCACGGGTTCCGGAATAACGAGGATAGGGTTTGGTACGAGCGGTACTTTCAGACACGGATGGTTATGATTGAGCGCCCTATTGAGCACATCTGGACTGAGAGCCCGTGGTTCCTTACACGCATCCGCTCGATGCCTCACTGGTTCGATCTCCTGTCGTTGGCCAAGAGGGTCAACCTATCCTGGATTAGAGGTGCGTGTGCGACTATGATCAGCGACCCGTTTACACCATTCACCTACCATGCCTTCTTTTGGAGTCGCTCATTCATCATCAGTCCCGCCACCGTTTCCGCCGCGTTGGGGGTACCAGAGGTACCTGATTATGTTTGCCCCCACCGGCCTGATGCACCCGTGACCCCACCATCCACTATTATCAGAGAGCTCACTGGAGGCACCGTTCCGTCTTGGGATGGCGATGCTTTGATCGAGGACCACTGTCTCACCGATGACTACCACATGCTTCATTTGGTCCTCAGCAATTGCCTCCTGGTGACGTCCTATCGAGAGAAGATCGCGGCTTGGTATGCGCGAGTCTTATATGCTGTGGGGACGGGACAGCCTGTTTGTATACCACGCCTATATATTGATTTTATGGTCCACCCCACCCGTTATATCTCGTCCAGGAAGCACCTGAAGGGTGCTTGGGCTATTCAGAGGGTCATGGCCGATGCCGGATTCCTCGAGCTCGCTGGGGATGATATCCGCCCTTCTCCCCGCCGATTTAGCGAGGCGGCTGCTCACCGCTCCGACGCCCAGAAGAGGAAGCGCAAGGGAAAAGGGACAGCGAGGGTGAGGGGGAGGAAGAAGAGGCGTGGCGGTACAGACACGGAGGCCGGAGCTTCAGGGACACCCACCGAGGTGGAGGAGCTTGATTCGGATGATGAGGATGATCCAGTTGCTGCGGTTCAGCAGTTTGAGCTGCGACAGCGGTCGCAGTCTCGTGCCCAGGGAGAGTCTTCTTCTTCTGTGCCTCTCCCGACAGTTCGCGAGCTATTATTGGAGGAGAGAGAGGCCACGATTAGACTCGAGGGCCGGATGGATCAGATCCAGACTTTGTTGGAGTCTATATTGATTCAGATCGGGGTTGATCAGGCTGTCCACTTTGCTCACCATCCCACAGCTACCCCTTCTGCCCCGCATGTTGCTACTCCTACAGATCCACCACTTACTGTTCCATCTGATGCTGCCCCAGCTTCTGAGGCTGCTGATCCTGTTTCCACCACTGCTACCGAGCCACCCACTACTGCTCCTACTACTACCGTCTTGCCGCCTGCTCCCATTGACATCCCTTCTGATGTAGCAGATGATACGCCGTCTGGGGTCGATTAGTCTTAGTTGGGGAGGTGGTTTTTATGTATTTTTGGTTAGTAGTGTTCTGATTTTTGTTATATTTTTGGTTGGTTGTATATGTTGGTGGTCTTGGTTGTATTATCTGGTTGGTTGGTATTGTATGGACAGTATTTATCACTGCTTTTATTTTATTTTATTCTGTTCATATTCCAGTGGTTTAGATTGATTGGATCATGGTTTTATCGTATTATTGTTATCTATTGATCCTGTCTGTTTTGGAGATTGTGTTCTACTTTTCTATGCTAGGTTGCTCGCTTGAGATCATCAATTTGCTCCATACAGGTGATACCCATCTATTTTATTTATTGAAAATCAACTTCTGGGGACTTTGTTGTTTTCAGTTGGGGGTAGGAGATAATAGATGGGTATACACTCATAATGATCAGGTTTTGCACTTACATAATGTTTTGAATTTAATGATAGGTATACACTCATAATGATCAGGTTTTGCACTTACATAATGTTTTGAATTTAATGAGAACACAGTCTGTTAAAATTTGAAAAATTTTTATTGAATCGTATTGATAGAATAACTCTGAATAACCTCTCCTGCTTGTTAATTAGACAATGATACATTTGTAGTATTCTTATCTTTTTATGGATTAAATCTACGCGTTTTTCTGTATCACTGAAATGAATTGCATCTGTAAAGCTAGTATGTACCCAATACTTGTGCACACTAATTAGCAGCCATGTAGAAAACCTGAAAATTGAGTTAAAATGAATATTGTACGAAAAGAACAAGTAGTGGAAGCTAATAACCCTTTGTGAGCTATTGAGCCAATCTTCATTTCTGAGGAGATTCTCATACATTGTCGAATGATTTTTCTTGCGTATACTTGTGAATTCGTTGTTAAGTCTCAGTCTTCGTTAAAAATTTTGACTACTTGTTAGAGGAGAACGTTCAGGATTTACCAATTACACTCGATGAACACTTAAGTGCTAAAAATTGAAAGTTGAGAAAATGATTCAAGCCATCGTTTACCCATTCCTTTATCTAACATAGCCACCTACATTCATTGAATCGTTTCACCCCTGATCCCACCTCAGATAAATATTTCCACTAAAAATCACAAGAATCCAAATCCTTGATCTATACCTTGACCTCATTGAACCGTTTGATAAATTTATTGAGAATGAGTCATCAAAGTATGTGAAATGGAAGGAAGTTGTTGTGGGATATTCCAGGTTGAAAAAAAAAAAAAGAATGAATGGGAGATTGGGTGGAGAAAAGAATAAAGAATAAAAAGAGAAGTTGAAATTCCATCACATACTAAAAAGCATACTCTTCTCTACAACACCCCCACCTACTAAATAAAAGCCATAATTCAAAGTCTTGAAGATTCTCAACAATTGGTTTGAACATGAAAGTGTGAGTTGAGTTGTCCACGGTATTTCGCTCCTCTAGTAAGTAGTATTCCATTCATGAGACTATACACTCTTAAATGTCCGTTTTTCATAGAGTCAAGTATGAAAGCATTAGCACTTAGAATATCATCTTTATCAAAGCTTTCATACGATGTGCGATCATTGTAAAGCAAGTTTCTGAGAGACGTTCTTTTTGAGTGTGACCAATGTGAGAATTGAGCTAAAACTGCAAGTTCCAAAGTACAATAATCTAGATAACTCTTAATAAGGGTTGGACGCATGGTTGTTAATTCCACACACACACGGGTGCATGATGGTAATACATTTGTATATTTTACTTGGTAATATAGGGGAGCATGTGGATCTCTTTCATGGGTTGATAGAGGATATTATATTCTTGTAGAGTTGAATTAACAGTTTAATGGAAGGGGAAATTCTACAAGTTATTCTAAATCTTTCTTGAGCTTAAAAGTGGAATTTTGTGGGTATATTCACTGCAAACCCTCACGAGACAACACTCGTCCACTAGGGGGAACCTAGGGGTTTAACGGCTTGTTGCATTCGCTAAATGCAACCGCGATTCCTGCGAAAGTGAGTTAGGATTTTTTCTCTCTATCTTAGTTTAGGTTGTTTTTAGTTTTTCCTTGTTTCTTAGTCGTGGTAGTATTAGTTTAGGAGTTTTTAGTTTATTTTTATTTTCGCTTTATCGCTAGGGACTAGCAATAAGCTAGTTGGGGGTTGTGCAAAGCGGGGGTATTTGTACAATACAACCGCGCTAAAAGGAAGAATTGTATTAGTTTTTATCACAACTTCCCGTGTTATCCGCAATTTGCATTTCAAGGCTAATTTTTATACATTATGATTAATCTATGATAAGTTGTATTGTTTTAGCTGTCGTTTATGCAGATCACTGCTGTGCGGGCTAAACAGATGAACATCAGAATAAATGGAATGCTGGAATGCAAACAAAAGAAGTCAAAGCTGAAATGTGGAGTTCGATCGCTCTAAGAAGGTTCGATCGATCGAACGTTCGATCGCTTGAAGAGTGTTGAAGCGCTTGAAGATCAAGGGTTCGATCGATCGAGATCAGTTCGATCGATCGAACGGGGTATTTCCAGAAACATTTGCGTGCGCAGCAGAATGCGGGTTTTAACCCTAGTGCTTTAGGTTTTTCTATATATATGCGTTTTGTACACGTCCATAGGGACGCCCACTTTTTGTTTTAACAGTTTATAGAGAGAGATAGAGAGTTTGTTTGGTTTTTGTAGGTTTTTCATTGAATTTTCGTATTGTGGATTGGATTTATCGAAGTTTATACAAGTATCTTCTATTCCAGGTTATCTATATACTGTTCATTCATACTCTGCACGTAGTAGGAGTAGTTTAACCAATCATCTCGTGATATTGCATGCTAAATATTGGTAACACCATAGTTTTTAGATTTCTCATGAAAAACTCACAACCAAACAGAGTATTAATGGTTTCTTACGTTGAAAATAGTTCTGCGACACTCCAGACAATGTCTGAGTAGTCCCAGGTTGGGAGAACACGATGAAACAGTGATCTCCAGTCTCTGCCATGCAGCAGAATAATCGCTGTGTTCGATCGATCGAAGTTAGTTCGATCGATCGAACCAGGGACAGTCAAGCGATCGAAGTCAGTTCGATCGATTGAGGGATGAAGGTCTTCGATCGATCGAAGGCGCGTCGATCGATCGAACTCTCTGATTCTTGAGGATGTTCCCTGCAGTATTCCAGGACCTTTTCTTTTAAGATGTGTTATCATTATGTCCCAAATAAATGCTCAGTTTGTCAAAATAGTTTTAAAACTAAGGCCCTAAGGCATTTTCTTTCAATACATTTTGCAAACCATCTTCAATGCTAATACCATTGAGGATGCGAGTCTTAACTATTGAATTAAACCGCTTTTGCGTATTTTAATTTAACTGCGATGATATGGTCCCGGTCATGAAAGGGCCATGGATTCTTTATTTTTAGAGGAATACGGAAAACTGTAGGTAATGTACTCCATTGTGCTTCAAGGCAAATGCATGGTAGATGGCTAGGTTACTGCAGATTCGTGTAATCCCAACACTTTCTTTTAAAGTTAAACACCCTAATTTCAAGTACTGTTTTCATTAGCTAGTTAGATTGTTTAGTTAATTTTAATTATTTTCATTAGTAATCCTAGTTTGTGGAACTTTGTGTTCTGCACCATCGTTCAAACTTATTCATTTTATTTTGCTTTCTTTTAGAGGATAGTCTAATTCAATAGGTCAACACCTTCCCTGTGGGATCGACCTGGTCTTACCAGATATTACTTGCACGTCTACCTACACTTGGGTATTGCACAAGAGCGCACAAGATTTTCTTCGTGTCATCTAATTTTACGCGAGCACGTATATGTGTTGAATGAGTGTATTTATGTGCCTATGTGAGTTAAAGGGGGATTTGTGCTAATTCACCGTGAGACGTCCTCTCGAAGGGGAGGATTAGTAGTGACGACGGTCACTTGCCGAGAAAAGCATTAACACAACATCCGCATGGGTCGTGGTTGAGTCGTTAGACTTTGGATCGGTGAATGTGCACTTATTCCCTAGAGACTAATAGTTATGTGTTATGATGAGATTAAAGCATGATTTGTCATATATGGATATGTTAGAAATTGTGCACTCAGCATAGAGCTGAGCAATGGAGATTTATTCCATTGCAGGTATGAAGAAAGGCAAGAGGAAGTGAGAAGAGTGAGGCCGATGGGAATGCCGGGGATCCTCTTGTATAAGTTTTGTCTTCTTTGCCAATCATTGTAATAATGAGCTTTTGAATAGCTAGAACCATGGATTTAACTTGGAGGTTTTAGTGTGGATTTCATGATGTTGTAATAGGTATTAGAACTCTTTTGGGTTATGTGGTAATGAATCTGAACTCGTGGATTCGTGTTTTGAATGCTTGCTTTGTCAAATTCGAGGTTTAAAGGAATATCAATAGAGTTTTGTGAATTCCGCCAAACAAGCCTTAGCTTGTTCCGCTATTGTTTTTTTATTCATGGTTAGTAAGCCTAAACCTTGTTTTGATAGCATGTTATAGCTTGTATAGTTGGAATTAGTATGCATGTTTAGAGTGGTGTAAAATGGTGAAGGTTGGAAGGTTGGATGCCTTAAGCAAAATTCTACAGCATTGAGGGAATTCTGCTAAAGGGTCATTCGATCGGTCGAAGGGGGTCGTTCGACCGGTCAAAATACTCCCTGCCAGAATTTTTTTTCTACCTTTTCTGAAAATTATTAAAAGATTTTGATTGATTCTTAGGGTACCTTTGGGATCCCTTTCAACATAAAATCATTCGTTTCGAAATATAATTACATTTTCAATTTTATACGGATTTTACAACTTGGAGGGTAATGTTTCCAAAAGTTTTATATACTCAAGGTTGTTTAAAGTTCTTTCCCGCTGCGTATAGTTATTTGTTGAGCCTTGGTGCGTGCCACGTGTCCTATTTCCGTACTTTAGCGGGATGGGTTGTGACAACTTATGTTTCAGAAACATAACCCAAATTGATCTTTTCAAGTTCTAATTGCAAACAGATTGTGAAATGCAAGCCCTTAATTAAGCTAATTAACTCAATGAACATATATGATGAACACATTGAATATCCTATACTTGATTTGTTTATTATAGTTCATAGTTTAAATTGGTTATTATTTCAGTTTTTCATAGTAAGTAAAGTAATCCAACCACTAGTTACGTAAAATTCACATAACTAGTGTCTAGGTTTCTTAACATTATCATTTTCGAAATAAGGAATACTAGAAAGATGAAGCCCTAGTTGTACGTCAATGTTAGAACATGGCAGCGGTTGGCACAACGTGGATTCACAGGTTCCCAACACCCTTCTCATATATAGTTTCGAATCACATTTCTTATTCCCGATTAACTTTAGTTGTCACTCAATTTTAGTTAATTTAGTTAAGTTCTAAATACAGTAAGAACATTAGAACCTCCACCTTCAAGAAATCATCTTTTATTTCTCTTTAGGTTCCAATCTAGAATTTTTTGCCCCCAATTTCCATCCCTTGGGATACGACTTGGTCTTAGTAGTTTATACTCAACGCGACCGTCTATACTTGGACGTACTAGTGAAAGCACACGCAACCTCAGTCATGTCACTATATCTTGGCAAACCTGACACAAAATCCATTATAATATTCTCCCATTTCCATTCCGGTATAGGTAATGGAATTAATTGTCCCACTGGTCTCTGATGTTCTACCTTTAGCTATTGACAAACTATACACTTGGCTACATGTTCTACTACCTCTCACTTCATTCCTGACCACCAATAGACTTCTTCTAAATCGCGGTACATCTTTGTACTTCCCGAATGAATCGAATACTTGGTATTATGAGCCTCTTCTAAAACTATTTCTTTGATTCGATCTACATTGGGTACACAAACCCGATTTCTGAACTTCAATATACCATTCTCAAAGGTGAACTCTGGTTGCTTACCCTCGGGTATACCATCACAAATCTTCTTTAACTCTGGAGCTTGAAGCTGCTTGTTTCGGATCTCATCAACTAAGGATGGTTATGCAATGATAGCTAACATCAAGGCACCTCTAGTCTCTAGGATCACTTCCAGTTTCAACTACTCCATTTCTCGTAGTAACTTCTCCTGAGTAGTTAAGGCATAGATTAGGTTACTTGTCAATTTTTGACTTAATGCATCAGCCACCACATTGGCCTTCCCCGGATGATAGTGAATAGTCACGTCGTAGTCTTTCATTAATTCCAACCAACGTCTTTGTCTCATGCTAAGGACTCTCTGAGTGAAAAGGTACTTCAAACTCTTGTAGTCGATGTAGATTTTACACTTTTTCCCATATAGATAGTGCCGCCAAATCTTCAAAGCAAATATTATAGCCGCTAACTCCAAATCATGTGTCGAGTAGTTGATCTCATGTGGTCCTAGCTGTCGTGAAGCATAGGCAATGACCTTGTCATTTTACATCAAGACACATCCTAATCCTTTATGCGAAGCATCACTATAAATATTGAACCCCTCAGTACCTGAAAGGAATAGTCAAAATCAGCATTGACATCAATCGAGTCTTCAACTCCATAAAGCTTTCTTCACATTTGGGACTCCCAACAAATGGTACATCCTTTCTCATCAGTAGGGTCATAGGCGTCACAATTCTTGAGAAGTTCTCCACAAACCTTGGGTAGTAACCAGTTAATCCCAAGAAGCTTCTTACCTTTGATACATTTGTTGGCGGATTCCAATTAGCTACAGCTTCAACTTTCTGTGGATCTACTGAAACACCTTCCTTTGATATTACATGCCCCAAAAATGCAATTTCAGTCAATTAAAACTCATATTTCTTTTAACTTCCCAAACAGCTTCTTTTCTCGGAGTCATTGTAAAATCAATCAGAGATGCCTTTCATGGTCTTCTACACCCTTAGAATATATTAAAATGTCATCTATAAAAATAATCACGAACTCATTTAAGTAGTCTTTGAACACTCGGTTCATCAAGTCCATGAATGTCGCCGGTGCATTAGTAACCCCAAATGGCATGACTAGAAACTCGTAGTGGCCATAAAGGGTCCTAAATGTAGTTTTCTTTACATCTTCTTCCTTCACCTTCAGCTGGTGGTAGCCCGATCGCAAGCCAAGTTTGAAAATACTTGAGCTCCTTGAAGTTGGTCGAACAGATCATCAATTCTAGGCAACAGATATTAATTTTTGATAGTCAACTTGTTCAGTTCATGGTAGTCAATGCACATCCTCATGGTTCCATCTTACGTCTTAACAAATAAGACTGGTGTACCCCACAGTGATACACTAAGTCAGATAAACCCCTTGTCCAATAGCTCTTGCAGCTGAATTTTCAATTCTTTGAGTTCTACCGATGCCATTATGTGCGGTGTCTTTGATACAGGTTGAGATCCTTAGGCTACTTCAATGGTAAATTCAATTTCTCGCTCTATTATCTCATCTGGCAAGTCTTCAGGAAATACATCCAGAAATTCTCGCGCTGATATGTCTTCTACCTTAGAGGTCGTAACATGTGTATCAATTATAGAGCATAAGAATCCCTGACAACCTTGTTTCAACAATTTACCCTCCCGAATTCCTGATACTAAGAATGGTGGTGCTACTATACCAATTCCCTAAAAAATAAACTCTTCCTATCTCGGTGGTTGAAAAAAAACTCTTTTTCATTCACAATCGATGAAGGCTTGGTTCACAGATAACCAATCTATACCCAAAATCACATCAAATTAATTTACAGTCAACGATATCAAGTTAACGAACAGCTTCCTACCATTTATTTGAATCTCACATACATTAAATACTGATGAAGTCATCATAGATTTACTTAGAAGTAAGGATACAAATAGTTCATATCCTAAGGGTTCAGATAGACCATCTAGATGTTTAACAAATTCACGTGCAACAAATGAGTGGGTTAATCCCGAATCAATTAAAACATGAGCTGGATGTGAACAAATCGGTAACATACCTGAAGTCACAGAGTCGGTGGCTGAAACATCTCTTGTTACTAGCTGATAAAACCTCCCTTACCTTGGCTCAACTCCTTTTCCCTTATCTACATTAGCCCGGACCTTGCCCCGGTTGTAGCCATTGAACTCGTGCCTTGTTGCTTCTTCGTTGGACAATCCTTGGTTTGATGTCCCGGTACTCCACATGTGTAACATAGCCCTCTCATAACAGAATTAGAACCTCCAGTACTCTGGGCTCTCACTTGAGGACAAAATCTTGCAACATGCCCCAATTTTTTTTATAAATATTGCACACCAAGGTTAGGCGGCAAACTCCCATGTGTAGTCGGTTGCATATTGGGCACAATGGGGTGGTCTCCCCGGGGTAGGTATTTCTCCTTGACTTCTTGTACCATAGTGTAAACCTTGTGAAAATGTCCTCTTAGAGAACCCTTGCCCCTTCACTTTATCCTCATATGCTCGTTTGCCTTGTTGCCCTTGTCTGAATTTTTCGATATCCCTTTCCACTATTAAAGCCACATCTTGAACATCGGCCTCATTTTGGTGTTAAAGAGTATCGACGTGACTTCAGATATTGTCCCTCAATCCCTCCTCAAACTTTTGAGCTTTATCTACCTCCCTTGGCACAGATTGGTAACCAAAACGGAGTAAGTCATTGTACCCTGTAGCATACTCATTAACGGACATGTCCCCTTGTTGTAGATTAGCAAATTCCTGACCCATCTATGCCTTTGCAGATGCCGAAAAGTACTTCTTGTTAAACTCTTTCTCAAACCTTCTCCAGGATTCTGGCAGTCCTTGAGTAAGCTGATTTGTCCACCAATTTTGCGCTCCCACTTTTAGGGTATCTGCAGCACACATGATCTTTCCCTCATCGGTGCAATCCACAACCCAAAAAATATGGTTCATGTCCATTAACCAATAATCCGATAACGATGTATCCGGACCTCCCTCAAACTGAATTGGCTTTCATTTATGGAACTGCTCAATTACCCCTTGTTCTTGTCGTGGTTAAGGGTTCGCTGGTTTTTCACCTTGTACTAATACCCGTTCACTTACTGATCTCATGAAATTACTCACTACATCCTCTAAGTGGTCCATCGTCGAGTGAGATGAATGCTCCCGATTTAGGTTTACCATTTCTTACCTGCCAATTAGCTCACATAAATATTATGCATGCTATGCCAATATAACATACAACATGTAAATCTCATATCCATATGCATTCATGGAATGCATCTATTCACTCATCTTTATCAAGTTCACTTAAGTTGTCGTCTCTTGACCTAAAGTTCTAAGCCTATTGCTCCAAAACCACTTCGGAACCATACATACGATTCTATGACATGTGGCATGCCACCTAGGCTCCCATTATACTCCTAAGATCCATTAATAACCATAAAATCAGAGTTGTAGAAAGTCTTTCCCAATTAAAACAATTCACTTTGAAATAAGGTAATCCAGTCGACTGATCAGGGATTCGATCAAATAAAAATGCAAATTGCAGAGAGCATAATTCTAAGAATCCACTCGACTGGTCGACTGGGTTAGTCTGGTCGACTAAACTTTTAGAGGTCCAGTCAACTAAAAACCTTTGTCCCGAGAATGTAGTGTTATAAAACACGATCCAGTCGACTAGATTAGACACCTGGTCGACCAGTTTGCTGCAAAATTGGTTTTGGGTTATTTTTACAGTATGTAGTGTATTTAATTTGAGTTTTGGTTTAAAACGGAAGTTGCTGCAAAATTGGGTTTTAGAACACTACACATGGTAAAAACAACCCAAACCCACCCAAGCCATAAGGTACAAATCGCAACCATTCCCAAACTTACTAATTAAACAAAAACCATATATTACAAGTACTAAACTTGCCGACTAACTATTACAAAGTGTAAGCTTCCAAATTACAAGTCTACTCATTCTACTAGGGAGTTACAGAGTCTTGGAACCAAACTACCAATTTAACTTGCCAAAACATAAGTTAAACCCCAACTAGTTACATGACTTTCAAACATAAGTTAGACATCTAATGCTACAAGTCTTAAACCAAAAGTATGAAGTTAACTACATATTAACAACCGTTCTTAAAACCCATGTTTCTTGCCAAATCTTTGCCGATTCCAGAATTTAACAAGAATGGTACTATCACGTTAGATATCACGTTAGACTCACCTCTAGGAGTCCGAATATATAGCCTACTTTGAAAATAAACGTCACATGGCATGTCGTTCGGCGTTGAAAGCTCCATCGAGTTCCGTCGTCAATTTCGTGTAAATTACCTAAATGTCTAACTTAGTCTAATGAAGGTGATGACTCATGTAATAGTCATCTGCCACATGTCACGTAACATGTAAGCCACATGTTATAGTTTCTATGTTTGCCTGCCCATGTTTTACAAGTTTTGCAATTATACCCTTACTAGTTATAAAACTTATTAAAATTATCCCAAACTTAAATAGGTGTTTGTATATGTCACGTATGGGTCCCATAAGTGGTCCCACATAATATTATGAGGTTGCTAGTTAACCTACTAATTATGCAACGTGTCTAATTCGCTCTCAAAAAAGTATCCCTAATGGACCATAGAAGTGATCTCTAATAGTTAACATGTTATAAGAACAACATATTAAAATATTCACACATGTCTTAATAAAACATTTAAGCACATAAGAATTACCCCACATGTCTGTCCCATCACACGGGGACCTTTCATAACTGTCTCAAACTGGGACTACCACTTGGCCTATTTTTGATTTCAAACTGGACACCCCTATTCACCTTAGTGAGCTAATACTCACTTAACCACTGAAGGAAAAATTAGGTTTCGAAAACTAATTTAATGCACAGCTGAAAAATAGAGTTATAAAAACTTTATTGGTAGGCCTGGATGTCACGCCCCGGAGTAAGCCAAAAATAGTGGAAAATTAAAATTTCCTTTATGGGTCTATGGACACGTGACTAGTTTGTTAACCGTCCTGTCCTTCTAACTCCACACCATGCAATCATAAGGGAAATGCTAAAGTATAAGCATGACTTAAACTTATCAAAGTATAAATATAGTAGCGAAAATTAAACAAGAGTTATAATAACTTCAATCTTAATACAAGAGAACATACTAAACTATTTACATAAGCTTAAAAACTTGAGAAACTGTCTATCAGATCTTCGGCAAGGCTTTACCCTCCTTATCTACACGGCACTGCATCCTGAACTCTTCTATCTATCTCCAAACCTGCAACACTCTGTGCATGGGAATGCCCAGGGCGTAACATGCTGTCAGCCTTGGAACAAGGTTGAGTGAGAGTCTCAACCGCACAATAATCGATAAATACAAAACATCTCTCGACTCACGTCATAGTTTAGTATCTTAAGATATGGCTAATCTATTATCAAAAGACGCATTCTCACCACAGACATAGCAGGGGTCTCAACAAGACAGGTAGACAGATAAACATAACATCATAGAATACATTCTCCTTATTTTATCCTCGTGCGTGCAAATGCATGACCAATGCGACTTACTCCCAACTCTTTTTCAAAGACACTTACTTTTCAAAACAGATACTTTTCAAAACCATTTCATTTTAAAACCAAAACTTTCCAAAACCAAATCATTTCGAACCAAAATCCTTTTACTCATCAATTCAATCTCATCATTCACTTTCTCTTTCTCATCCACTTGACAACAAGCGGTATATCAAGGATGATAACATGCTATAATAGCCGATTCATACTTATTCCCTTGATAGGCCGCCGAACGTCTTCACGGTGCACGCTATCTGTAAACAATGGAACTGGTACATGGGGCATCATCAACCATGTGTATACTCTCACCGGTCGTCTACACGGTTGAGAAGTATATTAGAGCACTAGCCGGACGTCTTCAACGATACATGGGGCATCTTCAACCACGTATGCACATCACCGGACGTCTTCAACGGCGAGAGGCGTGCTAGGAACCCTAACTGTCCATGTCCACCCGGCTCGTCAGCTATTGATCCATCGGATCTAGCAATCACATCTCTTTCACATTCACACATTTCATCTCATTCACATTCTCATCAAACAACTCTCTTTCTCATACAATGCATGCTAACACATGTCATGAAATGCAAGAGAGTCCACTACCGATACCCATATGCAAAAACACTTTCATTTCTCTTTATTATTAACATAGCATGCGTTATCTAGTCCGGTTAACAACCATTGTAAAATGTGCATTTAACAGTTAGCAACAGAAACATAACATATAAAACATGGATCACATTATATGGATTTGATACCAATAATCATATAGATAAAACCCCCAACATGCTCACGTATGCGATAGCACTACCATAACATGCTTTGCATAGTCTTATAATTATTCATAAATCAACATATTACTTATACAAAACATCATACAGATAACTTTTAAACATCTTATATTAATCTTATTAGGATTAGAGTAAGGTTAGGAAACTCACCTCGAGCCACCGATCCTCGAAAAGTAGATAATCGTCAAATTCTACAACAATAAACGGAAGAAACAACAATAATATATGAGTACAACTATAGGGACAAAATGGTAATTTTACCAATTGAGGTTATAAACCTCAAGGTAGTGATCTACGTGTCATTCTAAGTCCAACGCCATTGACTAGACTCAAATCGGAGTCCGTCGCGTTTTACGAGATAAAAGGTAGAGCTTACTACACTAATGCAGGCCCTAAAAGATAGGTTGTATTTTTGACCGAGTTGAAAGGTCACCAAACTTAAGGAAAACGATCTAGACATTATTCTAAGACTCTAGAAACTGACCGCGTATTTTTCGGAGTCCTGGATTAATTATTATGAATTATTGAAGATAACATATACCCGAAAATACCCGAAAAGGGATTTAAATACATAAATATACCTATACTGTGAAATCAGTACTTTGAAACATTTTTAATAAATAATAAACGATAAAATACACTATGGGTACTTTTCTCATAATTTTTGGAGTTCATTTGGTATTTTTAATAATTAATATACTCATAAAATAGGTTTTTATTAATTATTAAAAATATTAAACTATAATATTATAGCTTTATAACTTACATTATATAATAAAATAGTCCTAGGAACTTATCCCTAATTTTTTAGAATTTATAAATACATATAGATATTTATTAACTATTTAAATATTATTAAAAACTGATATTTATTATTTATATTAACCATATAAATAATAAATATATAATATATATGATATAATAATGATATACATAATATTAAGAATAATATTCTATAATATAAAACATTAATGGTACAATTATAAACCATTTATAATAATAAAATCATTTAAAACTAAATAAGAATAATAATAATAATATTATTAAAAATCTCAGACCCGTCAAGTCAACCCGAACCGACCCATGGGTAAACAGGCTAATCGTTTACACATAAGAAGAAGCCCAACTGAGCTGGTCCACTGGGTCGCATCCGACCCAAACAAAATTGGACTATCCAATTATACACTCAACTAGAACCAAACCCAAAAGCTATTCGGGTTGAACCAAACCCGAAACCTAGACCCAGTTATACTAACAAACTAAACCAACCCATTTGCCCATACCCGAATCGAACATGACCCAAACCCTAACCCATTCCTAGACACAAAACAAGCCGAACCTAATACCCAACTGGACCTAACCCGAACCAAACCCTGACCCACTAATAGACTCAACACGACCCACCCGTATACCCGAACCCGCCCCGAACTAAACCCGAGACGTCAAAATGATGTCGTCTAACTTAAAAAGACCCACGGGTTTTTAAACCCGATCCTAACCCGTGACCCTAACCCGCTTCTACAAACAACATAACCCGATTCTAACCTAAACCCGACCCGAACCAAACCCAGGTGTTATAACCCTTTTCTTCTTCTTCTCCGGCTACGCCTGGCGCCGCTGGCGAGCCCGCGACTTGCCGGGAAACCTTCCCACGCCTATATCTCTCTGCTCTCTCCATGAAAGCATCTCAATCCAACGCCATTAGGATTGGTTCTCCCTCCTCTATAACATACTACAAGTTGAACCCATGGTTATCTCATTTGTTATAACTAATCGGTCAAAAACAAGAATAATGCTCTGCATGCACGTCTAAACCTCTTTGTTTTTAAAAGCCTCTACCAGGGGGTCTAACTGGGATCATTTTGGTCAGATTGGTACTAGTTAGGGGCGATATGGTGGTGATTGAAAATCCAAGCTCCGGTGTGGGGCTTAAATGGCGTCTAGAGATCACACAGAGCCTTAGGCTCTGTTTGGGGCCGTGCATGTGATCCTAGATGCTCCTAGATGACATGCAGAGTTGTAAAAAATGGAAATGGGTGTGTAAGCTTACCTCAGATGATCTCGGGTCTCTGAAACCTCTCTAATCAACCTCTTTCTTCCTCCTCTATGCCTTCCTTCTCTCTCTCTCTCCCAGTCTTTCTCTTCCTTAGGTCTTAAGTGAGTGTGTGTGTGTGTGTGTATACTGAGAGGTAAAGGTAGAGGGGGGGGGGGGGGGGGAATGGTGAGGGAAGAGTGGGTGTATACAATGTAGGGGTGAGTGTGGGGTTTTTCTCCAAGCTCTTGGGTCACTCTTGTGCAATCTGTCTAAACAGATTGTGTGGGCTGGGAGAGTGATATAAGAGTGAGGGGAAGAGGGGATGTGGTCATATTTATAGAGGGAGATGGGTGGGAGGTGGTATCTAGTGTAATGGGTGCACCATTATGCGCACATGTGTGTATGAGTGTCCAAGGGTAGATAATGGGGAACCAATGGGGTGGTGGCTGCATAGCTACCACGTGACAGGGGGTGGGGCCCACATACTGTTAAAGGGTGGTATGGCTCCCACTCTCAGGTAATGTGCTTAGAAATGTGTGCCCGAGTCCCAAATACGTGCTTGATAGTGAAAGTGAGGCCAAATAAAAGATATGAATGTACTGGGCTAAGTACGAGCTTAAGTTCAAGTCTGCCTAAGGATTATAATATGGGTATTATAATCGTCAAGGTTACGACTATCTTATTGGGTTCTAGATTAGGGTATCATTGTCGTCATTAAGATGTTGACTACAGGTTCGTATAGAGATTCCTAGTTAAGGTCATCCTAATGGACCTTCTGTAACCGTACCATGATGACATCACTAAATCTAATATTCCTACGTGGAATTTCCAAGGAAATTCAAGGTGCTACATCTCTACCCACCTTATTAGAGGATTTCGTCCTCGAAATCTAGAAATTGCTAGGTTTCAGAAAGTACAAGGTTCAACTCTTATCTCAGATTCTAAGGTTGTGAGGTTTCCATCAGTTGATTCATCAAGTCCTTCTCCTAATTTCTCTCGAATGTCCCAAACATCCTATAATACCATCATCATATAAGATTCCAAAGTTCTGGCATTGGGTATGGTACCTTCAGTCTTCCATTCTGTTCCGTGCTAGGATTGATTCACTGATTTGCGTGCTCTCTTTCTGGATCTTTGTGGTGGTGGAGCATTGTTCTGAACTTCTTGTTTGGGGCAATCTTTGTGTGCATGTCCAGCCTTTCCATAATTGAAACACCGCACCTGTTGCCCTGTTAGTTGTTTCGGTGTTGTGCATTCTTTGGAGTGGTGTCCAGATGTTCCGCAGTTGTAGCAGATATCACGTTGCTTTGCGTGTATCTGAACGGTTGCCTGACTAACTTTTCTATCATTACTTCTCTGTCTCTTGTGATGATTCTAGATGTGTCCAGAGTTTCCTCTAGTGCTTGCAGACTGCATTCGAGTGGTTACCCGTGACACTTGATTGTCTTTTCGACTTCCTTCTAGATTAGTCTGCTGGAACCAATTATCTTTTCCACTTTGTCGGTGGCTCTCTAGTTTCTTGTTGTTCAGCGCTATGTTCTCCAGTTGTGTGGCTAATTTGACCATTTCTTCGAATGGTTGGTCGAGGTATACTGCTGCTATCTTTTGAATGTCTGAGTTAAGTCCTTCGTAATATTACAGTGTCTTATTTCGCTGAGTATCTACCATGTAAGGAGCAAATCGCAATAGTCTCTCAAATTTTGCTGTGTATTCTTGTACTGTCATGTTGCCTTGAACTTGTTCTATGAATTCCTTTTTCTTCTTGTTTCTTTCCGTCCTTGGGAAGTACTTTGCTAGGAATTTCGTCTTGAATGCTTCCCATGTCATTCTCCTTGCAACACCTTTGCCCACTGTAGCTTCTACAGATTCCCACCAGTCTACTGCCGAATACGTTAATTAAAACACAGCCAAGTGTCTTTTCTCCGTCTCGTTGCATTCAAGGGCTTGAAACATTCGTTCCATATCACAAAGCCATTGCTCAACTTCCCATGCTTCTGTCATTCCAATGAAAGTTCCTAGTTGAAGTGTACTGAATCTCTCAAGTAGTTTATCTTCTGTTTGACAAGTATTTCCGTTGTTGATGACGTGGTCCAGGTGATCACTTGCTTGCTCCACACGACGGACAAGAGATCCTATCAATCCTATTGGGTCCACTACTGGAGGTATCACATCTGTTGGTCCGTTGGATGGATTCTGAGCGTTCCGTTTTCTCTTAACCATGATGTATGCTAACAAGGGTTATACCTATGAGTTGATACCTATTAGGTCAATACCTTATCTTACCTCATATGATCACATGACAAGTAACAGTAATGGTTCATCGAGTCAACAGAGATTTCTAACATATAACGGTTGTCACAACTACTACTAGGATCAAGGGTAAGGCATTCCTATCCTTGGTCTCTCTAGACTCTAGGCTGAGCTGACTGTTCTGAGATCCATCTCAGGAAGTTCATCAGTGCCTAAACATCTATCGACCAATGGTCCATCCTATATTCTTATTAGTAATAAATGTATAAGATGTAAGATTAGCAATTTAATTAAAAGTAAGAATTCGTCTCATCCATACAATTATATTTAAGTTAAGTCGCAAGAAGACTATTACTAATCAAAAGATAAAAAGATACAACAAAAGTACGAGTACCAGTTCTACTAGTCTGGAATACATCAAGAAAAGTGGAATAAACATAAGATGAACTAGCCAAGGGTCCAATCTCCATCTCTCTCAACATCAGAGTCCGTGGTCACCTCTCCTAAGTCACTGGATGGCGAGAAGTCAATCGGAGGAATACCTATAAATGCATCCCAGGCTGGCTCTAGGGGCCAATCGGGGTCCTCTATCATCTCAGGCTCTGCTAGTGGGTCTGCATCTTGATCATTATCTGAGTCATCATTAGAGCCTACAGGGGTAACAAAATGTACTATGTCCTCTTGAGGCTCGTCCTGGTCATGGATACCAAGGTTTCCAAGGGCATGAAAAATCTCCTCCATCTCAGCAGACAGCAAGCGCGGTGCTACCACTCTATGATATGCTAACTCTGGAATAGGTCTCTCACGGAAGAAACAACGTGTCCACTTCCTTATACTGTGGCGAACTCTATGCCTGATGGTGGCGCTAACATGACCAAAACCTCGAGAAGCAACCTGTCTCTCCAAGGTGACTCTGTACTGTCCATCCACAGCATCGTACTCTACCTGGTGTTCCATGCTAGCCTGCCCAACACAGAAAACTAACTTAGTACTGATGCTAATTAAAAAAATATTTTAAAATTTTCGTAGTGATAAGGGGTACCCTTTTTAATTCTTTCTAAACCCTGAGTTATTGCCAAATGTTCCGAGGTCTGACTCCCTGGAACTACATTAGTTCCTAATTCTATGTGATTTGAATGGTTCAACGCATTACAAGGATCTATTAGTCATTCTTATAGACTAAGAGTATATAAGCTTAAATAAGTTACTGGGATGAATAAAACTAATTATAAGCAAGCAGTACTTCCATGTGAAAATATATAAGTCAGGCTAAAGATAATCTTCGTAGATAGCTTCGAGTGTTTACATAGTGCAGCATAGTTACAAAAACATTTACATCAGAGAGTGTGTACGCTAATTATGTACATAGTAGGGAATAGTGCCAAAAACATATACATGAAAAGGCGTACACGTTACTACTACTACGTGTTACAGGCCTGAGTACTACAGCTATGTACACAAAAGGTGGACTACTAGTCCTATTATAATAGGGCTCTAGGAACTGGGAATTCCTATCCAAAAGTCCTTCAATCATTCTGATCCTCGACCTTTCCCTTCTCAACTATGTCTCTCTTGGCTGGTTCCTCACCCACATTATCAGTTGGGTCAACATTGACTACGGAATCAGCTTCCTCCACGGGATTGATGTCCTTTACCGGAACCTCTCCATCATCATCCTCCTCCTTATCAGTCCCCATGACTGACTCAGCGGTTAAGGGTGCATTAGCTATGGACTCCTCTAGTGCTGGGGGTGGTCCTACGGGTCCTGTTAGGGGTGTCAGCTTAACTCGACAAGTCATGACTCGAAGGGTATAGTGGTCCTGAGTCATTTCAGCTGCTTCCTGATGAACAAGTCTAAGGGTGCTTTCTTGGTAATATGCCTCCCTTCGCAGGATCTCTGGATCTTCAATTCCCAACATATATACGACATGCCACATATTATCCTCCAAATGCCGTTGGGCACTCTGTCGAATCCTCTGCTGCTACAACACTGGGTCCGCAGGCTCTATACGATCTGGGTATACCCAATGTCCTCTAAATCCATCTTGGACATAAAAGGGTTCCATGCTAACCTGTTCAATATAAACTATCATAAGATTAGTATCTTCATAGGTAGGAAATAAGATCTAATGGTTTATAACTTATAGTGCATGGGATGAACGGTAAACGCCTAAAACTAGGCTCTGATACCACTAAAACCCTGTCACACCCCGGAGTAAGCCAAAAATAGTGGAAAATTAAAATTTCCTTTATGGGTCCGTGGACACGTGACTAGTTTGTTAACCGTCATGTCCTTCTAACTCCACACCATGCAATCATAAGGGAAATGCTAAAGTATAAACATGACCTAAACTTATCAGAGTATAAATACAGTAGCAGAAATTAAACAAGAGTTATGATAACTTCAATCTTAATACAAGAGACCATACTAAACTATTTGCATAAGCTTAAAAACTTGAGAAACTGTCTATCAGATCTTCAGCAAGGCTTTACCCTCCTTAGCTACACGGCACTGCATCCTGAACTCTTCTATCTATCTCCAAACCTGCAACACTCTGGGCATAGGAATGCCTAGGGTACAACATGTCGTCAACCTTGGAACAAGGCTGAGTGAGAGTCTCAACCGCATAATAATCAATAAATACAAAACATCTCTCGACTCACGTCATAGTTTAGTATCTTAAGATACGGTTAATCTCTTATCAAAAGACGCATTCTCACCACAGACATAGCAGGGGTTTCAACAAGACAGGTAGACAAATACACATAACATCATAGAATACATTCTCCTTATTTTATCCTCGTGCATACAAATGCATGACCAATGCTACTTACTCCCAACTCTTTTTCAAAGACACTTACTTTTCAAAACAGTTACTTTTCAAAACCATTTCATTTTAAAACCAAAACTTTCCAAAACCAAATCATTTCGAACCAAACCCTTTTACTCATCAACTCAATCTCATCATTCACTTTCTCTTTCTCATCCACTTGACAACACGCGGTATATCAAGGATCATAACATGTTATAACAGCCGATTCATACTTATTCCCTTGATAGGCCGAATCGAACTTGACACACTAATAGACTCAACACGACCCACCCGTATACTCGAACCCTCCCCGAGCTAAACCCAAGACATCAAAACGACGTCGTCTAACTTAAAAAGACCTACGAGTTTTTAAATCCGACCCTAACCCATGACCCTAACCTGCTTCTAGACACAACATAACCCGATTCTAACCTAAACCCGACCCGGACCAAACCCGGGTGTTATAACCCTTTTCTTCTTCTTCTCTGGCTAGGCCAAGCGCCACCGGCAAGCCCGTGACTTGCCGGGAAACCTTCCCATGCCTATATCTCTCTACTCTCTCCATGAAAAAACCTCATTCCAACGCCATTAGGATTGGTTCTCCCTCCTCTACAACATACTACAAGCTGAACCCATGGTTATCTCGTTTGTTATACCTACTAGTCCATTATCCTAATCGGTCAAAAACAAGAATAATGCTCTGCATGCTCGTCTAAACCTCTTTCTTTTTAAAAGCCGCTACCAGGGGGTCTAACTGGGATCATTTTGGTCAGATTGGTACTAGTTAGGGGCGATATGGTGGTGATTGAAAATCCAAGCTCTGGTGTGGGGCTTAAATGGCGTCTAGAGATCACACAGAGCCTTAGGCTCTGTTTGGGGCCGTGCATGTGATCCTAGATGCTCCTGGGTGATATGCAGAGTTGTAAAAAATGGAAATGGGGGTATAAGCTTACCTCAGATGATCTCGAATCTCTGAAACCTCTCTGATCAACCTCTTTATTCCTCCTCTATGCCTTCCTTCTCTCTCTCTCTCTCCCAGTCTTTTTCTTCCTTAGGTCTTAAGTGTGTGTGTGTGTGTGTGTGTGTATACTAAGAGGTAAAGGCAAGGGGGGGAATGGTGAGGGAAGAGTGGGTGTATACAATTTAGGGGTGAGTGTGGGGTTTTTCTCCAAGCTCTCGGGTCACTATTGTGTAAACTGTCTAAACAGATTGTGTGGGCTGGGAAAGTGATATAAGAGTGAGGGGAAGAGGGGGTATGGTCATATTTATAGAGAGAGATGGGTGGGAGGTGGTATCTAGTGTAATGGGTGTACCATTATGTGCACATGTGTGTATGAGTGTCCAAGAGTAGATAATGGGGAACCAATGGGGTGGTGGTGTGGTGGCTGCATGGCTGCCACGTGGCAGGGGGTGGGGCACACATACTGTTAAAGGGTAGTATGGCTCCCACTCTCAGGTAATGTGCTTAGAAATGTGTGCCCGAGTCCCAAATACGTGCTCAACAGTGAAAGTGAGGCCATATAAAAGATATTAATGTACTAGGCTAAGTACGAGCTTAAGTTCAAGTCTGCCTAAAGATTATAATATAGGTATTATAATCGTCAAGGTTACGACTATCTTATTGGGTTCTAGATTAGGGTGTCATTGTCGTCATCAAGATGTTGACTACATGTTCATATAGAGATTCCTAGTTAAGGTCATCCTAATGGACCTTCTGTAACCGTACCATGGTGACGTCACTAAATCAATATTCCTACGTGGAATTTCCAAGAAATTCAAGGTGCTACACTGGATCTACTACTCATCAATTTTATAGATGCGTAAAAACAAGAGGGAGAAGAGTTTATACCTCAGGTCTTGAACCCAATTATGATTTTCTTCTTCCTTGATGGTGTAGCAGCCTCCACTAGGTTGTCTTAACTCTTATGACTCCTATGGATGCTCCCGGAGTGACTAGGGTTGGTGGGAACCCTAATAGATAGGATTAGAAGGCTAAGGAAATCCTAAAATAGTCTCTGTAGAGTAGGTATAGAAAACCGACGATTAGAAATATTCTGTACGCAGATGCCCTATTTATAGATTTCCAAACCGACTTTAAGCCTTTGATTAATCGAAGTGGTTTCGATCGATCAAACTTATCTAGACTTCAATCGATCAAAACACTTTCGATCGATCGAACTTGTCTTGACAAGATCCTCAAGTGCTCTTCCAAGCATCCTAGCGGATCGAGCTAAGAGTGGGACCTCCTAGACTTTTTATTGTTGGCTCATACCAGTTATTAATTCCCATGATCAAACTCTTTGATCAGCAAACTAATCAGTTGGTCAGTTAACGTTTACTCCACTATAAAACGATAACTGAAGTCCAACACAAAAGAGCATATTCGAAGCAATAACTAGACTTGTAGGGTGCACTAATGTCCCTTTACCGTCAGCATTCATAATCATGTTCAGAAAGTCGGATAACTGTTATTGTCAACCTGAACGACGATCACTTCTTGTATTCATCGAGTCCCATTCACCTCTTATGATTACCAAACATGTTGATAACTACTTATCAACAAGACTATAGTTCTCAATAATCAACTTGGTGACATTCTTAAGGGATTGCTTACTCTTTATCAGAGGGTAGACTCTATCTTGACAAAATATGTTCACAACCCTATGAACATGACATACCCAAGATACCCAGGTGTTGATCTTTAAGACCTCACTAATTGGTAAGTCAAAGCAGTTACATCCACAGTCTGTTCATAATCGTGTCAAGATTGAGAACACGTACTTTATACAAGTTATGAGTTCCTATCGACTGTTGACAGTCTTAAGTGTCAATAGGAAATCTCAAGTCCGTCAATGGACTATAAGCACTAGCATATTAACTAAAAGCTATACTCCAGTGATTGAGATTCATCACTCCATCCAATGGTAGTTAATCATGCTACAATGTAAACCTGATGAGATATCCAGTCTCAACATCCACTGTGACAAATTCTAAGTATTGAAGAATGGCAATTCGTATCTCACTTATATGTATCTCATACACACACGAATTACTTACTATGATACTTAAGGATTAACAATCATCTCATGAAAGAAACATACATAATGAAATGTAAAGCTGATATCCATATATTAAAATGTTAATGTCTCATACATAAAGTGATGGTTTGAGGGCACAAACCCAACAATCACATCATTAATTTAATGCTAATGATGCATGCTAATATAATTAAATACTGCCCGAGGGAGAGTGTTACACAAACAAATGGAATAGGAACCTGAACAACCATTTAGTAATTTTTTTTCTTTCACTATACTCAAATATATGAATGGGCACTAACCATCGAGGTGGTTGGCCTAGTGGATAGGGCCCTTCTTGTGGCCAAATAGGTCATGAGTTTGAGCTGGGGGTGCAAGACAGTGGATTTGTTGTCACCGAATTGTGCTTCCATAGTTAAACTCCTAAAGATTGCATGGCAGAGGCTTAGAATCAATGATTCATCACATATTCCCAACGTCTAAACTACAAAAACATAATAAAACTAATGCAGGAATAGAAAACTAAAGTAATCAAAGCATCTAAACTAATAAACAATCAAATAAAGAGAAAGGAGAAGAAAAACCTGTAAATAATCTGAAATAAACTTGTAAATAACTTGTAAATAACTTGAAATAAAGTTGAATCTTCAATAATCTTAAATGAATCAATGGAAAAGATGAAAAATAACATGAATCTAACCTAACCTACTCCTAATCTAACACTAAAACTACCCTAAACTGCTGTTTTTCGCGTTCTGGAGCGTCCTCTCTTCGTCTGGCGTCAAAACGACTTATATATAGGGTTCCCGCAGAGTTTACGCAACTTTTGGGTGAATATAAAGTTCGATCGATCGAGCTTAGTTCGATCGATCGAAGGTTCGATCGATTGAACTCTTCCTCAATCGCTTGAACTCTCTGATTTTGACAGCTCTGCGCACCGATGGGAGAATGGCCATAACTTTTCACTCGGACCTCGGATTGACCTCCCGTTTGCGGCCACGCGACCGTAACTCAAAGATCTACATTTTATATTTCTGGGAAAATCTTCCAAATCTGAAGTCTTCATTGTCAAAATTGGCATTTTATCAGCTGCTTCTATTGTTTTATCCACCAGAATCACTTTTCTTTAGCTCCACTTCATTGATTTACATGCTAATACCTATAAAACAATACAAAAACATATATTTTAGCATTAACACAATAAAAAGAATATTATTATTAGAATGCACCTAAATGTAGGGACTTTGGGGATAAAAGTATGCATAAAGAACCATGTAATGCACTATGAACATGCACTTTTCACCTCGAATCAATACCATCATATCAATTCCATTGGGAATAAAATCCATTTGTCCACATATATTCCCCATTTTTTATTTGTAATTTTTTATTTTTGGCTAAGAAAAAGGTTGAATAGGGGCAACTCTAGGTGACCTATCTACATGGACGTGATCATGGGAGTCTCCTACTCGCGGGACAAAGGTTCCTCGGCGGGATGGCCCCTGTGAAAAACACACTAACCAAGGAGCCTACTTGGCTAAAATTGTACCCCCGCCCCACCAAGGCACCACAGTTGGGATCTGTGTAGAACCAATCACGACCAAATGGGCTCGATCGATCGAAGATGTTTCAATCGATCGAACTAGAGCCATAATCAAGCGATCGAAGATATTTCGATCGATTGAAGGATGATGCTGTCCGACCGATCGAGAGCGCTTCGATCGATCGAACTTGCAGAATCTTGAGATGATTCTTTTAAGTAATCCATGACTTTCTGTTTTTGAAATATGTTATCAAATTGTCCCAATACAGTTTGTCAAAACAGTTTTTAGAACTTAAAGTCTTAAGGCTATTTTCTTCAATGACTTTTGAAAACCACTTTGAATGCTAACACCATTTAGAGTGCAAGTAATAACCATTGTTTTAAACCGTCTTTTAAGTATTTTAAATCACTTGTGATGATATAGTCCCAGTCATGAAAGGGCTATTGATTCTATATCTTTAGAAAAATACGGAATGCTGAAAAGGGATGTACTCCATAGAGCGTTAATGAATATGCATGGTAGATGGTTAGGATTAATGTGGATTCACGTGTTTCCAACACCTTTAATTTATATGTTTAATTATTATGTTTTTTTTTTATGTTCAGTTTATTATTTAGTTTAATTTAATTGATTAGGATTCATTAGAACCTCCACCCGTATATTCTTATTTTCTTTTTCTTTAGGTTGTAACTTAGTATATATTCTTCCTATTCCTTCCCTGTGGGATCGACCTGGACTTATCCAGTATTACTTGCACGATCACCTACACTTGGGTGTTGTACAAGAGCGCACAACTTTTTAGTCGTGTCAGGTATAGTGATGGATTTGAGCCTTCACGTGATTCCTGCCACATTTTACAAATTTTACAAAATTTTTTGCTCGGCGATCCAGTGCGAATAAATTGGTGAATCTACAATTGGATCCACGATTTTGGTTGTATTGTACCAACAAAACTGAACATAATGTTTTGTTACTTTGGATACAATATATGTGACTTTTGGTACAACGTTTTATTACTTAACTAAAACCACTAAAGAAACCACCTAAGTACATAGTCATGTTATCTTGGGTGTAATGTGTTATAATATTTTATAGTTATTTTTTTGAAAATACAATTACATTGAAAACACACACACACACACATCCATTTTCATTTGATATATTTTCCAATAACGCAATTGACAATACAATTAAATTGAAAATACATCAAGACAGTTAATTAAATATAACATACACACATTGTAACACACTTATTGGCATGCACATACTGTTCCAACAATTTTCGGATACAAACACAATAATCATTGGTGAACTTTTTTTTTTTTTTTGGGTAAACTTATTTTCTGCAATTGTTTTTTGGCAACATTTTATTTTTCTGGTAAGCTTTTTTGCAACAAACTTTGTTTTTGGAAAAATTCTTTCCGGAAATCTTTTTTTGGGAACATTACAACCTTAATATGGAAAGTATTGGAAAACTTTGTTTGGGAAAACATTTTCATAGGAGATCTTTTATTGTGCATTAACCTTTTTTTGGGCAAACGTTGTTCCGACAATGTTTTGTTTTGGGCAACATTTTGGTGGCAGAGTCGATGGTGCTTTCCGGAGGTGGCAGCGAGCCAGCGACGGTGGGGTTGTGGAGCTGGAGAGAGATACAAAGAGAGAAGTGAGGAAAGAGCAGAGAGGAGAGTATTAACAGATGGAGAGTGAGAAAAGAATGTTTATGGGAAAAGAGAGGAGAAAGTTTTGGGGATTCCAATTGGGAAGTAATTAAGGGGAAAGAAAAATAAAAAATTAAATTAACCATTGACCACACACACTAAAACAGATGGAGAGTGAGAAAAGAATGTTTATGGGAAAAGCGAGGAGAAAGTTTTGGGGATTCCAATTTGGGAAGTAATTAAGGGGAAAGAAAAATAAAAAATTAAATTAACCATTGACCAAACACACTAAAACACCTAAAAATGTCATACTCCCCCCACTAATCAGTCAACTTTATTAATTTTGGAAAATTTCCAACATTGGAAGGACAGAGAAGAACAGAGAGAGCCACGCATGGGAAAAGAGAGGGGTGATGTGGGAGGAATTTAAATTGCTTATCTTTTATTAGCCAATCCAATCAATCCTAGTCATTAATTTTCTATCCTAGTCATCACACACACTTCTCCATTATTATATAGATTCAAAATTTGGGGTGCTCTTGGACCCCTCTTTGAGTCCGTCGCTGATAATCTAGCCAGCTGAACCAGTAACCCATCTATCCCCTAGGCCATAACTAGGGACGGAGGGACATGCCCTGAACTATGGAAATCGGACCTTTAGCTTTGACATGTTTAGATATTTCATATTTGGGGCCCCCTCAACTAAAATTAAAGCCCTACTTGATAAAACCATAAATTAAGTGTGTTTGCTAACCCAATTAAGTGTTGAAAATGAAATTTTTTAGCACTTATCTTTTTTATTGCGTTTGGTAATGTGTGGTAAGTAAAAAGCAACCAAAAAATTATTGAAAAGTTTATGCGATAAAATTGAAAATTAAGTACTAAGAGCATCCATAGTGGTATTAAAACACCACTGAACTTAGGTAAACTTTTTTCGGTCCATTTTGTTCCACAGTGGTATAGATAAAACTAATTTATACATTTGTTAAACTTAAGGAAACCCAACTTTGTGTGGTACGCTTAAGTTCCACTAAGTTCAGCTAAACGACACAGTATCTACCATTTTATGAGAAAACTTCACGGCATAGTATATGCCAGCCACCATCTCACGGCACACAGTATGCCTTCTACTTTTCTCATGGCACACATTGTGCCTTCTACCTCTTTATGTACCATTCTCACTGCACACACTGTACCTTCTACCTCTATATGAGAAAACTTTAGGGCACAGGGTGTGCCGGCCACCTTCCTCACGGCACATGGTGTGCCGCCATCTACCATTATCATGGCTTTGTGAGTGTCGTCCCCTAATTTACACCACTACAATGCGCATCAAACATATACAATAACTTAGCTTAAGTTTATCTAAATTTTTGAAACACCACTACGGATGCTCTAAAAAATACAGTATTTCATGTGGAAATCATGTCCCGTACAGTGATTCTTTTCAACAAACTTTTTCACTTGAAGTTGTATATAGGATTTGGCTACTTTTTCAATATTAAGTGATAGACCTTATACATTATCAAACACACGAAAAATTACAAAAAAAATGTTGAAATGGTTATCGAGAAACCTATTGCTTTTTAGACTAAAAAACACATTGATTTTAATTTAGTTTATGGACTTCTCAAACTGGCATATGCTATACCCCTATGCAATGGCTACAGTGAAAGAGAGCATTTTTAATTATGAAAATTGTGAAAAATTGCTTGTGCGATCGAATGTGGAACAACTTTTAAATGTACTTTGCTTGTGTATATCGAGAAAAAGAAATTCAATAATGTTATAAACGATGCAATAATACAACATTTTCTAGATATGAAACCATATTGCGAGTATTTATAAAATATAACAAGCTTAATTTAAAATATATTATTATCTTTTACAAAAGTTCTATTTATACTTACATTAAGTCATCCTGACCGAAAAATCATGGTTCGGCCCTGGCCATAACCATGATGGGTTTATGGGGAGGTTTGATTTTTATGCTTTTTTTTATTATTATTAGTAACTGCAGATGAACAAAGTGTAAATATAAAATTTATTGGGGGAACGAAATCGAAATACATTTTAACTGGACAGTCTGGAGTCTGTGGACGCCGTTACGCAATGTCCGAACCCTAGCGATCACTCCGTCATTAGATGCGTGCGCATGACGCCCACACGCATTTTCAGCACACTGACGCCTCTCTCTCTCTCTCTCTCTCTCTCTCTCTCTCTCTCACATTGCATTTCTTACCAAGGTAGTATAATCTAATCCTTTTCTTCACTTTCTCTCTCTATATCTATACATACAAATCTCTATATATAACTGAAGAATTGATTTCTCTTTATATTTGCTGTCTGTTTGGATTTGGAAGCTAAGACAATTAGGGTTTTTTTAACCTGTGATTCGATCTCTGTCTGTCATCGAATCGTATATACAGTAAAAGATGGCGGATCGATTGACACGTATCGCCATCGTCAGTTCCGATCGTTGCAAGCCCAAGAAGTGCCGCCAGGAATGCAAAAAGAGCTGCCCTGTTGTCAGAACTGGTAAGATTGCCGATTGTTATTCTCTGTTCATTGATCCTTCTTTTGGTGATTTGCTCTGATATTGTTATGTACATGTTAGATTTCATATATATATATATATTAACTATGTATTGTTATCAAAGCAGTCGGCTTTGGGAGATAGATGGCTTCACCGCTAGAAATTTAGGAATCAATATGTATATGTTAGATGTCATATGTATTTATTGGAATTTGTTACCTAAAATTGTTATTTTATGGGTTATGTTTGTTACTTATCTGATTGTAATTTTTTTTACTGATATGAATGAGTAGGCTTGTTTTGGTGATAAAATTGATTGTGAATATGTGGTTCTCCATGGATTGAACTAAAAGGTGGGCTTTTTTCTTTCTTTTCTTCTATTATTACCCTTTCTTCTATGTTGCCTGTCTTTATTAAAATTCGTTTGTCCGAAAATCACAATCAATTGTTATCGAAGCAGTCTGTTTTGGGAGATAGATGTGTACACCGCTATAAATTTAGGAATCAATATGTTGATAATTAGGAGAGAGAAAAAAAATTGTATATTGAAGATCAAAGCACTTGTATGAGGGTAAAAGCTTGAAGAGAATAGAGGAAGAGCCCAAGAAGTAGCTGGAAGAGTATCACAAAACCACTTGGAGAAGGAATATTTAATCTATGCTCGAATGAAATATAATATGCTGATTGGTCGAACCAAGATACCAAATGAGTTGATTGAGGAAGGACATGCAACACGACTTTGAATGTGCCATACCAAATTTCGTATTGCTGTTGAGGCTATGCGTTAATGGAAGGATTGATCTATCAGGCTTGAAAGGTGGTGGTCATGCTATTTCCATGTTTTCATAACATGGAAGGGGAATGAAGTGTTATTTACATGGTACATGTCATACATATATGATGGAGGATAGACTATGAGACCTGCTGGTCAGTGGGCTATGGATTGTAGAAATGGTGATTTGGGTTTGGAACCGGCTAAAGGAGGGGCTAGGTTGGTGAAATATGATTTGGAGGAGAAAGAATGAGAGAATTGTAGTTGCTAGAATTTTCGACAAGAACTAAATTGGTTGCTAGAAGAGTAGAGAGAGAGAGAGAGAGAGAGAGAGAGAGAGAGAGAGAGAGAGAGCGCAAGGCCGTTGTCCTTCACATAAACAAATCAATTCATTTCTTATCATTCATCATCTAGTTTCAAATGTCTACAAAGGCTCCCTTTTATAGGGGCTAAAATTACAAAAAGACTAAATAATTATTAACTTAGGAATTTTAAAAGACACATTAATGGGCTAGTCAAATGCCGTGTACGTGTATCATGTGACTAACAATGGTCTCTGTGAATGTATTCTTTAAAGCTAAAGGACCATGAACCTAGGCAATGAAACTAAAAGATTTAATAACACTAAACACGTGTTTAATTATCGACAATGAACTTAAACTCTAGAATTTAAACATATGATTCCTAATGTGACATATTGTCTAATGAGTTCAATGTCTTGCTACTTTGGATTATTAGTCTACATCAATATATGTAGGCCATACAACCTTTGGCTACCCTGTACTTCCATCAAAATTTATTTTGGGCCTTCTAAGACAAACTATTTGTTTCACTTAAGACACTCGAATTTTACATCAATTTCAGTTGAGGACAATTGATGCCAAATATGATCGTTAAAGGCGTTTAATAAGTGTCCACCACTTGAATCAATTGGCTTTAGTTGTCCTCAACTGAAGATTTAAAAACCAAAGGTCTTAACTTAAGTGAAACAAGTTATCTTATAGGGCTCAAAATTAAATTTTGGAGAAAATACAAGTAGTTTGAGTTTTTTCAGCCATATGATGTACGACCTATGTTACATGGACTCTTCTAAATAGGAGAAGTACCCGTGTCAACACGACTCTTTGCGGACATGGGTAGGATCCTTCTAGTGTAGGTTAGTATAATTTTCAGCCAAGAAAGACAAAGTACCCGTGTCGGATATGGCAATCATACCCGTGTCCTCCGAACACTTTGAAGAGTCCGTGTAACATAGTGTACGACCAATATTAGTTGTTGTAGGGTGGGATAGTGATTTGTGTTCTAAGTAGTTACTAGCAAGGATCAAAATTTCCTTCTGTTTCCATCGAAATGGCTGAAACGTTTCCGTTTCCTAGGTCATGGAAACGAAACAGTAATGGAATCTCAAAATTCCATGGATTCCATCGAAACGACTTTGTTTCTTTTGTTTCCATCGAAACATAATTGTTTCCATCGAAACAAACCTATGATTCCGCATCGTTTCATTTGCTTCCAACGAAACATACTTGTTTCCATCGAGATAATCATGTGGTTGTGTACTTGTCATATGAACAACCATTTTATTTTAGAGATGGCTTATTAGCGTACTATGTACTTATATGTATCTTTGGCATTCTATGAAGCGTTTTGTGGATTCTATGAAGTGTTTGACAGTAGATTGGCGACCTAATCCTCGTGTATTTTCAATTTGAACTACACATTTTTAATGCAGCACTACATATATAGACCTCTCAAATGTTCAATTAATCAATTATTAGCTTTATAAACACATACAGTTTAAGTTTGAAGTTATGTTTCCCCATGTTTCTCAATGTTTCCAATTTTGTCCACTGTTTCCACATGTTTCCGAAATGTTTCCGTTTCTGGGTAGACCGAAACAATAGACCGAAACGAAATTTTGATCCTTGGTTACTAGTTAGTGGGATTGTGGGTTATAGTAATAATCATTTAATCGTATTCCTTGTTAACTGTATCTCCTCCGGCACTTCTTTTATATGCCTCCCCGCTCACTAAATGTGAGACATATGGGCTTCTCTTTGAAATAGTTCCTCTTAGACACAACAATTTTCTGTGTATTGGATTTATAGGACTTCCAAATCCACTTCACGAGGGAGAAAAACATCCCTTAATTGGGCTTCAGATTTATTACATGTGCAAGTCTCGATTTTATTTTTCTGATATTTTCTTCATTAATCAAACTTCTTTTAGTACTGTTGGACAAGAACAGGAGATTGTTGTATCCATTGTACTGCTGTAAAATGATTCTCATTTTATGATGTGCAGGTAAACTTTGTATTGAGGTCAGTCCTGCGTCTAAGATTGCTTACATCTCCGAAGAATTGTGCATTGGATGTGGTATTTGTGTCAAGGTTTGTTGAATGCAAAGCTTTTCCTTGGTGAAAAATTCTCTATCTTACCGGGAAACCAACAGTATTTAAGCTGTCACTTGTTGTCTTTTGGTGCAGAAATGCCCATTTGAAGCAATTCAGATCATTAATTTGCCAAAAGACTTGGATAAAGATACAACCCATCGTTATGGTCCAAATACCTTCAAATTACACAGGTCAGTTTGCACCTGCTGTTCCTGTACAACAGTGGGCGCTTTTTTTTTTTTTTGGTAGTTTAAGAGCCTGTTTGGGTCACAGCTTATTTGGGACCAAGTTTGGGTTATTGAGTGATTTGAGTTCATTTGGCCATAACTTTTTCACAGCTTGCTGTTCCTGTACAACAGTGGACGCGTTTTTTTTGTTTTTTTGGTAGTTTAAGAGCCTGTTTATGTCAGCTTATTTGGGACCAAGTTTGGGATTATTGAGAGATTTGAGTTCATTTGGCCATAGCTTTTTCACTGCTTTTTAAAACATCTGTTCCACTTAAAAGCTGAAAACACAAAAATCAGAAGCAGCAGTATGCTGCTTTTTCTAAATTCTGTTATTTCCACAGCAATAAAAAGATCTAAATTGGCGGGAAATTTCAATTGCAGGTTACCAGTACCAAGGCCAGGTCAAGTTCTTGGCTTGGTTGGAACAAACGGCATTGGGAAGTCAACTGCCCTTAAAGTTTTGGCTGGGAAATTGAAGCCCAATTTGGGCCGCTTCAATGTAACTCTCTTGCATATCATTTCGGTAACTACTATTTGATGCATGCTCACATTGTTTACCATTTTAATTTTTTTTTTCTTTTTGTAGAATCCTCCCGATTGGCAGGAAATCTTAACTTATTTTCGAGGATCTGAGCTCCAGAATTATTTCACTCGTATTCTGGAAGATAATTTGAAGGTGCCTTCTAAATTGAAGTGTGCTATAATGTTTATTTAAATTTTAAGCTGAATTACTTGTCAATGCCTTATTTACATGCTTCATTGACTGAATGTGACTGAAATTTCATGTGTGTTTGCAGGCCTTAAGTTACACTTTTCTTTTGTTTGTGTTAATAGCTTAGACATGTTTTAAGGTTTAGCTGACTAACCACCATCGACATATGGGTATTCGTCATGTTCACTCAAAATATAAAACCCATTCTGAACATGGTAAAAGGCTGTCTATCAGATTAATTTTATCAAGAATCAGAGGATTTTTAGTGTAGTGCTATACAAATCTTCAACTATTATTGTATCTTCGAAAAAATTCAGAAAATAAATGTGCCTATTTAATTGCATCCAAACTCCAAAACTTCAAATTGTATAATCGATTCCTTGAGAAATATAAAATAGTGATTTTCCAAGAAACAATACGAGAATAGTTTATATGCATGGAACTTTTTCTATAGATGACGTGTTTTTATCTATATGCTTTAACTTTTAGAACAACATCAATCACTAAATTGTTCAAATTAAAACTTCATTCTTCTTGTTTATGATATTTTTCAATTGGCAATTGTCAAGCTTGTCATATCCTTGGCACTCTTCCCATATCTGACACGCTTTTCATTTTGTGTTTTAAATGTTGAAGACATTATTGAAATCTTAACTCCATTCTCCTTGTTATGATGTATTGTTCATCCAATAGGCAATTATCAAGCCCCAGTACGTTGATCACATTCCAAAAGCAGTCCAAGGCAATGTTGGGCAAGTGCTCGACCAGAAAGATGAGAGAGACGTGAAGGCAGAACTTTGCAAAGATCTTGATCTGAACCAGGTTATAGATCGTAATGTTGGGGATTTATCTGGTGGGGAGCTTCAGAGATTTGCAATTGCCGTTGTGGCCATACAAAATGCAGAGATATATATGTTCGATGAACCCTCAAGTTATCTGGATGTGAAACAGAGACTTAAAGCTGCCCAAGTTATCCGATCATTGCTCAGGCCTAATAGGTTTATTTTATTCTTATGTAGCATGGATAAGACACGGGTCATGGATACAACACAACGACATGGAAAATCTTATTTATGTAGCGTACAGAAACGTCTAGGACAGTGAGAATAGAAAACTATATCTATTTACAATTATACAAGATATTGTGCGTGTCCACTCCCATTACCTAAACAATCCGTTACTTATCCTCTATTCAATATATTATTGAACTTTTTGCCTTAAAATTGAAATAAATTTCGTAGCTTCCATGCAGTGTCCACTCTCATATTCAAATATTTTGCTTGCTTCTATTGACGTAAAAATAAATAAATTAATTGTTAACACTTTGAATTTCAGCTATGTAATTGTTGTGGAGCATGATCTCAGCGTCCTCGACTACCTGTCAGACTTCATTTGTTGCCTATATGGAAAGCCTGGTGCATATGGAGTTGTAACCCTTCCCTTCTCTGTAAGGGAAGGGATTAACATATTTTTGGCTGGATTTGTTCCCACGGAAAATCTACGGTTTAGGGATGAATCTCTCACTTTTAGGGTAGCCTCCTCAATCTTTTGTGTGGATAGTGCTTCTAAGAGCCAGTTTGCTTTAGCTTTAAAAATTAATCACTTAAAAAAAAAAAAAAAGGCTATAAATTCGAGCGTTTTTGAAAAAGCTGTTTTTTGTCGCCAAAAAGGAATTAGCTTTTTCAGAAAGCTGTGAAAAAACTAATCCTATTGGTCACAACTAGGGCTGTACTCGATCCGAGCTCGAGCCGAGCTTTAAGAGTTGGCATCTGGCTCAAGCTTGAGCTTGGCTCGTTTATTTCCGAGCCGAGCCGAGCCTCAAGCCCTTGTTGAGTGGCTCAACTCGTGTACACCCCTAGTAGCAAGTTTAACTTGCCAATCAAAATCCACTGACCAAGCTCAATGCTCGACAATTGGCATATATATATATATATTTATTTTACTTAAAACAATTGCTTGGCATGTGAATTTAGGACTGTGCACATTATAATATGCCAATATTATTTCAATTTTAAATACTTTGCATTATACATATATTATGTTTTTATTTATAATTATCATATATATATATATAATATTCTTTCAATTTCAAATACTTTGCATTATACATATATATTATATTTTTATAGTTATCATGTATATATATATATATATATTTAAACAAGTCCTTGTCAAACCTATTAAAGAGATTTTTCACGAGTCTACTATACGAGCCTTATCGAGCCGAGCCCCATGTGTGCTCAAGCTTGGCTCGTTTATTAAACGAGCTTTGTATTCAAGCTCGAGCTTGGCTCGTATCCGAGCCGAGATGTTATCGAGCCGAGCCGCGAGCCCTTGTTGAGCGGCTCAGCTCGTGTACACCCCTAGTCACAACTATAGCTTTTAAATAGTCATATGTAATTATTGGCCCCAAAAGAGCTATCCCAAACGGGCTCTAAGTATCAGTTATTCATCAGCTTTGGTTTTTTTTGCACCCAGGTTGCTGAGACTCCACAGGAAAGTGCTGAGGAGATAGAAACTTATGCACGATACAAATACCCAACAATGAGCAAAACACAGGGTGGCTTTAGGCTTCGCGTAGTTGAGGGTGAATTTACTGATTCTCAGATTATCGTGATGCTGGGTGAGAATGGGACTGGGAAGACGACATTCATTCGCATGCTGGTATTCTTTCTTTCATATTCTTGTTTTCTTGCTAACTGATAGTACATTACTGTCATGGAGAGACTGAAGCATTTGGCTGGTCAAAATTACAGGCTGGTTTACTGAAACCCGATACGATTGAAGGTTCTGATGTGGAGATTCCCGAGTTTAATGTTTCTTATAAGCCCCAGAAGATCAGTCCGAAGTTTCCATCTACAGTCAGACACTTGCTTCATCAAAAAATACGTGATTCATATATGCATCCTCAGTTTGTCTCCGATGTCATGAAGCCTCTCCAAATTGAACAGTTAATGGATCAGGAAGTTGTGAATCTTTCTGGTGGAGAGTTGCAAAGAGTTGCATTATGTCTATGCCTTGGAAAGGTAAATCTTTTACAATGAGTGTACTTGTCATGTTCAAAAGCTTTAATGTTGCATTATGTCTATGCCTTTGGAAAGGTGAATCTTTTACAATGCGTGTACTTGTCATGTTCAAAAGCTTTAATGTTGTTGATTGGTTGGTTCACTGGACCAACCAGTTTAGGGATAGCAACTGCTTGGATATGAAGTAGGCCACCCACACGTATACTATCCTCTTCATGTTCCTATCACTTGATCTCTATGGGTTGTCCCATGATTGCCATCTCTGACACTGTTTATGTACCCCTGCCCACCTTGTCTCACATACGGCATACCTCATTCGGTGAAAGTGGTAGGAGTTCACAGAGCAATGACATTCCACTTAAATCAGCAAAATTGTTGAATTAAGAGCTAAATATTTGCATCAAATGCTTAAAAGATTAACAGAGCCTAAATTATTTGTAGGAAATGAAGTTGTGTTTGTGGAGAGAGTAATTACATGATTGCGGAAACCTGAAGTTATTGAATGAGCAAATTTAGTGACCTAGAAACAGATGTTGCGTCTATGCGATTTACCAGTGGTGACATGCCAATAACAATCAATTGATCAACAGTTTGTTCACGGAGAATCCCTCTGGGAAAGACCATGGGACCTTTCCACAACTAAAATTCCAATACAACGGAAAGTTGATTTTACACTAGGAAGCACGGACACTTCTAAGAAGGTAACGTGTCACGAGTCGACGTGTCGTGTCTGACACACGGACACAACACTTCACGGACACTTTTCTTGCGGTGTCGATGTGCAATGTTTTCAGGATTTCATATCCGTGTCGGCGTGCCTGTGTCCGTGCTTCATAGATTTTACACAGACGACTTGACTCTGAACATATCAACATACCCTCTCTGAAAGCCTTTGCCTTCACTTTGCCACGCTGCATCTCAGAAGCTTTTCGTAGTTGAATCCAACATTAGCCTCACGTCAACAATCTGCACAACTTGAATCTCTCAAACTTTGGTCTAGCACCATTTGCAATCACAAGCAAAGACTTGCTTTCTGTTTGTGATACTCACCAACTATGTATGAAGGTTTCTGGTGGGTTAGAAGCAAGACGCACTAAGGCATTAAAGACGTTAAAAATCCTAGAGAGAAAATTTAGAATACCCAAAGCTTTTGCAGAACTTGTAATTAGAAATAGGGCTAAGTGTCGTATTTATAATCTTGTATGAAGGTTTCTGGTGGGATAGAAGCAAGACGCACCAAGGCATTAAAGACGTTAAAAATCGTAGAGAGAAAATTTAGAATACCTAAAGCTTTTGCAGAACTTGTAATGAGAATAGGGCTAAGTGTCGTATTTATAATCTTGGCTAAATACACTGGCCTCCCCTGAGGTATGTCAATATATCAGAGACCTCTCATGTATTTCTGAAAGTATCAATGTCCTCCATCATATCTTATTAGTAACCTTCATTAATGGAATGAGGTGGTTCACTATTTTACGCCTAATATGAAAATATCAGTTTAGTTGTAAAAGAAAGTAAACTAAAAGGACAAAAAGCCCCAACAATCTTCCAAACCAAACCTGTCATCACTGTCGCCCCTACCATCACAAACCAGTCTTAAAAAACTTGATTATTTTATTGACATCTTCAATTCATTTCTTGATAAATTTTAGGGATTGACCATGAAAGTGACGACCCATAAACATTGAAAAGAGATTGTTTGGGATTCGATGAGAAGCTCATTAGGCACATCCATTAGGGTTGCTAGTTCGCTTAATCGAGCCTTGCCCAACCTCTTGGCTTGTTTATTCTCTGTATTCTTCATATACCTAGTCTATACCAGCCATGGTTCAAAGTATCGATCGATACCGAGTCGTATCGGCAGAGTCAACTCGGTTTCGGCGAGTTAACCCGTTGAGTTCAAAAGATACGAAAACTCACCAGATCTGAAGCTTTTTAGGGATTCTCTCTCTTTCAAACACAAGAAGCCCTAGATCTGAACACCATCACCAATATTCTCCCTTGAAACTGCCAGAGTATTGATCGGAAGTAGCAGATCTTGCGCCGGTGATGTTAGAGTAGCAGATCTTGCTCGTGACCTCGTCTCCCCTGCTTCGTGACGTCAATTTCGCCAGAGGTGAGGGTTAGGGGTGCACAAAATACCCGAGACCCGAAGACTCGACGCGAGCCAACCTGGATGGTTCGGGTCCGTGAGCATGCCAGTTCGGGTTTGGTCAATAAGAAAAATGCTTGGGTCGGATCGGGTCTGAAGTTCAGGTAAACCAAACCAAACCCAAGAACCAAGCAAACCCAAACCCTTTAGGAAACCTCATTCCCTCTCTCTACCAAACTTGTATGTGAATTCTTCTTTTGTGATTGTTTGCGGTTGTGTTGTTTAGCACAGATTTCTCTTTTAACACAAATCTACGCCTCTGTTTTTTTTTTTTTAATTGCATACAAGAGGAGGAATCTAAGGCTGTGAGGCATTTTAGTTTGCTGTTTGCTTTTTGAATTTAATTTTTTGAGCTATTGACAGTTCAAGATATGTTTGGAGGTGGGTTTGAAAGCCTGACATTATTGAATCTCTTCTCTAAAATGTAAAAAGGGCCCCTTGTTATATTGCTTGGTATATGTCTTGAATAGTTCTATATGGAAGTTCAGAATATTGCGAACTATACATTGCAGTTGATGGCAGATTAGACAGGGACTCGGATCTCCAATGGAAAATGATGACTTGGTATATGGGAATCTCTCCGATGCAATTCAATAATACATACATATATGGATGTAATGTATGTATATATTCATGTGTATATCTAGTAAGCTAGTAAAGGACCTCTCTTACTATCCACCTACTGATAGGGGTGGGCAATCGGACAGTTCGGGTTCGAACCGACAAGTTCGGGTTGGCATTTTTGGTACCGAAATCCAAACTGAAACAAAGTTTGGAAATATAGTTTGTTTCGAAATAAAAGTTCGGGTTCGGTTCGAAAGTTTGGATTGAACCTTGGACGGTTGAGATGAACTCTTGGGTTAAGGTGGATGGTGGAGATTGGCTTATACGGTTGATGTTTATTTCTCACACAGTCCAACCACTATTTTCTTCTCACGCTTCCCATTGTCTGAACCACCCATGTGAATTTTTCTGATCAAAGATTCAAAAGTCAAAACCCCATGTCTTCCCTTTTACGAACTCCCGTTTGATTTTGAATTTCAAATAAAATCATTATCAACACATCTCACCACCACCATACCTTCACAAACAATCATCAATCTCAGTCTTTCATCACTCACTCTCTCTCTCACACTTGCATCTCACCACCACCATCGACCAACCTCCGCCAGACCCTCATTTTTGTCACCTCCGTATTTGTCGTCTTCATCGCCAGACCAATGTGTTATGTGTACTCTCTCTCTCTCTCTCTCTCTCTCTCTCTCTCTCTCTCGTGGACCCGTCGCCGGACTGAGACAAGCCGTCTTCGTCGTCGTCGTCGTCGCCGCCGAGAGGAGGAAGGAGTGAGGCACTGAAGTCTATGTGAAAGGGTTCAGTCGGTCAGGGATCAGAATGTCTGATGAGAGAATAGAGATGAGAGTTAAGAGTTTGATTTTTGATTTGGGCCCTAATTCCTCAAACTTGTTTTTAACTTTTTATATATTCATTACAAGTTTGGATATTCGGTTTTGAATCGAAATTATTTCCCCTACCGAAAACCGAACCAAACTAGTTAATACAGCTCAGTTTCGAATTGAACTTAGTTCAGTTCGGTTTTTATCCGAACTGAAGTGTGGTAAAATTTCATGTTCGGTCGGTTCTTCGGGTTGACCCGAAGTATGCCCACCCCTACCTACTATGACAAAGAGGAAAGCTTAGAGAGAGTAGTGGGAGAGGAGAAAGGCTTTATAAATTATTCTCTTTTTCAAAAAAAGAGGGAGGGGGGGCTTACCCAAGACCCGAACCGTGATTATTGGGTTGGGTCCAATTCTTTTTCTTGTTGGGTCGGTTTTGGGTCTCTAAATTTGGGAGCCGCCCCCGAGCGCTTCAGTTCCGGCTAGTCCCGACCAGACTCATGTGCAGCCCAGCCCTAGTGAGGGTCGCGACCTTCGTCTCCTCTCTTTCATCCATATTTATTTTTATTCGTGCGATATGCCTCTGTGTGTATATATAGTGGTTGTGGTGATTTTTTTCTCTCTATAATGGTAGGATGTATGTAAATTTTTGGCTGTGTTAATATGTGATGGGTCTCCGAGTGTTGTTAATATGTGATAGGTCACAAATATGTGGGCTTTTATTAATATTGTCTAAACCTTGTGTAATAGGTATATTGTAAGCCATAAATATCATGTCATTGTGTTTTAATTTATTTATTTTATGCGTGTCGTTTATTTATTTATTAATTTTATGTGTATCGTGTATGTGTATTAATTTATTTATTTTATCCAATTCTGTGTGATGTAGAGCTACTCTAGATCGGCAGCGTGTGAATTTATAATTGGTACATTGTGTATTGTGATAATCTATTAGGCCCATCGTGTTATTCTCATTATATTAGATTTTTTCATTATTTTTTCATATTTTTTTAACCTTAAATCTAGCTTATCGTTGCATATCGCCCGATACCATGCTGCGGCACTGCGACCGAGTCATCACAACGGCCTCCGTCACCTTGAACCAGGATGATACCACCAAGATTATTCCAAAACCAGCATACATACAAATACTCAATTTGATAATCCACAGGGTTTGTGTGCCTCTATACCAGTTTCACGTGCACACATACACAAACACGCATTTTATAGTATACATGTGTGTTTGTATATGTGTGTGCGCGTGACACTGGTAGTGAGACTGAGGAGGGGGAGAGAAGAAGATAAACACGAAATCTTTGGAGAAAGGGTGCAGAGGAGAAGAAAGTGAGAAGCTAGCGAGGGCCAAGGATATTCTAGTCAAATAGACATACCAAAATTAAGGGCATTGTTAGCCTTTTTAAGCAAACTTGTCAAGGTGTCCTAGTCATTCAGCACAAAAACAAGGGCATCAGCGTAGTTTCGTCTTGAAAATTGCTTGCAGGGGGCCGCTAAGACGATTCAGTGTAGTTCCGTCTTGAAATTTTGCTTAGAGGGGAGGTCGCTGGCAGGATATTTTATTTTGAGGAGGTTGATGATACTTTGTGACAGAGAGGGCTGGTGACTTATATATTGGCATCAGTGTTCTAAAAATCCTCCTAGGCCCTAGGCCTTGCCCAACCGCTTGGATTTTCACCTAATCCTTGCAAAAATCCCACAGGGATTTAGGCCTAGTCTAGGCCCAGCCTAGGCCGGTTCAGGAGGCGGCCCAGGAGGCCTAGGGGTGGAATTGTCATTTTCTTGAAATAATAACAAGGGCAAAACCCTAATAATCCCCTAAGCCACCACACCACAATTGTTCATTCAATTAACTACCAAGATTAAGAGAGAGAGAGAGAGAGAGAGAGACTGAAGACGACTCACGACTCATGAGAACTTCGTGAAGTCGATTTTGTATTTGATGAGGATACAGAAGAAGAAGGTGATGAGGAGTATGAGTTTGAGTATGATAGAGAGAGTGTTGGAGCAATGTTGAGAAGAAGAGTTGGAAGCTTAGTTTGTTGGTAAGCATCAATTTAAATTACATTGTTAATATTTGATAATTTGACTTTTTTTTTTTTTAATCATATTGGTCTATTAGAATTGTTTCTGTTTTATTAATTTTGCTTTAAAATACTAGGCCTCCGCCTAGGCCCCTAGGCCCCCCTCGCGGCCCGCCTACCGCCTAGGGATTTTTAGAACACTGATTGGCATACCTCAAGAGTCAAGACAGGTCACTGATATTTAATCTATAATGTTTGGAAAACAAGTTGGATTTTTAGCAGAATCCAGTTAGGACCGTCCAAACGCTCATGAAGTTATTCGAATGATTTAGTGATTGTTATAATACCATTCAAACGCTCAACAGAACAGAGTATGTTGGTCAAAGAAACATTGCAACTGTTCGAACTGGAGCAGTCTGGTGTTAAAATATTGTTTGAAATGGTGCAGCAGTTTCGTGTTGAAATATTGTTCTTTTTGTTATGTTCGGAGCTGTAAAAGAGGTCCATTTGGTTTTCCAATTTTTGAAAAAGCCTAGTGACAGTTTGATGCTGAAAGTATGCTTATTGAGTGGGCCACTTCGGGATGGAGCTGTTGGATCGCGTGCATTCGAACGCCACATTACAAATTGTCCCATACTTAAGGATATATGACTTTGAGTGTAAGTCTGTAAGATCAGATGAGGACAATAAGTTTTGGAAAAACACATTTGAAAGACAGTTTAAATAATTATGATGTCTGTTTTGTGACTAATCCAACTTAAGGACATGGTCTCTCGGTCTCTTACTAGTCCCAAGTGAGTAATCATAGCTTGACATCTTTTCTTTGGTGAATTCTCACGTGAGAGTTGTGAACCAAATGTGCCTAAGGTTGGGCACATTCTCTGTTGATAGATGACAGAGGTATTGTGAAATGTAGGGACATTCTTTGTGAATACTTGTACTCATTTTTGGTTGGTGAAAAGACCAGAGTATTTGGCATGATGCTTGTTCCCTAACCACCTTTAAAGCTTAGGGTAATACTTGTCCCTGGTCCCTATTGGGATGAGGATAGGGTTGGGATGGATGGGGCAGGTTTGAGAGTGAGAGAGAGAGACCTGGTCCCTATTGGGATTAGGATTGGGTTGGGATGGATGGGGCAGGTTTAAGAGAGAGAGAGAGAGAGAGAGAGAGAGAGAGAGAGAGAGAGAGAGAGAGAGAGAGACCTGGTCCCTATTGGGATGAGGATAGGGTTGGGATGGATGGGGCGGGTTTAAGAGAGAGAGAGAGAGAGAGAGAGAGAGAGAGAGAGATGGTTTGGAGTATAGCTCTCTGTGCCTGTTGTGATGCTCCGTAGAGAACAGAATAGTATAAATTTTGAGGATATTGTGCTTATATCATGTAGGTGTGTCGACTGAAATTAGTTTCATGTTATTCTTCTGTGTTAAATAAAAACCTATGTGAGAATTCGATAGGGGACTTGAGATTGCAATGTACAGTAGCATGCATAAGAAAACAATGATCTTGGTTAGACCATTAACTTTCAAGCTGGTTAGCTGTTTCCTCCCATTTCAACTCCTCAATGAAGAATAAAACCATAGTGTTTTTATAAAAGTGGATTCCAGACCTATCTACGTCTAAGTGCTCGCCAAGGAATCATAATTTGTGCTATTCGAGTCTTTGGATATTACATGGCCACCAAATGAAGCTAATTATTCTTAGAAGCTTTTACGGCTTAAAATACTAAGCAGCGGTGCCTGATGGATTTTCCGTATTTATAGAAGTTGGTCCCTCCTGATTGATTTTTCATATTGGGTTTGAATCTAAGTTGCACGAAGCGGGGGCGGGAAAGCGCTAAACTTTACGAGGTTTCAAAGGTTTCTTCTTCAGCGGGGCGGGAGTGGAAGCGGGGTTGAGCCCAGGGGCGGGGGCGGGGAGTGTTTTAAACATTCCTGCTTCTAAGGTTTGAATTCTGCTAATGATTAGCTAACATTCTCATGCTTCATTTAATCCACCTTCTCGAAAGGGGCATCTCATACTCTGTTTTCAGTCTTTTTGACTACTTGAAATGTCAAAACATATGTGTTTCCCGATGAACAGCCAATTTTTTGGGCCTGTCATTTCTCCAATCACAATAAAAAGAAAAAAAAGGATTATTTATTTGAGAAAACACATGATTTCCCATCTCATCTGTTCATGTCATGGTGGTTAGAAGTTAGAACCAGTTGATTCACGAATAATTTCATATGTAATTGATTTGAGTTTCATACAATCCGATACGATTCACGATTCATTATATTGAATTTTGAAGTTGTAAGTGGAGAACTTCCAAATATTGCATGAAACTTGTGTTAAATTGTTATTTTATTCATTTGAAGCACTGTACATGAGTTTCTACATGTGTGAAGTATACACATGTGTAATTGTCTATTTTCTGGAAAAAAGAATCATACAATTCATGATTCTTAATTTTGGCAAACCGATTCATGATTTAATACACTATTTGACAAGCATAGTTTACGCTTCTTCGCTTTCGAATAGTTTCATTTTGACCTAACCTGTAGTCTACTCAATTCCGTGCAGCCTGCGGACATTTATCTAATAGATGAACCAAGTGCATATCTCGACTCTGAGCAGCGTATTGTTGCTTCTAAAGTGATAAAGAGGTTCATCCTTCATGCAAAGAAGACTGCGTTTGTGGTTGAGCATGATTTCATTATGGCAACTTATCTCGCAGACAGGGTTATTGTGTACGAGGGGCAGTCTTCAGTCGATTGTACTGCAAATGCACCTCAGTCCTTGTTGACTGGAATGAATCTTTTCTTATCTGTAAGCTTTGCTAACCGTATTTCTTGTTTGTCTTGTTTCCACACTGATCATTTGTGATCCATTTGGTTTGCAGATTTGGAGAAGGGAAAAAAAAACATGAAAGGAAAACAAGAGGGAAAACTATTTCCCTTGTGTTGTTTTCCCTATTATTTTCCTCCATGCTTAAATTTCATGAAAAGTTGAATATTCACAAAACAAAATCGTAACTGAAGAAAAGAGGAAAGGAAGTGATTCATAAACTTCAAAATTGCTATAAATGTGTTTATATATATGTATTTCACTGTATTTTCTTTTCCTTTTTATTTTCGTCAGTGATCTACTTATTAGCGAAACAATGAAAAGTGTTTTCCTCAATTGTTTTATTTTTCTTTCACTCACTACGCCCATGAACCAAGCAAAGCCTTGAAAGAACGAGAAAATCGAAGAAGAGTGGAGTATCGTGTTCTAGGCTCTTCTATCCTTTCCAGAATCTCTGCAGCCCCTTCTCTCTTTTCCTTTTGGTTTTTATTCTCATTATGCATTTTGGTGCATTTTTATGTAGCATCTGGACATCACATTTAGGCGGGACCCAACTAACTTCCGACCGAGAATCAACAAACTGGAATCGACAAAGGACAGGGAGCAAAAAGCTGCTGGATCATATTATTACCTTGACGATTAACTTGGAAGTTACAAACAGGTTATTTACATGCACTCTCACATACCATTTAGTTTGTGCCCTCTTAGTTCTTTTTTGGCACCAAACATTAACAGGAGTTCATTTGAATTTGCAGCTGGTTATCCGAGATGAAAGGGCATCTCTATCTGCAGGTTAGGGAGGTTTCAGAGATGCTTACTTTTGTTATTTGTTGACCCCTACAAGATGAGGGCCCTTGGTTTAGAGAAGAGATTTATTTATCACCGAGTTTTGAGTACCTTTGCAGGTCTCACTAAAATGCTTGCTGCTCTAGTCTCTCTGCTTTTTGTTCTTCGGTTTTGACTATAATGTATGGTGGGTGAATCTAAAGGCTTTTTTTTTTCCTGCTAACCGGGTCTCTTTTTGAATGAGTTATTGTATTGAGATGTATGATGGAATTACAGGATCAACTAGAAGTGATTCAAACTTTTAGTTATTGTGGTACATGAATGTGTTTCAGAGATTTCTTTACTTGTCCTTGGCAATTCCTTGCTCATCTTTGAAAGGTGGTTTTGATACACCTGGAGGTGAAACCACTATTTCTATATTTTCAGGGTAGTAGAGTTCCAAGACTCCACTATTTAAATATTTTTGGAATTACATACTGGGTGTTGGTGGTGTTAGAAACATTCCAGTAGCATATTGCAGTTTTTCGATGATGTGCTAACGTCTTATTATATGAGAATCATTGGAATTTGAGGCTTTATGCATAGATTTAGTGAGTGGAAATGAAGGAAAACACTGGAGAGAAATTTTTTTTATTGCTTTATTACTAAATAAATTAGCGGGAAAAAATAAGTACGGAGAAACACACAAAAGGAAAATGACTTGTCTTCTTATTTTTATTTCCTTTTCTTTTTGTTCTCTAAAATCCACCAACCAAAAAAACTTGGGAGGGCATCATTTCGTATTAGTTTATCACAATCCACTGCTTCGGCAGGCACACACTTGAACTGACGTCGTTTCCGCTGTTTTAGGCTGATTAGTGCTACATCTCTCTAACAGATTAAAGTTGCGTGTTGGAAAGCGGTTTCAAAGCGCATTACAATGTTGATTTCCTTAAAACGTAATACTATTACGCCCCCTACAACTATGTCCAAATTGGTGCGAAAATGAATTCTTGGCGAATTGCCTCCAAAATACAATGAAGTCGAAGTTTGTATGTTCAACTGCGTTTTGCACCACTGAAGATGGACATCCAAATACCGTTTGATATTGCAAATGTATCAATACAAACAAACAATGATTGCAACAATATAATGCCTCGATAGATCTGTCTATGTTTAGAGAAGAGAGTTTGTAAAGTTTTCTCTCTCTGAAGAACTCTCAAAAGGTTCATAAAAGTAGTTTTTATGTTACATTGATCTATCCATGTATAGTTAACTAATGTCTATTGACAACAATACACACAACCCTTTATAATATGAGTTTTGGTTCAATTATATATATATATATATATATCAGTCAGGCTCTAAAGAGGGCTCAAAATACGTCGTAAGAGTCACCTATTTGAAGTGACTGTAGAGTTTTGTGGCCGGTAAACAGTTTTATGTGAATAACCAGTCGATAGAGAAGTACAAAGACTGAGAAAAATTCTCTTGGTACACGATCAATCCACTGATCCGTATCTACACAAATTTTTTTTTAAATTTTCCAATATTGCTCTCCTTGAATTTGATAGGATATTTAACTTTGTTGAACTTACACTGTTTGCAATTTTTTCGAGAGCAAATATTAGAAAAAGAGAACTGTTATTCTCACTCTAAAATTGAAGTAATGCACTTTATGGTACTAGAAAAATTCTCTTTATTTATTTATTTATGCTACTTCAATTTTTTCGATTCCGATAAGAAAAACTTTTTTTCCCTACCCATGAATATTGTCATTAAAAAATGTCTATATACAGCAAGAAAGGAAGGTAAATTAATAGTGAAAGATAACAAGAAATTGAGGAAATGAACGGAATAACGAGTAAAATTTAGAGCTTCTAGTAATTATGTTTATTGCCTTTTCGTTATTCTCTCTCATAGTGAATATGAAAATATTTTTTCTTAATATTTCTTTATATTTTGGCTTACTAACTCCATGAACTGTGTGAAATTATGGAAATTCGGGGCTAAATAGGCTGTTATTAGTTAGTACTCGAGACGCTGTACACCTCCCCCCAGCCAAAAAAAAAAAAAAAATGGAAAAACAAAATTAGTGCATGTGATATTTTAATCCAAATGTAATCTAGTCAACCCCCAAATTTGAGAAATTTTTTTTAGTACATATGATATTTTAACCCAAATGTAGTCTAGCCCACCAATTAAATGTTTCAAACCCAATTTGACACTATATCTTATGATAAATAGACCCCAAAATGTATAAATACAACCCCAAAAAATAATGGGGAAAATTAGTGGAAAGTCCCTAGAAGTTACTCTTAAGAGTCTAGAGTCCAAAAGATATCTTAGTTTGTTAAAAAGTCCATGATTTTAAATTTTATATTTTGCTACATTCTTAGACGTATGAATTTAAGAGTAATATTTGGGGTACTAACGAATCTCACTAACACTCGCACCCACACTCTATCTCTCTCCTAGTGGCACTGTGCTCACTAACACTCGCACCCACACTCTATCTCTCTCCTAGTGGCACTGTGCGGGCACAGTGCCACTAGGAGAGAGATAGAGTGTGGGTGCGAGTGTTAGTGAGATTCCCACAGTGTCACTAGGAGAGAGATAGAGTGTGGGTGCGAGTGTTAGTGAGATTTGTTAGTGCCCCATAGCATTGTTGTAAAATTAATAATTTTTTGTTCCAAAAATACCCTGTTAGCCTTAAGGTATATTAAGGCATATTTAATTATGTTTTGATGATGTCAAATATGCTATGATAATTACATGATTCATATTGTTTCTTTCCTTGTTATTATCATAGTCATTTTTATGCTCATATATAATCTCATGTATTAATTTTGTATCAATGTTTTAACATCTTTGTGTGCATGAGATTTAATTGATGTAGATCAAGATTACAAGGAGCTCAACAAGGATCAAGCTTGAAAACTTGAAGATATTTCACCCTTGGTTGAAGTCTAGGACCATCATTGTAAGGCATCTTGATCTCACACTCATAGGGGCTCAAACAAACTCTAAAAGTTAAAGTTTTGGAAATAAATTTTAAGTGGGTCATCTTTAAAGCAATGTCCCAACCAATTGAAAAATATTTAAATGTTGAATCTTATATGGTTGGAAAGGTATTTGAATCTACTTTCCAAAACATCAAACGGATCGCAAATCTGATTTTTGTAGAAGGAGTTATGGAAATTTTAGTGGAGATGTATCTGGCTGTCAAATAGGGAGGGGCAGTCGACTGAGGGCCCGATGCAGTCGACTGAAGTGAGCAGAATTCAAGCAGAACCCTCTGTAAACACATCTCAGTCGACTGCTTCAAGGCCCAGTTGACTGCTTCAAGGTCCAGTCGACTGAATCGACCTGAAAGGCAATAACAGCTAGTTTTTAGAAAGCCTTTTAATTACCAAACCTGCCACCAACGACTATAATCTTCCAAAGCCTATAAATACATGTTTTCCCAAGCTATTTGGGGTTGAGATTTTGATTGAAAAACATAGTATTGATCACACATCTCTTTGATCTTTAAATATTATCATTTGAGCCCTAGTTGTGTGAGTTTATCAATTTGCTCAAATCTTTCATTTGTATTTCTTGAGAGAAAAAAATTGTAGTGAGCTTTAATTGTATTATCTACTCTAGAGAGAGAGTTTTAATTTGTATTCAATTCAATTTGTAAAGGTTGAGGGTTAGTAACCCTTGTGTGCAAATAAGATGTGTTCTTCTTTGGGGGAGATTGAAGGCTCTTGTAACGGTTAGGTGCACACCCGTAAGTGCTTCGGGAATGGTTTGGTCTACACCCGTGAAGTAGATTGGAGTAAAGGAATCTTCAAGAGGTGTTTTTGAGGGGTGGACGTAGGCCGCGGGGTGCGATTGCCGAACCACTTGAAAAATTGGTTTGCAAGTATCTCTTCCTTTATCTCTTTACATAATTGCTTGTGATTGTGTTTAATTTGCTATTAAGTTTTAAAAAGGTTAAAATTCCGCTAAAACCTTATTCATCCGCGTCCCCCCCCCCCCCCCCCCCCCCCTTCTCTAAGGTTTTCACATTTGGGCCAACAATTGGTATCAGAGCCTCGGCTCTTTTTTTTTTTTCAAAAGATTTTTGAAAAACTAGAGATAAGATCCGATGGAAACCGACTCTTCTTGCATTTATTATTGTGAGGGTCAATCGACATTAAGACCACCATGTTTTAATGGCTCAAACTATGCCTATTGGAAAAATAGAATGAGAATCTATATTATTTCTCAAGATTTTGATTTATGGCAAATCGTGGTCAAAGGGCCTCATCTACCTACAAAAATTGAAAATGGTATTTCTATTCCAAAGACGGTAGATGAATATAATAATGCCAATAAGAAACTCATTAAAATAAATGCTATGGCAATGAATTTATTGTATTGTGGTTTAGACCCAAATGAATACAATAGAATTTCATCTTGCGAATCCGCAAAAGAAATTTGGGATAAACTTGAAAATGCTCATGAGGGAACAAGCCAAGTTAAAAAGTCTAAAATCAATTTACTTGTTCAAACTTATGAAATGTTTAAAATGTTGCCATATGAATCTATTGGAGATATGTTTTCTCGTTTTACCATTCTTATTAATAACTTGAAAAACCTTGGTAAAGTTTATACTAATGAAGAAATGATTGAGAAAGTGCTTAGGTCTTTACCAAAGGATTGGCAACCAAAGGTCACAGCGGTTCGTGAAGCAAAGGAGCTTTCAACACTCTCCTTGGAACAACTCATGGGTTCTCTCATAACTCATGAAATGGAATTGGCCGTCTTCGAAAGTGAAGACAAGAAATTAGAAATGAAAAATGCCAAAAGGGGAGACACGGCTTTAAAATCCTCAAGCTCAAAGAAAAAGAGTAAAGATGTTGAGAGTGATGAGGATGAGGATGAGGAAATGACAAAGATCACCCGAAAATTTGCAAAGTTTCTAAAGAAAGAAAAATTGGGAAAGAAGTCATCCAAGGAGGAAACACACAATTAGAAGACAATCAAGGCCACTAATAATAGCTCCGAGAGCGAATCATCGGACGACGACTCAAATGGTGAAAAGATTGTCAATCTTTGCCTCATGACATTAGAAAGGGCCTCTCCTGTCACGCCCCCAAAACCCAATTGGTGGATTTAAGGTGCGTGACTGGCCACCAAGGCCTCATAACTTGTTCGGAAGCAACATAATTAAATTTTATTACAAATATAGGTCATGAAGACCATAATATTACAAGTCATTCCAAATTTATTACATAATATTATGATTGGCTAACTTGAGCCTTTAAATATTGCCTTTGAGAATTCCATTGGAATTACTCATATTATTTAACTAGGTAGCTAGTATTTTAAGTTCTTCTTCTTCTATATGTCTTCCTCAACCAGGTTATCTCCTACCTTCTTATACTTTTCATCACCTGAAAGGGGTTAGAAAGATTTGGAGAGTGTGAGTAAAAGACTCAGTGAAATAATCGGAATCCTGGATGATGAACATAAAGAGAAATCTGTATATCAACGGTAAATAAGATAATTATAACAATCGATATATCAAGAGAGTAGAATATCATCAGGACAAGTATAGCGAATACATTTTTAGAAGGTCAGATTACCAACCACCCATTCACGTACTCATACATATACATATACATATACTGCAATAGCTAACTGATCAGAAGCACTCGTAGACCCAATAAGGAGGGTCGGCCAACTTTAGGGCCACTCGTAGATCCAATATGGATCATCCCACATAGGGGCTCGTAGATTCTTAATAGAACCAATATATAATCATGTAGAATGGTGGTAATTGACACTAGAATCAAAGAAATATGGAACTTACAATAATTTCCAATACGATAACCTCTTTCAGTGGAACGAATCGAAGTGTTCCAGAACAAATATAAGAATAAAGATTTCATCATTTAAATAAAACTTGTTTAAGTAATAGGATAAGATTCACTCATGAGGAGTTGAATCAGTAAAAGGAAAATGATCACTCACCTTGGTAGTTTAGGTGGTTAAAGAATTTCTTTTGAAATTAACCTTCAAGTCCTACACAAAATGTTTATAAAACCTGTCATTTAGTCTAACTTCAAAGTGTAGGGGTAAAATGGTAATTATAGATTTTAGGGGTATTTTCGTAATTTTTCAAAATAGGATTTTTTCCTTACTATAATGGTCCTTATATTTTTATAAAAGTAACGCCATTGACTAGGGTTAAATCCGAGTTCGTTACAATTTTATATGAAAAATATATAGTTTTTTTTTCTATAGTAATTTGGGCTTCAGAATTAGTAGTAAAATTTTCGTCTCCAAAAACTTACAAAATTAGTCTCCAAATATTCTAATTATTATTCTGGTCACAAAGGTACTAACCATTTATTTTTTGGAGTTTTACAAAATTTTAACAGTAAATGTAAAGTTTCAAAATTCATTTTTTTATAACCGTTTAATAATTTCGAAATTAAAATAAATACCAAATGATGTCCAAAATTTACGAAATAGTAGGAAATAATTTATAGTAATTTTGTATATTTTTGAAATACCAAAAATGCCCTTTTTTATGTATCCCAAAAATTAAGTTAGCTTAGAAACTTAAATTTGCTATTAATAACGATTTAGGGTCTATTTGGCCTTGCTCAAGCTTTAAGATTAGGGAAGATCTTTTAAGGATCTACTACAGATGATAAAAATACATTTAGAATGTACATATTATAAAATGTATAAGAAGATTTGGAAAAGTAATATACCCATTGATCGAAGATAAAGTTTGAAAATTGAGCCCACTGTTATTGTCCAAACACCACTGAACCCGCCACCACTAGTCCAGTATTTTATTCCCCAAACAACCCACTTTGAGAGTAGACAATAATTTATCCTCTCTCTCTCTCTCTCTCTCTCTCTCTCTCTCTCTCTTGATCTCTTGATCTTGACCCGTAAAACTAAGTTTTACATCTATAATTTTCTATCTCACATATAGGAGTAGATTTCATTTATGTTGTGCATTTACCCAAAGTATGTGTGCTATTTATACTTGTGTTTAACATAAGTTAAGTAAGCTTGGTAATTAATACAAAGCTAACATCTTGTAGTAATGAAAGGCACATGAATTAAACACTTCAATAACTGAAGAGTAATGAATGTATGGATGTTAATACGAAAGAGAAATATCACATTTCATTAACTGAATTTTATGTTCAATTTCTTTTTATATTATCTCATGTAACATTTGTATTTGGTAGATTAGGTCATTTACTAGGGGTCATGTGTAGGTTATTTAGTTAGGTGAAAGACCAATGGGATTTTAACACATGTCTAAGGTTATTTGGGTGGTTAAAACATAAAAATATGATAACATTTTAATAATGAAAATAATGTAAATTCGGGTCCTGACATTCTCCCCTACTTAAGAAAGTTTGGTCCCCAAACTTAACTTACCTTATTAATTGAAAAGTTGTGGGTATTTGGTTCGCATTTCGTCCTCTCTTTCCCACGTAGCTTCTTCTACAATATGATTCCGCCAAAGGACCTTAACTAACGGAATGACCTTAGTTCTCAGAACTTGGTCACGACGATCCAGAATTTGAACCGGTTGTTCCACGTAGGTAAGATCTTCTCGCACATCCAAAGGTTCATAAGCTAATACATGACTGGGATCTGATATATAACGACGAAGCATAGACACATGAAATACGTTATGGACGTTAGACAGATTCGGAGGTAACGCCAAACGATAAGCTACAGCTCCAACTCGATCTAAGATCTCGAACGGTCCAATATAACGAGGATTGAGTTTACCCTTCCTGCCAAAACGATCTATGCCCTTTGAAGGTGAAACTTTGAGAAACACATGATCACCTTTCTCAAACTCTAGATCTCTTCTATGTGTATCTGCATAACTCTTGTGCCTGCTTTGTGCTGTCTGAAGCCGTTGACGAATGAGTTGAATCTTTTCTGTCGTTAGCTGAACAATCTCTGGTCCCAAAATTTTTCTTTCACCAACCTCGGTCCAACATATAGGAGATCGACACTTTCTTCCATAAAGTGCTTCATATGGTGCCATGCCAATGCTAGCTTGAAAACTGTTATTATATGCAAATTCTACTAAAGATAGGTGTTCTTCCCAGCTACCTCTGAAATCTAGAACACTAAGTCGAAGCATATCCTCCAAAATTTGAATTACTCGCTCAGATTGTCCATCTGTTTGAGGGTGAAAAGCGGTGCTGAAATTAAGAGTAGTTCCCAAAGCTCTTTGTAAGCTCTTCCAAAATCGTGATACGAATCTTGGATCTCTATCAGAAACTATAGTAACCGGTGTACCATGAAGCCTAATAATCTCATCAATATACAAAGTTGCTAACTTCTCTAGCGAATGAGTGACTTTGATTGGTAAAAAATGAGCTGATTTTGTTAACCTATCAACAATTACCCAAATAGCATCGTTTTGCTTTGAAGATCTAGGTAATCCTACTACAAAGTCCATAGTAATATGCTCCCATTTCCACTCTGGGATAGGAAGTGGTTGAAGAATTCCACCCGGTCGTTGATGCTCTGCCTTAACTTGTTGACAATGCAGACAATGTGATACAAAGTCAGCAATCTCTCTTTTCATGTTGGGCCACCATAAGTATTTTTTCATATCTTGGTACATTTTAGTACTACCTGGGTGTACTGCAAATCTAGAAAAATGTGCTTCTTCCATTACTCTTCTCTTAATCTCAGGAAGGTTTGGTACACAGATACGGTCCTGATACAGTAGAATACCGTCTCGTGATATAAATTCAGGTCTTTTCCCTTCTGGTATCTCCTTAGAAATCTTGTTTAGGTAGTCGTCTTGCATTTGAGCTTCTTTCACCTCATCGATGATTGTTGGTTTTGCAAAAAGAGATGCTAATATACCATTGCAATGACGGGAGGTAACTTCAATTTCTAATCTTGCAAAGTCTTCAATCAATCGTTGTTGTGTAGTGAGCAAGTAAGCCAGATTTCCTGAAGATTTTCGACTTAAAGCATCAGCTACAACATTAGCCTTGCCGGGATGATATTGGATATCAAGATCGTAGTCTTTCATCAACTCAAGCCATCTTCGTTGCCTCATATTCAGTTCCTTCTGAGAGAATAGATACTTTAAACTCTTGTGATCGGTGAAAATCTCACATCTTTCACCATATAGGTAATGACGCCAAATCTTTAAGGCGAACACCACAGCGGCTAGTTCCAAGTCGTGAGTAGGGTAGTTCTTTTCATGAATTTTGAGCTGTCGGGATGCATATGCAATAACTTTACCATGTTGCATTAGAACACATCCCAACCCTCGATGGGAAGCATCACTATAGATCACGAACCCACCTTGTCCAGTAGGTATGCTTAAAATTGGTGCAGAAACCAATCTATTTTTCAACTCTTGGAAACATTGCTCACAATCATCAGTCCATTCAAAATGTATGCCCTTCTGCGTCAATTGAGTCATTGGTCCAGCTATCCTGGAGAAGTCTTTGACAAATCTCCGGTAATATCCCGCCAAACCTAGGAAACTACGTACTTCTGTCACAGTTGTTGGTCTCGGCCAAGACATGATTGCCACCACCTTTTGTGGGTCAACTGATACGCCTTCTTTTGAGATCACATGCCCCAAGAAAGAAATCTTTGGAAGCCAGAACTCACATTTCTTGAATTTGGCAAATAATTGACGATCTTTTAATGTCTGTAGTATTGTCCTCAAATGACGTTCATGTTCCTCAAGACTTTTAGAATAGATAAGGATATCATCGATGAATACTATTACAAAATCATCGAGATAGGGTTTAAATACTCGATTCATCAAATCCATGAATGCAGCAGGAGCATTAGTAACACCAAAAGGCATTACTAGGAATTCATAATGACCATATCGAGTTCGAAAAGCGGTCTTTTCTACATCTTCTTCTTTAATCTTCAATTGATGGTAACCTGATCTCAGGTCAATCTTTGAGAACACTTGTGCTCCTTGTAATTGATCGAATAGATCGTCAATCCTTGGAAGAGGATATCGATTCTTTATCGTTACCTTGTTCAACTCACGGTAATCGACACATAATCTCATAGTCCCATCTTTCTTCTTCACAAATAGGACAGGTGCACCCCAGGGAGAAGTGCTAGGTCTAATAAAACCTTTATCCAATAATTCTTGTAACTGCGTCTTCAACTCTGCCAGTTCCATTGGAGCCATACGATAAGGGGTCTTCGATATTGGTTGGGTATTTGGAACGAGATCAATAGTGAATTCAATCTCTCTATCGACCAGAATGTTAGGCAAGTCATCTGGAAAGACATCTGGAAATTCCCTTACCACTTGGATATCTTCCAAAGTTACTTCTACAGGCGAATCTTCTAGAATGGTACAGAGATAACCTTGACATCCTTTCCTAAGTAATTTATTGGCTTTCATGGAGGAGATAAGATACGTGGGAGGTAGCATTGCACCCTTCCCTTCAAAAGAGAAGTCTGGTCGATCAGAAATTTGGAAAATGACTCTCTTTGAAACGCAATCTATAGTAGCATATACCGAAGATAACCAATCCATACCTAAGATGACATCAAAACCTTGAATCTCTAAAGGTATCAGGTCAACAAGTAATGGCACATTACTTATTATGATGTTGCAGGATCGATACACTAAGGTACCAATCATAGAATTTCCAGAGGGAGTAACGACAGATAGGTCATAACCTAAAGGCTCTGGTGACTTATTGAATTTTGAGGCAAAATGTGGTGATACAAATGAATGAGTAGATCCTGAGTCCATAAGCGTACGAGCATCAATTCCACAAATAGAAATAGTACCTGCCACCACAGTATCAGTTATAGCCTCGCCACTTGGGACCAAGGCAAAAACACGTCCCTGGCGTTGTTGATTCTTCCCTTGGTTCCCCTGATTTTGAGCCGGACGTTGGTTGGTTGGAGTGGCAACTGGGACAACTTCCTTCCCAGTCTTCCACGTTGGGCATTCTCGGATCATATGACCCATTTCCCCACACTTGTAGCATGCTCCTGTACTCAGTCGACAGATACCCCAATGCATCTTCCCACATGTTTTGCATGGAGATATGGTTCCACCCTGTGGTCTACTCTTGTTCTGAGAGTTAGAAACTGTACTAGACGTTCCCGTGAACTGTCTCTTGGTATTTCCTTGTCCTTTTCCCTGGTTACTTGATTGTCTTTTAAAATTGTCTCGATTTTTCTGAAGTTCCAAACTTGTTCTTTCAGCCACAAGAGCACGGTCCAGCACCTCCTTGTATAACTTGAGTTTGAACATTTCCACCTTACTGCGTATGTGGATTTGCAGGCCATCTTCAAATTTCTTTGCCTTTTTCTCCTCTGTAGGGATTAGATACATGGCAAAACGGGATAAGGTAGAGAACTCCGTAGCATATTGGAGCACCGTCATGTTTCCCTGCTTCAGGTTCATGAAATCCTTAGCCTTCTGATCCTTCATAGAGTCTGGGAAGTACATACCATAGAATACCTCCAAGAATCGTTGCCAGCTCATCTCGGGCTCGCTTTCCTCCATTGTAGTCCACCAATGATCCGCCTCCCCGACAAAGGTAAAGGTGGCATACTTCACTTTCTCTTCCTCGGGACATGGAAAGACTTTGAAAATCTTTTCCATCCGACGAACCCATGCTTCAGCCTTAGTAGGGTCTGCACTACCATCAAAAGTTGGTGGTCGTAGTTTATGAAATTGTTCCACCGTTATCTGCATTCCCCGGTGTCCATTATTTTTACTTCCATTGCCACTATCCTCAGAATTAGCTACTCTATCTTGGGCAGCATAAGCCAGTCCTTCGATGATTTGTTCGACACGTTCAAATCTAGCATTCGCTGCTTCATCCATGTTGGTTTAACTTACTCCTTGTTAGTACTTCTCTGACTACATAACAATAATGTAATTAGTAGTATTTCTTACCTTATATTTAGATCCAAATAGAATTTACCATACCTAAGTATAAGTATTTAGCGTACGGTCCTACTACATAGTTAAGGCTTTCAAACGGCCCTAGAACCTGGCTCTGATACCAAGCTTGTCACGCCCCCAAAACCCAATTGGTGGATTTAAGGTGCGTGACTGGCCACCAAGGCCTCATAACTTGTTCGGAAGCAACATAATTAAATTTTATTACAAATATAGGTCATGAAGACCATAATATTACAAGTCATTCCAAATTTATTACATAATATTATGATTGGCTAACTTGAGCCTTTAAATATTGCCTTTGAGAATTCCATTGGAATTACTCATATTATTTAACTAGGTAGCTAGTATTTTAAGTTCTTCTTCTTCTATATGTCTTCCTCAACCAGGTTATCTCCTACCTTCTTATACTTTTCATCACCTGAAAGGGGTTAGAAAGATTTGGAGAGTGTGAGTAAAAGACTCAGTGAAATAATCGGAATCCTGGATGATGAACATAAAGAGAAATCTGTATATCAACGGTAAATAAGATAATTATAACAATCGATATATCAAGAGAGTAGAATATCATCAGGACAAGTATAGCGAATACATTTTTAGAAGGTCAGATTACCAACCACCCATTCACGTACTCATACATATACATATACATATACTGCAATAGCTAACTGATCAGAAGCACTCGTAGACCCAATAAGGAGGGTCGGCCAACTTTAGGGCCACTCGTAGATCCAATATGGATCATCCCACATAGGGGCTCGTAGATTCTTAATAGAACCAATATATAATCATGTAGAATGGTGGTAATTGACACTAGAATCAAAGAAATATGGAACTTACAATAATTTCCAATACGATAACCTCTTTCAGTGGAACGAATCGAAGTGTTCCAGAACAAATATAAGAACAAAGATTTCATCATTTAAATAAAACTTGTTTAAGTAATAGGATAAGATTCACTCATGAGGAGTTGAATCAGTAAAAGGAAAATGATCACTCACCTTGGTAGTTTAGGTGGTTAAAGAATTTCTTTTGAAATTAACCTTCAAGTCCTACACAAAATGTTTATAAAACCTGTCATTTAGTCTAACTTCAAAGTGTAGGGGTAAAATGGTAATTATAGATTTTAGGGGTATTTTCGTAATTTTTCAAAATAGGATTTTTTCCTTACTATAATGGTCCTTATATTTTTATAAAAGTAACGCCATTGACTAGGGTTAAATCCGAGTTCGTTACAATTTTATATGAAAAATATATAGTTTTTTTTTCTATAGTAATTTGGGCTTCAGAATTAGTAGTAAAATTTTCGTCTCCAAAAACTTACAAAATTAGTCTCCAAATATTCTAATTATTATTCTGGTCACAAAGGTACTAACCATTTATTTTTTGGAGTTTTACAAAATTTTAACAGTAAATGTAAAGTTTCAAAATTCATTTTTTTATAACCGTTTAATAATTTCGAAATTAAAATAAATACCAAATGATGTCCAAAATTTACGAAATAGTAGGAAATAATTTATAGTAATTTTGTATATTTTTGAAATACCAAAAATGCCCTTTTTTATGTATCCCAAAAATTAAGTTAGCTTAGAAACTTAAATTTGCTATTAATAACGATTTAGGGTCTATTTGGCCTTGCTCAAGCTTTAAGATTAGGGAAGATCTTTTAAGGATCTACTACAGATGATAAAAATACATTTAGAATGTACATATTATAAAATGTATAAGAAGATTTGGAAAAGTAATATACCCATTGATCGAAGATAAAGTTTGAAAATTGAGCCCACTGTTATTGTCCAAACACCACTGAACCCGCCACCACTAGTCCAGTATTTTATTCCCCAAACAACCCACTTTGAGAGTAGACAATAATTTATCCTCTCTCTCTCTCTCTCTCTCTCTCTCTCTCTCTCTTGATCTCTTGATCTTGACCCGTAAAACTAAGTTTTACATCTATAATTTTCTATCTCACATATAGGAGTAGATTTCATTTATGTTGTGCATTTACCCAAAGTATGTGTGCTATTTATACTTGTGTTTAACATAAGTTAAGTAAGCTTGGTAATTAATACAAAGCTAACATCTTGTAGTAATGAAAGGCACATGAATTAAACACTTCAATAACTGAAGAGTAATGAATGTATGGATGTTAATACGAAAGAGAAATATCACATTTCATTAACTAAATTTTATGTTCAATTTCTTTTTATATTATCTCATGTAACATTTGTATTTGGTAGATTAGGTCATTTACTAGGGGTCATGTGTAGGTTATTTAGTTAGGTGAAAGACCAATGGGATTTTAACACATGTCTAAGGTTATTTGGGTGGTTAAAACATAAAAATATGATAACATTTTAATAATGAAAATAATGTAAATTCGGGTCCTGACATCTCCTACCACCTTGGCAAATGGAGCATCCAAGAAATGCTTGGACAAAGGTTAAGTATTGATTTGGTAATGGTAGGTTAGTAGGTAATTTTGTTTTGATTTGTTTTCATCATCCTACTTAAATTTTTTTTGATTTCATATCATACACTTATTTATTTCAAATCACTTTGTTTTTGTTTAGATATGCATACTTGATATTGCTTTTTTTTTTAAATGATGATATACTTTTGTTTGATTAGACAAAGGTTTAATAATGGTTAGACCAAATGATGTTTTGTGAATCATTCAAATTTTTGCTGCTGAACTGTCATTTTTATGGACTGCTGAACAAAGCAGTCGACTGGTACCCCAACACAGTCGACTGATTCAGGTGTGAGGCTTTGAACTTTTTGATTCTGCATTGTTAAGTCGACTGAGGAGTCGATTGATCGAATGCACATTCGACTGATGCTTTTTTTGTTTTCGTCGACTAAGGCTTATTGTAATACCCGTAACCGGCAAAAGGTAGTAATATTTATTTTGCATACATTAATTAATATAAATAATTGTATGTGATGATTTGGGTAAGTTCCAGTTACCCCATGTGATAAGTGCTTGATAAAGGGCACAGTTGAAGTTCCACTAGAGGTGGGACAAATATGAAAGTGTGACCCAAGAGAGGTTTGGATAATATTAATTGCATAAATGTGCATTTATGTGGTTAAATGGTAGACAGGTAAATGTAAATGTGTACATTACGATACATGCTGATACCATATGATTATTTAATTGATGAAATGTTCAGTGTTTTAATATTTTATTATTGTTCATGATTATGTATGAGACCAGGTTGGGTACCCTTGTGAGGGCGTAATTGGACACATGCCATAATTAGTAGGCTAATTAGTGCCTTCATATAATATTTGGGACTACATTTGGGGCTCATACTTGGTATAGATATAGACCCACTTAGATATTGGGATAGTAATATAATTAGTTTGGGTGTTATAATAGGAGTTTAGAAACTTGTGGGGGTGTAAGTAAGAATAGCATTAAGTATACATACATTGAGATGCACTATAGCATCTCTCATTCTTATCATCTTTAAAAAAAAAGAAAAAAAGAAAAGAAAAAAAATCGTGAGTGTGTGCTGTGTAATAAGCAGCGGCGGCGGCATCGATATAAAAATATATTATATATATATATGTTAAGTTAAGTCATTAAATAAAAAAAAAAAACTAAAGGAAGAGAGAAGGAACAGAGAGCGCGAGAGAGCCGCGTGAGAAGAAGGGAAAGGGAGGGTTTCGGCCTTCCCAAAGCCATAACTCCACCGTATGTTGCCCAAATCGTGATATGAGGTTATATTTGGACTCGTGGGGGTAAGTCCAACCTTTTGGTATAATTTATTTTCAGTTTAATCGATAGATTTTTCGTGACCCAAATGGGTTGGTAACATTCAGCTTACCAAAATTGTATAGGATTATCATTGGAATCATTAGGAGCTGATTTTACGAAGGAATTCAGGGTTTCAAGGCTTATTTGATTATTCGTAGAGGTGAGTGTCCTAATCCCAAAATTGGATGTTTAATGTTATTTATTTGTTATTAAATGTTTTAAATGCTTAATTATTGATTAAGTAGAAAAGCATGTGATTAGTTTGTATTTAACATGTTTAAAATGTTGAAATTTTCCATGTTGACATGTTGAGCTGCTTATGTGCTTATTTGGGTCAAAGGGTGTCAATTGATAATCACCATTATTTAGCCCGTATATAAGGGACGCCCATTCCTCAGAGAGAAGGGGGATGATGATGAAGTCCTCAGAGAAAAGGGGACGGTGGTGACGACCACCAGCGAATTGACTACGGTCAAGAGTGAATGAGAGTGATTTCGCTATATGCGACGGAAAAAGTGAGATTGGCCCGGAATCAGGGGTCCAGAACGATGGTGATTGGTTACTTGACACGCCTGCGACCATTTATTGTTGTGATGTTTAATTGGTGTTATGATTCATTAAATACTCCAATTGCATGATTAGCACCACGTACTCAGTAAGCAAAAGCTTATTCGATTTTTTGTGACTAATGACCACGCAGGTTCAGATGAATACCACAATGAGAAATGATCGATACTACGGGGCTGGGTCTAGCTTGCTTATATGTTTTTATGTGAGGATTTGAATAATGCTGTAATAAGTTTAAAATTTATGTTTCCAGATATGTTTAGAAATAAATGCTAGAAAGAGTTTATATATTGTTAGTTGGGCTTTTGGTGTATTTTGAAATATTTAAATAAATAAATGCAGCAGGGGTTAAAATGTTTTAGTTGTGAAAACAGGGTGAATGGTGCTGTAATAGGGGAAACTTTGCCCAAGTACTATTTGACGGTTTTTAAAATTTATTTTATTCCTTTCTATTAATTTATTTGATTAAATGATATTTTACCCCTGGTATTTCAGTTATTAATGAAAATTTTTGGAACGTTAAAATTGATTGTTTGGTCCTTGTCGTCTTTGTTGCACGTGTCCTAGCTCGCGGGGGCGGGTTGGGGTGTGACAAATTTTGGTATCAGAGCAATAGGTTAGAGCTTTTGGGGACGAGAGACGAATACGACGCGTAAAAAAAAAAAAAATCCATGTATATGATAATCATGACACGTAGCTACAAGTAGGGGCATACATGTTTACAGCACGTGATTTAAATATTGTTGAGCATACATATCATGTTGCATGCATTCTACATATTATAAAATGTGGAGGGATGGTTGGAAGCTTCATTGTGGAAAAAAAAATGGAATGTAAAAGGGGAAATGTTTTCTCATATAATGAATTGATTCAGCTGGAAATGGGGGATTGAGAATTTAGTAAGAAATTTTGAGTTTGAGAATATTTGTGGAATTTGGGTTCAGAAATCAAGAGTTGAGATGGTCATCCTGAAATGATTTGACTGATATTATTTTATCAAGGGTATTGACTTGATAAAGGGTTATTGAGTATTGGGTTATGATTGTGGGTATGGATTTCTTTTCGAATATTAATATTATTTGTGAAGATTATTTCTTATTTTTTTGCCAAGAAATTGGGCATCTGGATTTCTTTATTTACGGTGGGTCTTCTAGTATTCAAATATTATAGTCAGGGGAATTCTGGATTTCTTATGATTTATATGGGCCTCATGAGCAGATATGGTATTATCTTTATCTCTTATTTCTTCATTTATTCGGTAATGATCTTTGGGAGTATTTATCAAGCTTCTTATATATTTCTTGGAATTGAGGGTAAACTACTGAATTTGTCGATGTGGTAAGATATTTGGGGATTCATCCAGTTGTTTGGGTTATCTTGGGTTGTTGAGGAATCTCTCAACTCTATTTGGGTTATATTGGGTTGTTGAGGAATCTCTCAACTCTCTTTGGGTTATATCAGCTTGTTGAGTAATCTCTCAACATAAATTTATTTATTTCTATATATTGGGATGCCTCTCTTATTATCGAAAAATGATTGGTTCTCCAACGTGTTAGTATGAATAGCAAATTTGGAGTCAACTAAAAGCAATAGACTTTCATATTGTGTTCCTAACGACTGGGTATCACTACGGTTATGAATTATTCTTTTCTGCTTAAGGATATGATTGATTGGGATCAAGACTAAATAGTGGTGTTGTACGAATAACCAATTGGGTTGATTGGCTATACGGGGGTATCGAAATTTCTACCAGAGATCTGAATTTGTAAATGAGTTTACCAGTTTAATAAGTAGAATCTCTTAAATATCCAAGCTACTCCAAGCTCCGTTCAACCACCACATAGATCAGGTAATCGTATTATTATTAATATTTCTTTGTACTTTATATGTAAGTAATAGAGATCTGACTATTGCACTGCATTGTAGCAATTGTCAGGTATCCTAGTATATCACTGGAAACTTTTAGACTTTGAAATTCTTTGTATGTCACGTTAAGTGAGGTTATATATACTTGAATGAGTAGAAAATATTTTGAAATCCTCTCTTGTGGATAAAAAAAAATGTTTTTGATAAAGGAGGTAGTTGTATTTACCCAAATTAGGTAGAAGGGGAAAATTAGTGAAAAGAATTTTAATTAAATGTGGCCATTTTAATTGTTATTTAAATGAGTTATTAATGGAAAATATTTTGATTATATGATAGTTGTGTAAACAATTTTATTGTATGGAGAGATTTCAAATGAGTAGTATTGGGCTAGGAAGCTCAGTTGAGTACATTACTGCTACTTTTGTTTTAAATTGGAATATTATATTTTGAAAGGAATTCCAAATGACCTTGGCAAGAAAGGGGTCTGAAAGTAACTTGTGATATTCTACATATTATTTTTAATACTGTTTGTTGTGGTTGTAAAAAAAAAAAAAAAAAAAGTATCAATTTATTTCTTGGGAACCGAGTTGGGATATCTTTAGTTACAAGATGAGTATGACAGGGTAATGAAGCACTTCATTTTAAAGAGATGTTCTTGATATCTTCAAGTAGGTATTGAGTTACAATAACTGGTGGATATTGTATTTCTCGAACGTATTATGGAGTAGAATTCTAATATTGGAAGGAAGAAATCACTTGTTGCTTGGGACTACAGTCGGAGATCAACAAGTGATATTGGTTACACACAAGTAACGCATTTAAAAGGGTATTGCACACTTGGGTAAACAGGAGAAAGTTTGAGATTGAGGTGTGTTGGATCATATTTAAGTTGTATCGCGAAAAAAAAAAATCAGTTCCTTATTTATTGTAAGTGCTACAAGGAGGAAACAAATGAGTATATCGATTTCTATGTATTGGGGCTTAGACAGCGTAAACCGAAAGATGAGTGAGTTCTACAATCTGAAAAATTTGAGAATCTTGAAGCTTTGCCTTATGTGGAACATCTGGTGGGTGAGTTGTATTTCTGGAATATGTGATTTAAAGGGGGTAGAGATTTTGTGGGTGTCATTGGGAATCAATCAATCAAAACTTATGAAGGTTACAGGAAGTTGAAGTTATGGGATTGACTGGGTATTATTGAAAACATATTGAAGATTTCATTTCTGTATGACAACACGTGTGAAACTTATATCGATTACAGTAAAGTTCCCAATAATCAAATGATTATCGATCTATGATAATACTGATATTATTATTGCAGAGGTTTGTGCTGAGATTCAATTATTTGTTGATGCAAAAGTGATATATACTGCATATGGTTGAAATTTCATGAAATGAATTATCTGGTACAAGATTTAGAATTCATGTTATTCTTCCTATATTAAGCACCTGACAGCAATATTCTCTCGAGCTGGAAGTTTATATTAATTGTGGTGACTTGAAATATTTAGTTATACAACGACTATTGAATACATGGTATAGAGGATAGTTAGAACTTGTGATAGCTACAGTTTCAAATTTTATATTAATCAGGTGAAGACAAAATGGTTGTTGGTGCTCGAATCAGAGATTACGGGGATTTGGTGTGCGCGTTGACTATTCCAAAATAAATTGAGTCAGACTCAATATTTATTAGAAACTGTAATTGTTCTGAAAATTGGGGAAGGAATGATGGTACTAAGTTGAGGTCAACCAGCATTACTATAATAGATGAACGGAAATTGACTTAAAGATCGATTTGAGTTTCTGTTTTAGAAATTTGTGATAAATTATTGAAAGGAAAGTGATTGAGCTCTGCTCTGTAGTAAAATGTGTCAGAATCTCAAGATCAAGTATATACTTCGAGTAAACATAGCTCAAGGGAATGGATTCAAAAGAAATATTGAAGTATATAATGAGATTTAGGTATGTAATACGTTAGTAATTGGGTGTGCGATATTACAAATTGCATTTCATTGCATATGATGACTTAGTAACTAGTTAAAGGGCACAAGTCTTCTTGAAGATTGGTTTGACATTCAGTACTATCAGGTAAAAGAATATAAAGCATTCCTTGTAATGTGTGGTATAAAGGTAGAAACAATGAAGGTCCATGGGATTATTCTGATTGATATTATTGACAATCTGGGCTGAATGTTTATCGTAGTAAATTTCATGACGGGGTTGCCAAAGTCAACAAGAATTAGCCGTTGTCATATATATGATTTGTGGACGGGTTGATCCAATCAGATTATGGTATTGATTAAAACTGCAGATTTGCTGGGATTAAACAACCTATATGTGAAAAGAATTTGCAAAATTATGTGGATACTAGCACTTGTCTTCTTAGAAGGAAGCAATCGATTTTGAAGAAGTTCTTGAATCTTGTCAGAAACAATCGAAATGAGACTGAACTTTTGAGAGATGTTCTAACATCCGTTGATATCTAGTCGGGTAAAAGTAAGTGGGTTTTTGTTCTGAGTGATTGGGGGAAATGACTACTGTGGGGAGAGATATATTCTAGAAGTTTTATCTTCAGAAAAGGGTATAGTTTGATGAACCAAGTAAGATTGAAATTCCAGTACGCCAATTGAGAGTATTGAAAGAATGGGAACAAGTCAGTAGTGATTGTGGTCAGACCAGTGGGTGTAACATATTTTATCATCATATTGCTGCAGATGAACCAGTAAAGGTTTGAGAAGAATTACTTATATTTATTTGATTCGTGAAGTAGGAAAAGTTTGGGGACAAACTTCCTAAAAGGGAGGGAGAAATGTAATACCCGTACCCGGCAAAAGGTAGTAATATTTATTTTGCATGCATTAATTAATATAAACAATTGTATGTGATGATTTGGGTAAGTTCCAGTTACCCCATGTGATAAGTGCTTGATAAAGGGCACAGTTGAAGTTCCACTAGAGGTGGGACAAATATGAAAGTGTGACCCAAGAGAGGTTTGGATAATATAAATTGCATAAATGTGCATTTATGTGGTTAAATGGTAGACAGGTAAATGTAAATGTGTACATTACGATACATGCTGATACCATATGATTATTTAATTGATGAAATGTTCAGTGTTTTAATATTTTATTATTGTTCATGATTATGTATGAGACCAGGTTGGGTACCCTTGTGAGGGCGTAATTGGACACATGCCATAATTAGTAGGCTAATTAGTGCCTTCATATAATATTTGGGACTACATTTGGGGCTCATACTTGGTATAGATATAGACCCACTTAGATATTGGGATAGTAATATAATTAGTTTGGGTGTTATAATAGGAGTTTAGAAACTTGTGGGGGTGTAAGTAAGAATAGCATTAAGTATACATACATTGAGATGCACTATAGCATCTCTCATTCTTATCATCTTTAAAAAAAAAGAAAAAAAGAAAAGAAAAAAAATCGTGAGTGTGTGCTGTGTAATAAGCAGCGGCGGCGGCATCGATATAAAAATATATTATATATATATATATATGTTAAGTTAAGTCATTAAATAAAAAAAAAAACTAAAGGAAGAGGGAAGGAACAGAGAGCGCGAGAGAGCCGCGTGAGAAGAAGAGAAAGGGAGGGTTTCGGCCTTCCCAAAGCCATAACTCCACCGTATGTTGCCCAAATCGTGATATGAGGTTATATTTGGACTCGTGGGGGTAAGTCCAACCTTTTGGTATAATTTATTTTCAGTTTAATCGATAGATTTTTCGTGACCCAAATGGGTTGGTAACATTCAGCTTACCAAAATTGTATAGGATTATCATTGGAATCATTAGGAGCTGATTTTACGAAGGAATTCAGGGTTTCAAGGCTTATTTGATTATTCGTAGAGGTGAGTGTCCTAATCCCAAAATTGGATGTTTAATGTTATTTATTTGTTATTAAATGTTTTAAATGCTTAATTATTGATTAAGTAGAAAAGCATGTGATTAGTTTGTATTTAACATGTTTAAAATGTTGAAATTTTCCATGTTGACATGTTGAGCTGCTTATGTGCTTATTTGGGTCAAAGGGTGTCAATTGATAATCACCATTATTTAGCCCGTATATAAGGGACGCCCATTCCTCAGAGAGAAGGGGGATGATGATGAAGTCCTCAGAGAAAAGGGGACGGTGGTGACGACCACCAGCGAATTGACTACGGTCAGGAGTGAATGAGAGTGATTTCGCTATATGCGACGGAAAAAGTGAGATTGGCCCGGAATCAGGGGTCCAGAACGATGGTGATTGGTTACTTGACACGCCTGCGACCATTTATTGTTGTGATGTTTAATTGGTGTTATGATTCATTAAATACTCCAATTGCATGATTAGCACCACGTACTCAGTAAGCAAAAGCTTATTCGATTTTTTGTGACTAATGACCACGCAGGTTCAGATGAATACCACAATGAGAAATGATCGATACTACGGGGCTGGGTCTAGCTTGCTTATATGTTTTTATGTGAGGATTTGAATAATGCTGTAATAAGTTTAAAATTTATGTTTCCAGATATGTTTAGAAATAAATGCTAGAAAGAGTTTATATATTGTTAGTTGGGCTTTTGGTGTATTTTGAAATATTTAAATAAATAAATGCAGCAGGGGTTAAAATGTTTTAGTTGTGAAAACAGGGTGAATGGTGCTGTAATAGGGGAAACTTTGCCCAAGTACTATTTGACGGTTTTTAAAATTTATTTTATTCCTTTCTATTAATTTATTTGATTAAATGATATTTTACCCCTGGTATTTCAGTTATTAATGAAAATTTTTGGAACGTTAAAATTGATTGTTTGGTCCTTGTCGTCTTTGTTGCACGTGTCCTAGCTCGCGGGGGCGGGTTGGGGTGTGACAAATTTTGGTATCAGAGCAATAGGTTAGAGCAATAGGTTAGAGCTTTTGGGGACGAGAGACGAATACGACGCGTAAAAAAAAAAAAATCCATGTATATGATAATCATGACACGTAGCTACAAGTAGGGGCATACATGTTTACAGCACGTGGTTTAAATATTGTTGAGCATACATATCATGTTGCATGCATTCTACATATTATAAAATGTGGAGGGATGGTTGGAAGCTTCATTGTGAAAAAAAAAATGGAATGTAAAAGGGGAAATGTTTTCTCATATAATGAATTGATTCAGCTGGAAATGGGGGATTGAGAATTTAGTAAGAAATTTTGAGTTTGAGAATATTTGTGGAATTTGGGTTCAGAAATCAAGAGTTGAGATGGTCATCCTGAAATGATTTGACTGATATTATTTTATCAAGGGTATTGACTTGATAAAGGGTTATTGAGTATTGGGTTATGATTGTGGGTATGGATTTCTTTTCGAATATTAATATTATTTGTGAAGATTATTTCTTATTTTTTTGCCAAGAAATTGGGCATCTGGATTTCTTTATTTACGGTGGGTCTTCTAGTATTCAAATATTATAGTCAGGGGAATTCTGGATTTCTTATGATTTATATGGGCCTCATGAGCAGATATGGTATTATCTTTATCTCTTATTTCTTCATTTATTCGGTAATGATCTTTGGGAGTATTTATCAAGCTTCTTATATATTTCTTGGAATTGAGGGTAAACTACTGAATTTGTCGATGTGGTAAGATATTTGGGGATTCATCCAGTTGTTTGGGTTATCTTGGGTTGTTGAGGAATCTCTCAACTCTATTTGGGTTATATTGGGTTGTTGAGGAATCTCTCAACTCTCTTTGGGTTATATCAGCTTGTTGAGTAATCTCTCAACATAAATTTATTTATTTCTATATATTGGGATGCCTCTCTTATTATCGAAAAATGATTGGTTCTCCAACGTGTTAGTATGAATAGCAAATTTGGAGTCAACTAAAAGCAATAGACTTTCATATTGTGTTCCTAACGACTGGGTATCACTACGGTTATGAATTATTCTTTTCTGCTTAAGGATATGATTGATTGGGATCAAGACTAAATAGTGGTGTTGTACGAATAACCAATTGGGTTGATTGGCTATACGGGGGTATCGAAATTTCTACCAGAGATCTGAATTTGTAAATGAGTTTACCAGTTTAATAAGTAGAATCTCTTAAATATCCAAGCTACTCCAAGCTCCGTTCAACCACCACATAGATCAGGTAATCGTATTATTATTAATATTTCTTTGTACTTTATATGTAAGTAATAGAGATCTGACTATTGCACTGCATTGTAGCAATTGTCAGGTATCCTAGTATATCACTGGAAACTTTTAGACTTTGAAATTCTTTGTATGTCACGTTAAGTGAGGTTATATATACTTGAATGAGTAGAAAATATTTTGAAATCCTCTCTTGTGGATAAAAAAAAAATGTTTTTGATAAAGGAGGTAGTTGTATTTACCCAAATTAGGTAGAAGGGGAAAATTAGTGAAAAGAATTTTAATTAAATGTGGCCATTTTAATTGTTATTTAAATGAGTTATTAATGGAAAATATTTTGATTATATGATAGTTGTGTAAACAATTTTATTGTATGGAGAGATTTCAAATGAGTAGTATTGGGCTAGGAAGCTCAGTTGAGTACATTACTGCTACTTTTGTTTTAAATTGGAATATTGTATTTTGAAAGGAATTCCAAATGACCTTGGCAAGAAAGGGGTCTGAAAGTAACTTGTGATATTCTACATATTATTTTTAATACTGTTTGTTGTGGTTGTAAAAAAAAAAAAAAAAATAAGTATCAATTTATTTCTTGGGAACCGAGTTGGGATATCTTTAGTTACAAGATGAGTATGACAGGGTAATGAAGCACTTCATTTTAAAGAGATGTTCTTGATATCTTCAAGTAGGTATTGAGTTACAATAACTGGTGGATATTGTATTTCTCGAACGTATTATGGAGTAGAATTCTAATATTGGAAGGAAGAAATCACTTGTTGCTTGGGACTACAGTCGGAGATCAACAAGTGATATTGGTTACACACAAGTAACGCATTTAAAAGGGTATTGCACACTTGGGTAAACAGGAGAAAGTTTGAGATTGAGGTGTGTTGGATCATATTTAAGTTGTATCGCGAAAAAAAAAATCAGTTCCTTATTTATTGTAAGTGCTACAAGGAGGAAACAAATGAGTATATCGATTTCTATGTATTGGGGCTTAGACAGCGTAAACCGAAAGATGAGTGAGTTCTACAATCTGAAAAATTTGAGAATCTTGAAGCTTTGCCTTATGTGGAACATCTGGTGGGTGAGTTGTATTTCTGGAATATGTGATTTAAAGGGGGTAGAGATTTTGTGGGTGTCATTGGGAATCAATCAATCAAAACTTATGAAGGTTACAGGAAGTTGAAGTTATGGGATTGACTGGGTATTATTGAAAACATATTGAAGATTTCATTTCTGTATGACAACACGTGTGAAACTTATATCGATTACAGTAAAGTTCCCAATAATCAAATGATTATCGATCTATGATAATACTGATATTATTATTGCAGAGGTTTGTGCTGAGATTCAGTTATTTGTTGATGCAAAAGTGATATATACGGCATATGGTTGAAATTTCATGAAATGAATTATCTGGTACAAGATTTAGAATTCATGTTATTCTTCCTATATTAAGCACCTGACAGCAATATTCTCTCGAGCTGGAAGTTTATATTAATTGTGGTGACTTGAAATATTTAGTTATACAACGACTATTGAATACATGGTATAGAGGATAGTTAGAACTTGTGATAGCTACAGTTTCAAATTTTATATTAATCAGGTGAAGACAAAATGGTTGTTGGTGCTCGAATCAGAGATTACGGGGATTTGGTGTGCGCGTTGACTATTCCAAAATAAATTGAGTCAGACTCAATATTTATTAGAAACTGTAATTGTTCTGAAAATTGGGGAAGGAATGATGGTACTAAGTTGAGGTCAACCAGCATTACTATAATAGATGAACGGAAATTGACTTAAAGATCGATTTGAGTTTCTGTTTTAGAAATTTGTGATAAATTATTGAAAGGAAAGTGATTGAGCTCTGCTCTGTAGTAAAATGTGTCAGAATCTCAAGATCAAGTATATACTTCGAGTAAACATAGCTCAAGGGAATGGATTCAAAAGAAATATTGAAGTATATAATGAGATTTAGGTATGTAATACGTTAGTAATTGGGTGTGCGATATTACAAATTGCATTTCATTGCATATGATGACTTAGTAACTAGTTAAAGGGCACAAGTCTTCTTGAAGATTGGTTTGACATTCAGTACTATCAGGTAAAAGAATATAAAGCATTCCTTGTAATGTGTGGTATAAAGGTAGAAACAATGAAGGTCCATGGGATTATTCTGATTGATATTATTGACAATCTGGGCTGAATGTTTATCGTAGTAAATTTCATGACGGGGTTGCCAAAGTCAACAAGAATTAGCCGTTGTCATATATATGATTTGTGGACGGGTTGATCCAATCAGATTATGGTATTGATTAAAACTGCAGATTTGCTGGGATTAAACAACCTATATGTGAAAAGAATTTGCGAAATTATGTGGATACTAGCACTTGTCTTCTTAGAAGGAAGCAATCGATTTTGAAGAAGTTCTTGAATCTTGTCAGAAACAATCGAAATGAGACTGAACTTTTGCGAGATGTTCTAACATCCGTTGATATCTAGTCGGGTAAAAGTAAGTGGGTTTTTGTTCTGAGTGATTGGGGGAAATGACTACTGTGGGGAGAGATATATTCTAGAAGTTTTATCTTCAGAAAAGGGTATAGTTTGACGAACCAAGTAAGATTGAAATTCCAGTACGCCAATTGAAAGTATTGAAAGAATGGGAACAAGTCAGTAGTGATTGTGGTCAGACCAGTGGGTGTAACATATTTTATCATCATATTGCTGCAGATGAACCAGTAAAGGTTTGAGAAGAATTACTTATATTTATTTGATTCGTGAAGTAGGAAAAGTTTGGGGACAAACTTCCTAAAAGGGAGGGAGAAATGTAATACCCGTACCCGGAAAAAAGGTAGTAATATTTATTTTGCATGCATTAATTAATATAAACAATTGTATGTGATGATTTGGGTAAGTTCCAGTTACCCCATGTGATAAGTGCTTGATAAAGGGCACAGTTGAAGTTCCACTAGAGGTGGGACAAATATGAAAGTGTGACCCAAGAGAGGTTTGGATAATATAAATTGCATAAATGTGCATTTATGTGGTTAAATGGTAGACAGGTAAATGTAAATGTGTACATTACGATACATGCTGATACCATATGATTATTTAATTGATGAAATGTTCAGTGTTTTAATATTTTATTATTGTTCATGATTATGTATGAGACCAGGTTGGGTACCCTTGTGAGGGCGTAATTGGACACATGCCATAATTAGTAGGCTAATTAGTGCCTTCATATAATATTTGGGACTACATTTGGGGCTCATACTTGGTATAGATATAGACCCACTTAGATATTGGGATAGTAATATAATTAGTTTGGGTGTTATAATAGGAGTTTAGAAACTTGTGGGGGTGTAAGTAAGAATAGCATTAAGTATACATACATTGAGATGCACTATAGCATCTCTCATTCTTATCATCTTTAAAAAGAAAAGAAAAAAAATCGTGAGTGTGTGCTGTGTAATAAGCAGCGGCGGCGGCATCGATATAAAAATATATTATATATATATATATGTTAAGTTAAGTCATTAAATAAAAAAAAAAACTAAAGGAAGAGGGAAGGAACAGAGAGCGCGAGAGAGCCGCGTGAGAAGAAGAGAAAGGGAGGGTTTCGGCCTTCCCAAAGCCATAACTCCACCGTATGTTGCCCAAATCGTGATATGAGGTTATATTTGGACTCGTGGGGGTAAGTCCAACCTTTTGGTATAATTTATTTTCAGTTTAATCGATAGATTTTTTGTGACCCAAATGGGTTGGTAACATTCAGCTTACCAAAATTGTATAGGATTATCACTGGAATTATTAGGAGCTGATTTTACGAAGGAATTCAGGGTTTCAAGGCTTATTTGATTATTCGTAGAGGTGAGTGTCCTAATCCCAAAATTGGATGTTTAATGTTATTTATTTGTTATTAAATGTTTTAAATGCTTAATTATTGATTAAGTAGAAAAGCATGTGATTAGTTTGTATTTAACATGTTTAAAATGTTGAAATTTTCCATGTTGACATGTTGAGCTGCTTATGTGCTTATTTGGGTCAAAGGGTGTCAATTGATAATCACCATTATTTAGCCCGTATATAAGGGACGCCCATTCCTCAGAGAGAAGGGGGATGATGATGAAGTCCTCAGAGAAAAGGGGACGGTGGTGACGACCACCAGCGAATTGACTACGGTCAGGAGTGAATGAGAGTGATTTCGCTATATGCGACGGAAAAAGTGAGATTGGCCCGGAATCAGGGGTCCAGAACGATGGTGATTGGTTACTTGACACGCCTGCGACCATTTATTGTTGTGATGTTTAATTGGTGTTATGATTCATTAAATACTCCAATTGCATGATTAGCACCACGTACTCACTAAGCGAAAGCTTATTCGATTTTTTGTGGCTAATGACCACGCAGGTTCAGATGAATACCACAATGAGAAATGATCGATACTACGGGGCTGGGTCTAGCTTGCTTATATGTTTTTATGTGAGGATTTGAATAATGCTGTAATAAGTTTAAAATTTATGTTTCCAGATATGTTTAGAAATAAATGCTAGAAAGAGTTTATATATTGTTAGTTGGGCTTTTGGTGTATTTTGAAATATTTAAATAAATAAATGCAGCAGGGGTTAAAATGTTTTAGTTGTGAAAACAGGGTGAATGGTGCTGTAATAGGGGAAACTTTGCCCAAGTACTATTTGACGGTTTTTAAAATTTATTTTATTCATTTCTATTAATTTATTTGATTAAATGATATTTTACCCCTGGTATTTCAGTTATTAATGAAAATTTTTGGAACGTTAAAATTGATTGTTTGGTCCTTGTCGTCTTTGTTGCACGTGTCCTAGCTCGCGGGGGCGGGTTGGGGTGTGACACTTATTTAAATTTTATTTCAAAAATTCTCTCTGGTTCAGTTGACTGACAAGTCGACCCAATCGACTATTTTGATAACTTTTAACTCTCTGCCTAGGGACGTCGACTAAAGGAGTTCTCCAGTCGATTGATCAGACTGATGCCTTTATGTTTATCTTATATTTTGAGTTCTCCAACTTTAGTATTGGTATCTTTTGGGATATGCTCTCTATTCATATCTTTTGGTATCCTTTATCATTGCACATGCTTAGGGGGAGCACTTTTATGTATTCATTTTCTCACATGTGATTATATTTGTTTATTTTTGGTATCATTTTGGCATTTTGATTTGTATGCCTATTGTGAGAGGAGCCTTGTGTTTTATCCCCAAATCTTTTTGATAATGTCAAAGGGGGAGAAATATGAGAAGTATTGGGGAGAAGTATTTGGGTAGTTATCATTCATGTTCCTTAACATATGATATCCATTATGAATGATAATATGAAAATGACCAAATGTACTTATATTGGCATATCCTTCATTGGTTGTTTGCCATCATCAAAAAAGGGGGATTGTTAGCCTTAAGGTATATTAAGGTATATTTAATTATGTTTTGATGATGTCAAATATGCTATGATAATTACATGATTCATATTGTTTCATTCCTTGTTATTATCATAGTCATTTTTATGCTCATATATAATCTCATGTATTAATTTTGTATCAATGTTTTAACATCTTTGTGTGCATGAGATTTAATTGATGTAGATCAAGATTACAAGGAGCTCAACAAGGATCAAGCTTGAAGACTTGAAGATATTTCACTCTTGGTTGAATTCTAGGACCATCATTGTAAGGCATTTTGATCTCACACTCATAGGGGCTCAAACAAACTCTAAAAGTTAAAGTTTTGGAAAAAAAATTTAAGTGGGTCATATTTAAAACAATGTCCCAACCAATTGGAAAATAATTAAATGTTGAATCTTATATGGTTGGAAAGGTATTTGAATCTACTTTCCAAAACATCAAACGGATCGCAAATCTGATTTTTGTAGAGGGAGTTATGGCCATTTTAGTGGAGATGTGTCTGGCTGTCAAACAGGGAGGGGCAGTCGACTGAGGGCCCGATGCAGACGACTGAAGTGAGCAGAATTCAAGTAGAACCCTCTGTAAACATATCTCAATCGACTGTTTCAAGGCCCAGTCGACTGCTTCAAGGTCCAGTCGACTGAATCGACCTAAAAGGCAATAACGACTAGTTTTTAGAGGGGCTTTTAATTACCAAACTTGCCACCAACGGCTATAATCTTTCAAGGCCTATAAATACATGTTTTCCCAAGCTATTTGGGGTTGAGATTTTGATTGGAAAATATAGTATTGATTACACATCTCTTTGATCTTTAAATATTATCATTTGAGCCCTAGTTGTGTGAGTTTATCAATTTGCTAAAATCTTTCATTTGTATTTCTTGAGAGAGCCAAATTGTAGTGAGCTTTAATTGTATTATCTACTCTAGAGAGAGAGTTTCAATTTGTATTCAATTCAATTTGTAAAGGTTGAGGGTTAGTAACCCTTGTGTGCAAAGAAGAGGTGTTCTTCTTTGGGAGAGATTGAAGGCTCTTGTAATTGTTTGGTGCACACCCGTAAGTGCTTCGGGAACGGTTTGGTCTACACCCGTGAAGTAGATCGGAGTAAAGGAATCCTCAAGAGGTGTTCTTGAGGGGTGGACGTAGGCCGCGGGGTGCGATTGCCGAACCACTTGAAAAATTGGTTTGCAAGTATTTCTTCCCTTATCTCTTTACATAATTGCTTGTGATTGTGTTTAATTTGCTATTAAGTTTTAAAAAGGTTAAAATTCGGCTAAAACCTTATTTACCCCCCCTCTAAGGTTTCCACATTTGGGCCAACATACCCCAATGAAAAAAAAAGTCAGCTCTCTCTCTCTCTCTACAATCCCTCTCTCTCCAGATCTACTCTCTCTCTCTCTACAACCCCTCTCTCTCTCAGATCTCGATCTTTCTCCTCACTACCACCACCACTGATCCACTGCTGTCGCCACCACCACAGATCTACCACCACCTTCGCGCACCACCATCACCCGAACTCCGGCGACGCATTCTCTCTCCTCAATAAACTTTCGCGACGCTAAGTGAACTCCAACGACTCGTTTTTCTCTCTCCTCGAAGATCCACCATCACAGCCACCACCGTGACGATCCAGCGCTGCCATGTGAACTCCAACGACCGCAGATCGTCGTCATCATCGCACATGTGTGTGCACGTGAAATTTCATTTAGCTTGTAGGATGATCGTTATGGATGCTAGAACTTTGATTTTCTTGAAAACTCACAATGTAGATCTGAACTTCATCGACATAGTTGGATGCTCAATGAACTCCGACGACCACCATGCATTTATGATGTAACTTTGAGGTTAGTTATAGAATATACGAAAATCAATTGAAATTTCCCTTGTTATAGGAAAAGTTAAGTGAAATTTCACTTAATTTTTCTATATCAAGTGAACTTTCACTTAACTTTGACTCTAACAAGTAAAATTTTTGTAACAAGTGAAATTTTACTTGTTTTTTTTAGCGAACAGTGACTTCTTGATGGGGGTGGTTGTATAATTCAGGCTTGGTGGGGGTGGTGGCCGAATGTGTCAGAGGTGGTGGTCAGAGGTGGCGGTGGCCGACCGGAGCTCAGGCAAGGCATGGGGTGGTTGCCGGAAATGGTGGGGGTGGTGGTCGGAGGTGGTGGGGTGGTCGCCGAAAATGGTGGGGGTGGTGGTCAGAGGTGGCAGAGGTGGTAGGGGTGGTGGTAATGGTGGCTAGAGTTAGAAGATGAAGATGAGGACAATTTAGTCTAAGAAATAGGGGGAGGACTTATCCTTAGTGATAGATTTAGATTTGTCCTTAATACTAAGAAATCTTATGTATTTAGTCATTTTCACTAACTGTCCCTAGATAACATTATCCTTAAATAGACCTAAATTAATTTGACACCGTATCTCATTATCAAAGATGTATACATAGACCACAAAAGTTTTTCACTTCCTCCACCCTTTCTCGAGACCATAGAAACGACGAAAAACAATGTTACGAGTACAATTTACACATAATAAGTCAAAGTGAAAGAGTACTACTGATATATTATCCGATCACCATATATCTCTAACCTTTTTTCAAATGGGTAACTATGAAACGAGTAGAAAAAATGTGAGACTGAGAATAAAAAGGATTAGATTTACCCATTCAAATTAAATCAAAGAAAACCAGCTAAGATAGTTTGAACATGTACAATGAGGGTTATTCAAAATATATTGGGATTTATAAATTTGCATAAATATGAAATCAAAAAGCACAACAAAAAATGTAAATAAAATAGAACCTGGTATAGATGCAAATCGAACAATAGATCGAGTTTAGTATTTCACATTATGTCCTTAACACAATTTATGCCTCGCATTGGTGCTTACGGATTTGCGGCATTTGTCTTCTAGGATACAATTATCTCTCCCTTACTATAAAAATACTTCAAATAATAAGGTCCAGCGAACTATATTGATGTTTGTACTCTCTCAGACACTTGACATACTCTCTCTCTCTCTCTCTCTCTCTCTCTCTCTCTCTCTCTCTATGTATACATATTATATGAACTAATATTAATTACTTATTGTAAATGAATGAACAAGACCCATCTATATAGATTGTAGAAGACTGTTCATCAACAATCTTATCCATTCGACTAAGGGTCCATTTGGCATAACCAAAAATACCCATTCAATTAAAAGTTAATTTATCATTCAAATTTTCCAACAATCCCCCACATGAATGAAAAATTGACTATACAACATGCAAATACAAATGCAGGCACTAGAGAGAGTACAGTGGAATGACACTGCATCGGGATATGTAGCTTTTGGCTTTGAATCTTCCATAGTGAAGAACTATCAGATTTACTCGGCTAAACAGAGAACGCGATGTCTTGAACTGTTCAGGCTTTGCTCTAAATCTAGACAATAGAACTCATATTTAGCCCTGAACAACTCCCGGATTCATGAGTGCTTTAGAGAATTCAGCCTTTAAAATTCTCATAGAAGCGGCCCCCTTTCGCAGTCACATAGGTGATTTTTTATTAAGAGTATTTTTCTATACACCACTCGGATTTCCAAGATGTAAGAATCATTATAAGCATAACTTATCCTATTCTCGCTACAATCATCACCTTTCATCATAAAAATGGGTGGGAGTGTTTAAGTCCTCAGTGATAATCTAGAGTTACACATAATTTAGTTGTCCCTTTTGAACCTAGATCTTGGGATCTCCAGTCAGTTAGGTTGGGTATCCACTATGTAGACTCTTTATTTATAGGCTTTAATCTCATTCCCCTCGATGAATCGCAAGCTTGCTCTCTTGTAATACCTTAATGGTAAGCGGATCCGCAACATACTTCTTTGACTTTTCCTGGTCAATAGAAACAACTTCCTTTGAGAGCAGTTTCTTTACGGTATTATGTCTACGACTTATATATCGAGATTTACCGTCATACTATTTCCCAATTGTTGATTGACTATTGCAATGTATATTTGCATATAGTGGGTACAAGTTTGGCCATATCTAAATATCCTTTAAGAATTTGCGAAGCCACTATACTTCCGCTTGCTTCAGTTGCTTTACGGTATTATGTCTACGACTTATATATCGAGATTTACCGTCATACTATTTCCCAATTGTTGATTGACTATTGCAATGTATATATGCATATAGTGGGTACAAGTTTGGCCATATCTGAATATCCTTTAAGAATTTGCGAAGCCACTATACTTCCGCTTGCTTTATTTAAAGCAATAAGTGCATATTCCAGTATAGAGCAATTCAAGTTTGCTTAGGGATTTCTATGATACATTTGACTGAATACACTATTTCTGGTCAAATGAAATTCACGAAATGGATTACACTATCAATTCAACATGCATACTCATATAGAGATAATCTTTTATCGGTATTTTTAGTTATAGTGGTGTTCTCAATGGACTTTGACCATACTAGTCCATCAGACTAACTAGTTGTTTGCACCCAAAAACCGCCAAAGGTTTTTGAGCCCGAGTGGCATGAAGTTGGATAGGAGGGAGGCTGGCCCAAGGGTTGCAATAGCTTATCGGGCTCGAAAGGACGATGTCACATGGTCTCTAAAGATCCATAGTTGTTGGTTAAACATGGTGAAGTCCAGATGAATGATGAGCAGTCTAATCGGGCTATAGCCATGATAGGAGCCCGATTGGAAGGGTGGGCATGAATGAGGACCATGGGGCATAGTAGTAACACAACCTAATGCAGTGTAAGCTCGATGATAGATCAAAGTAGCACGAGGCCAATCGGACACCGTATAGTTAAGGATGACTGTATGAGTCTGATCGGCCATAGGCATTCGTAAAAAGGTAATAGGGCATGAAAGACAGTATTGAAATTGGCCAAGCCCGATTCAGCTGAAAGAAGAAGTTGGCAAGGTCGATGGACTAAAAGGGGAAGGCGGTGTTATTCATAGCTGTCAAGGCAAAGTCATCCCAGATTTTTAGGAAGCAAGAGTTCGGTTTGGAAGGTATTTAATCACGTCCAGCTGGATTGGAAGACTGATCCCTAGAATATAGGGATTGGTTCAATCAAGAGTCAAGATAAGGCAAGAGTTGAAGACTGGGAAGGATTCTTCCACTATCAATCAATCAAGACTACTTAAGGCGCAAGGAAAGGAGTTCTTTCCTTATCAGAATTCCTAGAGGCCGCTATAAATATGGAAGCAGGCCAACCAAGCAAAGGCACTCCGCGTCATCTCGAAAAACAGCATACACACTGCATTCAAAGCATTCAAAGCGTTCAAACCTTTATGTTTTTCAGCATTCATAGCAAATAGGTCTGCTCCTTTTGTTAATTTATTTTGTTCTTTTGGACAATCAGAGTCTGTTCTGGTTTGTTCTTTGGATTTGTTTAATATTCCAAACACTTAATAAAATCTACGTTTTATTAAATCGTTTGTGATTTGTTTACTTGGTAAACTGCACTGTTTAGCTTGTGCGCTTCAGTACTGCTAAGGAATTTATGGTGAGGTACTTTCCCACTCACTGCACACAATCACTCTGTTTAGAAGTCAGATTCATATAGCCTTGTGTATCACTCACACAAGCGTTTAGGAAATTAGTTTGCACACGCACACACTGAGCCCGTTTGGCTCTGGCACGCCCGCGCAAATTACAGGCAAACACTAATATAACATCTGCAACATGGTATCATTATTGCTACTTATAAATAGCGTATCATTTGCATGGAGAAAAATAATGACATAATAAATTTTCGTGCTTTTGACATACATGATTTAAATCTATTTGACATCATAACATTATCAAATTTCCTCAAGCCAGTGTTTTGGCTCTTGCGAGTCTAAACACTTTCCTCTCTTGTCTTGGAACAATAAATTCTTTTAGTTATTCCACACTGAATTTCTGGCAATTTAAATACTCATATATCTTATTTATGTTTTTAGTCTTAAAGCCATTAGCTTCAAGTTCCTATGTGAACCCAATAGTCATCTTGACTAATATCATAGGTTATCACATTTAAGCATCTTGGATTACATCCAAGGCTATCCAGTAATTGAATTAAAACTTCAATTAACATTACTATATTTTACGAGTACAACTATTCCATATGGCAGATAAAGTAAATTCAAATTCAAATATTCTATCCTTGCGAAAAAAAAAATGGAATAACTTTCCATACGTCATTCAACATACTCTTCCCTCACATTTGCAAGCATAGGTGATCACTTGTGACTTCAAACAATGGATGCAAATCGAACCTGGTATAATCAAACAATAGATCGAGTCTAGTGTTTCACACACAGTCCTTAAGACAATTTATGTCCCGAATTGGTGCTCACGGATTTGCGGCATTTGTCTTCCAGGATGCAACGATCTCCCCCTTACTATAGAAGCACTTTAAATAATAAGGTTCCACCGAACCATACTGATGTTTGTACTCTCTCAGATACATACGCTATATATATTATATGAACTAATATTAATTACTTATTGTAAATGAATGAACAAGACCCATATATATAGATTGTAGAAGATTGTTCGTCAACAGTTACAACCTTTCAAAATTCGTCAGTCACATCCATTCGACTAAGAGTCTATTTGGCATGACAAAAAATATCCATTCAATTAAAAGTTAATTTATCATTCAAATTTTCCAATAATGAGATCGACAATTCTACTAGTTTCGATGATCGATAACATCCATATTGACAGTAACGATACGCAGCGCGAAAAACAAAAATTGATATGAGAAAGTGATAGTAGAGAAACATTCGATAACATGTAGGTTGTGTGAGACTATGGAGAAAAGTACATGTCACAGGCCTAAAACAAATTAGAGCAAGGCTGCATTGAGTTGAGTTGAGTTATATAGAACTCTGGAGGTGATAGTCACCCAACCTTTTAATACTTATATAATATATCTATAATATATATAAATGTACCAATGTGCATAAGTGTTTTACACTTTTATCAATCGGTGCACTTTTACTTAACTATTTTACTTAGAATTTAGAGTTTTAAAAGTTTAGTATACCACTTTTTTATTTGTAGTGTGTTCATGCCATAAGAGTCCTACAACTTAATAACAACATCTATGTGTTTGGTTGGTTTTTTCTTTTTGGACTCTAGAATAAACTAAATCTATTGGGTTTTTTTTTTTTTTTTTTTTTTTTTTTTTTCTGTTTTGTTGGAACTCTTTTTTTTTTTTTTTTTTTTAAACCTCTTTTTGTATATATATTATATATTTATGCATATTTGTATGTTATGTGTATGTTTATGTGCCTCATAGATCAACTTTCTTTTTATTGGACTCTAGAATAAACTAAATCCATTGGTTTTTTTTTTTCTTTTTCTTGGACTTTTTTTTTATAACCTCTTTTTCTATATATTATATGCGTATGTATATTTGTTTGTTATGTGTATGTTTATGTGCAGAGATAGATCAACAAATATTACAAATCTAGATCGTAGTGGTTATTTTGGTAAATTCATTTGTGGGATGGTTTTAGTATTTAGATATAAAGCAACTGATAATTACCGATGCCCATAAGTGGTGTACACTTTTATCAATCGGTACACTTTCACTTAAGTAATTTTCTTAGAGTTTTAACAACTTTAGTATACCATTTTTTTTGGGTCCGTCCATGATAATCCTAACTTTTTATTTTTTTGCTTTGGATATATCATGTTATATACAATCCCTACAATTTTACAACTCTTTAATATTAATGGTATTCGACATTAATCATATTGTGTATTACAACTCCTTCCAAACAACTCAAGTTCCCATCGGAATTTACAAATAAAAAATAAAATAAAAAAAAAGAAAAGAAAAAAGTCAATCACACTTTAGTTCAAGTATGACTCTTTTTTAAATACGCCCCTAAACTATAAAACTTGACAAACTAACTCCCCTCAACATTGCATTTTTCTCTAAAACCCCTTCCATTAGAATTCTGTCCCAAAAAAGAACGCTTTTTTTTTTCTTTTTTTTTTTTAAAGTTAAATTTTATTTTTTTTATTATCATGTAAGCAACATATGATACAAACTATTAGCAACATGATATCTATTTGTCCCTCCTTGGAGCCATTGAAAATTTTATGACAAAAATATCCTTTGTTGCATAATAATTGCCCTTTGTTGTACACCAAATTTTAGACAATTTTGTTCTTAAAATTTCAACGACTCAAAGAAGAGACAAATATGTTATGTTGTTAACACTTTTATATTGGTAACATGATATAAAAGTAATCAATTTTTTAACTACAACCTAACAGAAGGGCTGTTAGTGAAAAATAAAAATAGTTGATAGGGTCAATTTGTTGAGTTTTATAGTTGAGGGCAATTGAAAATGGTCATAGTTGAAGGGGTGTTAGTGTAATAACCCCTCTTTTCTTTTCTTTTTTTGGACTCCACGGTGGGTTACGTGAATGATGGATTAGTAACATATATATCTCTTAAAGAGTTATAATAAATGTCTATGAAGAATTTTAGGACTCTTAACTAAATTCCTATTACCAATTTCTTAGTAGTATATGATTCATTTTACACTCGCGAAGTTTAAAAATTTTACCTTCCAATTATAAATCTTGCATTCAGCCTCTAATTAATACAAATATTTGAGAGCTAATCCATCTAAAAGCTCACATTTAATCAATAGCTAATCAATAGAAGAATTTTAGTAATTGAACACATTTGGGCAAAGTTCCTTAGCTGTACATGGTTTGTTAGATTCCTCTCACAATTGTGAGACCCTAATTAACTAGAAAATAAATAAATATATAATTAAAATAATTTTAAACATTATTTTTTTTAATCACTAAACCCACTGTTGTGAGAGGGAACCTAACAAACCACACCTAAATAACTTTACCTAAGTATGTTCCTGGAGTAATTGTGTAACAATTTTTTGCTTCTTTGATTAAAGTGGACCAGAATGGATTAATTGAGTATTGGATCATTGGATGAAACAAAGTCCAATCTAAATTAAGATAAATAAGGAAATCAAGTATTAGGAATAAATAAAGGAATTGTGTACTAGAAATTAATCGTGTAAAAGAATAACATGAATTCACAAGCCTCTCAGTCCCAGGTTTACTTTTGGCCCTATTTGTTAAGACATTATTTTAGTTCTCTCTCTCTCTCTCTCTCTCTCTCTCTCTCTCTCTCTCTCCTTTCTTTTCTTTTCTTTTTTTTTTGACTAAAAGACTAATGATAGTATTAAAGAACCTACTGGTATTATCTTATTTCTATTATACGTCTCTACTTCCCAAGTTCTCTATAGCTTTGGACTTTTTTTCTTACACTTTAATTAAGATTCACAAAACAGTCTACTCTTCGTGTTCTCTTAATAATGTGCTATGATGAACTAAACACGATTAATCTTTACACAAGTGTGCACTTTCAAGCTTTGCATTGAAAGTAATTATTATTCCTTTACTCTTCTATTCATTCATTCAACTTACTTATAAATTTCATTCTCATTACTATTAATGTAATATTTTCAATAACTTAATGGTCAAAAATGAAAACAAAAAAACTATTAGTTATAGTAACATCAGTCCCCTTCTCATGATGAGACTTCTATTTACAGTTATTGGATTCAGTTTTCATTAAGGGTACTGAATTAATTTCACAGACATAAAACTATACCCATCAACTCCTTATATCAATTCTTAGTATTACATAACTCTTTTTAAAGAATCTTGATTTGTTTTATTCTTCTTCTTTTCTTTTTCCTTTTTTGGAGCTCTATGATGGGTCACTTACGATTTTGTTTATTCTATACCAACAATAATATAGGTAACTTCTATCGAACCTATTCTAGGTAAGATATGCATTCAAAAAATTTTAGGATTCAATTTTAACCACTTTAATATTTGGTTACCCATTTAACATAGAGTGCATTTTTCTCACTCTTGCTTATCCACCACAACCATGCTGACATGTGTCCTATTCCATTCCCATTTTACCCATGCGTTTAGCAACAGAATTATTGAATGTAAAACTTAATTGAGTATTTTTCTTTATGAAAAGTTACTATTGTTATCTTTATTAGCAATAATTCGTAGAATTGTTATCATTGTTTAAGTTCCACAAGAAAGATAGGAAGTTAGTTAGACAAATTTAGCTTGTGATTATAACCAATTAGGTGGTAAAATAAAATTTTACGCACATTTTTTGTACAATAAATTTGATAATGTACCACTTAATTGAAAGAGTCACCACACTTAATTCTGCCATATGTCATACCATATCCTTTTGTAAGCATCTCTTTGTGACTCTAGCATTACTCTAATTGAAAATGCAGCCAAAAATCCATTGAATATCTTAATTGAAAAAATTCGACTAGAAATAATCACTAATTGCAGTCTATTTCAATACTTGAAATACTCATGTGTTATGTACAGCAAATTCAACTGCTTAAAATTTCTAGTACTAAAATTCAACACTTAATTTTCAATTTTATCAAATTAATGGACACCCTTAGGCCCTTTTTTAGCTCATGAACAAAGGAAAATATTTTCCTTAGTGTTTTCGTTTCTTTCCTATCCTTCAATATTTGCACCAAATAGAGCCTAAAAGTCTCTTTCGATATAGATTATCAATACATTTTCAGAATTTTAGGACTTTAAATTAAATTAAAACTACCATCCTATTGGTTTTTTCTATTTTGGTCTTAGTGGATTCCATTTTTTTTCTCTTCTTCTGTCATGTTTCAATATCTTTTCTCTTTCTTTAGGGGAACTCCATGAATAAGCAATTACTTTCTAATATCAATTCCCGTTATAAAATTTTTTCTTATGTGATTCTTTCAATTATATTGGCAATTTGGCAATAGAGACTTTATGAAAAATTTTGGTTGTAGATTTTAAGAATTTTCAAGCCACACAGCACAAAAAGTTTGACCATCTTGAACGTAGAGGGTTTCCCTAAATCCTTTTTGTAGGAATCAACTTTTAATGTATATAAAAAAATATTTAAGAAAGCTTGATCATGATTGATTTGTAACTTATTCTAATTAGAACATATGAAATAATTTTATAGTTTAATAAATTACTATACAAACACGGTAAATTAATGAAATTCTAACATATGTGGTCATACAATAAATAAATATATAGTCATTATTAAGTAATGAGCAAAGAAAATAGTAAATTCAAAATATTAAAGACGTAAGAAAGAATTCTAGCTAGGACATGTGGTAACAATTAAATAGCAACATAAAAAAATTATTATTGAACAAATAAACAAATGGTCTAAGAAGAATAATTCAACAGTTTTTATTATTTTTACCCAATGAATTGATTGTTGTATGTGTTTTGTGTATCTTTTTTATTGTGGAAGTTGCATGAATTCTTCTTCTTCTTCTTCTTTTTATTTTTAAATTTTTTATTTTTTTTATACCTAATTTAAGTGTTTTTTTTAATCTTTTTTTTTTGGCTTACTATTCCTAATTAGTTTTTAGATAGACACCGTTCACGTGCAACGCACGTGCATTTAAACTAGTATATATATATATATATATATATATAAAGAAGAGATAACCTGCACTGGGTTTGTTCTACTTCTAATCAAGAAAATGAACCAACCATCCTAGTTCACTTAGTTTACCACCATAAAATAGAAGGTAAGAAGTTCAATGCAGATGCCTCAGCTCAATCAAAGAAGGAACAGACACATGTACATTTCATTAGGTACTTTTTCAACTATATTGAAGTGTGAGTGGTACGCATGTACAAGTTGGCCTATGTGACACATATATGAACCAATTGCATTTTAGAACAGGACAAAAAGTACCTTGGGAAAAAAAAAATGTGTTTTCAAGATCCTGGGATATGATATAAAAAAGAGGAAGTCAATAGTGATTCTTTAAACAAGGTACCTCAATAGTCAATAGTATAAGATCTAACACTGACCTCAGGATAATTACCTTCCATTTCTCTTATTTGTATGTTTAAAGGGTTGAACCAAATCAAGAATTTTTTCATACTCAGTGTACAGGAAAACAAGAGCTCTTTCTATTCGAGGAGTTAAATTCACATTACTTGTCTACATAAATATGAAAAAAAAAAAAACGAAGGGATAAGTCTAAAATTACATTTGCCTATGGATATGGATTCAGCTCTCAGTTTCAACAATGAGAACTAGGCAAAACAGCTCTAGAATTTCAATATTTCATTTCTTTTCCCACTGCTATCTGGATATGGTGACAAATATAATGTCAGAAGGGCGGATGATCATCTTGAGGAGTTTGGGGTGGGACCGCTTTCCAACCAGGTTTCTCATCCCAGTACATGTCATAATATATGTGACCGGGGGTGTGACCATCCACGCAACACCAAATACCCACATAGCGCTTCACGCGATTCCTGAATCTCTCCTCCCTTGTCTGATCAACATTTTGAAAAATGTGTATTTCCGTAAGTATAATATTTGGAACAAAAGCACAAAACTTAACCAAACGAGTAACACAAGTAAAACAAGTCTCTGTGTGTGTGTGTGTGTGTGTGTGTGTGTGAGAGAGAGAGAGAGAGAGAGAGAGAGAGAGAGAGAGAGAGAGAGAGAGAGAGAGATTCTAAGAACTTACCTTGTCAGTGAAACCTAGAAATGCATCTTTCATTGATAAGAATTGAATGACTTTGACATCGTTGAATGTGGAGAAAATTGTTTTGAACTGCAAATAAAATTAAAACTCGGTAAGGACAATCAAATGGTTAGGGAGATAAATGTTGGAATTCAATATACATGTATACAGTATATTTATTGGGCTCATTCTCTAATAGCTTACGGTTTTGGAGCAATTGGTGACTTAACATTAGTTAATGGTCAAATTCATTTTGAGAGCCTCTATTTGAATCTTTCATTTAGGTCTTCTACTATAAATCAATGTTCTAAAAATCGACAGTCGGGTGGCTGAGGGGGGCCTAGCGCCTAGGGGCCTAGGCGAATTTTTTCTCTTCAATGAAATTAATTATATAATAGATATATATACCAGTTATGTGGTGTTATTTAAGAATAATTATAGACATGGGGTCCAAATAATAGATCTAAATAAAGGTTTTGTGGTGTTTTTTTGGAAATAAGTAGACATTATGAGAAGGTTTTAATATTTAAAAAACTATTAGGGATCTATTAATAATTAACTTAAACATTAAGTGTATATACATACACTAATGTTAGACGTAACTTGAGAGTAATTTTTTTCCCTTCTTATTTTAACAAAATTACAATCTCACACCAGCCCGCCTAATCCCGCCTAGCCCTACCTAGACCCGCCTAATCTCGCCTAGACCCCCGCCTAATATGTTGGGCAATTTTTCAAACGCCTAGGAGAAAATCCGGGCGACGGGGCACCGCCTAAGCCGATTTTTAGAACACTGCTATAAATACATCACTTAAGGCCCTCGAGAATTAAACCGATTTCGACGGAGGATGTTTGAGGACAATTGATTTCGACTGAGGGGAATTTTTTTAAGACCCTCAATCGCCTTACCCATTGAGGATTGTACCTAGTTGTGGTTGATTTAAAACTCAATGGCCTCAACTGATATAATTATGTAAAATGAAATTTTGGGGAAATTAGAGGGTACAGAAGTACATTCGACCCTACAGTTAACAGTGTGTAAGTGGCATAAAAAGGTCTGTTTGGATCATTACTAAACAGCCTAAGCTCAGATGAGTATATCATGAATGAAGTATAGGCATTATTTACGTCGTTTTACTTCTTCTATTTGAGTAACTTAAGACACGTTCCTTATAATTGGAACAATAAATAAATTACAGATCAAGCATGGACACTAATTAGTACCACCTCCTAAGATTTAGTAACATGAAGGCATATACTTTGAAAGCCAATGCAACTGCAAATCTCTCTCCGGCTTGTGAAGAAACTACCCCACTGATCTCCATATGTATGTATGTAAGCCTGTATACATACATATATATATATATATATATGCAATGAAAACATCTGAATCCATCTCATTTGAGTAATCGATTCTGTTCTCCGTTTTTTAGTGCATGTAGAACTTCTAGGATCCTATGAAAGGATAGTGGTTCAATGATCTAATAAAAATAATGATAACAGTTGTGATGATTTTGCTAAAGTTATTATAAAAAAGCAAGCGGATAATTCCACTTCCATTGGATATCTAAACAAGCACTGAATGGATGGTTAGGCTTAGAAAAAAAAAACCAAGTTTATAAAATGCATTTTGCACCCTTAACTATACTTGCTGTTTGGTCCCTATCTTTAAATTGTCTTAACTTTCAATCCAATTGCAATTTCAACCTTCTGGTAGCTTCTACATGACAAAGTTATGGCAAGTTGCCATGTTGTCCAATGTCAACCTTACACATGATGTTATCTGTCACCTTTTCAAGCGGAAGCTGACAGAAGGTTGAATTGCAATTGACCCAAAAGTTAATAGATCAAATTGCAATAATTGGAAGATGAAGGACCAACTTGCAAACCAGTGTCAAGCACAATACATACGGACCGTAAAAGCACTCACATGCAATATTAAGACTCGTAGTGTTGAAAGTTTTCCACTTACACATTCAAAGTTCAAAATTATGAATATTCACATTGAATTGTGAATCATATTGGGTTGTATGAATCTCCAATCGATTGGTATATGCATCTACTCGTGAACCAGCAGACTCTAACAAGTAACAACCATGTTCCTAACTACGACACACTGAATCTGTGTATATTGTAGATCCAGCACTTGATCCATTAACCTACCAGAAAAAGAAAAAGACCATTTAACCTAGTTTAATGACAAAGGTAGCCCCTCCATCCTAAATTTGGTTCTCTTTTTGTTTTCTCTGACAGTACAAGACCCACTTGAAAAGACAATGCACACAAGTTATCGACTTCCCAAAGCTTCTTTTCTTTTCTTTTTTTTTTATTTTTAAAATGGGTTGGCTGTGCATACGTCAAATGCCTCCTTAGAAAGACAGATTTTCTAAAATGTACACACTAATCATGATAGGCAGAAGAGCAGAGATGATACTATTTTAAGCATTAGCCGAAATGACATCTATCAAACTAAGATATTATGTCCAAGGTTGAATAATAATCTCAATTACCGTCTCTTCGTTGCTGCGCTTTGGGAATTTGAGTGTTCTCAGGGGAGTTGTATTGTTTGATTGACAATCCTGAGATCCTTCTTGGCAAAGTTGAACATCAAGCCATGACTCCTTTACCTGAAAAAACATCAAAACGATAAGATGCTTTTTAAGTGAAGGATATAACCCTTCAAAACAAAGATATATATATATATATATATCCTTTGACTGGCTCTGTTATACATGTTTGGGCATCAATGGATTGTCAAAGAAAGAGTATTCTCTCAAGTTGATCCCAGGTCCAAATTCCTCCACGGGAAGTTCTTTCAACATGACATTCACCTGAAATACAGCACATGCTTTCTAGTGAGATAGGGTCACCAGACTAGAAAACTGACAAAGATTTGCACGAGACATTGAGATTCCTCATAAACCTTTTGTATTCCTATTAACAAGATTTGTATGAGAGCTTTAACTGAATATAAATGCTCATGCTATCAATGATTATAAGAAGCAACTGATAAATGATCAACTTGTTCCTGAACTTCACTGGAAGTTATATGATCTTACCACCACGAACATAAGAGAATTAATTTAGTAGAGAAACACCAGAAATACCATTACTTCAAGTGATACCAAGTTGGATTTCACCAGATGAAGATATTAGAAAAACCATATAAACATTAACCTGATAGAGAGGTTCATGTTCAAAAAATGTTGATAAAACAATAGAAAGAGAGGGAGGTAACCCACTGAACTCCATGCATGTCCCAAAACAAACAAGATATAGCACTAACTTAGAGGTTACCTAAAAACTCCTCAATTTTCACAGAAAAGAGCACACAAATAGAAATTAAAAAAATAAATAAATGAACTGAAAAATTGTTAAGAAAACAAAAAAAAAGGAAAGAAAAATGAAAAAGGAAAGGAAAACAAGAAGAACACTAGTTCCCTTGTGTTTTCCGCCATGCTTAAATAACATTAAAAACTAAAATTTTCAAAACATATTTTAACTTGAGAAAAAAGGGAGGGCAATTCAAAACTTCTTCGCGGGAATTTTTTTCTCATATCACACAATCTTGCCTTTAATTTTCTCACCTTTATGCTTCATCAAATAGTTTCCCATCACATCTTTCCCCTGAAAGACTCAAACCATGCATAAATTAGGAGTTGAAACCAACTAAGAAGCCCCTGATAAGATTAGATTACTACCACCAGTGCGGCCAACGGCGGACCAGGTTTTTTATTTGGGGGGGGGGGGGGGGGGGGGGGGGTTGGGGTTGGACTGGATGGATGAGGCGGATTTTTTGAGTCTATTTATCCATATTTTTAGGTTGAATTTTTTAAATATCATCTTTTAAAAAAACAAAAAATTCCATAGCAAGGGTTGATCGCTTCTCGTAATTTGTAAAGTTTGAGTGGTGGTAAAACAATTTGGGTTTAGACTAAATTGAGAAGTACTAACGTATACTGATAGGATGAATATTTTAGGTGGTGATTTATAATTGGGCCAATATATTATACATGTTTTTTTTTTAAATTTGAAAGGGGTTGAACTATAAAAAGGAGTTAGGCCAAATATTTGGGGCTGGCTAGAATCTAAATTACCATTGAACTAACATAATGTGTTTTGCTTGGATTGAACAATATTGGTTTGGGTTAGAAAGAGAAGTAGGAAGTATAAGGCATTTTGTCAAATATTAGGATGGGCTAAACTACAATTAAGCTAAATATTACATGTAGGGAAAAAAAATTTACATGGAAATTGGGGGGGCTACAGCCGCGGAGCCACTACTAGCTCCGTCCTTGAGTACGGCATCCCTCCTCCACTCCAAAATTATCAGGTTGAGTATTGACGAGGCATAAAAGAAAAACTGTTTTTCTACAAATTAGGTTTTTGCTTGGTGGGCTATGTTTCTAGGCATCACATTCACCTTGTAGTATACTTAGACACGACCTATGTTACCCGGACTTGGCATAAAAGGTGCAGTGTTCGTGTCGAAGTGGGTATGACAAGGACACCGACACGGGATATGTGTCGGACTTGTTTCGTACCATGTCGGACATGGCTTGCTATCGAAAATATAATCTAAAGAGACAAATTGTTTCCTAGACTTACCGGGACTCAGGTACGAGTGTGAATATGAATCCGGGAGTCGGGCTCGGTAGATCCCAATATTTTAGGATAAGGGGACTCGGTAAAGGATCCAAATTGTAGGTATGAGTACGAGGACACGTCAAACAAGAAATAGAACAAGACATATACTTAAAATTAGCTATATTCTTATGTTTATAAACCTAAAAGCATAGTATTACTCTTATTTTATAATTACTTTTCACACATGATTTTGACGGAATTTAAATATTCTTTTTTGGAAAAGTAGCTCTACTTAGATGTCTATAAATGTCAACACTAGGATATGAGGCTATTAAATGTACTGCCAACCTAAATATAATAACAAGACCTTGAGTCTAGAAAACAGTTTGTCTCTTTAGATTATATTTTCGATTGCAAGCCATGGTACTAAACAAGTCCGACACATATCCCGTGTCGGCATCCTTGTCATACCCACGTCGACACGGACACCGCACCTTTATGCCAAGTCCGGGTAACATAGGTAGTACATTTAATAGCCTCATATCCTAGTGTTGACATTTATAGACTTTTAAGTAGAAAGTAGAGCTATTTTTCCAAAAAAATATTTAATCTCCGTCAAAATCATGTGTGAAAAGAAATAATAAAATAAGAGTAATGCTATGCTTTTAGGTTTATAAACATAAGTATATAGCTAATTTTAAGAAAATGCCTTGTTCTATTTCTTGTTTGACATGTCCTCGTACCCGTACCTAAAATTTGGATCCTTGGCTGAGTCCCCTTATCCAAAAATATTGGGATCTACTGAGCCCTATTCCCGGATTCATATCCATACCCGACACACGTAGCCGAGTCCGGATAACATAGGACTCGAATTTTAGATCCTTGGCCGAGTCCCCTTATCCTAAAATATTGGGATCTACCGAGCCCAACTCCAGGATTCATATCCACACCCGACGCACGTACCCGAGTCCGGGTAACATAGGACACGATTAACAGTTCAAGTTTCATTTAACCTTTTAAAATCCTAGGGTAAAGGGATTTGTTAACAGCTAACAGCATAGAGCCTCCATAATACGTACTAAGTCATCCTATAAAATCCACATAAACGAATCAGGAACATATTCAGAGAGTAAGTTATGAAACATGAGAACTAAGTGTCACCATTTCCAAAGAGATCAATAATACTGTAGAAGAATAAACAGGAATTGACATAATACACCACCACAATTTATGATGTTAAGTTAGAAGTTGCTCCAAACACTTGAGCTGTTAGACAACGGGCCCACCAATATATATCAACCTGCAACACGTCCTTATGTGCAAACCCGTCACGTGGAGTGACAACAACTAAAAAAGAGTGCAATACGCAAATGGGGACAAATACTTGAACTAAAAACCTCCCACAAACTCTCTAATAGCATGTTAAGTTACTAGTTACTACAATAGCTTAAGCTATTAAAGAATAGGCCCAATAATGTGTACCAAGCTTCAACATAGACATGGTAAAAATCAACAGTGCATCAGAAATCCATGACCTTCAGCCAGCGCTAACTCCATACAAGCTTTGAAACAATTCGGATCATTTTGATAATAATCAGTTGATTTGTTTTTTACCGAGAATGTCTATAGTTCAAGTTTGTATAGCCGTAATAAATGACAATAATAAAATAAATAAATAAATAAATAATAAATAATAAAAAAATAAACAAATTTGACAAAAAACTATAGCTATGTTGGACATCTTTCCAGACTAAGATGCCCAACTTTAATTACTTCGAAGACATGCTGCATCACAAGCTGTTAGGTTGTTGAATTAAGGACTTCTCTGTGCACTCTTTGGTTCCAGCATTGTCGAACTTACCAAAACTCCATTACAGAACAAACTTGCATGTAATGAGCACCAAGAGTCATTGCACACGTGACCCATGCAAATAGTTGTGCCCCCATGTCCATTACTAGAGTTTTCCATGTTTGATATCTCATGTAGTCAATGTCATGTTGCTAGATATCAGGAAGTACATGTCTTTGTACGAAAAGAATGGCCATTAACCAAGTCTAATGCTCAGAAGCAATTTAGTTTAATGTTTTGATGACTTGTGAAATCTTTCTTCAAATAATGTGGCATCTCCAATTCGTTGATTCATCATTAAATGCACCAATAGGTGTAAAGCAATAAAGGAAAATGAATTTTAGGAAGGAAAATCAGAGTCATAAGAAGCATCAGCAAAGGAGCAGTACCCCAAATACATGAGGGGGAGGGCACAGTGAATTGACCAAGTGCAAGGGCTGTTTGTGAAGGCTAGGAACCAGTTTGGTTCTTTAGTGAACCGGTTTTATTAACTAAAGTGCTTGGTAGATACTCTTTTATGCCACAAAGGTCCACGCCCAATTTAAAATTAGTCTTCAAACAGGTTCTCTGTCAAACCAACATGATGCTGGGGGTTGAAATGAGTGTGGGACTTTATCTGATCCTATTTTATGCATATACCCAAGCAGGCTCGAGCACCAAAATAGGGCAGATCTAAGTTTGCGGCTTCCAACCCTCCACCCAAAAAAGGGGGTGGGGGGAGGACCAAAACCATAAAACAGGCAAATGATATTAACCCAAATCAAAGTTGCAAAAATCATCAGCAAAAGAGAAGTACCTCAAATACATGATCCAAAGGACAGAGAAAAGGTTGCCTTGTCATAGATCCCACTAAAACTCCTGGATGTGCAAACCATAACCTATCCAACCTGCACCATAGTGGAGGCATAACCTAGAATCACAAATAAAGAACAAGAAAGATATCAAAATATGGAATCAAACCAGTATTTGCAAAATCAATGGCCAATTTGATGGATGAAACAATATCTTGCTATAGCATCCAATACAATGGATAGGTTTCTCCTTCCCAAGAGAAAAATGATACATCAGAAGCAAGCGTGACCCTATTGGGCGGTGCGTACAGAATGGATTGCAAGTTTCTCCTTGTATCTATCAGTAAAAAGAATACGGGTATTTTGGAAATTTTCTATAGCCACTTCCATGGATATATAGATGGTGACATCCTAGAGTTACTGCTTTGTGCAATACAAAAGATCAAGCTATCAAGTGTAAAATCTCAGTTCAAATCTTAGGGCAGTCACACACTAAGTCTAAGAAGCAATACACAGATACAGGGATACAAGGACACAGAGACGACACAATACGGAAAGTACAAAAATTGCAGATTAAAAAAGGTGTGAAACACAACAAAACGCTTAACATATATTTGTTAAGTCACCATTTCCTTTGTTGAAGCTTGATATACATTGTTGGGCCCATTCTCTAACAGCTTAAGCTTTTGGAGAAGTTGGTTTAACATGGTATCATTTGTGGGAGGTCCTGGGTTTGACTTTCCATCCCCGCTTTGTTGTGCATATCAAGTGTAAAATCCCAGTTCAAATCTTAGGGAAGTCACATACTAAGTCTAAGAAGCAATAGACAGATAGGACACAGAGACGACACAATACAGAAAGTACAAAAATTTCAGATTGAAAAAGGTGTGAAACACAACAAAACGCTTAACACATATTTGTTAAGTCACCATTTCCTTTGTTGAAGCTTGATATACATTGTTGGGCCCATTCTCTAACAGCTTAAGCTTTTGGAGTAGTTGGTTTAACATGGTATCATTTGTGGGAGGTCCTGGGTTTGACTTTCCATACCCGCTTTGTTGTGCATATTTGCACTTTGTTGTTTGTCTCCACTATAATGGAGTTTGGTTTGCTCTCCACGTGCAAGTCGGGGTTGCACGTGAGGGAGGGTGTTAAAGCTTGATATACATTGATGGGCCATTCTCTAACAGCTTAAGCTTTTGGAGTAGTTGGTAACTTAACATCCTTCAAAGGCTTAAGATATTAGAGAATGGGCCCAATAATGTATATTCAAGCTTCAATACGCTCCCTCACGTGCAACACCCTCTCGCACATGGATAAGCAACAAACAAAGCTCCATCACAATGGAGACAATGGAGACAAATTGACAAACAACAAGATGCAAATATGCAAACCATAACGGGGACCTAGACTCGAACTTGAGACCTCCCAAAACAAGGCTCTAATAGCATGTTAAGACACCAATTGCTACAAAAGCTTAAGCTATTAGACAATGTGCTCAACAATGAATATCAAGCTGATACCCGAACCCATCTCGCACGTGAAGCGACAGCAAACGAAACTCCATCATAATGGAGACAAACAAATATGTAAACCAAAATGAGGATGGAGACCTGAAACCAAGGCAAACTATATTTAATGATGATCTTGTGCTATACTGCTATCAGATAATCATATAGTTGAACTTTGTTCGTGAATTACTAAAAGACTCAAAAAAAAAATTTCTTCTTATCAATTCTTTTGGATACATAACCATTCTATTTCCTAGCTTTTTGTCTTTGCTTTATGAAAATAATATGGAAGATTGCCTTTCTTGTCAATTCCTCTCATTAACCAAGAAGTTACAATTTTTATCAAGTGATTGCCTAATGGACGAAGCCAAAAGAAGAGATCATGGAAAGCTCTGATAGGAGTTGTAATAAAGAGATCAATGAGGTCAACAATAAAGCACTACATCTACACCAACTGCCCATACATCTTATTTCTTAAGAACAAGTCAACTGCCTAGTGCACTATGACATCTATAATAGACTCACAGGGGTGATTTTTCAGCACTAGGTTGGTCAAAAATAAAAATAAAATAAAAAAAAGAAAGAAATAATGCAACCTATATATTCATATACTTGTTCAAGTTAAAACTTTGAAAGGAACTTAGAGAGTGCCGAGGGCAGACATACATTTTGATATCATTTCACTTGCTTGTAGTACATGGTAACCAATCCAACTTTACAACCTCATGAAAGTCACAAATTTTATGATAGGTTTCCCCTCTTTGAACTTCCATCAATTGATTATAAAAGTATTAAAACGGTTGTCCAATGATCCGAAGAACCAGAAACTAGCACCAGTTGTCATGCAATTGTGGAAATAGCAAGGACAAAGAAAAGAAGATGCCAACAGAATTAAAATTATATAGTATTCTTATTTCTAAGCGAAAAGAATATTCCACCAAATATAGTTTCAGAAGAACTTCACTGAACCAAGTTCTATCTTCAAATCTGCAGAAAAAGTGGTAAGTATACATTGTCATCTGCTATTACTAGTCACAGATGTGTGGCATATGATCTTGCTGTTGAGATTGTCCCACATCGGGGACTTATAACCTAGCTACTCAATATATAAGTTCAACGGGCTACTCTACCCATTCCCAATTGGTTTTGGGTTGGATGCTCCAATTTAACATGGTATCAGAGCAGGTTATTGTTGGGCCCAATTTGTCCACGTGTGCTCCACGTCACCCTATCTTAGTAATCCACATGTATGGCTCTTAGTCATGCCACACGTGTGGGGGCGTGTTGAGATTATCTCTGGGACATAAAACATAGCTACTCAATATATAAGTTCAAGGGGCTACTCCACCCATTGCCAATTGGTTTTGGGTCGGATGCTCCAATTTAACAATTGCAAGTACTTAAGACAACAACTAGTGATCCACAACGTCTAGACTTAAGAGGAAAAATGCATAAATTTGATTTTCCTCTGTACAAAAAAAAAAAAAGCAAGAGTCCAACTCTAGTTAAACTATAATTAGATACCTAAGATGTCATAGGTTAGAATTGTTCTCACCAGCGTACGATTCAGTAGTGAAGCAATAGCAAGTGCTGTCCTTATTTGTTTCATCTGCAGAGAACCATTCACAACATATTTTAGCAAATGCAACATGGTAGTTAACAAAATACAGAAGACAAGAAAAAAATAGGAAAAAAAAATAAACAAGTAAAAAAGGACACTAATAAATGCATACTTGATAATTAATGACAGAAAAGTGGGATTCAATATTATGCGCCCCATCCAGTAACAAGCTCTTTGGAATAGACGGTTTAAATGTCAAAAATCCTCCTGCATAAGTATCTTAATGAAGTTAAATTGACAGTACCTATTCTTGCGAAAAAGCAGATGTCCAAAAAGCAAATGCTATGATGCACGGATCCATATGATTTAAGTTCTCAAGCTTATAACTATGACAAAATCGTGTACGATTACAAGCCCGTTTGGGTTAGCATTTAAAATAGGCACATTTTGGGAAAAAAGACTTTTTTACAAAGCTACAAATTGGAGCCTTTAACATAAACTGTTTTTTAGCTTTAAAAAGAGATCACATTTTTCAGAAAGCTGTGAAAAAATTAATCAATATTTTTCAGAAAGCTATGAAAAAATTAATCGAAACAGTCACAGCTTTTTAAAAATCACTGATAAGAGATTGTTGGCCCCAAAAAAGCTATATCCCAAACAAATTTTAAGGTTTAAGCTTCTTAACTTGAGTTATTGTTTAAACTTCGTAAGAAACGGCAGAGTCAGTCACAAATAAGAAACTTTATTTTTACATTTTCCACTGGAAGTTTAAGTTCCATATATATCATGCAGAAAAGATGCAAAATAAGGATGTAGGAAGATGCATAAAATCAGACTCTGCAAACAGTAGAAGAAGAAGTATGAAGCTGGCTCCTCCTCAGTATTTGGACATGTTGACATTCTATCTTGAAAACAAAAAGATCCAGGTTGGCACATACTAAATATTTCGTTTTCAAGTTAAATTGAATCCAACCAGTTATATGTAAGATGGTTTCGAGTTCCAACTACCACAACCATCAACTTGGATTCAACTTGAATAAAACTAATGTTAACATATAATATAGTCCGGCTCTTAAGTGGACCTTAAAAAAGGGACTTAAAAGACGGACTGTGTAAAGAGTGAGAAATTCTCACATTTTAAAATTTCTCACTTCTGAGAATTTCTCAGTCTTTTGTGAGAATTTCTCACTCTTTACACAGTTTGTCTTTTAGGTCGGTTTTTTAAGGTCCGCTTAAGAGCCGGGCCGACATATAATATATAATATTGATAACAAAAAGATAATATTTGAAGTCCCCAGAAAATTATTTCACATTTTTTTCTCCATCAAATCCCAATGTTTCAATGGCTCATACCGTCCACTATTAATTTCAGCTAACCATTAATTATGTTGAAACTAGAATTTAAACCTGATTAATATTTCTACTACTGAAAGTATTTTAATTCTGCGAGGCTGAAATTACTACTCTCGCAATCATGCCAAGCCTCGAAATTGGGTTGAATCAATCAGAATGAATGACCAATTGTGCTGTCAGTTGCCGTCAACCAAACGCGCTTTGTGTGCATGGTGGGAATATCAAAGTTCCTTCATCATTCCCTTTCTTTCATTAGGTTGCAATATTACCATAGAAGGGGACAAGAAGCATATGAGTCTAAAACTCGCTAAAGAGAAAGTTAATTGCAACATCCGCAGCTGCTATTTCCAACTTCTATTTTTTTTATAAAAAAAAAAAACTTCGCCTGGGATAACACACTTTAAACATCGGGAGAGTCAGACAATGTTTCCCAAAGAATCCAAGCATGTTCACATGAAATGCAGCATTTTTTGGGGTATCATGGAACAAGGGATCCTAATAAATTAGGCAAAGAATTCTAAGGGCCCATTTGGATTGGATTTGGCAATTGTGTTCAGGCAGAAGCATAGGCCCTAATCACAAGGGCATGGTGGAACCTAAGAAAATTTATAGAAAACCCCCTATTTGCTTCCCAAATCATGGGCTGAAGCACCTTTAAGCCTGCTTCAGCCTTTTCTGGGGTTCTAAACTCTAAAGTGTTTCGTAAAATTAATCCAAATTATTTAATCGAAGGTGCTTCGTAAATTAATCACCATACACGTAGAGGGTCCCAGAAGCACGTTTGGGTGCAAACGTGCAACGAAAAGTGATTCCAAACAAGCCTAAAGAACAGCTGAGTGTACAGCTCTTAGTTGCAGGAATCGCTACTTTGCCCTACGAATCTCATCAAAATCCGCGATTCTGCGGTTCTCCAAGAGAATCGTTTGGGAATCGCGAATCTCACACCACTGATTCGTGAGTCTCTCAACGAAGATTCGAAGAAGCAAAAATGTATGTTCAACTATTCCGGCGAACTGGTTCGACTATTCCGGCCTTCGTAACACAAGTACAAAAAGGAGATCTACTAAAACATACCTCCAGTGACAGCTTTTCTCATCGTCTTCCTCTTCGTCTCTCGTCTCTCGTCTCTCTTCACCACTCTGAAACCCTAGTGGTATTTTCGAAAGAGAGAAGTGATCACACTCTCGATCTTCTCTTTTCCCGAATGTTTAACCCTAGCCGCTACTGTGAAATACTAGGGTTTGCACAAAACTGAAGCTTCTCTTTACTCTTATCGTGTTTTGGGAAGTTCCAAGACTTTTAAAGTCAATTCAGTATAAAATATATTTTCTCTTTCTACATGAGAATACTAAAATGTGGGACCCCCTGTAGCAATTCTAAATCATTTATGTTTAGCAACCTACCAACCAATTTTGACCATTACATACTCTTCTATTCAACTTATTATACAGACCAACCCACAAACTTTTTTTCCATTAATAGTTTATTATTATGGACCAACCCACTGACTAAATATTTGTTTATTCCCCACATTTATTTAGAACCTGAAAATAATTACTTCCTCCGTCCCATTTTATGTGTCCATCTTTCCTTTTTGGGATGTCCCAAAATTGTTGTCCACTTTTCTAAATTAGTATGTAAATTTTACCTAGTTTCCCAAACTACCCTTCCTTAAACTCAACACCAAAAGAAAGCAAAAAAAGAAAGTGCAATGATTATGGGCAATTGTGGAAAGTAGGTGTAGATTCTTTTTGTCCCCTTAAATAGTTGGATTCTCCAAGATGGACACATAAAATGGGACGGAGGTAGTAATAATTTTGCAATGTACCACAATACTTGAGTTAGTTGTCATTTGCACCCTTACCTTTCAGTTGTCTTTTTCTAAATTACCCAAGAAAATTATAATTTTACTGTAATTATACTATATATACATATAGTATACATATATACATTTTATTCACATAGACGCTCCCTTTACGCCCCAAACCTTAGACTCTTTTATGTTTCCCCGCTTTCGCGCTCCCGCTCCCGTCCCTGCTCCCGCTTTGTGCAACTTAGGTACAGCTATTCTATACATTATCAAACTGTGTGGAATCAAGAATCATGTTCATAAACCTCAAACCTGAATAAACGGTGAGAGATAGAACAAAGCTGAAATAATGAATACTATAGCAAGTAAAGACGAAGGAGACAGACAGGTGATACGGTGGTTGTCATTCCAGAGACCCAGGGTCATACCAATAACAAGTGAAAAAACCTCACGTTACAGATGCTACAAGAACTAGGGGAGAAATGTGCCTGGCTAAAGTTTGTAGGAAAAGGCAGGTAGATATATGGTTTAGTGCTTTAAATATAGCACAATGGAAAAAATTAACATCCATACATCCCCAAGTTAGTTTGGAAAATGCTACATTGAAGTTATAACATAACTAATATTCGATGAATGATGAATCATTGTATACAGGCCCAGATTATAGGAAATAATAATCTATAACACCTTAAAAAGAAAATTTTGGAGGAATGGAAGTGAAGGATCTAAAAAATCTTGAAAATTACAAAGATAAATTACCCGGGGCATCATAATATTCTGGCGGATCATAGAAAACCATGGCTTCACGAAGTCGATGACGCTTTCCTTCAGTACCTGCATACTGGAATGTTGTATGTACTGCATATGGCTCTAATCTGAGTTGTTGATACATGGCCTGCCAGTGCAGAATAACGGCTTAGTAAGTACTCTTTAACGATGTAAGCAACCAAAACAAATGGGGAAAGGGAACTGCAGGCCTCGTGGTTCAAAGTTGCGCTACCGGATACCGTCTCAGGAGACAATAGGACAGCTCGGTCAAGTTGTCACATCGCGGTATCGGGTGATACACAATGACATGCACAATTGAGATTCACAAAACTTTACAAAATGAAAATCTGAATTAACCATCAACCACATAATATAGTCTAATTCTGCATTATAGGCACTACTGAGCAAGTCTCAGACAATATTGCATGATAAGTATAGTTATAAGGCTTAGTTTGGCCCCCACGTGGTGCTTCTCCTTTTTTAAAGCACAATTTCATGTTAATTCATTTGGTAACTAGTTTATGAGCTTTGCAAAAATTGAACTTAGGGCTTTTTTAGAGGGTGCTTTTAAAAGCTCTATAATGGAGCTTTTAAAAGCTCAAGGTTTCTTTTTGATTTCATGATGTCTTTTTGAAGAGTAGTGTGTCACTTGTATAAAATTATCAAAGAACTTGGTAATAAATTTCATAAGCTCCTTTTAAAAAGCCACATGGGGGCCAAACTAAGCCTAAGTGTTAATAATAACTCAGAAGTCCTTGTTACATGTAAAATAAGCTAGATAGACAATCTAATCCAAAATTCTTTATTCTAATCATAATTTTCCGAACCACATCATGAAACAAACAAAACGATATTCTCTCGAAAGTATTTTTTTCAAGGAAATCCACATCCCAACACAGTGAGTCGGTGACCAATGATACTGAGACAACTAGGGCGAGACGCCACAGTTGCGGACGATACTAGCATGGATGAATAGATGAATTAAAAATGACAGGATGTTGACACAACTAAGAACTATCTAATGGGTCCTACCTGGACAAAATAAGTATGCCCACTACAAAATATACTAGCTGGAAGCAGTCCCAGCTTTAAGTTTCCATCATAAGCGTATACAAGTCCACTGTCCTCATCAACAGATGGTCCCAGCTGCTTGTGTACAAGTTCATTGAAACCATTCTGATCCCATATCTTTTCATCAGCTAGAACCATATCTTTCCATTCTTTTGCTAATTTTTTTGCAGAATCCGTAGGTCGCCAATGAAATATTCCGATGTTCAAGGCAGCACCAACTGCGAAAGAAGGAAAGAATTTCATGAGTAAAGTGGTTCCTAATCAATAGTCTAACCAGGAATAGTCCCCTTGAAGGTTGCTAAAGCAATCTAAAGGCTGGTAAACTATGAATACTTATCATATAAGATAACTTAACCACTCTTAAACAAAAAGTGGCTGAGCATAAAAGCTTTTTCATTTAATCTTCACCTTGTTGCCAGATGTCCAAACTGTCATCCATAACTGTAGGTACAACTTGATCAGTTGAAGTTAATACATCCGCCTGAGGAAAACGTGCCAAATATGGGAGTGGATTCTGTTCCAGGAACATCAAAGTTAGAGAAAGATTTAAACAAAATAACAAGTAAGAATACACTATTAGAGAAGGAACTATAACTCGCCAAATAGACATTCTTTTTAACACTTTTATACAGGTTCCTAAGGATTACTTATATGTATATATTTTAACGTTAAGAAAAAAGCCATTAAAAGATGTACAAAATAAGTATGCTAGGGTATACCTAAGAGGAAAAAAAAAATCAACGGCTATCATATATCTAGGATCTGATTGTTCACAAACATCTAGAAGTCAAGTTTTTCTATGTGCATCGGCGTATGCATTTTTCCTATCTGCTTAGCCACAGCATTTTATAATTTTGTTGGAAAACTAAATGTATTGAATATATTGGGATAATACAATGGTTCATAGCAACCCTATATATAGGCAAATATTAGGAAAGGAAAAGACTAAAGTGCCCCTAGGGCTTACATCATTGATTACCTAAGCCCTAACAATAACAATGACCAAAATACCCATAGATGACATAAACCCTAAACACTAATTGATACCATAATATTATCTTCTCAATCTCATTCTTCCAACACTTCCCCTCAAGTTGGCACACGGATACTTGTTGAAGTGTCCAACTTGCACGCGAATATGGAAAACAATCTTATACCGAACTATCCTCTCTAAAACTCCACCTTGTAGACTGTTGCAGCGGCCCCTCTTAGGTAGTTTCCTGTCCACGTGCGACCCCTCTTGGGCAGTCTACGTGCGGCTCCTCTTAGGTGGTCTCATCATACAACATCCAAAACTCCAAAATCTCATGGAGAAAGGTGAGAAGTGCCCACGGAAACAACCATCGTGTGACACATAAATAGGGTAGTTGTCTTATCTTCAACACAAACCCTCAAGTTGAAGGGGGGGCTGTGTGTCAAACACACCAATCCGTGCGGTGTAGCATATCCCTCTTTGGGTGGTCTCGTAGCCCGTGTGATAGAGCGGGCCCCCTCATTGGGTGGTCCCATCACCCTGTCTTATCTCCTTATATTCTCTCCCTCAAACTGAAGACGGGAGTGAACACGAACACCGAAGTTTGGAAGACATAAGAAACAAAACCTTATTAAGGCCCAAAGCCAAACATGGTTTAAAAAAAAATCTGAAATTTTGAAAAAAAAATTTGGGACAAATATGAAATTCCAGTAATTTTTTAGGGCAGATTTGAAATACTGGGCTAATTTGCTCTTTTTTTTTTTTTTTTTTTTGAAAAAAAATTGAGGAAAAAAGTAATTTATGAAAAAAAAAACTAGGGCTGATTTTCAAAAAAAAAAAAAAACAGAAACATTTGGGATCTTGGACATCATCTTCAACCTTCGTACAAGATCTGCATGCCCAAACAAACCCTAATGGCTGTAAATACCGAACAAAGCAGCAACCACACATATCCTTAAGTTCTATTCAAGCAGTAGTAGCCAAACAAGACCAGAAACTCCATAGGTGAAGGCAGCCGCACCAAAAAACCGAGGATAGAGAGAGCCGAACCTTTGTTCTTCACCAAAAAATGGTAGAAATCAATCCAAACAACCATGATCCACTCCAATAGTACTTCTAACGGCCAAATCGAACCCCATAGTGAAGATTTGAAGCATCAAAAGACACTAACAACCCAAAATATCAGATCGGAAAATATGGCCCCGAAAAATTCGAAAATATTAAAAAAATTGAAAACCTCTCCAAACAGTCTCAAATCAAAAAACGAAGAGCACCACAACAATCAACACCAAGAGGCGAATCTGGACATGTAAATTTTGGTCGAAAAACTCGCCAGAAAATGATGATGTCATCATGACATCATTGCCGTAAAATGGCGATCAGTGGCTGCTGTGACTTCAGAAAGAGATGGGCTGTTTTGGGAGGACAAAGAGAGACAAGAAAAGGTACGACAGAAATGACAACAAAGAGAAAAAGAAAATGGAGGTCTGGCAAAGCGGCAAGATGGCCGCTCGCCGGCAAAGCGGAAGACTAAAAAAAAAGACACCATAACCTTATTGCTCTAATACCATGTTAGAAAACTAAATGTATTGAATATAATGGGATAATACAATGGTTACATAGCAACCCTATATATAGGCAAATATTAGGAAAGGAAAATACTAAAGTGCCCCTAGGGCTTACATCATTGATTACCTAAACCCTAACAATAACAATGACCAAAATACCCATAGATGACATAACCCCTAAACACTAATTAATACCATAATATTATCATCTCAATCTCATTCTTCCATATCTTCGAACAATTTCAAATAAAAATATGACCAAAGAGTTGCTTCTCATTTTCCTAAGAATCTATCTAACATCGAGAGGCCAACTGCCGGGAAAGCGACAGAATATCAAATTAGTAACAATACATCCCCAAAAACCAACTCAAGAGAGTATTCATTGCTCTATGTTATAATACTCATTGCAGAGAGGAGAGAAAGCAGCCTCAAAATGTATACCACCATATGAACCAGATATTAAACCAATTGGAGTTGAGAAAATTGATACCGTTGAATCTCAAATCCTAGTTGTTGTGACTTGTTCCCAACCCGGGTTGTACTCGATAAAATGATGATCGATAAATGATTTGAAAACCATAAAAGATAAATACTAAAGATAATACGAGCAAATGGAGTAGGCTTTAGTACCAAAAAGTAAATCAGGAAATAAGAATAGAAGAGCACCTTCAACCAAATCATGTCTGTATCACACATCAGAATCTCGTAGCCGAAAGGCAAGATGGCATCGATTAGTATAACTTTTTCTCTCCCCATTTTATGAAATGTTGGTGTGCCCCATCCGACATCTATTGTGCTCATATGGCTACCCATATCAAAAACCGGAATGCCTCTCCAATATAAAGCCTCCAACAGTTTTGTGTCCATCGCACCTATAATGACAGTATCATTACCTCATATTGACTACAATGATGCACAATATGAAAATTTAGAGTCATCGTTGTCAAATAATGACTGGAATCATGAATTGTAAGATTCAAGTTTATAATAACATAATAATAATATATATGTACATTGCTTAAATTGAACAAAATAACATTTTAACAAAAGCTTCATGTAATATCAAGCCTCAAAATGTCACAAGTTTTCCACTTAAAACTTCAACGTTCATAATTATGAATTATGAATAGCCTCAGGTTGCATGAAACTCAAATTGACTCGTATGAATCAACTCGTGAATCGACAGATTGTAACCACCATGATTACAGTATTAAGTTTGAAGTCTAACAATGCATGTGGCTAACATCATGAAGAACTTACCAACAAGTAGATTCTCGAGACCCAAATCTGTTAGGTGTTTAACCCATGACAGTATGAAATCCATGAAAGCGTAGTTTCCGAAGGTCACAATAACAATGTTATCTTTCACCCTTTTCTGAACAAGTTCTTTTGTCAACCGAAAGTTCTCCAAAGGTGGCATTTTAGAACGAGAAGAGGGAACTTCCCAAATAGGCGTCATCAATTTGCTTCGAGGCTGGGGAGCAGGAGCCAGCACTACACCCACTGGAGTTAGCTGAGACAAGTTGGATGATTGATCCAAATGTGGAGAATCTTCATCTGAACTAAGAAGTGAATGGTGAGTAGTAAACCAGGGAGAAAACACAAGGAAATGAGACAGAGGAGAATAAGCAGATGAAAGCATAACGTAGTAAGGCAAAACATCACCATAATTGGTGCTTCCAACAACTAAAATAGGAACTTCAAGAGAGACAACAAACTTGTAATGGAAATTATGCAAAAGATGCAATTGTTGAAGCTTGATGTATATTGTTGTTGGGCCATTCTTTTACAGTTTAAACTGAGCAACTGCAGAGCGTTGTTCTTGCGAGGTTTGGGTTCAAGTCTCCGTTCGTCGTTTTAGTGTGTATATTTGCTCTTTGTTCTTTGCCTCTATTATGCCGGAGTTGGTTTACTTAGTTTGTTGCCTCTCCAAGTGCAAGACGGAGTCACCCATGAGAAGCTTGATATACATGTTGGGCTCGTTCTCCAATAGCTTAAGCTTTTGGAGCAATTGGTGACTTAACATTAACAATAATAGAATCCCTCATATACTACATGAACGAAATATTAAAATTACTGGAAAATCAAAACAGATAAGTATTCACACCAGCAAACAGGGGCGGCAATAACAATTGTGAGGCCCTACGTGAACATTTAAAGACGGGACCCTTGAACAAGGTTGGTTCGGAACCAAGTGGACCCCAAGGCGAAAATTTTTGGATCTGTTTATGATATTTGCGGGTAGGATTATTTGCATCGGGAAGATTATTGTTTTGCTCTATGAGTTGTTTTGGCCAATTTGAGAGTTGAGAGGTTTAGTGCTTGTAATCCTTATTGCATAAAGTGAGTTTTGACTTTTTTCTACCGCAGCCCGTTGTAATTCCGCTTGCGTTCATATTATCAATTTCTTTTTCTTTTTCTTTTTTTTTTTTTATAAACAAAAGTAAAGAGTAATTTAAAACTATTTGGGTTGGCTAAAATGGGAATTGAGAAGAAAGGACAACACTTGCGTATTTTTCTTTAGGTACTTTTTATCCTGTTCTAAGATGGTATTGGTCCACCTGCATGCCACATAGACACACTTGTACTGTTGTACATGTGGAACAATTACACTTCAAAACTGTAGGAAAAGTACCTAAGAAAACGTACCTATGCCTATGAAGCACCAGTGTGCGGGCGCGGGATTCGTCAATTTTGCAAAAATCAAGGGTGTGGGTGTGGGTGCGGCTAGGGTAATTGTATAAAATATTTTTAAAAAAAATTTCTAGATGATAACTATAAAACTATCCTACCACTAAATTGTCTTCTTTTTTTTTTTTTTGTAACACCAATAACAATCAACAAGCAATAAACATAATGTTATGTTATTATTTACATTGGTTTGGTCAAACAAAGAACACTCAACCATGTTTTGCATAAAGTTTATAACAAACCAAAGTATTTGTCTTTTAAACCCTAATGTTTCCAAAATTGTATGAAGAACCTATCTATTTTCGAAAGAAAAAACATTGCAAAAAAGCCCCAGTCGTACCCTCAAAGACCCCTAGCCGCACCCAAACGAATCCTCGCCGCACGCCCGCTACACCCGCACATAGTGTGAGTTCGGCATCCTTTTCGAAGCGCCCGTGCTTCCTAGACCTAGGTCTTTTCCGAGAAGAAAAGTTCGGCAGAACATTTAAGGCGAGTTTGGACTACTATGGAGCCAATACATTACACACACACGCACACACACATATACATATATATATTCAATATTTCGGTAGGCTCGATTACAATTAGATCAATACATTACATATGAAAATTTTGTCTTCGGCCCAACTCAATATTTTTCGGAGCCCTGCTTAAGAGTAAAAAATAGCCAATTCTTGGGGTCCTTGGTTGCGGCCTCTCTTGTAAATGTCCCTATAAGACTTGTTAAATACAGACCATCAAAGGAGTTAAGTACTTGAGTATTTCACACCTACAAACTTCCCTATAAGACTTGTTAAATATGAAGCAGAAGAACAACTTAAATCATCCAAGCACTCGTTCCAATGGACATTCAACATTAACCTAAGATATGTTTTCCCATCCAAAAGGCCCATATAATTGGCGTTGTGAAACCAGTAAAGCCATTGAGCTCTCACTTTGGAATTCCTCACACCTCAAAACCATTAAATCTATTGAGCTCTTAAACCTTTCAGCCATGGACCATATAATGCTATGTCAATACATCACTACAATAACATCATAGTTGAGGCAAATCAGCAATGCAGCATAAAGGCCAATGTTCAACAGTCTATAAGAAATATGAAATTGACTACCATTCAGATTAAATGTCAATGGAAAATTACTCTTAGTCTTGGGAAGACATCTTCACAAGCAAAGTAGAAAGGGGGGGTTTAAAAGTTTGTATAATAGTTCAATCATTTAGCTCTAAATAACTCAATCCCCAAGCTCAATTGTGTGAGAAAACAATTTCAACTTAGTATTCAGAATTCGAGCTTGAGAGACTTGAATTCAAATAATAAAGAGATACACAATTTCGCATCAGTTCAATTGAAATGGCAAAAAAAAAATATGGAAATGAAAATTCAGACTCTGCATGTAAGTGCCGTTTCAGAGATCAATATACAGATACAGATACATACATATATATATATATAGAGAGAGAGAGAGAGAGAACGTACGGGTAGTGGGAGAGGGGAACCACCCAGAGGGGCTGCCAGAAGAATAAATGGCGGAGAAGACATAGAAGGAAGAGAAGATTATGCCAATGAGTACAGTGGCATAGATCGTCAGAAACAGTGGCTTGGAGTTTGCTACTTCTTTCAATGGGCTACTCAAAGCCATTTATTTTGATTTTTTTTTTTTTTTTCTCACAAAGCAATTAATTTTTTGTTACATGTGTGTGTGTATGTGTGAGGAATTGAGAAAAGCCCTAAAAGGTCTGATTTGATTTGGGTATTGTGATCTGAAGGTTGAATCTGAAAGTTGAATAGGAAATGGGAAGGTGGGTTTTGGGTTTGTATCAGATCAGAAGAGTCAGAGTGGGGAGGCAAGGGAAAGTCAACTAGCCCCATGGTTGCCTGAATCTGTCAACAAAAGATTAATTGGATTAGATTTAATATATGCTAACGTGTGTGTGGATACATATAATAATACATATGTGTGTAATTAAGTGAAAGTAGTCTAGTGGTGGTTAGCAGCCAGCAGATTTTGTCTTTTCATATTAGGGTTTAATTACACAAATCTCCTCTGACGTTTGTCTTAAATTACACAAATTTTCCTCGCATTTTCAATCAGTTTGAGAGATAGTGATACCTTAGGGGTGTAAATCGGTCAACTCGGTTCCGTTTTTTTACACTTTGTAAACTGACCGAGCCATTCGATTTGGTCAGTCTTTTTGTTGATTTTTCGATTCAGTTCGTTTTTTTAACTTGGAGTAATTTTGGGGAAACCGAACCTCTCGATTCAGTCGATTAGTTCGGTTATGCGGCCTCTGCTTACACCCCTAGGCCTTGTTTGATGGTCAGGATAAGAGGTAGGATATGATAACTTTTATCTTATCCAGTATTTGGAGGCGCCATTGCACAGGATAAAATAGTCCTGAACTAGGTTTTCATCCCATGGAGAGTGGGATAACTCTAACTCATGGGAGGAGGTGGTATTTGGTGGGATTAGAAGTTTGGGATAACTTCTTGGAACAAAAAAGCCTTTTCTTTTTTTTTTTTTTGATTTTTTTTTCCCTTTTTCATTTTTTCAGTTTTTTTTTTTTTTTTTTTCATTTTTCATATATGCTTTTTTTCCTCTCTCTTTTCATAAATTTCTTTTCTTTTTCATTTTCAGACCTGCCTTCTTCTTCTTCTTCCTCTTATCTTTCTTTCTTTTTTTTTTTTTTTTTTTTTTTTCAGATCTCTCTCTTTTTTTTTTTTTGTTCAGATTCATTTTTTTTTTTTTCCCTTTTTCATTTTCAAATCTCTTTTTTCATTTTCATTTTCATTTTTAGATCTACTCTTTGATACGCCCAGAAATATTCTGCTACAGTCAAACCTCCACGTCAACAGCAAAGGACCCGGATTATCCGGAAAGGGAGCTGGTGGCCCACCGATCCCGAAGTCTTTTGAGTGTAACCGCTCGATATGCTCGCACAGCCCGGACATGCGGCGCAGCAGCTCTCCATGAGGTGCAGGTTGACTGCCAAGCTGCTCAGCAGTTTCCTAAATCAGTCAGAAGACTAATGGAATGTGTAAATAGTTTCCTAAGCCATTAGGAAACCTCCCATGATTTATGCTCATCAACTTGTAATTAGATGGGGCTTCCTTATCTATTCAGTAGCCTTTTACGGGTGGTCTCTTGCACCTATAAAAGGGGCCACTCATCCCCATTACAGGGGATCACATTCTTAACTCAGAGAATAGCATATACACTCATCTCATACGCACACCCGCCTGGTATTACTGGTAGTGCCGCCCAATTGTTGGCTCACCAGGCCCGCCGGTGATCTGCTACTGAAGCGCACTGACGCACCCGTGGACGTAGGTCATCTTATTAACAGGGCCGAACCACATACAATTGATTGTGTCACCATATCTCTCTTCTTAATCTCTCTTACCAATTTTTGGCATCATCAGTTTGGCGCCGTCTGTGGGAAACGACAAGTTCATCATCAACAAAATTCTTGACTGATCAATATGCCGCCGAAGACGGGTAAGAAAAATACTGCTCCGGTCGATCAGGAGAACTTGCAGCTCGAGCAGCAGGCCGCCTCCATGACCTCCGAGCAGGTAACAGCGGCGCTCGCGCAACTCCTGGAAGGCCAACGGCAAACCCAGCAGCAAATCGAAGCGCTGTTGGCCTTGCAGGAGAAGCGCCCTCAATCAGATAATCGGACCGGGAAGAGTGCTCCCGACCGGGAGCCCGGAAGAGTCCGGAACCATACCCATTCCGCACCGGTATCCCCGCCGGATTGGGAACACGCCCGGGATGGTGACCGTAGTAGAGTGCCCAAGTGCCCCAGGCGGCGAACTCGTACCAATCCTCATCGGGTGGAAGATGCCAGAGACATCATCAACAGGCGCCGCGCCACCAGGGGGGAGGGACCAGGGCCAAAGCCTTGGGAATCATCCAAAGACCCTCCAGCCTGGAGCCGGGGAGATCTTAGGGATACGATTACCTGAAGCCGGAGCTGGGTTCTATCCCCGAGGTCAATACACCTCGAAGAGGAAGCCTCGTCGTCTGATCCGACTCACCGCTCGGACATTGACAAGAAGACCGAGCGGGAAGACGTGAATGCTCAAATCCAGTGTTTGCAAAAATAGATCGAGTAATTCAGCCGCAAGCAGCGTCCTGACCATACCAACACGGAGACCGAGTCGCCCTATACCGTTCGGGTCACTGGATTCCCCATCCCACGGAAGTTCAAGCCACCGCATCTCAGTTCTTATGACGGGACAGGGAGCCCAGTGGATCACATCCGCACCTACAGGGCCCAGATGGCATTGGTTACCACTGTCTACGAATTACTGTGCCTGGCCTTCCTCAGCACTCTCAAGGGGCCAGCCGTGTAGTGGTTCCACGCCCTCAAGCCCCGAACAATTGATGACTTCAAGACGCTGAGCAAGCTGTTCATTAGCCAGTTCGTAGGGATGCTTGACCGGTCGCAGCCGAACACGCAGCTATTGACTGTCAAGTAGCGCAAGGGTGAATTCCTAAAGGAGTATGTGGATCGCTTCAATCAGCAGAAGCTCCAGATCCGTAATTTGAACAAAACAGCAGCCATCATGGCTTTCTGCTCGGGGGTTCAACACACCAAGGTTGCTACGTCGTTCCATCGAGACCGACCGGCAACCCTGGTGGAGCTCTCGGAGTGCGTCAGAAAATATATAGACACAGAAGAATTCCTAAAATCCAAACGCTCCAGCTTCGCGGGAGATGAGTCCCTGAAGGCCAAGCGGAGGTGTAAGGGCTCTGAAAAAGGCCCAGTAAAAAAGCCCAGGCAAGACCAACAGAGAGGAGATCGGGATCAACCCCAGATTGCTTTCACGCCTCTTTCTCGACCAATCCACGAGGTCATGGCCTCCGCCGAGGCATAGAGGTTACTTCAACAACCGGCAAAACTAAAAGCCCCGCCCGGTAAGAGGAATCGGGATAAGTTTTGCCGCTTCCATAGAAACCACGGCCATGACACAGAGGATTGCTTCAAGTTGAAGATAGCCATAGAAAAACTGATCGAGCAGGGTCATCTTGCAGAATACGTCGTGACAGATGGACGGCCTACGCAAGGAGCCCAAGCTCCCAGTCAAATACAGCCTCTTGGTCAAATCAACGTGATCTCCGGAGGAACGTCGGGCGGTGGGGACTCATAGTCGGCAAGGAAGAGGCATGCTCAGGCATCCCGGACGGATGTCTAGCAGGTCCAATCCACTGGCTCCCCGCCAACTGACATACTGACGTTCACCTCCGACGATTTGCAAGGCATCCACTACCCCCATGATGACCCGTTGGTTGTGACGCTCTCCATAGCCAATTACGTGGTCAAGAGGATGTTGGTGGACACAGGCAGCTCAACCGATATCATGTTCGTGTCAGCATTCGATCAGCTCAGGATGTCCAGGGATCGGCTCCGTCCGGTTGCTACTCCCCTGGTGGGTTTTAACGGATCAAGCACCGAGTCGCTCGGTACCTTGGAGCTCCTCGTGCTTATGGGAACTTACCCTCAGCAGATCTCCCTGCTGTCAAATTTTGTAATCGTGGAGGCTCCATCTGCCTATAATGTCATTCTCGGAAGGCCTACACTCAATAAAGCCAGGGCCGCCGTCTCTGCTCATAGCCTGACAGTTAATTTTCTGACACCTCATGGACCCTGGAGCCTGCGTGGAGATCAGGCGACCGCCCGGAGTTGTTATGTCAGCTCCCTTGGTCGGGAAGTCATCACAGAGACATTGAACGTCCAGGAGATGGACCCGAGGGACCAGAATGATAGAGTGGGCCCGATTGAAGAATTAGAACGAGTGGCGTTGAACCCACAACTCCCAGACCGAACGGTCAGCATCGGCACCCTACTGGAGCCCCGCCTTAGGGAGAAGCTGATTCAATTCTTGCAACAGAGGCAGGATGTGTTCGCCTGGTGTCATGAAGATATGCCCGGGATTGATCCCCGGGTAATGTCTCATCGGTTCAACGTCGACCTAGACTCCCGGCCTATGAAGCAAAAGAGACGGGGGTATGGCCCCTGAGAGACAAAAAGCAGTGTGCGAGGAGGTTGAGAAGCTCCTCAACGCCCAATCCATACGAGAGGTCCACTATCCTGACTAGCTAGCCAATGTAGTACTTGTCAAGAAAAGCAACGGGAAGTGGAGGATGTGTGTGGACTTCACCGACCTGAACAAAGCCTGCCCCAAGGACTGCTATCCGCTGCCCAGGATAGACCTCCTTGTGGATTCCACAGCCGGCCATTCGCTCCTCTCATTTATGGATGCCTACTCCGGGTACAATCAGATCAGCATGTACCCTGGGGACAAAGAAAAGACCTCATGCATCACAGATCAGGGGACCTACTGCCACAAAGTCATGCCCTTCTGCCTCAAAAACGCCGGGGCGACTATCAACGCCTGGTCAATCACATGTTCAAAGACTTGATCAGGAAATCCATGGAGGTATACGTCGACAATCTACTGGTCAAAAGCCGGGACGAGTCTGACCATCTGGAACATTTGGCCGGGGCCTTCAGCATTTTGAGGAAGTTCGTGATGAGGTTGAACCCGGCCAAGTGCACATTTGGCATCTCATCCGGAAAGTTCTTAGGACACCTGGTCAGCAGGTAGGGAATCGCGGCAAACCCTGAGAAAATCCAGGCTGTCATCAACATGTGGTCGCCCAGGTCGACCAAAGAAGTACAGAGTCTGGTTGGACGGGTTGCCACACTGAACAGATTTGTCTCCAGAGCTACCGACCGGTGCCTGCCATTCTTCAAGATCCACCGTAAGGCATTTCAGTGGTCTGAGGAGTGTGAGAAGGCGTTCCAGGAACTCAAGAAGTACTTGGCATCTCCCCCTCTACTCTCAACACCTGTACCGGGGAAAGAATTGTTCCTATACCTGGTAGTATCACCCTCAGCGGTCAGCTCAGCACTCGTTAGGGAAGAGCACGGGATATAGTTCCTATTGTACTATACCAGCCGGGTGCTCCAAGGTGCGGAGAGCAGATACTCCCACATCGAAAAACTTGCATTCGCTCTCATCATTTTCGCCCAGAGACTCCGTCCGTACTTTCAGGCCCACGTCATTGTGGTCCTTATTGACCAACCTCTCCGTAGGATCTTAAGCAGGCCTGACACATCCGGGAGACTCGTCAAGTAAGCTATGGAGTTAGAGGAATTTGAAGTGGCTTATCGCCCCCGGACAGCAATCAAAGGGCAAGCAGTAGCAGACTTTTTGGTTGAGTTCACATATCCGGAAGACCCGGTTGAAGAGTTCGACCCACCGATTCTACCGCCTGGGTTACAGGCTGACATCCACACCTGGGTGTTGTATATGGACGATTCCATAAACCAGCGAGGCAGTGGGGCAGGAATTATCTTGACTACTCCCGACGGCATCCAGCTCGAGTATGCCCTGAGGTTTGGGTTTCGTGCCTCCAACAACGAAGCTGAGTATGAAGCCCTATTGGTTGGATTGCAGTTGGCTACTTCCATGGGTGCACAACAGGTCCAAAGTTACAGTGACTCTCAGCTCGTGGTCAATCAAGTCAACCAAGAGTACGAAGCCCGGGGAGACAACATGGTAGCCTATCTAGCCCTTGTCCGAGCGGTTTCGAAGAAGCTTCAGGGTTTTTGCCTCACGCAGATACCCAGAGAGGAAAATACCAGGGCCAACCGGTTAGACAGCCTTGCTTCGTATTCTGAGTCAGACTTGCTCAGGATAAGGGTAGAATACCTACCCGAGCCAAGTGTGCACAACTTAGAATGTATGGAGGTGGAACCAGACGCCTTAGGACCTAGCTGGATGGACCCGATATTGGCCTTCCTGACAAGGGGCGTGTTACCAGACAAGAAGGAAGAGGCCCGTCGGGTCAGATACCGGGTGGCCCAATATCATCTTATAGACGACATCCTCTACAAAAGGGGATTCTCTGTACCATATCTCCACTGCTTCCATCTCACACAAGTCCAATCAGTGTTGCATGAAATCCATGAAGGAGTGTGCGGGAATCACCTTGGAGGCCGGGCACTCTCTAAAAAGGCCTTACTGCAAGGGTATTACTAGCCGACAATGGCTCGGGATTCTCAGGAGTATGTCAAAAGATGCGATAAATGTCAGAGATACTCTCCCATGATCAACCGACCGGTAGAGCTTCAGACACTAATCCAAAGCCCCTGGCCCTTCGTCCAGTGGGGTATCGACATTGTCGGACCCCTACCGATGGGAAAAGGATAGGTTAAGTTCATAATCATCGTCGTTGACTACTTTACCAAGTAGGCAGAGGCCGAGCCCTTGGCAACAATAACCGAGCAAAAAATGGAAAGCTTCATGGAAAGAAACATCCTCAGTAGGTTCGGTATTCCCTGGGTTCTGGTCAGCGACAACGGCAGGCAATTCGACACCCCATTATTCATCCAGTTCTGCTCGGGGTATGGGATACTTAACCACTACTCCTCCTTCGAGCACCCTCAAGCCAATAGTCAAGCTGAGGTGACAAACCGGACGACCTTGTAGTCGATCCAAACAAGACTTGAAAGCGCCAAAGGACTGTGGGCTGAAGAACTGCCAACCCTCCTGTGGGCCTACCGAACTACGCCCCGAGCGGCAACTGGTGAGACGCCGTTCTCCTTAACCTACGGGTTCAAGGCGGTGGTCCCTATAGAGCTCGGGTTGCCTACTTATCGGGTGGCAAATTATAGCGTGCCAGACAATGAAGATGCACTCAGAACAGAGCTGGACTTGGTAGAGGAAAAAAGAGACCGAGCCTATTTAAAGGTAGCAGCCTATAAGCAGCGGGTCTCACGATATTACAACAGCAAGGTGAAGTATCGTAGTTTTCAAGTAGGAGACCTCGTCCTTAAGGCAGTGAACCAGTCTACCCGAATCCTGAGCCATGGGAAGTTGAGGCCAAACTGGGAAGGTCCATATACAGTTACCCAAGTCAATCGACCGGGAACTTACTGGCTTCGGAGTTTGGATGGACGTGATCTGTCTCACCCTTGGAATGTGCAACACCTCCGAAAGTACTACCAGTAACCCTGAGACATGGGCAGTTTAGCACTTGTTAGGAAATTTTTGTAGCTCTATTTGAGCATTCATTATAAATTTTTGAATAAAATAAAAGACTTTACTTTGCAAAATTACTCCTATCAGAGTCCCGTCCAATATTGACAAACCTCGGGCCTAACCCCGAGGCAAAAGACCTTGGCTCAAAACCAAGGCACACAGACCTCGGGCCTAACCCCGAGGCAAAAGACCTTGGCTCAAAACCAAGGCATAAAGACCTCGGGCTTAACCCCGAGGCGACGGCTTCGCTTAGGCCAAACCAGCGACGGGGGCAAACCCCCTAGGTGGCTGATGATGGAAAGCCTCAAATGACCCTGCAACCACCCATGTTCCAGGTCGGTTTCCTACGGCCACTCACTCTCGCACACCCGCCGTAGCAAAATGCTTGGGGCGCAGGGACTGGGCTAAAACAGAAAATCACACCGGTCATTAAAAGGACTTGGAATCCTAACATTCCTAAGTACTTATAGTGATCAGAGATAAAACATCTCGGACGATAAAACAGGATTTTCATATAATACACCGGGCCATCCCGGACGGTAAACAGGACAAGTTCCTATGATACACCGGGCAGTCACCTTTGAAACAGGATCGGTAAGACCAGCTGTTTTACCGGTTACGGTCCTAAACCATTTGCTAAGGCAGGGATTTAGGTTGGTTAAAACTGGGCAGATACTGGCAATCACAAATAGGCAGAATATGTAAATAGTTAATGGAAAGAAAGGTGGCCTCACGGACCTTTTCATTGATTAACAAACAAAATTATTTACATCGCCTGGGGGGCAATTATAGTAGCCTCCCAAAAAAAAAACAACTACAATACAAAAGAAAATAGGTCGGGGACCTTAGTCGTCCACCTCGACCACGTCCTCGGTCTCCCCAGCCTCTCCCGCCGGGTCAGCTCCTCGTCCTGGGATAGAGCCCCTGCTCTGGGCAGCCTCTTCAGCGAGTCCGGCATCAGCAGCTGGACCCTCGCCCGCAGCAGGACCTACATCCCAGAAGTCTGAATCAATCCCCTCGTAGGACGAGATGTCCCACTCGGGGTGGCCCGGGATAGCCTGCGCTTCAGATCTTCATAGCCCTGGAAGAAGCTGTCGTCGAAAGCTTCTTTCCGGGCCCCAGCTGCTATCACCTCCGCTAGCTCCCTCTCCCGCGCCTCCGCTGCCGCTGCGCTGGCCCGAGTAGCCTCTAGGTCGGCCTGGGTGGTAGCCAGCTCGGCCTGAGCAGTGCCAAGGCTCAAGGCCAAACCCTTCACATTGTCCTTCTCCACGACCAGAGTGGTGCCCCTGGCCTCTGAGATCGCCCGGTCCTCAGACAAAGCGGCTTCAGCAGCAGCGGCCATCTTGCCAAGGACAGTAGAAAGGACTCAGCCCCGGCGGCCATGCATCCGACCTGCGGGAAGTTAAAACCGACTGGTCAGAGAACAACCACAGTTGACAAAATAATTGAAGAAAAAGAAACCGAGGCAGGAGAACTCACCATGTGAGAGAGGCTGTACAGCCAGCTCTAAAAGACCACGGGAGACATGTTTTCACATGCCTCCACTTGGCTGGGGAGCAGACCGGGCTTCACCCGCTCCCTGATCTCGGTTGAGGCAGCCATCGGTGCCACGGCCGACACCCCTGCCCGGGGGGGGGGGGGCAGTCTTTTCAACTACCACCATGTGGGCGTTGAGGTCCCCACTGACTCCGGACGATTTGCTACACAGTGCCGGATCTGCCTCAGCGGGCGCTCTCTACCCGGGGCCTCGGCGGTGGGCCTTTTTCCTTGTGCCACCACCATCCGGGCAGCAGCAGCGGCAGCAGCCTGCCTCTCCCTCAATTGCTCCATATTTCTCTTCGGAGCCATCTCTGCAAAAGGAAAAAAAATTGAATAGTTAACAACCAATGTAGAAGATGGGGGAAGGAGTACCACGGGAGAAGGCAGAGTCCGAGCACTTACTAGGAAGAATTGGGGGGAATACCGGAGCTTCGGTGGGCTGAGCCGGATCGTTAGTAGCTTGGAAGTCGCCGGTCCGAGTCAACACGTTCCAGATGTTTATCGACCGGTTTGCCAAACTCCTGATCCTGGCCTGGCACTCTTCGAGAATGCTCGATGGGCTGGTTGATCCTGCTGCAAAGCAAAGTACAGAATGGTTAGTCTCAAAAACTGGAGCAAAATAGAGAAGAAAGCAAAAAAGTGAAACTGAACGGTCTTACCCCTCAACTCTCCCGCCCAGGAAGTCCTCATATGGATCCCGGGGGCCAGTTCGCAGAACCCGCGGGTGGACAGTTGGAAGAACCTGTTCTTCCACCCTTTGTTGTTGCTCGGGCAGTTGACTAAGATCTTCATCCCCTGGCGAGTCCCGAGAAAAAAAGAACCCGGTCTCTCCATATACATGGTCGGTGTGTCCAGAGGAACTCTTGGACGGAGAGTTCATACCCAAAGACTTGGGGCCATAGGGAGACGGACCCCCTGAGGAACCTCCAATCGTTCGGGGCCAACTGGCCCAGGGCAATCCCCATGTATATCAGGACGTCCCGAGCGATCGGATGGAGGGGGAAACGAAACCCAGCCATGAGGATGTCCTCATATAGGGTGGTGAAACCCTGCTGGTAGATTTTGGCCCCACCGACACTCACCGCCAAGGAGCAGTAGTCAGGAAGGCCGTACCTATCCCTAATGCACCCAAGATCTTCAGTACGCAAGGTGGACGTGATGAATTCTCTAGAGAATGCCACCTCAGGGTCGGGTTCCCCTGGTGTTTCGTCGCTTAAACCCCGGGAAACGAAAGCGACGGGGGCTTCCTGGTCTGACTCATCATCGGAAAGACGGATCGGGATTCTGCCTTTGCTTTGGTGATCAGAGGGGGACGCGGACGGCATACTCAGACTTGTGTCCGGCTCCTCTGACCCGGACCGCTCATCCTCCGACCGGGAGGATGAATTAAAACTAGAGTGACACATTCTTGGGGATTTCGGTAACTGGGCCGGGAAAAAGATGACGACCAAGGTATGGGTCAGGGATCCCGAGCCTGGTATACAAAGGGGGCAAGGTCACCAATCTAAAAGGCAAAGAATAGATGGTCCTTAACACAAGGTGACACTCTCTCAAGACTACCCCGGAAACTCCCTCTCGGTTCAACTGCCCTAAGGTGCCTTCTAACTTGAAAAAAGAATAGAACGTAAGGAAGAAAAAATCCCACTCTCGTTCTAACCTAAGTGGGTTCGCTCTCTCCAGCCTCACTCAGAAAAGAAGAGAAGGAAAAGAGTGAAGAATTGAAGCTGGAAAGGAAAGACTTACAAAGTTTAGCGCAGAAAAGGGCTCGGGAACCTTGCTCGGGAACTTGCTCGCTCTCAAACCGCTCAGGAATATATGTCTTTGCAACAAAGAGTTGAAGAAATGAATAAGTGTTCCTTCATATAGGAACCACGGACGATTCAGATCAAAACAGATCCAACAGCTCATAAGCTTTCCCGCCCAAAGTGGCTGACAGTTGTCACCTCGGGCACGCGAAGCGTAGCCTCAAAAGGTGCGCGCATTAAATGCACAACGAGACGGTTTTGTTACCATGAAAATGGTCCGGTTACATCCATGTTGGCATCGTTTGATCCTGACTAGGCTAGTCACAAGTTGACATGTGGCACAGGTAGGACTCAGGCCCACAAGGCCACCGCTCGGTCTATACCCCGGCTGACCACCACGACCGGTCCCACCCCGGGTAGAGTCCCAACCTCTTACCAGATGGTTCCTCAGAAGTAGTCTTAATTTTCAAACTTCATCTGATGGGGCATCACATCAACTTTGAAAAATGGGGGGCAGCTGATACGCCCAAAAATATTCTGCTACTTTCAAACCTCCACGTCAACAATAAAGGACCTGGATTATCCGGAAAGGGAGCTGGTGGCCCACCGATCCTGAGGTCTTTTTAGTGTAATCGCTCGGTATGCTCACACAGCCCGGGTATGTGGCGTAGCAGCTCTCCATAAGGTGCAGTTTGACAGCCAAGCTGCTCAGCAGTTTCCTAAATCAGTCATAAGACTAATGGAATATGTAAATAGTTTCCTAAGCCATTTAGGAAACCTCCCATGATTATGCTCATCAACTTGTAATTAGATGGGGCTTCCTTATCTATTCAGTTGCCTTTTGCGGGTGGTCTCTTGCACCTATAAAAGGGGCCACTCATCCCCATTAAAGGGGATCACATTTTTAACTTAGAGAATAGCATATACACTCATCTCATATGCATACACCCGGCCGGTATTACTGGTAGTGCCGCCCAATTATTGGCTCACCAGGCCCGCCGGTGATCTACTAGTGAAGCGCACTGATGCACCAGTGGACGTAGGTCACCTTATTAACGGGGCCGAACCACATACAATTGATTGTGTCACCATATCTCTCTTCTTAATCTCTCTTACCAATTTTTGGCATCATCACTCTTTTTTTTTCTTTTCTTTTTTTTTTCCTTTTTCTTTTTCTTTCTTCAGATCCCATTTTGTGTTAAAAATTAGTAATTTAGTTATTATCCGGAGCCTATATCCGGGCACGACAAAACACAAGATTAGGATATAACAACTTATTCGACAGTTTTATCCAGTACATTCCAAACACAGGATAGCATAACAGCTTATTCGACAGGATTACTATCCTATCTGATCCTGCCTTATCCTATCCGACAATTTTATCAGGCCTGCCAATCAAGGTCCTAGAGTAGAAAGACATGGGAAGAGAAAAACTTGATCGAATGGGGTGCGTAGAGATGGTAGACTGATTGTGAGGTTTGGGGAGCCTCCATGTTCAACTTAAATCAAACCTTCAATTGGATTTGGGGCTCTTTGGGACTTTTTATTAGGATTAATGAGAAGATCTGTGTATTTTTGCTGACATCATCATTGGTCCGCTAGTCCCTTTGCATGGGAAGGGGTGTATACGAATCGATCTGAGCCTGCTCACGAGCTCAAACGAGCCGAGCTTTCAAGTATTCGCGAGCTTTCTCGCGAGCTTTTTAACGAGCTTTTTCACGCGCCCTTTTAAACGATATAGTTTAATAATAAAATAATCATTTATCAAGCCTATTTATGAGATATGTCATATTTTCTCTAAAATTATATAGTTTTATAATATATATATATAAGTCACTGTACAAGTTCTTTATCAAACCTATTAATGAGCTTTTTCACGAGCCTTAATCGATCGTGTTCACGAGCTCAAATGAGCGAGCCGAGCTTAGCCTTTATCGAGCCGAGTTTCAAGCCCTTATTGAGCGACTCAGCTCATTTACACCCCTAAAGTCTCCCACTAACCGAAGGAGAAAGTTGTGATTGAAAAGTAAAGATAAGGGAGGAAAGTTATTATACTAAACGAGTAATATTTGGGGCACTAACAAATTCCACTAACACTCACACCCACACTCTATCTCTCTCCTAGTGGCATTGTGGGGTCCACAATATAGGTAAGTGCTATTTGTCCTAAAATGTGAGGAGGTGTGTGTAATTTAACTAAACCTCAGAGTAGGTAAGTGCTATTTGTCCTAAATTTAAAATAAGTGTGTGTGTGTGTGTGTGTGTGTGTGTGTGTGTGTGTTTATACATGTGAAAGTAGTCTAGTAGTGGTTAGCAGCCAGCAGATTTTGTCTCCTATATTATAACAATATATATATATATATATATATCAGTCAGGGTCTAAAGAGGGCGTCCTCTATTTATTTAAGAGACGGTCTTCATTTTGGCCATCAGATCGTGTTTTCATTAAGGACAGTTTTGTCATTTTACAGCTTTTAAACATGACCCGATAGCGAAAATAGAGGCACTATCTTTAATAAAGAGAGGACGCCCTCTTTAGATAATCATTGATATATATATATATATATATGTGGCCGAAAAATTCTGTGGTGCGTGCACGATGGTTTGACCGCGCCATGCGCGAGGAGAAAGAAAGAGACAGATGAGGGAGATTGGCGAGTGAAATTGTAACTTGATGAGGAAAGATTGTAATTTGATGAGAGAAATCGTAACTTGATGACAAAAGATTGTAACCTATGAAGAAAATAGTAATTTTGTAACCACCATGAGAAAAAATTGTAACATGATGAGGAAAGATTGTAACTATCATAAAAATATATATATATATATACATATAATTGTAACTACCAAAACCACCTCCAAAACTGTTGTGATTTTGCCCCCAAGAGATCTCTCTCTTTCTCTCCTCTGCAGGCTTGGGCGGTCAAACCATCATGCCCGCATAATAGAATAATGGTATTCATAATGTTAATAACAAATTTTCTTTTTTTGTTTTTTTTTTTACTATCAACAATTATAATAATGAGATGAAGCAATCCTTCTATACCAATCGTAATTTTAATTCTAATTTGGATAGACATTTTACGTATGCTGTGTGAAAAAGTCTTCACCAATTTGTAACTCTCTTAATATTTCAATATCTTGAATCTTTACATTTTTTTTAATTATTAATTTTATTTTTTTTATATGTTAAACTCGGTTCGTCTTAATAAGGTAATAGTTGGGACACACCCATTCACACAACTTTTGGGACACAACCCAAGAGATGTGTCTATCTCTCTCCTGTGTTACTGTGGGATCCAGTAATATCACAGTCCACAGAAGAGAGATGGACGCATCTTTTGAGTTGTGTCGCAAAAGTTGTATGAATGGGTGTGTCCCAATCTTTATCCGTCTTAATAACTTGGTAAAATTACTAAAATAATTAAGAAGTAACTCAACTAGTGGTTGTAGAGTTGAATTTAAGGGTTCGTTTGATAAAATTAAAAATAAAGTATAAAAAATTAAGTGTTAAATTTTAAGTATTGAAAATTTTAAGCGATTATATTTGCAATACTGAAAACAGTGTTTCAAGTACTGAAATATACATTCAGTGATTATTTTTAGTACAAAATTTTCACTTAAAGTTTTCAGTGGATGTTTTAGTTTTTTTAATTAAGTGGTACATTATTTAACATAGTGAAAAAAATAAGTGCTTTAATTGGGTTATCAAAGACACCCTAAGAGTTGTTTGGGAAAGCAAATAACCAACTCATTTGTTTATAAATGAACCGATTCTATAAATTCAAGTGTTTGGTGAATATCAATTTCTTTCATAGAATCAGTGTCCCTAATAATTTTCTTAAAAACTTGACCTTTGTCAAACCAATATGAAATTGCCTGATGGTTCTCACAAGAACCACCATTTAAAAAATAAGTGAGACTTGGACTGAACCTGGTCATGTTTTTAACTTTTCCAAACAGGCCATAGGGATAGCAAAATAACTCGATTAAGCCTGTGTTTCGTTTTGTGGATTTCTTGAGGGAAAAAAGAAAAGGGAAAGGAAAAGAGAAGGAAAACAAATTACCTGGTATTTTCCCTTGTGTTTTTCTTTATGCTTGAAGCATATTAAATTAATTTTTTTAAATGTAATTGTAGAGTAAGAAAAAATTTAAGAAAATGACTCACAAAATTTAAAATGGTTTATTTTTTTTTTACTTTTTTTTTCCTTCCTAGTTTCCTCATCGTTTCCTTATCAACTAAAGAAAGGAAAAAATTTTCTTCCATGTTTTTTTTTTTGGGATATTAGGTGACAGACCCCTAAAAAATAAGTGTATTAGCCAAAAACCCACACGATTAAGCCATTTATTAAAAACCGTTCACTACTTTTTTTTTCAGCAAAAGTCCCTCTGACATATAAAAACAGGAATACTATCACGCCTCAAAGAAGCAAAAATAGAAAAAATAAATTCCTTTTTGGTCCCGTAGGCCCATGACTGGTGAATAACTGTATTGTCATCTACTCAAACCAACAAACACAACGATAGGGAGGATGCTATTCATAGAATATATCTTATTAACATAATCAGAGGCTACAGCGGAAACTCACAGGTCGCAGTCTGCTAAAATTACACCAACTGGCTTATAGTCTGAAGCTTATAATAATAATAACAGTAGACAGCAGATATACAAACTAACTATTACAAAGCGGCACGTCTTCATCTTCAAGCCTTCAGCTCCAAGTCCGACGGAATATCAGTCTTCCGTCCTCAATACCTGCAAAGCTCTAGACATTGGAATGTCCAGGGCACAAACGTCATCAACTTTGAATACAAAGTTGAGTGAGTACATCAAACACACTCCTCACCTGTTACTGTTCAGCATCTTAAAATGCAGTTTATCTCTTATCAATGACGTCTCTCACAGACGGAGCAGAGGTCTAAAGAAACTATACATGAAATCAATGATAACAGGAAACATGTAAAGACAGGATAAATATCATGGTATAACATCTCTTCACACTATTCACCAAATTCATGCATGCAACCCATGCATCTATCTTTACGTCAGGAAGCTGAATCCACGACTGAACCATCATTTATCATACCCATATCCATGTTCATACTCGTATCCATATTCTTATTCTCATTCGTATCCATACGTCGATACCACATAACCAAGCCAGCAGGCCACATCGGTCGCTTACCCGGTCATGTCCTACTTCACATGATCCCTTGATAAGTTACTGGTCGTCTACAAGGTACATCCCATCTGTAAACGATGGAAGCGGAACATCGGATGTCTTCTACGATATGTATACCCTCATTGGTCATCTACATGGTAAGAATACATTAGGGCACTAGCCGGACGTAATCGTCAATGGTACACTGGACGTCTTCAACAGTGAGAGGTGCACTAGGAACACTAATCGTCCCACGTCCACCCGGCTCGTCAGTCGTTGATCCCGCGAATCCAAAGTACACATATCTCATATTCCACAAAAGCATATATCCCATTTCTCATCATATTCTCTTATCCCTTCATACCACTATCCCATGCAAGCTGACCCCATGTAGTGAAATGTATTACTCTAGATAGCAGGACTATCACATGCTCTATATTTATCATATCTACTCTTTAACTGGTTATTAGCAACTGCAATGGAGTAAATCTCCACTGCTCAGCTATCTGCTGAGTGTACAATTCTAAACATATGCTTATATGACAATTCAAGCATTAAACATCTAAATCATATCAAATAGTTTCTAGGGTGAGTGGTACGCATTCATCCGGTAAATGAAACCGATGCCGTGAAAGGCATACCTCTCCCACGCATCCCGTACACTGACTGGGCCTTCCTCCATACCAGGTACTGTGTCCTGGTTGGGCCTTCCTCCATACCAGACACAACCACAATCAAAATCACGATCCTCAAGGTTCGAGGAGCTTACCCCCGGATGAAATTGCACCAACTCCCCTTTGACCCAAGTAGACACATAATATGCTCACATAAACAGTTATACATGCTTTTATCGCAGTTTCACATGCATAATTAACTGGCCTAATTATTACATGAATTTCGTCCGGAACCAAAATATCAAAGTTGATATTCAAAACATGTGAATTCCATATATTTCATAGGCTTAGAATTCATACCTTGTGCAAACGTTCTACAATTTTGAAGGATGAACTAGGAGATCGATTAAACGCTAAATCTCCGATCCTACAAAAAACCTACAAGTTAACACGTGTTTTCCCCAAATTTCTAGATTTAGAAATTTATAAAACCTTAGCCAAACATGGCCTAAAGACTATCAAAGTGTAGCTCTTACCTTGGGGAGTTCAAATATGAAGTTTGGTTGAAAACAGACGGACGAAAGGTCGACAATCGTCGTCGCAAAGCCCGTGGCAACAATCCCCCTTTCTCTCTCATCTCTCAAGATATTATATAAGGTTTTGTAACTAACGACAAAATCATCCACTCCTATTTATAGGAAAACTTTCTAGAAATCGTGTTTACCTCCCCGCGACTTCTCAAAACTTCTAATTAACTCCTGAAACGCTGCGCACGTCCATTTTATGCCTTTACGAGTGAAAATTATAAATTACAAAAGTTTTCGACTAAGTCTCTTTTGGGTCCAAAATTTCCGTCCGAAAACTAAAATTCTGTGAAATCTCTGTACAACCTACCTTATATTTAACGTAACACTCACGTTCTCACCATAGTTCTCAAAATCATATCTGACAGTATCAAAATCACCAGAAATTATACTATACAGGTATAATTTACTATTCATGAAAGTACCAGATAAGTCAAATAACATTTAAATCACGTAAATGTCATTTACTCATGCCAACGCAATCTCGATTATCGAATTCTTGTGTCCTTACTGACACCTTACCGTTGACTCACAGTCAACCTCAATCCAATTATCAAATAACATTGACAATTCACAAAACTAAATATGCATGATAAACTATGGAATTTTGGAACGGGTGTGACAACTCTCACCTCCAAAAAGGAAGTTTGTCCCCAAACTTATACCTCATACATCAAACAAGTGCGGATACTCATTCTTCATTTCTTCCTCACTTTCCCATGTTGCCTCTTCAATCGTGTGACTGCGCCATAGTACTTTCACCATCCCAATTATCTTAGTTCTCAAGACTTGCTCATTCTGGTCTTGTATCTCCACTGGATGATCTATGTAACTCAAGTCCTCTTGAATTTATAACGGTTCTGGTACCATGATCTTGCTCGTATCTGACATACACCGTTTCAATATCGACACATGAAATATATTGTGCACATCTTCCAACTCTGATGACAATGCCAATCGATAAGCCATTGGACCTACCCTCTCTAGGATCTCAAAAGGTCCTACGAATCTCAGATTGAGTTTTCCCCTCTTTTCGAATCGAACAATGCCTTTCGAAGGCAATACTCTCAAGTATACAAAGTCTCCAACTTTAAATACCATCGGTCGTCATTTAGAGTCTGCATAGCTCTTATAACGACTCTGAGCTACCTTTAGTCGCTCCTGAATCACCTTTACCTTCTCGGTAGTTAACTGTAATATCTCAAGTCCTATCAACCTTATTTTTCCAACTTTGGTCCAATAGACCAGTGAACGACACTTACGTCCATAGAAAGCTTTATACAGTGCCATTCCAATACTTGACTGAAATCCGTTGTTGTACACGAATTCGATTAATGGCAAGTATTTCTCCCAATCACTCCCAAAATCTAGAACACAAAGTCTAAGCATATCTTCCAGAGTTTGAATCATTCGTTCTGACTGTCCGTCGGTCTGAGGATGAAATGCAGTACTGAAACTCAGTTTTGTATCCATCGCTTCTTGTAAACTTCCCTCAAACCTCGACGTAAAACTACTATCACGGTCTGATACAATCACTGCTGGAATCCCGTGTAGTCTCATAATCTCTTTCACATACAACTCTGCTAGCTTGGATGGTTTAGTCGTCTTGATTGATAGAAAATGAGCTAATTTCGTTAATCTGTCAACTATAACCCAAATCTTGTCACTCTTGTTAGGCAATCGTGGGAATCCTGAAACAAAATCCATTGTGATCTTGTCCCATTTCCACTCTAACACTGGTAATGGTTGTAGTAACCCTGCAGGTACTTGTCTTTCTGCCTTGACTTGTTGACACGCCGAACATTCGAACACAAACTTGGTAACTTCCCATTTCATACGTCTCCACCAAAAGTTTTCTTGCAAGTTCTGGTACATCTTGTTACTTCCTGGATGCACTAAATATCTAGTACTGTGTGCTTCTTCTAGGATTCGCGCCTTCAAGTCTTTCACATTTGGTACACATAACCGATTCCCAACCATCAAAACTCCTTGGTTCAAATTAAATCCAGGTCGCTTTTCCAAAGGTATCTCGTCTCTCATTTTACACAAGTAGAAATTGTTGTACTGTTCCTTCTTAATCTCATCAATGATGTCTGGGTGAGTTATGATCGCCATCGTTAAGCCACCATGGTTTCTAGAATCACATCTAACTCTAAACGTTCCATTTCCTTTACCAATTCTTTTTGTTGTGTTAGCTCATCGGCTAAGTTCCTTGTCGTCTTCCAGCTTAAAGCATCGACTACTAGATTAGCCTTCCCTAGATGATATTCTATCAAAAGATCGTAACCCTTCATTAACTCTAACCATCTTTTTTGTCTCATATTCAAATCCCGTTGAGTAAAAATGTACTTCAAACTCTTGTTGTCGGTAAAAATCTCACATTTCTCCCCGTACAAGTAATGTCTCCAAAATTTCAAAGCATGAATTATTGCGGCTAATTCAAGATCGTGAGTCGGATAGTTAACCTCATGTGTCTTTAATTATCTTGAAGCATAGGCAAACATCTTGCCACCTTGCATGAGTACACATCCCAATCCCTGTTGCGATGCATCACTATAAATACGAATCCCTCGGCTCCCGATGGTATTATTAGGATAGGCGCTCTTGTAAAAAAAAAAAGGATAGGCACTCTTGTTAACCGCGACTTCAACTCCTAAAAACTATCTTCACATTCTTGACTCCATTCAAAAGTAATACCCTTCCTCATTAACTTCGTCATTGGTAATGATATCTTTGAGAAATTTTCTATGAATCTGCGGTAGTACCTTGCCAATCCTAAGAAACTTCGGATTTCAGATACGGATGTCGGTCTTTGCCAATTAGATACTGCTTCCACTTTACGAGGATCAACTGAAACTCCATTCTTGTCAATTACATGACCAAGGAAAGTAATGTTATGTAACCAGAATTCATATTTCTTAAATTTTCCAAACAGTTACTTCACTCGCATTCTCTGAAGTATCAACCTCAAGTGGTTCTTGTGTTCTATCTCACTCGGCGAGTGGATAAGAATATCATCAATGAACACTATCACAAAGTCATCCAAGTAGTCCTTAAAGACTCGATCATAAGATGCTGGTGTATTTGTAACCCCAAATGGCATGACTAAGAACTCATAATGTCCATAGCGTGTCCTAAAAGCTGTTTTCTCAACATCTTCGGCCTTTACCTTCAACTGATGATAGCCCGATCTCAGATCTATCTTTAAAAACACTTGTGCCCCACGTAGTTGATCAAATAGATCGTCGATTTTGGGTAAAGGGTACTTGTTCTTAATTGTCAACTTGTTCAATTCTCGGTAGTCGATACACATACGCATGGAACCATCTTTCTTCTTCACAAATAATACTGGAGCTCCCCACGGCGATATGCTAGGTCGGATGAAGCCTTTGTCAAGTAATTCCTATAGTTGGATTTTCAGCTCTTTCAATTCTACTGGTGCCATTCTATAGGGTGCCTTTGATACGGGTCTTGAGTTTGGCATTACTTCAATGGTGAACTCAATTTCCCTCTCAATCAAAACGTCTAGCAAGTCATCAGGAAATACATCTGGATATTCTCGCACTATCGGAATGTCTTCTACTTTTAATTCAGCCGTTGTCGTGTCAATCACTGAACACAGAAATCCCTGACATCCTTTTCTCAACAACTTACCCGCTCGAATAGCTGAAATCAAATATGGTGGCGGTGTAACCCCACTCCCTTGGAAACAAAAGTTCCCATGCACCGGTGATAAAAAATTAACTTCTTTTCGTTCATAGTCTATCGTGGCTTGGTTAAGGGCTAACCAATCCAGTCCTAGTATCACATCAAAATGGTTCACGACAATTGGTATAAGGTCTACAGTTAGTAACTTCTCCCCTAGTTTGATCTCATAATCCTTATATATCGTAGACGTCATTATCGATTACTAAGTGGTACGGTAATAAACAATTCATATCCTAAGGGTGCTGACTTAACATCCAAATGTTTAACAAAGTTATGCGATACAAATGAATGCGTAGATCCTGAGTCAACAAGTATGCGTGCTAAGTGTGAACATACAAGCACCATACCTGAGACTACTGTCTCTGTAGCAGCCATATCCCCTGGGTTCATTTGAAATGACCTTTTTTGACGTTGCTCTGTCCTCTATCCCCCATCGTTGGACTGTCTAGGCTTCGAAACACTAGAAGCCATAGAACTAGTGCCTTACTGAGAATGCTTTCTAGGGCAATCCTTCGCTCGGTGTCCAACGGTACCACAATCGAACATTTGATATGTGAAGTTGGTGTAAAACTTGCACTGTTCGTCCCTTGGGTTTTGTTCGGAAAGTTTGTCATAAAGCATCGGCCAATGTGTGGTCAATTACAAAGTGTACACAACGGTATATTAGTTGGTGTCCTCCTAGTATTACTAAAGCTCGAACCAGAGCCTCGTACAAATGGCCTCTTGAAAGACCCACCTTGGTTCTGGTCTCCACCCTCATAACCCTGTTTGCCTTGTTGATTCTGTTTCGATCTTTCCATCCCACTTTCGGCTACAAGCGCAGTTTGTTGCACTGCTGCCACAATCGAATGCTCGTAAGTCTCTACCCTTAACCGGATATTTTCTCTCAAACCTTCATCAAATTTTCTTGCCCTATCTTCTTCTTCTGGCACTAAACCTTTACTAAACCTTAATAATGCGTTGTACTTGGAAGTATATTCGGTTACAATCATGTCTCCTTGCTTTCGATTGTCAAACTCTCTCTTTTTCACGTTGTGGGCAGCTCGTGGAAAGAATCGGCGATTAAACTCTGCCTCGAATCCTTCCCAAGTAATCGGTGCCCCTTAATCAAGAACATTTACCCACCAATTCTGGGCTTCACCCCTCAACACGTCACTTGCATTCTCAATTTTCTCCCTATCGGACATCGGAATGGACCGGAAAATCCTCTCCATATCCATGACCCAATGTTCTGCCAACGTCGTGTCAGGCATCCCATAAAATTCCATTGGTTTCTTTCTGATAAATTGTTCGGACACGGATCTCATACCCCTGTTTTCAGGTGCATGTACCACGGCTATCGATGCTGGCTCCAATGGAGGTGTTGGAGACAATCGCTCTGCTATATTCTATATCATATCTCCCATGTTGCCCATTATTTCTGCCATTTGATTCATTCGGCGAGTGTGTGGCGATAAGTCTCGATCATCGTCACTCATGATGTTACAATCCTGTAATTCCCAATGTATAAACACTATGCATGTACATCAATATTTATAACCATGTATGTAAAACAACATACATATGCATCAAACATCTCTATAATGTATGGATGCACTCTAGAACATGTGACAATTCACTCAACACTCCACTCGTCGTCGAACATTCCCAAAGTTTTGTTACCTCTAGCTTTGATACCAATAAATGTCACGACCCATCTCACTACGCGTGGAAAAGGGCACGTGGCATGCCACCAAGGCTCATCCAATTCATTAAATAACCATACGCAGCGGAAAAGAACTTTAAAACAATCTTGAGTATTTAAATCTTTTGGAAACATTACCCTTCGAGTTGTAAAATCCATGTAAAATTAAAAACGTAATTATATTTCGAATCGAATGAATTTATATTAAAAGGGTCCCAAAAGTACCTAAGAACCAAGCAAAACATTTTGAAAATCTCCGGAGGTAGTAGAAAAAGATTTCTGGCAAGGGGCAATTCGACTGGTCGAACGACTCCCTTCGACCGGTCGAATGACCCTTTAGCAGAATCCTGCACAAAGGTGCAGAATTTTGCCAAGGCATCAAACAACCATTACTTAAAACACCACTCCAAACAAGCAAACAATTCTAAACTTCACAAGCTAAAACATGCTATCAAAACCAAAGTTTCGACTTACTAATCCATGAACAAAAACATTAGCGGAACAAGCTAGGGCTTGTTTGGCACAATTCACAAAACTCTATCCATTTTCATTTAAACTTCAAAATTGATCCATTTTCATTTAAACTTCAAAATTGACAGGCCAAGCATTCAAACACGAATCCATGAGTTCGGATTCATTTCAACATAACTAAAAAGAGTTTTAGTACTTATTACAACATCATAAAACCATACTACACCTTCCAAGTCAATTACATAGTTCTAGCTATTCGAAACGCTCACGATTACAAGACTTGGAAAATAAAGCAAAAACATATACAAGAGGATCTCCGGCATTCCTCGGTCTCACTCCTCACGCTTCTGTTTCCCTTTTTTCTTGTCACCTGCAATGGAGTAAATCTCCAATGCTCAGCTATATGCTGAGTGTACAATTCTAAACATATGCTTGTATGACAATTCATGCATTAAACATCTAAATCACATCAAATAGTCTCTAGGGTGAGTGGTACGTGATCTTGTCAAAATCAAGATATAAAAGTATGCTTAACTTATGCTTTACTTTCAAAAGATTTACAGTGTGGAAGTAAAGGTCGAACCCATAGAGATTGAATACTACGCACTTTAATTTTTAAAACCTAAATTTAGTTAATTAAGAAAAATGGATTTTGGATTTAATTTGAATTAAACTAATAACAATAAAAGTAAATCTATATTATGAAAGCAATTAAATATTTATTTTTATAATAAGTTTAAGGAACCTAGGATTGCAAATCCACCACTAGCTTCATAATAAGGGTACTTACGAATTACTTTAGCTTATTAAGTTGGATGATAATGGGGAATTGTAGCTACAAGCCCAATTCCTCCGTCAAGAAAATAACTATGGTTCAAGCACCAACATAATCCATCTTCGGTTAGCACGAATTATCCCACACTAAACTAGGGTTGTGGTATAATCCGTCTAATCTAGGCATGGACTATTCGGATACTTGATAGCACAATTCAATTTAAGCACCATTATATGTAAATAATCCAAACAAGCACAACAAGCATAGATCATTGAGCACACTACAGTCAAAATAGATCTAAGACAAGAATAAACTTTGAAAGTAACGATTTAATCAATAAAAGGACGATTTATTTATAAAAATCCTCGGAACATGTGACTGTCATCCATACATAACAAAACTAAAATAAATACATAAAATACACCCTATTACTTGGCTAGGGTTTCATTGAAACCCTAGATCTAGAGTCTAGTTGTCCATAGAAGCGGCGGATGGCAAGTAGTTGATGGAGGAGGCCACGGAAACCCTTGGTCTTCTTCTTCTTCTCCTTGCTTCCCTCCCTTCAATGGCTAAAAGTGTGGTTGTATATTGTGTGTATAACAATTGCCAACCCCCAAATTGAAGTAAAATAGGGTATATATAGATTAGTAGCAAGTTTTTGGAAGCTTTCCTAACCCAATTCGCACTAAAACTGCTGTATTTAGCTTTCCATACGTAATTAGGCAGTTTCGTTCATGTAGGAATCTTCAGTACATGAAATACACGTATTTGATTTTTACACAGGTCGCGCGAGTGGGCCGCGCGAGCGCTATATTGGAAAGTCGCACGAGCGGGTCGCTCGAGCGATTTTTGGACTTCCGCGCGAGCGGGCCACGCGCGCGAGGTGCCTTTTTCAGCTTATTTCTTCCTGGTTTTTCTCCCTATTTAACCTGGATTAGTGTCTTCTTCCAAAACCTGCTCTAAAACAGAAAACGAAATAAAAATACATAAAAACAGGATAAAATACGCTAACAAATGTGAATTAAGGCATGTAATTAAGATCTGTTCTCTCCCGATCACATCCCCAAACCTACATTTTGCTAGTCCTCGAGCAAAAAGAAAATTAAAATAAAACTACTAATAAAAATCTATTCCATTTTCGCATGGATTACGATTGCATTTAGCTTATGCAACAAGCCTTTTAAACCCCTAGGTGTCCCTAGTTGGACGAGTGAAGTCTCGTGAGGGTTCTCGTCAACAAGTCTCCCACAACCATCTTTATTAACTGATCAATTTAAAAACGTTTATTAAAAACGAAAAACATAATATTCAATACTCCTTCATCATATAACAAAGATTTGAATAGAATAACGAACATAAAGAAACATAATAAAACATCCACCTAAATCATGAAAAACAATCCCAAGCATATGCATCGTATAAATCAATAGAGTTCCTCATACAATTGCACATGTGTGATGTGGTAGTCAAATGAACACGCGCATGTCATGAACATGGAATATACTTTGGATAACCATTTAACTATGCTTCGACTACGAATCTCATAATGAATTACACTCTCAAATGAAACACTCAGAAACATGTGTAATTTATCCAATATATGGGAGTAAAGGAAATATGTTTTCAAAACGAGAAATGCTCACATATGACTCGAAAAACACGCATGACACAAAAGAACAACAGTCTCATGGATAGGATGCCAACAGTCAAGAGAAATTAATCATTACCTTGTTTTAATCCCCTTCCCATCGTTTATATATCCAAACCATGTTTCTAGGATCAAATATGACTTTTCAAAGGTTGTAATGGCTCGGCCAATGAAAAAGGATAGAAAGGATTAATTAGGTAGTTTTAGAATGGCATTGTAAGGTATGTTCGATTTCTTTCATTCTCTCTTCCACCAACTTCATCATTTCATTCTCTTCTTTTCATTCCTTTCAATTTTTTCTCCTTCTGTTTCTTTTTTTTTTCAACCTTATTCTTTTTTTTTTCTTTTTTTTTTATTTTATCTTTTTCTTTATTCTTTTCCTTCTCGTTGCTTTTGAAACGAATATTCAATAAATAACAAGGCAACCACCCCAAACTTCATCTTATTTACTTCTTCTTCTCAATCACACATCGCCTTAACACCACTAAAAGTTGATCAATCTTTCAGGGGTGAACTCCAAGTTGGCCAAATTGGAGCAAAAACATGATAATGGTAATTAAAGAAAAAATGGCATTTTAATGGCTCAAAGGGCGAACTAAGGAAATTTATCATTTATTGGTGAGTAGCAAACAAAGAAGGCCTAAAATCATGTCCTATGGTTATATGGTTCTTCAACATTTACGACGGAAGATTATTTAGCATTGTAGCAAATATTTTAACTTGACTATCAACCAAAACAAGAATAATGAGACTAAACAACAAGTTAATGCGCTATTTTAATGAAATTCAACAAATACAAAATGTATTTATAACCCTCTATAAAGAAAAGATAGGCTCAAAAGCTCACCGGGCTTAGTCTCCACCATGTGTTATCTAGAAATCCGAATCATATTATAGTTCACATCAAACATGTATTCAAGCGACCACGTGCAGTGCATAGGTTTGTGTGCAAATCTATGATTTAAAACTACGATTCGAACGATACATAACCTAAAATGTTTCAACATGACTTCAGCAAATGTTTAATCACATCTTCTCATATTTACCATTCTATAACAATCCAAGTTACATAACAAGATGTATCGACTAGAGATTGCAACCGTAGGTGACATCGTTTATTTAAGCATAAATATCGAATTTTTTTTCAAAATTTTGGTGCATATAATAATGTGCATATGAGTGCATACCCCCAAACCTAAACCTTTTATTGTCCCCAATGAAACAATAAAACGAAAGAAAGGAAAGGACGTAAGGAAGGAACGATATAACCTCGATCTCGACAATCACAAAGGTGAACGTATAAAAATATGCAAGTCAAACATGCTCCAAATGAAGACACTCATCCACCTGTTAATACTTAACAAAAGAAAACTAACCTAACAAAAGAATAAGAAAAGCTAATAAAAATAAAAATATATATAAAAAAACTGAACTAAATAAACTACAAGTTAAACTAAACTAAATTAAACTAAACTAAATGATAATTGAAAAACTGTAAAGGAAATGAATAAAAACAAACAGAAACAGAACTAAGAAAACAAATATGAACTTAATCTAAAAGAGCTGACAAGAACACACAGAAAGGAAAAACAACTGACCAGGTTTGGGAATGAGAATGTAAAGAAGGAAAGAGAAAAACCCAGAAAACCCTACCTCGCGCGAGCGGGCCGCGTGAATGAGCTTCGCGTGTGCGAACCCCTCCGCGAGGTAAAGCAGAGGCCTGTTTTATAAACTTAAAAGAAAAATCTCTAAGGCCTAAGATCGCGCGAGCGAACTCCTCACGCGCGCGATTCTAGGCGCGAGATGAAACAGAGAGCTCATATAAAAGAAAAGTTGGAAAAACTGGTCTAAGGGGGAATCTCGCGCGAGCGGGCTGCGTGAGCGATGCATCGCGCGAGTGGACCGCATGCGCGATGTGGTCTTTTTCCCTTGTTTCTTTATTTCAAGGTAAATAAGTTCAAAATAAGGTTATCTGGACCCCTAAACCTGTCCAGAATGTCCAAAACAGACTCAAAAGGACTCAAAAATGACTAAAAATAAGAAAAACAAACGAAATAAAGCTTGGGTTGCCTCCTAAGAAGCGCTATCTTTTACGTCTTTAGCTAGACCGTTCTAGCTCAAGATTTATGGAGGTTGAAAATCAGACTTTGTACCCCTTAGGGCGTTAGGAAGAGCCCGGTGATAAGTAGAAATAACGTCGCTTTGAATTAATTCAATCGACGGTTCTCCCGAAATTATATTCAAATCGATTTCTTACCTTTCGAGTAAATTTATCATTCGGGTCTTGGTTGTCAGGATTCATCCGCTCATTACGAATTATATTATTTTTCTCACCCATATTCAGTTCTTTGTTAGGTTCAATATTCCGTCTTACCTCACATACCGCCTCACATAGGTAATCGTCGTCTTTAGGAGGTTGATCCATAGCATTAAAAAGGTTTAATTTTAAATTCATGTTCTCAAATGACACCTTCATTACCCCCGTTCGACAGTTAACACGAGCGTTAGCGGTTGCTAAGAATGGACGACCTAAGATGACAGGAGTGTGTTTCTGAGCATCTAGCACGGGTTTAGTGTCAAGGACCATGAAGTCGACAGGATAATGGCATTTATCAACTTTAACCAAGACGTCCTCGACGATTCCTCTAGGTACTTTCACAGAACGATCCGCCAATTGAATAGTAGCGGTTGTAGGTTTAAGTTCACCTAAACCTAGTTATTTATAGACATGATAAGGTAAGAGGTTAACACTAGCTCCTAAGTCAAGGAGAGCCAGATGAACGATAGTGTCACCTATGATACATGAAATAGTAGGCGTACCGGGATCTTCATACTTTGGAGGAGCGTGTTGAAAAATTGAGCATCCTTTTTCCGTGAGAAAGACCTTTTTCGAAGTATGACTGCGTATTTTGCGCTTTTGCGTGCAAAGGTCTTTTAGGCATTTAGCGTAAGCGGGAATTTGTTTTATCGCATCGAGGAATGGAATATTAAGTTTTACTTGTTTAAACACCTTGAATATATCTTCCATTTTTGAATTTTTCTTTGATAAATTAGACGGTTCCTCAACGTTTGGTGGATATGGAATTCTCGGAATATAATTCGTTGGGACCGGTTCATTCTCTTTCCTAACTCTATCCACATCCTTTTCTTTATTCGAGTTAATGTGTATCTCTTTTTCTCTCGCATTCAGAATTTCAACAATTTCCTCCCCACGAATAGTCGTCCTAGTCGGCATGGCATTAACTTGCTCACTCGTACCACCACCCTCATACTGTCCCTTAGGGTTTTGTATAGTTTGACTAGGTAGCTTACCCTCGTTTAGACGGCTCATTATAGTAGCTTTGTCCCATTTGGGACTCAAGCTTCGCAATGGATTGTGTGTGAGAGTGCACTATTTGTGCTTGTGCCTGTACTTGTGTTTCAATGTTCTTAAGGGATGCCAACACCTTATCCTCAAAAGCGTTAACCCTTGGAGGGTTAGGAGTAGGAGGAGGGTGTTGGTATTGGTTTTGTTGAAACTAGGGTCAATAAGTATTAAAAAAATTATTCGGCATAGGATTGTAACTATTTCGTGGGAATTGTTGAATCGAGTTTATGTGTTGCTCCACAAATTCCAGAAATTGAGATGCCGATGGGCAAGAAAGTATAGAATGTGAAGGATCGGAACATAATGCACAACTTTCATAAGAGGGTGAACCCGACATTTGATTCATTGTCAAAAGTCGGTCAAGTTTTTTAGATAGTTCTTGAAATTCAATTGAGTGACTTGACTCGAACTTTACCTCTCTCTTAGGTTGATGAGGATATCCCTCGAAGCGTACCGACACGGCCTGATACATCGAGTTCTCGCTTAATGTTTCAAAAATTTTCCAGGCCTCGTCGGCGCTTTTGTGTAGGAAGGTCCCCGCACAAACAGCATCAACGGTATTACGAAGTGAGGGAACTAGTCCCTAGTAAAAGACCTGAACTAATTGCCACTTGGGAACTTGATGATGTGGGCATGAGCGTAATAATTCTTTAAATTGTTCCCAAGTGTCGTAAAGCATTTTCCCATCTTGCATCACAAAGTTTGTTATTGATTTTCTTATCTGATTAGTTCTTGTGATTGGAAGAAACTTTTGTAAAAACGCCGTATGTAATGCTTCCCATGTTTTTATAGTGTTTGGCTCCAAAGATTGGAGCCAATACTTAGCTTTGTCTTTTAATGAAAATGGGAAGAGGCGCAATTTTAACTCATCATCAGTTAGGTGTTGGATTTTTAAAGTAGAGCAAATATCTTGAAAATCACCTAAGTGCTGATAAGGGTCTTCTTTAATACGGCCATGGAAAGAAGGTAGTAGCGCGATAGTAGATGACTTTATCTCAAAGTGAGATGCCGTCACCTCCGGTAATTAGATACTCGCCTATGGTGTATAGGCTGTAGGGATGAAATAGTCTTTAAGCGGAGGGGGTTGAGGTATATTAGGATTATTTCCGTTATTTACGTTGTTTTCGCCGTCGGCCATTGGAATAGGTTTTATGTTAATAAATTGAGTTTTTCTTAACCTTTTAAGTGTACTTTGAATTTCGGCCTGAAACAACAACGACGGTTGAGGAGTCCGATTAACTCTAAGGGTACGTTCAAGTTCAGGATCGACAAAAAATAATTCCAGTTTACTAGAACGTGTACCAAATATAAACTAAAAAGAAAATAGCGACACTAAGACAAAAACTGACTCCACAAATATAAGACGAAATCACGCAAATAAGGCAACAGGCACACAACTACTATGATGCATGAATATTATCCTTTAATGCAATGACCGCTTCAAGCCCAGCGCCCTGGGTTTCCTAGCTAATGCACGTGAACAATCACTCCTAAACTAATGCAAATAGTTGCGTCTCAGCGGCCTGACTTACAGTGGTTTGAAGCGAATTTCAAAAGAAGCAATTTACTTGAATTATTTTTATTTGTTTTTTTTTTTCGCGTAAGCTCCTTTGACGTGCACAGTTATTCCACTCGAAACGCTAGAATTTTGAGTACTTAAGAAATTACAAAAATAAAAGAAAAGTTAGTAACTTAAAACAAAAATGAAAAAATAAGAAAAGGAAAAAACCTAATCTAATATTTACGAATTAACTAAACTAAGATTATAAAACTAAAGGTAGTAATGCAATCCTCGGCAATGACGCCAAAAATTGACCTTGTCAAAATCAAGATATAAAAGTATGCTTAACTTATGCTTTACTTTCAAAAGATTTGCAGTGTGGAAGTAAAGGTCGAACCCATAGAGATTGAATACTACGCACTTTAATTTTTAAAACCTAAATTTAATTAATTAAGAAAATTGGATTTTGGATTTAATTTGAATTAAACTAATAACAATAAAAGTAACTCTAAATTATGAAAGCAATTAAATATTTGTTTTTATAATAAGTTTAAGGAACCTAGGATTGCAAATCCACCACTAGCTTCATAATAAGGCTACTTACGAATTACTTTAGCTTATTAAGTTAGATGATAATGGGGAATTGTAGCTACAAGCCCAATTCCTCCGTCAAGAAAATAACTATGGTTCAAGCACTAACATAATCTATCTTCAGTTAGCACGAATTATCCTATACTAAACTAGGGTTGTGGTATAATCTGTCTAATCTAGGCATGGACTATTCGGATACTTGATATCACAATTCAATTTAAGCACCATTACATGTAAATAATCTAAACAAGCACAGCAAGCATAGATCATTGAGCAAACTACAATCAAAATAGATCTAAGACAAGAATAAACTTTGAAAGTAACGATTTAATCAATAAAAGCACGATTTATTTATAAAAATCCTCGGAACATGTGACTGTCATCCATACATAACAAAACTAAAATAAATACATAAAATACACCCTATTACTTGGCCAGGGTTTCATTGAAACCCTAGATCTAGAGTCTTGTTGTCCATAGAAGCGGCAGATGGCAAGTAGTTGATGGAGGAGGCTATGAAAACCCTTGGTCTCCTTCTTCTTCTTCTTCTCCTTGCTTCCCTCCCTTCAATAGCTAAAAGTGTGGTTGTATATTGTGTGTGTAACAATTGCCAACCCCCAAATTGAAGTAAAATAGGGTATATATAGATTAGTAGCAAGTTTTTGGAAGCTTTCCTAACCCAATTCGTACTAAAACTGCTATATTTAGCTTTCCATACGTAATTAGGCAGTTTTGTTCACATAGGAATCTTCAGTACACTAAAATACACGTATTTGATTTTTACACAGGTCGTGCGAGCGGGCCGCGCGAGCGCAATATTGGAAAGTCGCGCGGGCGGGTCACTCGAGCAATTTTTGGACTTCCGCGCGAGCGAGCCGCGCGCGCGAGGTGCCTTTTTCAGCTTATTTCTTCCTGCTTTTTCTCCCTATTTAACCTGGATTAGTGTTTTCTTCCAAAACCTGCTCTAAAACAGAAAACGAAATAAAAATACATAAAAACATGATAAAATATGCTAACAAATGTGAATTAAGGCACGTAATTAGGATATGTTCTCTCCCGATAAGTACGCATTCATTCGGTAAATGGAACCGATGCCGTGGAAGGCACACCTCTCCCACGCATCCCGTACACTGGTTGGGCCTTCCTCCATACCAGGTACTGTTTCCTGGTTGGGCCTTCCTCCATACCAGACACAACTACAATCAAAATCACAATCCTCAAGGTTCGAGGAGCTTACCCTCAGATGAAATTGCACCAAACTCCCCTTTTACCCAAGTAGACACATAACATATTCACATAAACAGTTATACATGCTTTTATCGCAGTTTCACGTGCATAATTAACGGGCCTAATTATTACATGAAATTCACCCAGATCCAAAATATCAAAGTTGATATTCAAAACATGTGAATTCCATATATTTCATAGGCTTAGAATTCATACCTCGTGCAAACGTTCTACAATTTTAAAGGATGAACTAGGAGACCGATTAAATGCCAAATCTGCGATCCTACGGAAAACCTACACGTTTACACGTATTTTTCCCAAATTTCTAGATTTAGAAATTTATAAAACCTTACCCAAACATGGCCTAAAGACTATCAAAGTGTAGCTCCTACCTTGGGGAGTTCAAATATAAAGTTTGGTTGAAAACAGACAGACGAAGGGTCACCGATCGTCGTCACAAAACCCGTGGCAACAATCCCCCTTTCTCTCTCCTCTCTCAAGATATAATATAAGGTTTTGTAACTAATGACAAAATCATCCACTCCTATTTATAGGAAAACTTTCTAGAAATCGTGTTTACCTCCCCGCGACTTCTCAAAACTTCTAATTAACTCCTGAAACGTTGCGTACGTCCATTTTATGCCTTTACGAGTGAAAATTATAAATTACAAAAATTTTCGACTAAGTCTCGTTTGGGTCCAAAATTTCCGTCCAAAAACTAAAATTCTGTGAAATCTCTGTACAACCTACCTTTTATTTAACGTAACTAACACTCACGTTCTTACCACAGTTCTCAAAATGATATCTAACAGTATCAAAATCACTAAAAATTATACTACATAGGTATAATTTACTATTCATGAAAGTACCAAATAAGTCAAATAACATTTAAATCACATAAATGTCATTTACTCATGCCAACGCAATCTCGATTATCGAATTCCCTGGTCCTTACTGACACCTTACCTTTGACTCACAGTCAACCTCAATCCAATTATCAAATCACATTGACAATTCACAAAACTAAATATGCATGATAAACCTTGGAATTTTCGAACAGGTGTGGCACAATTAAACATATCAAAACATAATTTATAGAAGTTCTATTACAGAGCATAAATACTAACCCAACTTAAGAACCCATTACAACATATTACAAATTCAAATTGTTATTACAAGTTTAGGATTGAAAACTAAATCATATACAAGTGGTGCTTCCCCGGTAGTTCTTGACCTCACTCCTGACGCTTCTTTTTGCCTTTCTTCTTCTCACCTGCAATGTAGTACAATATAGCTGAGTGTACAAATTCTAACATATGCAATATGACAAAACATGCTTTAGTCTCATAAATCACATCAATAGTCTCTAGGGAGAAAAATACGCATTCATCCGGTAGCGGCAAGTCCAAGCCTTAAACCACGATGTCAATGGCTAGTCCAAGCCTACAACCATTACATCCCTCAAGTGCCCTGGTAAGTCCAAGCCTTAAACCATGCACAGTAGCCGTCACTACTAAAATTCTCAAACATCGAGAAGCTTACTCCGGCATGAATTTGTATAAGTCCCCCCTTTGACCCACATAGACAACTCAACGTGCTCGCGTAAAATTAGACATACTTTTCACATTTAAGCGCTTGCATAATTAACGGGCCTACAATTAACACATGATTTTTTGCCCGGATCACAATTTCGTCGTCGAAATCTAAAACATGTATTTCACCTATATAACAAAGGTTAGGATTTCATACCTCGTGCAATCTTCCTCAAACTTTGAAGGATCGACTAGAGGCCCGAATAAACGTCGAATCTCCGATTTCAAGTGATTCCTACAAGTTTTACTGGGTTTTTCCCAAAACTCTAGAAATTATATATTTTTTAGAAAATTTAGCCAAACATGGCCTAATGGCTATCAAAATGTAGGTCTTACCTCCACGAGTCCAAATATGAAATCTGGAGAGAAATTGATGGACGAAAGGTCGCCGATCGTTGTCGCAAAGTCCTTGGCAATAAAAATCCCCTTTCTCTCTCCTCTCTAGAGATATTTTATAAGTTTGTGAAATATACAACCTCACCCTCCCCTATTTATAGGCAATTTCTCTAGAAACTTTGTTTACCTTCCCACGAGTTCTCGAAAATTCTAGTTAACTCCTGAAACGTCGCACACGTCCATTTTATGCCTTTACGAGTGAAAATTATAAATTACAAAAGTTTTTGACTAAGTCTTGTTTGGGTCCAAAATCACGTTCGAAAACTAAATTCTGTGGAATTTCTACATAACCTACTTTTTATATAACGTGCCACTCACGTTCTCACCACAGTGTTCAAAAAGATATCTAACAGTATCAAAACAACTAGAATTTACATTACACAGGTAAATTTACTATTCATCAAAATACCAGAAAGTCAATTGACATTTAAATCACATAAATGCCCTTTAACCATGCTAATGCAACATGAAATACCATGTTCCTGTGTCTTCACTGACACCTTACTGTTGACTCACAGTCAACCTCATTCATTATTATCAAATAACATTGATAGTCACAAACTCCGAATATGCATGTTAAAACCATAAAATTTTTGAAACGGGTGTGACAAAAATAGTTTCTATAGATTCTGGTATATACAAAATGACGAACTTAGATTTCTTGACGCAGCTGCCCTATTTATAGATTCCCAGAACCGACCTTATGTTCAATCGATCGAAGTGGCTTCGATCGATTGAACTCTCGATCGATTGAATCATGTTCGATCGATCGAACCTGCCAAGACTTCAATCGATCGAGACTCTTCGATCGATCGAACCCGCCATGACAAAATCCTCTTATGCCTTTCCAAGCATCCCAGCGGAGCTAAGAGTGGGACCTCCTAGGTTCTTAATTGTCAGCTTAGACCAGTTGTTAATTCCCATGAACAAACTCTTTGATCAGCGAATTAACCAACTGGTCAGTTAATGTTTACTCCACTATAAAATGATAACTGAACTCCAATGCAAAAGAACAAATCCAAAGCAATAACTAGACTTGCATGGTGTACTAATGTTCCTCTACCATCAGCATTCATAATCATATTCAGGTAGTCAGATAACGGTTACTGTCAACCTGAATCATGATTACTTCTTGTATTCCTTGAGTCCCACTCACCGCTCATGATTACCAAACATGTTGATAACTACTTATCAACAAGATTGCAGTTCTCAGTAATCAACTTAGTGACATTCTCAAGGGAATGCTTACTCTTTAACATAGGGTAGATTCTATCTTGACAATATATGTTCACAACCCTGTGAACATGATGAAGGAAAAGTGGTTTAAAGTTAGAGTTTAAACGCGCAGCGGAAATAGGTTAAGTTATAAAACTTTTGGTATTCCAGAATCTACTACTCGTCAATTCCATAGATGCGTACAAGGGGTGCAAGAATTATACCTTAGTGTCTTGAACCCAATTCTGAAACTTTATCTTCCAGCAGCCTGCACTAGATGATCTTCACCCTTATGACTCCTGCGGATGCCTGCCGGAAAGACTAGGGTTGGTGGGAACCCTAATAGAGAGGATAGGAAGGTTTTGGGAAGACTATGATAGTTTCTGCAGCTTCTGCGTATAAAAACGACGATCACTTACTTCCAGAACGCAGCTACCCTATTTATAGATTTCCAGAACCGACCTAGACTTCGATCAATCGAAGTGACTTCGATCGCTCGAACCTTCGATCGATCGAACCATTCTCGATCGATCGAACCTGTTGACTTCAATCGATCGAACATACTTTGATCAATCGAACTTGTCTTAACAGCTTCCTCAAGTGTCTTTCCAAGCATCCTAGCGGAGCTAAGAGTGGGACCTCCTAGGCTCTTTATTGTTGGCTCAGACCAGTTTGTTAATTACCATGACCAAACTCTTTGATCAGCAAACTAACTAACTGGTCAGTTAACGTTTATTCCACTATAAAACGATAACTGAACTCCAACACAAAAGAACATATCCGAAGCGATAACTAGACTTGTATGGTGTACTAATGTCCCTCTACCGTCAGCATTCGTAATCATATTCAGGTAGTCGGACAACTGTTACTGTCAACCTGAATCATGATTACTTCTTGTATTCCTTGAGTCCCATTCACTACTCATGATTACCAAACATGTTGATAACTCTTATCAACAAGACTGCAGTACTCAGTAATCAACTTGGTGACATTCTCAAGGGAATGCTTACTCTGAATCAGAGGGTAGATTCTATCTTGATAATATATGTTCACAACCCTATGGACATGACATACCCAAGATACCCAGGTGTTGATCTTCTATAGACCTCACTGATTGGTAAGTCAAAGCAGCCATATCCATAGTCTGTGTTCATAATCATCTCAAGATTGAGAACACGTACCTTATACAAGTTATGAGTTCCTATTGACTGTTGACAGCCTTAAGCGTCAATAGGAAAGCTCAGGTCCGTCAATGCACTATAAGCACTAGCATATCAACTAAGAGCTACACTCTAGTGATTGAGATTAATCACTCCATCCAATGGTAGTTAATTATGCTACAGTGTAGACCTGATGAGGTATCCAGTCTCATCATCCACTGTGACATATTCTAAGTATCAAAGAATAGTAATTCGTATCTCACTTGTGTGTATCTTATACACACACGAATTGCTTACTATGATACTTAAGGACAAAACAATCATCTCATGAAAGAAACATACACAATGAAATGTAAAGCTGATATCCATATATTATAATGCTAATGTCTCATACATAAAGTAATGGTTTGAGGGCACAAACCCAACACATGACATACCCAAGATACCCAGGTGTTGATCTTTAAGACCTCATTGATTGGTAAGTCAAAGTAGCCATATCCACAGTTTGTGTTCATAATCGTCTCAAGACTGAGAACACGTACCTTATACAAGTTATGAGTTCCTATCGACTGTTGATAGTCTTAAGTGTCAATAGGTAAACTCAGGTTCGTCAATTCACTATAAGCACTAGTATATTAACTAAGAGTTACACTCTAGTGATTGAGATTAATCACTCCATCCAATGGTAGTTAATCATGCTATAGTGTATACCTGATGAGATATCCAGTCTCATCATCCACTTTGACAAGTTCTAAGTAACAAAGAATAGTAATTCGTATCTCACTTGTATGTATCTCATACACACATGAATTACTTGATGGAAAAAAATGGTTTAAAGTTAAAAGTTAAACACGCAGCAGAAAAAGTCAAGTTATAAAACTTAATGGTAGCCCAGGATCTACTACTCGTCAATTCCATAGATGCGTACAAAAAGGAGGGGACAAGAGTTTATACCTTAGTGTCTTGAACCCAATTATGAAATCTCTAACTTTCAGCAGCTCCCTCTAGATGGTCTTCACCCTTATGACTCCTGTGGATGCTTCCCAGAGAGACTAAAGATGGTGGGATCTCTAATAGAGAGGAAGGCGAAGGTTTTGGGGCTCTAAAACAGTTTTTGCAGCTTCTGACGTTCTTAAACGACGAACTTCTTTTCCAGAACGCAGTTGCCCTATTTATAGATTCCCAGAACCGACCTAGACTTCGACCAATCGAAGTGACTTCGATCGATCGAACCTTCGATCTATCGAACCATTCTCGATCGATCGAACCTGCCATGACTTCAATCGATCGAACTTGTCTTGACAGCTTCCTCAAGTGTCTTTCCAAGTATCCTGGCAGAGCTAAGAGTGGGACCTCCTAGGCTCTTTATTGTTGGCTCAGATCAGTTGATTAATTCCCATGACCAAACTCTTTGATCAGCAAATTAATCGACTGATCAGTTAACGTTTACTCCACTATAAAACGATAATTGAACTCCAACGCAAAAGAACATATCTGAAGCGATAACTAGACTTGTATGTTGTACTAATGTCCCTCTACCTTCAGCATTCGTAATCATATTCAGGTAGTCGGATAATTGTTACTGTCAACCTGAATCATGATTACTTCTTGTATTCCTTGAGTCCCATTCACCTCTCATGATTACCAAACATGTTGATAACTCTTATCAACAAGACTGCAGTACTCAGTAATCGACTTGGTGACATTCTCAAGGGAATGCTTACTCTGAATCAGAGGGTAGATTCTATCTTGACAATATATGTTCACAACCCTATGAATATGACATACCCAAGATACCCAGGTGTTGATCTTCTATAGACCTCACTGATTGGTAAGTCAAAGCAGCCATATCCACAGTCTGTGTTCATAATCATCTCAAGATTGAGAACACGTACCTTATACAAGTTATGAGTTCCTATCGACTGATAGACAGTCTTAAGTGTCAATAGGAAAACTCTAGTCCATCAATGCACTATAAGCACTAGCATATTAACTAAGAGTAATACTCTAGTGATTGAGATTAATCACTCCATCCAATCGTAGTTAATTATGCTACAGTATAAACCTGATGAGATATCCAGTCTCATCATCCACTGTGACAAGTTCTAAGTATCAAAGAATAGTAATTCGTATCTCACTTGTATGTATCTCATACATACACGAATTACCTACTATGACACTTAAGGATTAACAATCATCTCATGAAAGAAACATACATAATGAAATGTAAAGCTGATATCCATATATTAAAATGTCAATGTCTCACACATAAAGTAATGGTTTGAGGGCATAAACCCAACATTACTTACTACGATACTTAAGGATTAGCAATCATCCCATGAAAGAAAAATACACAATGAAATGCAAAGCTGATATCCATATATTAAAATGTCAATATCTCATACATAAAGTAATGGTTTGAGGGCACATACCCAACAAACTCCCATTTACACTCATAACCATTCAGGACTACATCTGAGACCTAAACTATCTAGATGATGATCAAAGACCTTCTGTGGCAAGGCCTTTGTAAACAGATCCGCAAGATTGTCAGAGGTGGAAATCTTGCTGATAGTCATATCTCCACGTTGAACTATATCTCGGATTAGATGATATTTTGTTCTATGTGCTTTCCCTTTTCGTTGTTCCTTGGCTCCTTGGACTGAGCCACTGCCCCACTATTTTCATAATATTGTATAATAGGTGATAGCGACGCTGGTACCACCCCGAGTTCCATGAGGAACTTCTTGAGCAAAACAGCTTCCTTTGCGGCTTCACAAGCAGCCACATACTCAGCTTTTGTAGTTGAGTCTACAATGCATTTCTACTTAATGCTCTTCCAAATAACAGCACCACCTCCCAAGGTAAGGAGATGTCCGGATGTCGACTTTCTCGAATCTTTATCTGACATAAAGCCCAAGTTAGTGTATCCTACTCACTGTGCATAAGCATGTGATCTTTAGTCCTTCTCAAGTACTTTAGTGTATTCGATTGATACCTGCTGACCATGCCAACGGCAAAGCAGATATTCGGTCTAGTTCACAACATCGCATACATGAGACTACCCACTGCCGAAGCACAAGGAACTCCTGCCATGCAATTCCTCTCCTCTTGTGTCTTTGGACACTGGTCCTTGGAGAATGCTAAACCATGCCTGAAAGGTAACAAACCTTTCTTCGAATTTTCCATTAAAAACCTAGTTAGCACCTTATCGATATAACCAGCTTGAGATAATCCCATTATCTTTCACTTACGATCCCAAAAGAGCTTTATCCCTAGGATATAGCTCGCCTCTCCTAGATCCTTCATATCGAAAGTACTAGCTAGCCAAAACTTAACCGTTGACAACGCCGCTACATCATTCCCAATGAGTGGAATGTCGTCAACGTAAAGCACAAGAAAAGCCACCACTTTTCCTTCACTCTTCTTGTATACAAAAGGTTTATCCAGATTCTGTATGAAACCAAATGACTTGACCGCTTGGTCAAAATGTATGTTCCAACTCCTGGATGCCTGCTTAAGTCCACAAATGGACTTTTGCAACTTGCATACCAAGTTACCTTTTCGACCAGCTATGAACCCTTCTGGTTGCTGCATATAGATGTCCTCCTCAAGATTGCCACTCAAGAATGCAGTCTTGATGTCCATCTGTCAGATCTCATAATCTAGGCATGCAGCAATGGATAAGAGTATTCTAATGGACTTGAGCATGGCTACTGGCGAGAAGGTTTTCTCATAGTCAATGCCTTCCCTCTGAGTATAACCTTTCGCTACAAGCCTTGCCTTAAAGGTCTCAACCTTTCCATCAGATCCTCTTTTCCTCTTATAGACCCACTTACAGCCAATGGGTTTAATACTGGCTAGAAGTTCTACAAGATCCCAGACCTGATTGGAATCCATGGATTCCAATTCAGCCTTCATAGCTTTAACCCAATGAGCTGAGTCTACATCAGCCATTGCCTCTTTGTATGTGGAAGGATCAGATTCAGATTTTATGGAGACTGCTTCAAAAACTTATCCTAAGAACATGTATCTATCAGGCTGGTTAATAATCCTCCCACTACGACAAGGTACCGGTGCAAAAATGGGTGAAGAAGTTGTATTTTCTTGTCTTAAATCGTTATCAACTGCGGGTAGGATAGAGGGCTCTCCCTCTATCTCTTTAAGATCTATCATTCTCTTAGGTTTATGGTTCATGATATAATCATCCTCCAAGAAAACATCATTTGTACTAACAAACACTTTCTGTTCTCTTGGATCATAAAAATACCATCCATAAGTACCCTTTGGATACCCTACAAAATAACATACTTCAGATCTAGAATCCAATTTGCTTATCTTTCCTTTCAGCACATGTGCCGGACACCCCTATATCCGGAGATGTTCCAAAGATGGCTTGCGCCTAATCCACATCTCCCGTGGTATCCTGGGAACAAATTTGCTTGGTACTAGATTTAGTATGTATGCAGCGGTTTCCAAAGCATAACCCCAAAGGAAAAATGGCAACTCAGAATAACTCATCATCGACCTAGTCATGTCCAAAAGCGTCCGATTCCTTCTCTCTGCTACACCGTTCTGCTAAGGAGTACCAGGTGCAGTCAACTATGACAGAATCCCATTCTGCACGAGGTGATCAATAAAATCATTAGAGAGGTACTCGCCTGTGGATACCGGCATTTGGGCCCACTTTGGTTCATTTAAAATAATTTTTCAAATTTGAATAAAACAAGCCGTCACTTAATTTTTTAAAAGGAAAATTAAGAAACCATTTTAAAGCAAACTGATCTTTTGTGAAACCATAAATTCTAGGCCCAGGGATTATGGAATGAGAGAGGAAGGAGCCCGGTGGACTAAAATACCCCCTCTCATCCTATCTCGTGGTAGGCCTCTACTTGACATCCTTTTAAATGAATTAATAATCTAAGCATGCCCTCAACTACTACATAAATATAAATATACATAGCAAAAGTGTAACACCTGTAATTTTCTTTCATTAATAACATCAGCTTTTCGAATTTCTGTATTGGACCGGCTATATTATTATATTATTATTTTAGTTAGGTGACGATTTTGACGTATCTTAGGATTACTGATTAGACGGTAGTAACCATACCAACTCGACCATAATAAGATTTAACTTAGTCCCGTACCCGGACCCAGATCCGGACATTAGAAATAATACCCGGTTGTACGTAAATCGAGACCGATACGTATACCGAGAACTTATGCACGTAAACTGAGAAAGTGGCACACAATTGAGGTGGGCCCCACATGGCCGGCCACATGGCACCCACATGTCACACCCCTTTAACACATGTCCACTACAAGGACACATGTCCTAGCATGTAAGCATGCAATAGGACACCTAGCACTTGCATTTTCTATATACCCACACCTATATGCATGCATTACACTCTCTTCCACTCTCATAATCTGCACCTAAGTTAAGAAAGAGAGCTGGGAGTTATAAATCCCATGGAGATATAGAAGAAAAACAAGGAGAAACCAAGCATTCACCCCCTTCCCTTGTATACACCTCACATGCAAACACATATACACACCCATACACCTACATATACTACCATGGGAACCTAAGAGCTGTGTTTATAAGTCCTAGAAGCTCAAGAAAATTCCCAACAGTAAGAAGAATCAAGAAGTTAGAAGAAGAAGAAGTTCATCCTTGGAGTTTGAGTTCAAAGCTTCATCAAGTTTCAAATCAACATCCAATCTTAATTCTAAGCTTTGGTGAGTAATTGTGAGTAATCTAACTCAGTTTAGAACATATATAGTATGTAATAATGTTTATTAGGAGTTTGATGTTGTTGTGTTGAAGTTTTCATGACATGCAAGACAAGTGCTTTAAATCTGAGAAACTGAACCTTCCAGCAGAATGTAGTTTAGTTAATTGAACATTTTGAGGAGTTCAAAAATCAGAATTAAGTTAGGTTTTTTTGTGGAAAAATCTGATTCATTTATATACAAATAACTCTTCTAAAGCTTAGTCTGAAAATCAATCCTTGATGGGTGAAATGCATGTACAACGCAGCGTTATAAATTTGGGAAACATAAACTTTTAGCAGAATGTAGTTTAGTACAATCAACGTTTGGAGCAGCTCAAAAATCAGAATTAAGCTAGGTTTTTATGTGGTGAAAGCTAACTCATTTATCTACAAATAACTCTTTTATAGCTTGATCTGAAAATCAATCCTTGATGAGTGAAATGCATGTACAATGCAGCGTTATAAATCTGGGAAACAGAAACTTTCAGCAGAACGTAGTTTAGTACAATCAACGTTTGGAGCAGCTCAAAAATCGGAATTAAGCTAGGTTTTTTTTTTTGTGGTGAAAGCTAACTCATTTATCTACAAATAATGCTTCTATAGCTTGGTCTGAAAATCAATCCTTGATGGGTGAAATGCATGTAAAATGCAGCATTATAAATCTGGGAAACAGAACCTTTCAGCAGAATGTAGTTTAAATCAACGTTTGGAGCAGCTCAAAAATTGGAATTAAGTTAGGTTTTTTTGTGGTGAAATCTAACTCATTTATCTACAAATAACGCTTCTATAGCTCAGTCTAAAAAACCGTCCTTCATAGGTGAAATTTATGTACAATGCAATACTATAAATCTGGGATAGAACAGTCCGAGATATAAGAAATGTCTTGTAAAATAAATATTTTGAGTAGCTCCAAAAATGTAATTGAAGCTAGATTTTTTTGTACATGAAGATATTCCTATTATTTACAATGTTTTAGTTTTGAGTTTGATCTACAAAGCAATTTATCATGCCCAAATAAATCATGTTAATTCAGTCAACACAGTAAAAATGTATCCTGACAGATTGTGTAGCTTTTTGTATGATGTTTTGTTATGCATGGTGTTGATTGTTGATGCTATTTTTTTGGTACCTGTGTTGTTATGAAAATCTTGTGCTATGGTAGTGCTATCGCGTAGATGAGTATGTTAAGGGTTTCATCTATATGTTTATTGGTATTAAATTCATGTTATAAATCCATGAGCTACGTGCTATGTTTTCCATTGTTATGAATATAGTCTAATGACCGTTGAAAGTTCATACCCAAACTATAAGTATGTTGTATGACACAATTATTGCGTTAATAAGTGATTGGAAAAGTTTCTATCATAAGTATATTGAAAGGTAAAACGGAATGTCGGACGTATAGCAAAATATTAACGAATATAAATGGTTGATATTAATGAACTAAACTACGAAACGTACGAACGTGAAAAATAACGATAAAACCTTCAATAACAGATTTAATGCGAATAAGGGACGTTGGGTTTCGTTTCTAGTCGTGTGACTACCGGTCAAATTTGATTCGTGAACTTTCGTGTTGTGTTTGGATAATTCTTGCAAAGTTGATCTCTCGATTATTCCATGGAGTCGATTGGTGAGTTATGTTTTGTTCCTTGATCTGAGGATCGGCATGACGTGTTTGGTCAAGTGCGGATGACCTGAGGATCGTCATGACGTGTACGATCAAGTAGTTGATTAGTTTTCCGCACCCTTGGTCTGAGGATCGGCATGACGTGTTTGGTAGTGTGGGTGACGTGAGGATCGACATGACATGTTCGACCAAGTGAATGTGAATATCCCGCAGGCGTTGTGAAATGTTTTGTACCCTTGGACCTTGGACTGAGGATCGGCATGACGTGTTCGGTTATGTACGGGTGACCTGAGGATCGGCATGACGTGTTCGTCCAAGTGATTATTAATTTCCCGTACCCTTGGTCTGAGGATCGGCATAACGTGTTCGGTAACGTGCGGGCGACCTGAGGATCGGCATGACGTGTTGGACCAAGAGATTGTTAATGTTCCGCACACTTATGGCATTTGGGCGACAGTTTGAATGCCTGTTGGGTGATAGTTTGAATGCCATTTGGGTGACAGTTTGAGTGCCAGTTGGGTGACAGTTAACTATTCATTGTTGAGTATTGTTCTTTCTTGACCAGTAAATGTGTTTGGAGTTAAGTCTTCTTTCAGTCAATGTCATTGGTCAGTTCAGTTCTGGGTTAAGTGTCACACCCCGACGTACCATAAATAAGGAAAGCGTTTAATTTCCTTTATGGACCCGTAGGTCGCGACAGTTTGAAGGATCGATTCCGTCCCAAACGTCGAACAACAAAACATAATAATCAGAGCAGAGCAATAAAAGCTTACAAATTATTCTAACTTAATAAGTATTACAGCACTGGGTCATCTAAAGGCACAGACCGCCTTGAAACAAAACAATATCTAAGCGTCTATTACAGTCATCCTTTATTACAAACCAGTTCAAAACTTAATACATATAATAAATAAATAGTTTCCTCATTCCGAAAGCAACCATTCTCAATTAGCATAGTTGTAAGGTCCTTCCTGATCATAACCTGAAAAGCCTGAACACGAATGTCCAGGATGCATCAACGTCGTCAGCTTCAAGAAGCTGGTGAGTATTAAAAACATGACTTTGAATGTAAAACATACCCATTTACTTTTTTCATATTAAATTTTGCAAAATCAATCATTTGACCACAGAAAGAATTCATTTTATAAAACAACAAGGAATATATTAAAAGTCATTTATTCATAAAAACAGATACTCGTGTATGAGACAATGCACCACACTCATCTTGCCGACTCTTTTCTCTCGACAGACACAACAACCCACTATCTTACTCCTGGTATCTTTGAAACACTCAGATAGCCACACTTTAGCAACGGGGCGCCAGGGAGTGTCCAGTTTGCCTCACACTTTGGTCCGGGGTACCAGGGAGTGTCCATTGCCTCACACTTTGAATACCTAAACCGCCATGCAAATACCGGAGCAACCTCACGCAGTATCCAGACTCGGGTATCAGGGAGTGTCCGTAGGCCACACTTTAGCACTACCATGGGTGCCAGGGAATGTCCAGTTTGACGTCACACACTTTAACGCTTCCATGGGCATCAGGGAGTGTCCATATTTGCCACCGTCGCATTTCAAAGATACCCTCACCGCAATCTCAACCACAACCACAACCACAACCGCAATCTCAACCACAACCACAACCGCAATCTCAACCACAACCACAACCACAAACACAATCTCAAAACTCTTTCCACACTGACCATTACTCTTTTCCACACTGACTGACACCCACATGCATGTACCACTGACCCCACATGAATGATATGCACTTAAACATAAGCAAAACGCTGAATCAAAGGAACAACGCGCGTACGGGGATTGATAAGTCATAATACAGTGTTTTAATCATAACTAATAGCATTCTGGTTAAATAAATTTCCCAAACAGGACCTTAACAGTACTTAAAAATTAAACCAAACAGTCCCTTAACCCAAAACAAGCAAAATGAGAAACTGCCAGAAGTCGCGCGCACGGGCCGCTCGCGCGGGCCGCTCGCGCGATATGCCTAATTTTCATTATATATATAAACTTTTCTGTCTGCCTGGAACAGCCAAGATCGCGCACGCGGATCGCTCGAGCGAGGGGTCTCTCGCGCGACCCTCGCTCGCGCGACCTGCCTAAATTTCATTATATATATATAAACTTTTCTGTGTGCCTGGAGACGCATGCCTCGCGCGCGCGGGTCGCTCGCGCGAGGGGTCGCTCGCGCGGGCCGCTCGCGCGATTCTCGCGCGCGCGATCGTGGCGCGAGCTGATGCTGAGGCTTCATCTTCTTCGTGGAGAATGCCCTGTTTCAGCAGAACAAGGTCTAAATGGACCCATTTCAAATCTGCGACTATATATGTCATACAATATATGAATCTCTTCCTTTTCTTACAAGGATTAAGGACATGTAATCAATTTACCATGAATCAAACTATAGCTCTCCAATTTTATGAAAAACTAAAACATGTCAAAACTTATTTTCTTATATACTTTCTCATGTGAATGAATTAGGCTTAAAAACTTCAAACATAGCATATATGATGTAAGATCTTTCATAATCATCTCTAAAAACAGATTTTGGTTAAGTTTGAAAAATTCAAGTTTCTAAGCTTTGAAATTTAAACGTGTGATTATCAATGGTGACTCTTAATTCAACTACACAATTTCAGTAAATCAAATGTGAATTACATTCCGGGTGAGTTAGAAATACTCACTGAGATTAATGGAGCAGAGAATTGTTGAGAAAGAATCCAAATAAGAAATTTCAAATACAAGCTTGGTTATGGAGATGTGCTTTCTCCCTCTAAAATTCTGAACTAAGAACTCTCTACTCTCTCTAATCCTCTGTGTTTTTAGTCTTTAAGAATGTGTGTATTGTGAAGAGGGTGTATGAGAGTGTATGAGTTATATAGAACTCACTATCTTGGGCTCCAAGTTGTGAGTTGTGATACTCACTCAACCAACTAAATTGATTAACCATTCTAATTTCTAAGCAATTGCAGATTAAGAGGGTTAATCCATACTGAATTATACATACGTATGTATACATATTAGCTGCAGGAGGTTTGAAAGGGTGCTATAGGTTAGTAGGGGCCAAGATGAAGTGTTTGGGAAAAATAAGCTTATGGCCTTAGGAATATACACACACTACTAGCATTGCCAAACAAGGCCTAAGGCAATCATTAGTTGCCATAAATGGAAAGTAATGTATAGTCACTTTATAATTGGTGGAGTATCCCAAATTGTGGGAGATCATTGTAGCATGGACAGTTTTGAACATAAACTGGTATTTTCGTGGCGCGGTGCCCGTCGCAAAAATACAGAAATTTCATTTTACTGTAGGAAACGGTTTTCTGGTTTTATAAAAATACAGTTAGAATTAAAAGGAAACGTTCTCACCGTTTTGAAATACAGATTTGAAACTCAATACAGGTGTTGCTAAATTTCATATAATCGCAGTTTGACCTCAACAAGAATTTAAGTTTATCACATGGGAATTGAAATTAAAAATAAAAGTAACAAATACAAATTGAATTTTAAATATGACAATGCAATTAAATGTTTATGAATTTTCAGGTTGTTACATTAAGTTTCGAAGGGAATGACTGGGTTAAATAAGACATGGTTTTGAGAATAAGAAGAGATGATGAATAACTTACCTTGGTGGTGGTAACCTTAAGGGGATCCTCACTTAGCTTAACCGCTAACGGCTTTTCATGCCGCTGGACCTTCCACGTCCAGCCTTTGCAGGTCCAGACAGAGCTGGCTATGATCAAGATACAGATTTTACTACTAAAGGCTATGCTGATGAAGATTACTATGAGGAAGGCTATGGTTTCGCCAGCTGAAGATCTTGGAGTTTTTCTTTTATCATAGTTCTGTTATTAATATGTTTAATGATGTAATAGCTTAGTTGAACTTGTAATATCTATCTTTTGGATATCTTTTAGTCTGTAATATACTAATCATGTAAGACTTGAATGTTTAGATTCTTGCTTCCACTAAACTTAGTCACTTTCCCGTATTATATTATTGTTTTAAGCATTTTTGGACACTCAGGTGACATTCACAACCAGTCACGTGTCTACGAACCCATAAAGGAAATTTATTTTTTTCCCTATTTTTGGTACTTCGGGGCGTGACAAAAATCATGTCGAAAGGGTGTAAAATTGCTAACGATAAAATATCACTCAAAACCACATAATTCAAGTAGCAAGCGATATGATATGCAATTGAGAACTAAAGAACTTACCTGGGATCCAGTGGCAAAATAAAACGTGTAATGCACACAAGAAAGAAAAGATCCTAAGAAAAGGTCTCTAATTACACATAAACATATAAGGCAAGACCTAGTCTAAGGTGTCGCACAAGGAGTCGAAAAATCGATAAAATTAAGAAGTAAATTAAACTAGAGAAGGTTTAAGAAAATGTACCTCAAAAGCGCTACCAAACAAAGGTTAATCCACATGCTTTAAACAAAATATAATATCAAATAATCAAACCTAAACTTCTAGCTTAAATCTATCAAATAGAGAAGAAATTGACAAGACTATGAATTCCTCTTGACTAGTTGAAACCATAGCACTTCTATAGATATAAAAGTCTCAACTAGGAGCCAATGCAATGTCCATATAGAGTTGCATAGCCTCAACATGATCATGAGGGATCCATGGTCATGTTCAATTTGGTTCAATTAAATGCAACTTAACACCAACAATGAATCCTACTTATGAGTATCAATATGAATGATTGAATGCATGAACATAAGCTATGATACATTCATTAGTTTGGATCATCTAGCCTCTGGATTTAAACTTAATTGACATTATTTAAGACATGGTTATGATCTTAGGACATTAGGAGTCCATTAGATTAGAGTTGTTCAAGTTTTATCAAAACTGTGATAGGATTATATGAATTACAGAGAACAATCCAGACTTTCAAAAATAGAAATAAAATACTTCCAACGGTTGGATCTTAATACTTTTTGAGTATGTTATGCCTCTGTAAGTCTAGTTTCTATTACAAAAAGAAAATCAAAGATCGAAAGGTTCAATCTCTGGGAATTGGGCAGAAACGAGACATCACTCAGACATTTACAACTCTCTGTCCAGAGTTTTTGTATGATTTTCTAAAAATAGTAAAAATATCAGAAACACTTTGATCTTTTTAGGGTAACTTTCTAACACATTGAACGACTTGGAAAACATTATTTGAGGTCAAGGAACCTTGATTAAGGCTCTAATTTACTTATTCTAATATGAACTTATTATTCTGAAATTTTGGACAGAGAACAACCTACTCATAAATTACTAAGATCCAACCATCCTAAGTATAAGATTTCATTAAAACAAGAGTTCTAGTGATGCATATATGTGTTATGAGCATTCTCCAATTGGTCTCACTCAATTCTCATGGACCATGATTTAATTAAAAATCCTTGATCTCAGTGAGTTCATGAGTTCACTGCACCTCTTGTTGAATTAGTATTCATAATCTCATATAAACTCAAAATATATCTAATTCCTCTCCCAAATACATGGTCATTGAAGAATATAGATTCATTTTATCAATTCTCCTACCAAATTAATGGTCCTTGGTGATTTGAACTAGACCAAAACCCATATGAACCTCCAAAGGACATAGAGAGGGTCCTATGAGATTCTCAAGGTGAAGGCTCAAAGTCATGAATTAAGACTTTGAATCCATTCAAACTTGTATGGGTACAATCATGACCAACTCAATCTCCTCATAACTATAAGGTTATGGGAGACTAAGAGATCATTCTTAAGGAAACCTCTTGAGATATAGGAGATCTCATAGATTTCCAAAAGTAGTATTATCAAAGATGAATTAAAATCAAAAGTTTATTTGAGAAAAAATCCAAAGTGACAAAACCTCCTTATAAACTAGTTTTATTTAAAATCAAAGACTTACTTAGATCCAAACTAATGAACTAACATGAGATTCAATCACAAAATGTATGTTGTCATGCCCCGAAACGGCAAAAATAGAGAAAAATAAATTTCCTTTTTGGGTCCAAAGGCAGCGACTGGTGAAGTCACATGATTGTCCACACCACGCAGTACTAAGCATCAATAAGTAATAGTGGTAACAAGAATGTAATCTAGGTTCTGATTACAACATAGCATAAAGTCAACATAAGTTACTAACTATTACCAATCAAAGTCTCAAATCAAATATAACACAGCGGAAGTACAAATGTTAAGGCAACATATGCCTGACTACAAAAGGGTTCTAAAACAGTAAAGACAATTAACTACAATTCTAGTCTAATCTTCAATTGGCATAGGGGTAGTCCTCGGCGTAGTAGTCCTCCTCCGTCTGTCCTTCATCGGGGTAATCCTCCACGGGGACGTTGTCACCTGCATAGTAGTCTTTTCCTGCAGGCCCGTCACCTGTATAGTCATAACCAGGGTGCGTTGGAACGTAGAAATATCCAGCGGCATAAACACCGTCAGTTTAATGAAAGCCGAGTGAGTTAAATACTAATAGGGTATCAACTATTGAAATTATAACAAGTTATAAATGATAATCATTAAGATTCAGTGAGGGTAACTCCTTAATCAATCCGACTATCCTATTACTAACGTCTTACTCATTTTAAGACCAACAACGCGCTCTGATGGGGGAACAGACTCGACAGTAGTTCACTCTATCAATACACCATTGCTCCATCCACCGCTTTTAAGAACATATGCACATTTCACCGCAGTTCATCCCCAGCTTTTAAGAACATATGCCCAGTTCACCGCACTACAGGGATATAACGCTTTAAGCAACAGTATACCTGTAGACACCCCAATTTTGACCAAACGTCGAATTTAGGAGAGCATCACCTCCACGTCCAATGATGATAAAGACTGAAAGATCTGAAGTATTCCAAGCTCTTCAAAAAGTTCTCCAAATGTGATAAAATTTTCACAGAAAAAGAAAGACCAGGTATTTAGGAGAATTCAGGTATAAAACATCATTTCTGGAAAAGATTTTTCGAAAATGAGTATCTCTAAGAAAAAGGAGGAAGGAAAAGACCTCAAAAAGGGAAAGTTCGGCGGAAAACGGCACATGGCAGTTTCTGCGGCACTCACAGAATGCCGGAACGGCTCTCACTGAGTGCCGCCGACATTTTCTGACTGCCGTTTGCTTTTAAAGTCTGTATTTTGTGGTACAATACGTATATGTATGTGGATAAAAACAAAAAAACTGATAAAGTAAGGTTGACAAAAAATGCGGTAATCAATAATTTGGAGCGGCACTTACTGAGAGCCGCGCCGCAATCATGAAATGCCGCCGCGGCAGTCACGGAGAGCCGTTACGGCATCCACTGACTGTCGCGGAAGACTTTTGACTGCTGCCCTGTGCAGCAGTCTGTCTATTTTCAGGAAGTACGTATTGTACCATCAAATGAGACATTTACACTTGTCTTTTTACTCCGAATTCACTAAAAATTCTTGGTAATTTTTGTCTATAAAAGAGGGAGGATCTTCCTTGGAAAAGGAGAGGAAAAATACACAAAAAAAAAACAAGAGGAATATACCATTACACTAATACATTTTGGAGAGAAAAGAAAAAAGAGAGAGTTTGGAGAGCTTGAAGAAGAGTTTGGAAGATCTTCAAAGTAGAGAAGCTTTGAGGATAGCTTGGAGGTGATCCTCTAACCATAAGTTGTTTCTTTTCTTTCTTTCTTTTAAGTCTCTAATCTTCAAACTACTTAGTTTTCTTTGTTTCATTCCTTTTTTTGTGTCTTTTTTTTACTTCCCTCTTGAGACTCTTAGAGATCCTCAATATCTCTCTTGAAAACTCTTGAGTTTGATCCCTTGACTCCATGTAAGCTTGTGCTTCCCATGGAAGACTTAGGGTTGATCATTTTTACATAAGGACAAGGGGATGAATCCAAACCCTTACCATGGTTTGAGTTCCCTAAACTTGGAGTTCTCATGTAATCTCTTTATATTCCTTGAAGACTCATGAGTATTAGTTATATCTTTAGCCTCCAATGACCATCAAATGGTAGGAGAAAATGGTTTGGTTCAAGTCCAACTTCATGGTTTAATAGTTGGGGTTAACAAATAAAAGATGAGCTTGATAATGAAACAGTGGATTCATAAACCGGTTTTGATCAAAGATTTTTAGTTCGAAATCTAACTGTTGGAATTAAGTGAAACTAACAGGAAAGTGTCAATAACACAATGTTTTACCACTGTAATTTTTTGTTTTAAGGAGATTTTGTGTTTAAAGTGGTTTGGTCATGAGTTTTTGTAAAGTCACTGCAATCTGCCCAGAGTTTCAGCATAGCAACACTATTTTGAAACAGGTAAATCGGAACCTTAATAAAGTATTTGTGACCCAAAATAATTTTTTATAAGTATATTAATGTGTTAGGAAATCACCCTAAAAAGAACAAAGCATTTCTGATCTTTTACTATTTTTAGAAAATCGTACAAGAACTCTGGACAGAAGGTCAAAGAATGCTGAGTGATGTATGGTTTTTGTCCAATTCCCGGAGATCTAACCATTCAAACCTTGATTTTATTTTTGGGTTATAAACTAGACTCACAAAGGCATAGCATATCCAAAAATCATTAAGATCCAACCGTTGGAAGTATGGTTTTTCCATTTTTTAAAGATCTGGTCTGCTCTCTGTAATTCATAAAAAACTGCTACTGTTTTTGTCTAATCTTATTTATTTCAACCCAAATGGTCTCCCAATGCCTTGGGACCCAAATCATGTTTCGAATAATGATAATTTAGCTTAAATCTAGAGGCCAAGTGATCCAAATTAGTGAATAAGTCCATGTCTTATCCTTGTTCATATTCATTCATGTACATTAATGCTTATAATTAGAACTAGTAATTGGATAAAGTTGGACTTCATGCTTGCTAGATCTAAGCTAGAGAATTAGGATTGATTGTTTGTTATCATATTATTATGTGAAGCATGTGGACTAAACTTTTGTTTTGTAGCGCTATTAAGGTATGATTTCTAGGACTCCTCTTTAGTTTATTTTAATTTCTCGATTTTATTGATTTTTCAACCTCATGCGCGACACATTGGAATTAGGATCTTGCCTTATGTGTATATGTGATTAGAGACTATTTTTAGGATTTTCTTTTGTTTGTATGCATTGCACGTTTAATATCACTACTGGATCCCGGGTAAGTTCTCTTGTTCCCTATTGCATATCACATTGCTTGGTACTTGAAATATGTGGCTTATGAATGATATTTTGCCATTAGCAATTTTACACCTGTAATAACCTGCATTTTCATATTTAATTTGTAATTTCATTATCATATTAAATTTCATTTGGTATTGACTGCTTCATTTAATTACATATCTCATGTCCTAAATACTATCCCTTGTGTTATTCCATATTGAAATTCTTTTGGGGTCAAATTGTAATCTTATAAAGTTAGCAATACCTGTGTGGATTTCAAAATATGTATTTCAAAACGGTGAAAATAACTTCTATTGACTCAATCAGTATTTTTATGAAAACAGAAAATCAATTCTTACGTTAAAATGAATTTTTCGTATTTTTGTGGTGACCACCGCGCCTCGAAAATACCAGTTTACTTCCAAAACTGTCCACGCGGTGCTAAACTTTCACAGATTTTGGAAGTGATGTAAAGTTTGATTAGACTTATGCTTTATTTCCATTAATGGCAAGTGATCATTGGCTTGTGCTTTGTTTGGTTATGCTTGCATGATGTGCTTTAGTTTGTGTCCACAAGTTGATTTTGCCAAACATCTCAAGTTGACCCCTATGCACCTACATGGCTTTTGGGTGATCTGTAGGACCATGAGATTTTGTTCATCAGTGTATATATGTATGCACATATACTGAGGATTAAGGTGTAATCAAGGAATTGTTAAACCAAATTTGAGATTATTAAGTGAGCTTAAAATACTTGGAGCCCAAGTTCACCTCTCTCATCCTTCTATATATATAAATGTATAACACCACAGACACACATTCTGCACTAGCATATCAGAGAGTTAAGAGAGAAAGCTTGAGAGTTTAATTTTCTGGAAAGAGAAACTTCACAACTCCATAGCCAACTTGAGTATTGGATTCTTGTATTTTCCATTCTTTCTCAACAATTACTTCCCTCTCTAATCTCAGTGAGTATTTCTAACTCACTAAGAATGTAATCCCATACTTATTTGCTGTGTATTGGTTTAAGTTTGTCAACCTCCATTGATAATTTTACGTATGAATTTCATAGCATGAAAACCATGAATTTCTAAACCTTAATCTAAATCCGTTTTTAGAGATGATTATGAAAGATCTTACATCATATATGCTATGTTTTTAGAGTTATAGAGCCTAATTTGTTCATACCACAAAGTATATTAGAAAATTAGTTTTGTCCTCTTTTAATCTTTCATAAAATTCAAAGGTTGTAGTTTGATTCATGTTAAATTAATCATAGATTCTTAATCCTTGTTGAAAAAGGAAGAGATCCATATATAACATGATATATATACTTACAGAATTGAAATAGGTAAATTTTAGACCCTGTTTTGCTGAAACAGAGCAGTCCCATGAAGAAGATGAAGCCTCTGCTTCACCTCGCGCCACGATCGCGCGAGCAGACCGCGCGAGCGAGCCCTTCGCGCGAGCGATCCCTTCGCGCGAGCGATCCGTGCGCGCGATCCTTGTTTCCCCAGGCAGACAGAAGAGTTTATATATATAAAGGGAAATTTAGCCAGATCGCGCGAGAATCCCTTCGCGCGAACGATCCGCGCGCGCGACCTTGGCTTTCTCAGGCAGACAGAAAAGTATATATATAAAATGAAAAATGGGCATATCGCGCGAGCGACCTTTCGCGCGAGCGGCCCGCGCGCGCGAGTTCTGGCAGTTTGTGGTTTTTGTCTGTCTTGTGTTTAAGGACTGTTTGGTTCAACTTTTAAGTACTGTTAAGGTTCTGTTTGGGAAATTTTGTAAATCAGAACTCTTTTGGTTATGTTAGAATGATTAAAACATTGTATTATGACTTATCAATCCCCGTATGCGCGTTGTTCCTTTAATTCAGCATTTTTGCTTTCGTTTAAGTGCATATCATTCATATGGAGTCAGTGGTACATGCATGTGGGTGACGGTGAGTGTGGAAAAGAGTAATGGTAGTGTGGAAAAGAGTAATGGTAGTGTGGAAAGAGTATGAGTTTGAGTTGTGCTTGTGGTTGTGGTCGTGATCGTGGTTGTGGTTGTGGTTGTGGTTGAGATTGTGGAGAGGGTATCTTTGGAATGCGACGGTGGCAAATATGGACACTCCCTGACGCCCATGGAAGCGTTAAAGTGTGTGACGCCGAACTCGGACATTCCCTGACACCCATGGTAGTGCTAAAGTGTGGCCTACGGACACTCCCTGATAACTCGAGTCTGGATACTGCGTGAGGGGTTGCCCCGGTATTTGCATGGCGGTTAGGGTATTCAAAGTGTGAGGCATTGGACACTCCCTGGTACCCCGGACCAAAGTGTGAGGCAAACTGGACATTCCCTGGCGCCCCGTTGCTAAAGTGTGGCTATCTGAGTGTTTCAAAGATACCAGGAGTAGGATAGTGGGTTGTTGTGGCTGTCGAGAGAAAAGAGTCGGCAAGATGAGTGTGGTGCATTGTCTCATTTCATGAGTATCTATTTTATGAATGAACGTCTTTTTATATATTCCTTGTTGTTTTATAAAAAGAAATCCTTCTGTGGTTTAAATATTGATTTATATAAATTGAAAAATGGAAAAAGGTAAATGGGTATGTTTTACATTCAAAGCTATGTTTTTAATACTCACCAGCTTCTCAAAGCTGACGACGTTGATGCGTCCTGGACATTCGTGTCCAGGTTTTTCAGGTTATAACCAGGAGGAATCATATGACTATGCTAATTGAGAACGGCTGCCCTCGGATGAGTGATTGTTTACTTAATTATATGCTTTAAGTTTACCTGTTTAAGTTATGGACCATTTTGTAATAAGGATGACTGTAACAGACACTAAGTTATTGTTTTGTTTTCAAGGCAGTCTGTGCCTTAGTTGACCCCGTATCATAAGATGTAATAAGTTAGAAATATTTGTAAGCCTTGATTGCTCTTCTTTAATTATTATGTTTTGTTGTTCGACGTTTGGGACGGAATCGATCCTTCAAACTGTCGCGACCTACGGGTCCATAAAGGAAATTAAACGCTTTCCTTATTTATGCTACGTCGCGGCGTGACAGGATTTAGTGGTATCAGAGCCAGGTTAGTGTTTACCAGTATAGACCCGATTCCACATTCCATTAAGTGTTACACACCCGATGATACGACAGGGAGGATAGACTCAGAACCCAAACGCCTAAGATTATCTTTGTTCTGACTTAGGTAGTACTTTCTTACCAGGTATGGATCCAGCTCATCCGCTATATATACCAGACAGATTTGGAGGACACTTTGTGATGCCTGGGGCAGTGATCCCAGCCTTTCTTGACTTATATCATGCGGCCGTTGAGCAGTTGGCCACGGCGACTGTAATATCGGATGTATGGCACCAGGTTCACGTGATAGGTTTAGTTGACTTGGCTCGCATCCGCCTAGAGCTTCGTTACTTTGCAGAGGCTCAGCGTTTGGTTTTGGTCGAGGTTTTGAGATTGGTCGATAGCGATGCTTTCTATCTTCCTCTCGAGATCCAGATTGTACATGCTTATCTGGCTCAGCTAGAGATGCCTCCGCCGGTGGTTCCCATTGCTGGGGACGATGTTGAGGTTGTTCATGTGGTCCCTGTAGGAGGGGAGATTTTAGAGGACGACATAGGTCTAGATGATCTCACCGCTGAGCTCGAGGCTGAGCTAGCACTTGAGCTCGCTTTACCGGAGGAGATGGTAGGTGAGGCAGATGCCCCTGTACCTACTTCATCGTCCACCTCTCACAGCTATAACGGGGTTGGACCGTTCGTTGTTCAGCGATTTCGCCCTGTCGATTCGCTAGATCTCCTGATAGCTGCTTATGGAGATGATTGACGTTCTAGTTATGACTTGTACATATTAACTACTTTTGACTATTAGCTCTGTCTCTTTTTGCAACTGTAATTACATGCATTAGAGTGTAGGGCAATGACCCCATTTTTGTAACATTAACTCTTGCATGCGTCCTAACCCATACAGATAGGGTAGGCATTGATCTGACCATACATGCTTTTTGTATCTACTTGACAGAAGTGATATATATAAAATATACTCTTTTGAATGTTGTTGTCATTTAAATTGCTTCATAAAACACTGTTGCATGCATGTTTCTCATTCTACTATCACTATCATGCATAGAATGGCTGGAGGAGTAAGGAGGAACAGAAATCTAATCGAGGGGGCACCTGAGGCTGCCGATCCCACGGGAATATTCGAAGCTTTCATTAGACGTCTCGAAAGGGTTAGTAATCAGAATGAAAACCGACGAGATCGCCAGACTGGAGACAAATTGCTAGAGAGATTCTGTGCACTAAGGCCCGAGCAGTTTGCGGGTACCGCAGAACCCTGGAAGGCCGAACAATGGTTAAGACAGATGGACCGGATGTTCGAGGCTGTCCAATGCAACGAGATGGACAAGAAGAGATTGGCTACGTTTCAGCTGACCGATGCTGACGCAGATTGGTGGGATTCGGTCATAGCTACTATCGGGAATGGAGCTGCGATGGGAATGACGTGGGCTGCGTTCAAGGGGAGATTTTTGGAGAAGTATTTCCTGGCTACGGAGAGGCATAGAAGAGAAAAGGAATTCATGGATCTGACGCAAGGAACCAAGTCGGTGCAAGAGTACACCACACAGTTTGAAAGACTATCTCGGTTTGCTCCACACCTGGTTGATACTGAGGAGAAGAAGATCCGTAAGTATAACCAAGGGCTCACACCGCAGATTCGTCGCCTGACTCTCGGCCACCTAGATAAATCATTTGAAGGACTTGTTGGTTTGGCTACCGATCTGGAAGAGGATGCTCGAGTAAGCCGAAAACAATTTGAATTCCGACCGCCTCAAAGGGGTAATTTTGGGAATAGACCACCACTGAATCGTACCCAAGGGCAGAAGAGGAATTTCAACGGAAGCAAGAAGACTCAGGCTATTACCTATCCGACTCAACCTCGAGTAGGAGAAGGAAGTAGTAGTGGAAAGTGCTTCAACTGTGGCAACCCTGGACATTTGGCTCGTGATTGCAAGGCACCAAGGCGTGCTACTCAGCAAGGGATAGTCTGCTTCAACTGTGGTGAACCAGGTCACATCAGCAGGTTCTGCACTGCTCCTAAGCAGGTGACTTATGGTCAACAGGAACAGACTCGCTTGAATGCTGTTATCCCTGATGCCGCTGGATATGATGGAACTGCGTATGAAGAAGGAGATTATGGAGAAGCTCAACCTGATCAGCAAGCAGTAGAAGGTACATTAACTCTGTTTAACTCCCATGTTAAAGTGTTATTTGATACGGGTGCTGCTCTTTCGTTCATATCTATTAATACAATTCGGAGATTGGGTATCTTACCTCATCGCTTAGAGAAAGCTTTGAAGGCTACTTCGCCACTAAGAGCTGCAGTCAGATTAGGACACGTGTGCAAGGATTGTCCCTTACGGTTAGGAGACCGAGAAATCCCTGCGAGGTTGATTGTCCTATCGATGAAGGAGTTCGACATAATCCTAGGAATGGATTGGCTCTCTCAGAATCAAGTGAAGTTGGATTGTGCGAGGAAGAGAATTACATTCCCCGACAATGAGAATCAATCCTTTGATTTTCAATGTAACCCTTCGGGAGATATGTTCCTCACGAGGTGTTTTGCCAACATCGAAGTCGTCAGTACAGAGGTGACAGCATCATCTATACCTGTAGTCAAGGACTTCGAAGAAGTATTTCAAGACGTTTCTGGTTTGCCGCCCGAGAGAAGTATAGAGTTCTGCATTGAACTTATACCGGGTACTGTACCGATCACCAAGGTTCCCTACAGAATGGCCCCCGCAGAACTATTGGAACTGAAGGAACAAGTTCAAGAGCTCGAGAACCTAGGTTTTGTACGTCCAAGTACATCGCCTTGGGGAGCACCAGTGTTATTCGTGAAGAAGAAGGACGGGACGCTCAGGCTGTGTATCGACTACAGAGAATTGAACCGCGTGACGATCAAGAACAAGTATCCCTTACCTCGGATTGGCGATTTGTTTGATCAACTACAAGGAGCTACGACATTTTCCAAGATAGACCTTAGGTCGGGATATCATCAGTTAAGGGTACGAAAGGAAGACATACCTAAGACTGCTTTCAGAACCCGATATGGTCATTATGAATTTCTAGTGATGCCGTTTGGAATGACGAATGCCCCAGCAATGTTCATGGATCTGATGAACAGAGTGTTCAAGCCTTATTTGGATCAGTTTGTCATCGTCTTTATAGATGATATTTTGATCTATTCTAAGTCAGGAGAAGAACACGAACAACATCTACGGATCGCGATGCAGACGCTTAAGGACCACCACTTGTATGCCAAGTTCAGTAAGTGTGAGTTCTGGTTGCAAGAAGTGAAATTTTTGGGACACAAGGTGTCATCTCAAGGAATTTTAGTAGATTCGTCCAAGACCGATGCTGTGTCAAACTGGGTTAGGCCGAGCAACCCTACAGAAGTTCGGAGTTTTCTTGGACTCGCAGGATATTACAGGAGATTCGTTGAGGGATTTTCTAAAATAGCTGCACCATTGACTGAGTTGACGAAGAAGAATTTGAAGTTCGAGTGGACAGAGAAGCATGAGCGGGCCTTTCTGGAGTTGAAAGAGAGACTCACTACCGCACTAGTACTAGCAATACCCAAGCCTGATGAGAAGTTCACTATCTTTAGTGACGCATCATATCAAGGACTGGGGTGTGTACTTATGCAAGATGGCAGAGTTATAGCCTATGGATCTAGACAGCTGAAGCCGAATGAGTTGAACTATCCCATTCATGATTTGGAGTTGGCGGCAGTAGTATTTGCACTCAAGATTTGGAGACACTATCTCTACGGTGAGAAGTTTGATTTGTTCTTCGATCACAAGAGCCTGAAATATTTGTTCACACAGAAAGAGTTGAACATGAGACAACGCAGATGGATGGAGCTGATCAAAGATTACGACTTCAAATTAGAATACCACCCGGGTAAAGCCAATGTGGTTGCCGATGCCTTAAGTCGACAGACTCGAGAGACGATCGCCTCCTTAATGGTTAGAGAGTGGCGAGCATTGGAGACCTTGGCGGAGTTTGATGTACAGAGTGCTGAAGAAGGAGAGGGACAACTTTTCGGATGTCTTATCCAACAGCCTGTTCTTGTTGACCGCATTATTGGAGCTCAGAAAGAAGATGAGAAGTTTCAGACATGGTTCGCGAAGATGTCAGAGAAAGACCCGACAGAATGGAAAGTGGGAGTCGATGGAGGATATCGTTGCAGGAATACATTATGTGTGCCAGGTGATGGAGAGCTGAGGAAGGATATCCTGGAAGAAGCACATAAGTCGAGATATACAGTTCACCCAGGAGGAACAAAGATGTACAAGGATTTGAAGAGAAATTTCTGGTGGGAAGGTATGAAGAAGGACGTGGCCGAGTTTGTATCCAAGTGTTTGACGTGTCAACAAGTCAAGGCCGAACATCAAAGACCGTCAGGATTGTTGCAACCGTTACCTATTCCTGGTTGGAAGTGGGAGCACATTACGATGGATTTTGTAGTAGGATTGCCTCGGTCGCAGCAGAATCATGACGCTATTTGGGTAATCGTTGATCGATTGACAAAATCCGCTCATTTCATCGCTTATAGTATGACATACCCGGTAGAGAAGATGAGCCGGATGTACATACAACAAGTTGTGCGACTTCACGGTGCACCTATGTCAATTGTGTCAGACCGTGACGCGCGTTTTACCTCTGGATTTTGGGAAAGTCTGCAAGAAGCTATGGGAACTTCGCTCAAGATGAGCACTGCTTTTCACCCTCAGACAGATGGGCAGACTGAGCGTGTTAATCAGATCATGGAGGATATGCTCAGGGCTTGTGTGATCGATTTTGAAGAATCTTGGGAGACACACTTGCCGTTGGTTGAATTTGCCTATAACAACAACTATCATACGAGTATCGGGATGGCTCCGTTAGAAGCATTGTACGGACGACCATGCCGTTCTCCATTGTGTTGGGTAGAAGTTGGAGATACAGAATTGTTGGGACCAGATTTGGTTAGAGAAACCAACGAGAAGATTTCTTTGGTCAAGGAAAGGATGAGAACCGCTCAAAGCCGGTATAAAAGTTATGCCGATCGACGCCGGAAAGATTTGGAATTCAGTGCTGGAGATCACGTACTTCTTAAAGTTTCACCAACCCGAGGAGTAGTATGCTTCGGTCTCAAGAAGGGGAAGTTAGCTCCGCGTTTCATCGGACCGTTCGAGATTTTGGAACGTGTCGGGAAAGTAGCTTATCGACTGGCGCTACCACCGAAGATGTCTGGGGTTCACAACGTGTTTCACGTGGGTATGTTGAGGAAATACATACGAGATCCCTCACATGTGGTTAGTTATGACGATATTGAGACGAGTCATAACGTTTCTTACAAGGAGAGACCTGTGAAGATTCTAGATCAGAGTATCAAGAAGTTGAGGAATAAGGATATCCCGTTGGTGAAGGTTCAGTGGAATCACCATGACGAGAACGAAGCCTCGTGGGAAGTTGAAGCTGATATGAGGAAGAAGTACCCGGAGTTATTTCAGGACTAGTTAGTCTTGATTTCGGGGGCGAAATCCTGTTTAAGGGAGGAAGGGTGTAATAACCTGCATTTTCATATTTAATTTGTAATTTCATTATCATATTAAATTTCATTTGGTATTGACTGCTTCATTTAATTACATTTCTCATGTCCTAAATACTATCCCTTGTGTTATTCCATATTGAAATTCTTTTGGGGTCAAATTGTAATTTTTATAAAGTTAGCAATACCTGTGTGGATTTCAAAATCTGTATTTCAAAACGGTGAAAATAACTTCTATTGACTCAATCAGTATTTTTATGAAAACAGAAAATCAATTCTTACGTTAAAATGAATTTTTCGTATTTTTGTGGTGACCACCGCGCCTCGAAAATACCAGTTTACTTCCAAAACTGTCCACACGGTGCTAAACTTTCACAGATTTTGGAAGTGATGTAAAGTTTGATTAGACTTATGCTTTATTTCCATTAATGGCAAGTGATCATTGGCTTGTGCTTTGTTTGGTTATGCTTGCATGATGTGCTTTAGTTTGTGTCCACAAGTTGATTTTGCCAAACATCTCAAGTTGACCCCTATGCACCTACATGGCTTTTGGGTGATCTGTAGGACCATGAGATTTTGTTCATCAGTGTATATATGTATGCACATATACTGAGGATTAAGGTGTAATCAAGGAATTGTTAAACCAAATTTGAGATTATTAAGTGAGCTTAAAATACTTGGAGCCCAAGTTCACCTCTCTCATCCTTCTATATATATAAATGTATAACACCACAGACACACATTCTGCACTAGCATATCAGAGAGTTAAGAGAGAAAGCTTGAGAGTTTAATTTTCTGGAAAGAGAAACTTCACAACTCCATAGCCAACTTGAGTATTGGATTCTTGTATTTTCCATTCTTTCTCAACAATTACTTCCCTCTCTAATCTCAGTGAGTATTTCTAACTCACTAAGAATGTAATCCCATACTTATTTGCTGTGTATTGGTTTAAGTTTGTCAACCTCCATTGATAATTTTACGTATGAATTTCATAGCATGAAAACCATGAATTTCTAAACCTTAATCTAAATCCGTTTTTAGAGATGATTATGAAAGATCTTACATTATATATGCTATGTTTAGAGTTATAGAGCCTAATTTGTTCATACCACAAAGTATATTAGAAAATTAGTTTTGTCCTCTTTTAATCTTTCATAAAATTCAAAGGTTGTAGTTTGATTCATGTTAAATTAATCATAGATTCTTAATCCTTGTTGAAAAAGGAAGAGATCCATATATAACATGATATATATACTTACAGAATTGAAATGGGTAAATTTTAGACCCTGTTTTGCTGAAACAGAGCAGTCCCACGAAGAAGATGAAGCCTCTGCTTCACCTCGCGCCACGATCGCGCGAGCGGACCGCGCGAGCGAGCCTTTCGCGCGAGCGATCCGCGCGTGCAATCCTTGTTTCCCCAGGCAGACAGAAAAGTTTATATATATAAAGTGAAATTTAGCCAGATCGCGCGAGCGAGGGTCGCGCGAGAATCCCTTCGCGCGAGCGATCCGCGCGCGCGACCTTGGCTTTCTCAGGCAGACAGAAAAGTATATATATAAAATGAAAAATGGGCATATCGCGCGAGCAGCCCGCGCGAGCGGCCTGCGCGCGCGAGTTCTGGCAGTTTGTGGTTTTTGTCTGTCTTGTGTTTAAGGACTGTTTGGTTCAACTTTTAAGTACTGTTAAGGTTCTGTTTGGGAATTTTGTAAATCAGAACTCTTTTGGTTATGTTAGAATGATTAAAACATTGTATTATCACTTATCAATCCCTGTATGCGCGTTGTTCCTTTAATTCAGCATTTTTGCTTTCGTTTAAGTGCATATCATTCATATGGGGTCAGTGGTACATGCATGTGGGTGTCGGTGAGTGTGGAAAAGAGTAATGGTAGTGTGGAAAAGAGTAATGGTAGTGTGGAAAGAGTATGAGTTTGAGTTGTGCTTGTGGTTGTGGTCGTGATCGTGGTTGTGGTTGTGGTTGTGGTTGAGATTATGGAGAGGGTATCTTTGGAATGCGACGGTGGCAAATATGGACACTCCCTGACGCCCATGGAAGCGTTAAAGTGTGTGACGCCGAATTCGGACATTCCCTGACACCCATGGTAGTGCTAAAGTGTGGCCTACGGACACTCCCTGATAACTCGAGTCTGGATACTGCGTGAGGGGTTGCCCCGGTATTTGCATGGCGGTTAGGGTATTCAAAGTGTGAGGCATTGGACACTCCCTGGTACCCCGGACCAAAGTGTGAGGCAAACTGGACACTCCCTGGCGCCCCGTTGCTAAAGTGTGGCTATCTGAGTGTTTCAAAGATACCAGGAGTAGGATAGTGGGTTGTTGTGGCTGTCGAGAGAAAAGAGTCGGCAAGATGAGTGTGGTGCATTGTCTCATTTCATGAGTATCTGTTTTATGAATGAACGTCTTTTTATATATTCCTTGTTGTTTTATAAAAAGAAATCCTTCTGTGGTTTAAATATTGATTTATATAAATTGAAAAATGGAAAAAGGTAAATGGGTATATTTTACATTCAAAGCTATGTTTTTAATACTCACCAGCTTCTCGAAGCTGACGACGTTGATGCGTCCTGGACATTCGTGTCCAGGTTTTTCAGGTTATAACCAGGAGGAATCATATGACTATGCTAATTGAGAACGGCTGCCCTCGGATGAGTGATTGTTTACTTAATTATATGCTTTAAGTTTACCTGTTTAAGTTATGGACCGTTTTGTAATAAGGATGACTGTAACAGACACTAAGTTATTGTTTTGTTTTCAAGGCGGTCTGTGCCTTAGTTGACCCCGTATCATAAGATGTAATAAGTTAGAAATATTTGTAAGCCTTGATTGCTCTTCTTTAATTATTATGTTTTGTTGTCAGACGTTTGGGACGGAATCGATCCTTCAAACTGTTGCGACCTACGGGTCCATAAAGGAAATTAAACGCTTTCCTTATTTATGCTACGTCGGGGCGTGACAACACCCCTTGGACATGCTTTTGTAATGTATATGTATATATGTATTAGTTGAGGGCATGCTTAGATTAATAAATTTGATTAAAAGGATGTTGAGTAGAGGCCTATCGCAAGATAGGATGAGAGAGGGTGTTTTAGTCCGACGGGCTCCTTCCTCTCTCATTCCATAATCCTCGGACCTAGTTAGTCTCTGGTTTCTAAAAGATCATTTTGCTTTAAATACCTCGAGTATATCTTCCATTTTTGACCCTTTCTTGGGCAAATGTGACGGTCCCTCATTATTAGGTGGATATGGTATCCTCGGAATATGGTTCGTTGGGACCGGTTCTTTATCTTTTTGAATCCTACTCTCCCCACCCATCTTATTCGAGTTAGTATTCATATCTTTCACATTCTCATTCAGAAGTTCAACACCTTCCTCTTCCCGAATAGTCGTCCTAGTCGATACGGCGTTCACTTGTTCACTCGTCCCCTTAACCTCATATTGTCCCTTAGGGTTTTGAATCGTTTGACTAGGCAACGTCCCCTCGTTTCTACGACTCACTACAGTAGCTAGTTGTCCCACTTGGGATTCAAGCTTCGCAATGGATTGTGTATGAGAGTGCACTATTTGTGCTTGTGCCTGTACTTGTGTTTCAATTTTATTAAGGGACGCCAACACCTTTTCCTCAAAAACATTACCCCTTGAAGGATTCGAATTAGGAGGTGGTTGTTGGTATTGATTAGGTTGAAACTGAGGTCGATACGCATTTGGAAAATTAGTTACCTCATTAGGATTATTATTGTTATTTTTCCACGAGAAGTTAGGATGGTTTCTCCATGGCGCATCCGGATTATTAGTAGTCAAATTATAATTATTTCGTGGGTATTGTTGAATAGAATTAATGTGTTGCTCCACGAATTCCGGAAATTGACTCGCCGATGGACATGCAAGTATCGAATGTGACGGATATGAACATAATGCACAAATTTCATGAGCGGGTGGGGCTGTCGTTTGATTCATTGTTAAAAGTCGGTCAAGTTTTTGAGATAGTTCTTTAATTTCAATTGACTGACTTGACTCAACTGTCACCTCTCTCTTAGGTTGTGAATGATATCCCTCATTACGGACAGACACCGCTTGGTGCATCGAATTCTCGCTCAAAGTTTCAAAAATTTTCCAGGCCTCGTCGGCGCTTTTGTGTAGGAAAGTTCCCGCACAAACGGCATCGACGGTATTCCTAACAGAGGGAATAAGCCCCTCGTAGAAGACTTGAACCAATTGCCACTTGGGAACCTGATGATGTGGGCAAGAACGTAATAATTCTTTAAATTTCTCCCACGTATCGTAAAGAGTCTCCCCATCTTGCATCACAAAATTAGTTATATCTTTTCTTATCTTATTTGTACGCATAATAGGGAAAAACTTTTGTAAAAAGGCGGTATGTAAGGCTTCCCATGTTTTTATTGTGTTTGGCTCAAGTGATTGAAGCCAATACTTCGCTTTGTCTCTTAAGGAAAATGGGAAGAGCCGCAATTTTAATTCATCATTATTTAGGTTTTGTATTTTCAAAGTAGAGCATATACCCTGAAAATCCCCTAAGTGTTGGTAAGGGTCTTCATTTATACGGCCATGGAATGATGGAAGTAGTGAGATGGTAGACGACTTTATCTCAAAGTGAGATGCTGTCGCCTCCGGTAATTCGATACCGGCTTGTGGCGTGTACGTCGTAGGAATAAAATAATTTATAAGTGGAGGAGGTGGCGGTATATTAAGATTATTCATATTAGCTCCGTTATTATTTTGGTTGTTTTCGTTATTGTTTCCAATGTCTGCCATTTTAATTGGTTCTATGTTATGAAAGCGTGGTTTCTTTAGTCTTGTAAGAGTACTACATATTTCGGACTCAAATAAAGAAGTTGGTTTTGGTGTCAAATCGTCGTCTATTAAAAACCTTGTTCTAGAAGTTAAGCTTGAAGACTTGTTAAGTCTTATGGTGCGTTCAAGTTCAGAGTCGAAAGGTTGTAATTCCGGTTTATTTGAACGTGTACCTAACATAAACTAAAATAAAGTAAAATAAACAAATAACAATCACGCAACTAAGATAACAAGCACTCAACTACTGTGATGCATGAATATTATCCTGTAATGCAATGACCGCGTCAAGCCCAGCGCCCCGGGTTTCCTAGCTAATGCAGTGCAATTAACCCTAAACTAATGCAAATAGTGCGTCACAGCGCCCTGACTTACAGTGGTTTAAAGCGAGTTTCACAAGAAGCAATTTATTTTATTTTATTTATATTTTTATTTGCGTAAGCTCCTTTGATGTAATTAGCTGCTCCACTCGGAAACGTTGACTACAAAATAAAAGAACAAGTTAGTAACTAAAAACAAAACGGAAAATAAGAAAAAAAAAATAAAAACTAACCTAATATTTACGAATTAACTAAACTAAGATTATAAAACTAAAGGTAGTGTAATGCAATCCCCGGCAACGGCGCCAAAAATTGATGTTGTCAATATCAAGATATAAAAAGTATGATTTTATTTATGCTTTACTTTTCTAAAGATTTGTAGTGTGAAAGTAAAGGTCGAACCCACAGAGATTGATTTACTACAGCGACTTAATTTTAAAACCTAAATTTAGTTAATTAAGAAAACAAATTTGATTTTAATTTGAATTAAACTAAGAACATAAAAATAAATCTAAACTATGAAAGCAATTTAAATAGTTGTTTTTAAATAATGTTTAGGGAACCTAGGATTGCAAATCCACCACTAGCTTCATAATAGGAATACTTATGAATTACTTTAGCTTATTACGTTGGATGATAATGGGGAATCGTAGCTACAAGCCCAATTCCTCCTACAAGAAGATAATCATGGTTCAAGCACCAACATAATCCATCTGCGGTTAGCACGAATTATCCCACACTAAAGTAGGGTTGTGATCTAATCCGTCTAACCTAGGCATGGACTATTCGGATACTTGATAGCACAAATCAATAAAGCACCATCACATGTAAACAATCTAAACAAGCACAGCAAGCATAGATCATTGAGCACATCACAGTCAAAATAGATCTAAGACAAGAATAAACTTTGAAAGCAATGATTTAATCAATAGAAGTACGATTTATTTATAAAAATCCTCGGAACATGTGACTGTCATCCATACATAATAAAACTAAAATAAAAACAAAATAAAGCCCTATTACTCATCTAGGGCTTCATTGAAACCCTAGATCTAAGATCTAGCCGTCCATGGAAGCGGTGGATGGCAAGAGGTTGATGGAGGAGGCCATGGAGATCCTTGGTCTTCTTCTTCTTTTCCTTGCTTCCCTCCCTTCAATGGCTGGAAGTATGGTTGTAGAATGTGTGTATATTAATTGCCAACAATGTCTAACCCTTTAATTGAAGTAAAATAAGGTATATATAGATTTACAACAAGTTTTTGGAAGCTTTCCCAACTCGAAACGCATTAAAACTGCTGTATTTAGCTTTCCAGACGTAATTAGGCAGTTTCGTTCGCACAGGAATCATCAGTATACTGAAATACGCAACTTTGGTTTTTACACATTTGGCTCGCGCGACATTTCGCTCCTCGCGCGCGCGGATCGCGCGAGCGATTTTTGGGTTCTCGCGCGAGCGGATCGCGCGAGCGATTCTCGGATTTTCGCGCCCGCGGCTTGCGCGCGCGACTTGGCTTTTTCAGCTTCTTTTCTTCTGCTTTTGCACCCTGTTTAGCCTAATATATTTGATTTCTTCCAAAACCTGTCAGAAAATAGAAAGCGAAGTAAAAATATACAAAAACAGGATAAAAAGTACTAACAATTGCTCGTTAAGGCGTATAAATAGGATTTGTTCTCTCCCGATCAATGTGCCTGTTACATTTCACTTGCATGTCCAGCCAGTCGATTGCACGGAACTATGACCTTGGAGGCTCGGGGCAACCCGGTCGGTCAAGTAATCATGGGACTATGTGATCACCCTTGATCACGTACCATGATTTGGTATATTAAGCATCCTATCGGATGTGTGTCAAGGGACCAAAACCCAGACTTTGCATAATAGTTTCTATAAAACCTTTCAATATTAGGAAATCAATTCGTGATTAGGATTATGTGCTAGGAAGTTTTGTATGCCCGGAAGGGATTACTTGAGATGATGATGATACTTGCTTGATAAAAGATGTATAATCTTTTAATCACCTTTTAGCAATTTCTCCTCATGTTACACAACATTTAGAGAACATGCTGAACCCTGATCATAAGATTATACTTCTTATATCATGTTTAGCTAAGCATCATTGACCTTGTATGTATCCATATTCATGAAAAGTATGGTGATAATCCGGTCGTGTGATCCCCCTACCCAAAGAATTGATTTTTCCAAGGTTTTCATCCACCCTTTCAAAAAAAATCTTTTTCTCCTTTCAATTGAAATTCCCCAACTAACCTCTGTTAAGGCATATTTTCACTTGATCATCTTCAAAGGAAATAAATTCGAAAAATTATTTCGGGAAGAATGGAAGAATGATTTTCGGAATAAAAACCCAATTGTTTTTTATAAAAGAATATTTAACACCCTCAAAAGCATTCTCAAGCGTTGTCTTCAAAAACCTTTTTACCATCCAAAAAAAAAATACTTTTCAAGTGAATTTTGAAAAATTTTGAATATCCAACCTCTGAGCAGGTAGTGAGGATCACAATGAAAGGAGAAATTAGCGCACTTGACGCGGGTGAGGATCTTATGTGCTTATGTGCTTATGTGTTAGGATTAGGATTTTCTCTTTTTGATATATATAATAGGCACACACGCACACATGCATTGCATCCGCGTGACATATAAAAGGAAAGTTTCTTTTTCAAAATGTCTTTGTATGATAAAAGGAAGATAAAAAAAGATTTTAAAAGGGAAAATTTCAAAATTTACTGTAGGAGCGAAAATAGCATCCAGACCAAGTCAAGCCTGGTTTAGGGATCCCACGGCGAGGCTGGTAAGAATAGAAGGCGCTAACATGACTGGGGAAAGAAACAATGAGAAAATAGTTAGGTTAAGGACATTGGTAGAATAACAAGCGGAGTAGATGAGGCGACAGGCCGAAAATATGAATCACATGATGGGGATGATAGAAGAGCTGAACCGTCAACCACCACCTGTAGTTCCACCTGTTATGGACCCACCTCTGGGAGGAGGAGAGGGAGATTGGTTTGATGATCAGGAGGCACAATGGACAGATGCACTACGGGCCAACAGAGACAGAGAAAAAGTTGAAAAGGAAAAGTTACTGACCGAGAAAATAGAGAAGTTGGAAAGGGTGATGCGCAAGGCTCAGGGAGTTGATACCTATCTGATGGAACTAGAAGGGTTGTATGACGGAGTACGTGAGACGCTGCCTGTCGGGTTTAAGATGCCAGTCTTTGACAAATTTGATGGGACCGGGAATCCTCGTAGTCATGTAAGAATGTGTATTGGGGCTTTCCAACCAAGCGGCTTGAGCACAACCATGATGGCGGTCTTATTCCAACAAACTTTGACTGGAGCTGCTCTATCCTGGTATCTTACTCTCAAACCAAGCAAGACCAGGGTGTGGGAAGTAGTGATTAAAGCATTTGTGGCACAATACGAATACAATCAAGATTTGGATGTCACTGTCCGAGATTTGGAGACCACTAGGCAAGGGAGCAAAGAATCATTCACCGAATACCTGAGTAGATGGAGGGAAAAGGCAGCTAAAATGGTACAAAGGCCGTCTGAGAAAGACCAGATCCGAATGCTGATGAAGAATCTACAGCCAGTGTATCAAGGAAAGATGAGATTCCAGTTGATCAACACCTTTGCTGAGGTTTTCAATGTCGGGACAAGGATAGAGGATGCGATCCAAGAGGGGGTAATCAAGAAAGAGGAGCAACCAAACCGGTATAGGAGGCCAAACTATGGATCCAACAGAGGATAAGCAGGAGGTCACTCTGGCCCCACCGATGTCAATGCACTAAATGGACCAGAAAGGAAATTCGACATAGCACCGAGGAGAGGAGGGGATAAAGCACCAAGGAAGTTCTCAGATTTGGGAGTGTCACTGTCAACTACCCTCGATATACTGTTAGCAAAGGGGCATCTCTGTCAATTGGAACCCTGACCCCTACCAAGTCCGCTTCCGCCAAATTTTAAAGGGGACCTCTTTTGCAAATTTCATCAGCAGAAGGGTCACTCAACGGATAGGTGTATGAGATTAAGGCATGAGATTCAGGACCTCATTGATAACAAGGTAATTTTGGAACCCCCCACCAAAGCTCCGAATGTTACTAGAAATCCGCTTCCGAATCATCGAGCTGTGCCACCACCGCAGGGCCTTTATCTCTTGGGGATAGAAGAAGCAACCTTCGATTTATCTAAGCTAATCACTAAGACCGGGACACCAAGAAATCCATACCAGCTGCCTAAGGATTCGATAATCTGTGCTTTGGAGGATCAGCCGGAGAAGAGAGAAATAGGGCAGTCAGACTGGTGGATCCAAGGGAGTGACGATCGAGACGTGAGCCAGGTAGAAGATGACCTCTGGTACGAGAGCGACAAAGAAACAGAGATAGTGGAGGGTAATTTGAAAGTTGATCCAGAAGTTGACAATCTGTGGGCAAGAGAAGAAGTCAATCATTTAACTTGGTCAGGCAGACACTTTAAACCAAATGAGCTAGAGGAGGATCATCCGAGGAGAGATCTAGACAAAGGAAAAGGGAAGATGAATGAAGAAGAGGAAGAAGACAGGGTTCTGAAGCAGATGAAGAAGACTCAGGCTAACATCACTGTTTGGGGATTGCTGATTGCCTCCAAACGCCATAGGCAGGCGGTCCTAGATGCTCTAAACCAAGCTGATCAGCAAAATTTTGACTTCGGCTATTACCTTCTCATCAAATGACTTGCCTCCGGGAGGGCCCGTTCACAACAAACCATTATATGTCACTGTCGAATGCTTGGGGAACGTCGTGCCTGCTTGCCTGGTTGACAATAGGTTGGCCCTCAACGTGTATCCCTTCCGAACGGCTAAGCGAATGGGCCTGGATGAGTTAACATTTACACCATCTGAGAAAAGGGTAAGAGCCTTCGACAACACCCAGAGGACGGTCATGGGGATAGTCCTTCTTTGTCTCGTTATCGGCCCTTTTGGAAAAGAAGCTGAATTCCAGGTCATCGACATCCTCGCTTCCTTCAACTTACTGTTAGGTAGGTCTTGGTTGGACAGTTTGGGTGCTATACCGTCAACGATCCATCAGAAGGTTAAGTATGTCTGGGAGAATAAAGTCTGTGATATCCTCGGGGACAGCTGGGTTCGTTCGCCCGAAGCATCATCAAGCACACCGGTTCTAGAATTACAGCTGCAAGAAGAAGAAGCAAAAATAAGAGGGTTCGAGTTCATCAGCATGCTGGAAGAGGAAAAGCCAAGAGAGTTTCTACCGGTCCATTTTGATCAGTATGCCAGTCCAGTGGTCGCAGGGATCATGAAGAGAATGGGTTTCTTTCCAGGATTAGGGTTGGGGAAGAACCTTCAGGGCCTGCCTGAGTTTTCGAGAATCTCTACTCAGACTCACACCCACGGCTTGGGGTACCAGCCGACAAAGAAGGAACTGAGGGCAAAGAAGAAGGCTGTCAATGCGCCACTAGACCCTTCCCTAAAGACGCTTAATGGATATTTTATGAAGGAAGGAGAAGATTTCCCCTTCTGTGGCTTCCCAGAGCCATGGATAGACCAGAAAGACAAATATCTAAAGCTGGGATTCGAGATCTTTTTCTCCTATGAATTTTCCAAATACGAAGACCCGTTTCTGCAAATGCCTGAAAAGCCTGTTACCGTCAACGATTGGATTGGTGTACTGGACGGATCAGTCGTGCAGAACCTATTGAGCGAAGGAGGGGTAAAAGCTGAAGGAAAAGGGGAAGAAGGCGAGGGTCTGAAAGTCGAGGCTGAGGAGGGGAATGTTGAGGATGTACTGGAAGAAGAGCCGAAGGAAGAAGAGGGCGAACTAGAGGAAGAACCGAAAAAGGAAGAAAAGACGGAAACCGGGAAACTGCCAGTTTGTAACACTGTGGAGCTCAAGCAGGGGGCCAACAAGGAGTGGGTCTTTGAGTCTAATGATATCTATCCCTCTCACCCAGAGTCTGTAATGGCACAAATGAGGCGTCTTACTATTGCTATGTCTGTTGTAATCACTCCTAACAAAATCAATGAAAGTATGACTGATTTCGCCTACTCGAATGCGCTTAATGCATGTGATGAATGTGAAATACCTAATGAATTGCAAAAATTAGTTGAAAAAGAAAATGAATCTACATGCAAAATCATAGAGAACACCCTAACGATTAATCTGGGAAATGAAGATAACCCTCAAAATGTTTTTATTGGCTCAACACTTAGCAATGAAGAAAGCAAAGAACTAATCAATCTATTGAATGAATTCAAAGATGTTTTTGCATGGTCTTATAATGATATACCAGGTATTGATCCAAAAATAGTCCAGCACCACATCCCTGTCTTTCCTAATTCAAAACCCATAAAACAAAAATTGGGGCGAATGAGGCCAGAATGGGCACTCAACGTAACAGAGGAGGTTGAAAAGCAATTGAAAGCTGGATTCTTGATGGTCACCGAGTATCCTGAGTGGATTGCCAACATTGTGCCTGTCCCAAAGAAGGATGGTCGTGTTAGGGTTTGCGTTGATTTTCGAGATTTAAACAGGGCGAGCCCTAAAGACGATTTCCCGCTACCCCACATCAACGTGTTGGTTGATAACACTGCGGGACACAAGCTTTTATCTTTCATGGATGGATTCTCTGGATATAATTAAATCCTCATGGCACCCGAGGATAGAGAGAAAACCACGTTCATCACTCCATGGGGAACATATTGCTATAGGGTCATGCCGTTCGGACTCAAGAATACAGGTGCAACCTACCAGAGGGCTGCCACCACTTTACTACACAACATGATCCACAAAGAGGTGGAGGTATATGTGGATGATATGATTGTGAAATTCAAAGAGAGGGGAGGACACCTAGAGGCTTTGAGAAAGTTCTTTGAGAGATTAAGGGAGTTCAAAATGAGCCTAAACCCGCAGAAATGCACGTTCGGAGTCACTACTGGAAAGTTATTGGGATTTCTCATTACTCAGAGGGGAATAGAGGTGGACCCCACCAAAATAAAAGCCATAACCGAAATGAACCCACCGAGAAGTGAGAAAGAACTGAGAGGATTCTTAGGGAGAATATAGTTCATCAGCCGCTTCATTTCCAAACTTACCTTAACCTGCGACCCACTGTTCAAACTGCTCAGAAAGGGAGAGAAATTTGAATGGGACACCCCTTGCCAACAAGCCTTCGACAAAATCAAAACCTACCTCCAGAACCCACCTGTCCTGTCACCACCTTCACCTGGGAGACCCCTGTTACTTTATCTCTCCGTATCCGAAGATTCGATGGGGTGTATGTTGGCCCAAGAAGGAGAAAAGGGGCACGTGGAGAAGGCCATTTACTACTTGAGCAAAAGAATGGTCGGATATGAGTTAAAGTATTCGCCTTTGGAAAAGGCCTGTTGGGCCTTGGTTTGGTGTACCCGTCACCTTCGCCACTACATGCTAGCCTTCCCTGTAATCCTGATATCCCGAATGGACCCGTTAAAATACCTATTCGAAAAGCCCGTCTTGACCAGTAGGATTTCCCGTTGGACCATGATGCTAGCTGAGTTCGACGTCAAGTATGTCACTACCAAGTCTGTGAAAGGAAGGGCCGTCGCTGAGTTTTTAGCAGACCTCGCTATAGAATCCAAGGACGAGGGAGAATTCAAGTTCCCGGATAAAAGAATAATGGAGGTAAAGGAGGACTTGTGCAAAATGTACTTCGATGGAGCAGCCAACCAACTAGGTTACGGAGTTGGAATCATGCTCATAGCACCCGATGGGGCCCTTACCCCATTAGCCGTCAAACTCAAGTATAACTCAACCAACAACACTATGGAATACGAAGCATGCATAATTAGGATGGAAGCAGCCTTGGTTTTGAAAGTCGAACAGATTGATGTCTTCGGAGATTCCAATTTGATGATATCCCAAGTCCGAGGAGATTGGAGGGTAAAGCATGAGAAATTGAGACCTTACCACGATTACCTGGAAAGTCTGAAAGTGCGATTCAAGAAGATTTCTTTTTACCACCTTCCTTGTGAAGAAAACCAACTAGCCAACTCCTTGGCCACCTTAGCATCGATGATCCAAATCCCTTCCAAAACTGCCATGATCCCGCTATCCATAGAAGTGAGGAATCAACCGTCATTTGAAATGATCGCGACCATAGAAAGAGAAGATGAAGTGCCTTGGTATGAAGATGTGTGGAAGTTCATCAAAGAAGGAGAATACCCCGAAGGAGCCTCAGAAAAAGACAGAAAGGCGATTCGACGATTCGCCGCTCAATTTGTGATTTATGCAGATAAGCTATGGAAGAAATCCTACACCGGGTACAATCTAGAGTGCCTATATGGGAAGAAAGCTAAGAGAATGATGGAAAAAATTACATGAGGGAGTGTGGGGGCCCCACATGAATGATCACATGCTGGTAAAGAAGATCATCCGACAGGGGTACTATTGGACGACCTTGGACAAAGACTGTTCCGAATATGTTAGAAGGTGTCACAAGTGTCAGATTCATGCAAATCTGATGCATACCCCGCCGTTACACCTCTATAGCATGACCACCCCTTGGCCATTTTCCGTATGGGGGATTGATATCATTGGCGAGATAGTTCCGAAGGCTTCCAATGGGCACCGATACATAATTGTGGAAATCGGTTATTTTACAAAGTGGGTAGAGGCAGCCTCGTATGCAACTTTGAAAGCCAAAGGCGTGGTGAGTTTCATCGAGAAAAACATAATCTGCAGGTGTGGGGTCCTGAATGAGTTTGTCTCCGATCATGGCAGTCATTTCCAGGGAGAAGTTATCCCGCTCCTGGAAAAGTTTAAGATCACTCGCCATCAATCATCCCCGTATAGGCCCCAGAAGAATGGAGTCATAGAGGCAGCGAATAAGAATGTTAAAGCAATCTTGGAAAAAATGACGGATACATATAAGGATTGGCATGAAAAGTTGCCGTTTGCTTTGTGGGGATACCGAACCTCTATAAGGACTTCTACAGGAGCTACACCTTATTCACTGGTTTACGGTATGGAAGCCGTTCTCCCAGTCGAGGTAGAAATACCCTCTCTTAGGGTTTTGGCAGAGTGTGGGATCACCGAATCAGAATGGATACGAGGAAGGTATGAGGAGTTGATGTTGCTCGATGAGAAGAGGCTGGCTGCCATAAACCATACTCGAGGGTACCAGAAGAGGATAGCTAGTGCTTTCAACAAAAAGGTTTGCCCAAGGAAGCTTGCTGAGGGTGACCTAGTCCTCAAAGAACTGAAAGTGCCTGTTTATGACCCCAGAGGAAAATTCAAACCCAACTGGGTCAGGCCATACATCATTAAGACTCTTCTTTCCGGAGGAGCGGCCTATCTCATGGACCTAGATGGAGTTGAATTTAAATAGCCAATCAACCTTGATCGCCTCAAGAAATATTTTGCTTGAAACCTTTCTTTTCAAAGCCTCCTACCTTGATGAACTATGCTCGACCTGATTTCCGCTAGGGGATACGTAGGCAACCTACTTGGTTCGGTTATTCAAAAAAAACTTGTGCTAAACTAGGGGCAAACTGACGTTTGCCCAGAACCACTTCGAAGCCCCAAAACCAGGGGCAAACTTCGTTTGCTAGCCGAAGAACCCAGATACAAGACCCTCCTTTGGATCACCTGGCTATCAAAATAAGTACTATAAAGAAACAAATGAGAATTCATGTATAGAAGGAGTAAAGCTTTAAGCAAAAAAGCAAAGTAAAGAGCCAAGAAAAGACATTGAAAGGAGAATTCTTTATAAAAGATTAATCGAAGGAGTGAGCACTTTGATTAAAACATGTTAGAACTTTCTTAAAGATGACAACACTTCTTGAAGAAAAAAAAATAAGGAAAATCACATTCGAAAGCGTAAAAAGAGTAGGCAGGATCTGTTAGAAAGTTTTTCCCTGTTTTCGTCTACTTTATTTTGCATGTGTCTGTCAAGCTCGTCTCGCAACCAAGGCCTGGATCTCTAGAAGATACTGGGTAGTAGGCACAGTCGGAGCAGGAATCCTCCGGTACGGAGCAGCCATCCTGCTGTGCCAAGCCTCGATGAAAGCCTTCACAATAGAAGGGCGCAAAGTGGATCCCCTGGAAAAATCAGCAGTCATAGGTTCAGTAGTATCCTGCAAAAGTCCAAACTGGCGGACCACCCAATCGGAAATGTAGAAAGTAGTAGCACGCAAGCCTGGCAGCCAGATGCCAGGTCACCCAGGAAGGCGTACAACAATAGAGCGATAAACCCACTGCGGACAAACCCAGCAGATATCACTGGAAGAGAGGCCCTGGAGCCAACCAAGCCATGCATCGGCATAATGAAATAAGTTGTGGATCTCCATACGGTCATAAGGAAGTGACCCGCGAAGATGGGAAGGATGTATAAAGAGGTCCAGACGCTCTATGAGCCAGATCTGCAGAACAAAAGATGCCCCAGCGGATAATATGGCCCCGGTAACATGAGCATGATCCAGTCCTATCAGGGTCTCGCCGAGAACCAGCATGACTGCACTCTTCATCTCCCTCAAACCACAGGTAATGGGTCTGAGAATATCGGAGGACGACTGAAGGAGAAAATAAGAAAGCATAACAATCGATAGAGCTCTACGCCGCGTAACTTGATACCCGCTGTCGTAAGGATCCCCAATGGGAGCATAAATCGAGGAGAGGCGCTCAAAGTTGACCTCTCTATCATGAATGAAAGATCCCGCAGCACCGCATGATATATGGAGGAGGGCCGCTAAGTCCTGAACATACCCGGCTTGCACCGGAGGAATAGTCAGATCCGCGGAAGGTTCAGTATGAAGGATAGCACTGAATTCTTCAAACAAAGGACAAATCTCTTGATGACTGAAACGGAAGACGTGGAGCGAAGGATCCCAACATCGGGCAGCGGCTTGAAGCAAACTTTTGTTTAGAATCATTCGTCGGAAGGAGAAGAGGTCGTTTAGCCTGAAACACTCGAAGTTGAGCTTATCAATGCCGGAGAGGGTATCCATCCACGGGAAAAGGATTTGAGAGCTAATGGGGGCCATTTGAGATAAGGGAGAATGAAAGAAGGTAGTATTTTGCAGAGTTTTGAAGAAAAGAGGGTATAAATAGAGGTAGATCTGCCTGGAGTCAGGGCGGCATTCGGTAAAATAGAACGGTACCCGACGAAGTGCCGCACGGCAGTCGGTGAGTGCCGCCGTGGCATTCGCTGACTGCTGCTACGGCACTCACCGAGTGCCGCCGAGACCTAACTGAGTGCCGTTCCGGGTTTTTCATTGGCCAGGGTCTGTTTGTAACACTCTCAGCCCACCTGCAAATAGAAAACTAGATAAAAAAAGCAATAAAACGTGCGCATCATGCAGCACGTGCAACAAAGACCAATACATTCATTCATTCATTTCCTTTACTTTCATTTTGCAATAAGAAAAAGAGATCAAAGCATTCAAAATTAAAATAAAGACGGGACCAAGCCATGGTCCCACATACGGCATGCAAGAAAAAGAGTTTCCAGCATAATAAAAGGACCAAGTTATGGTCACGCATACGGTGAATGAGCATAATGAAAAGCAGAAAATATGAAAAAGACATCCTAGGGCCTATCCTACCGGGTATCCTAAAGCCGCCATCAAAATAAAGTGTATATATATATACAATCATATGAATAAAGTATACATCCTCCCAAAACACTCAAAAAAATAAAAAAATAAGAAAAAAACGAGGTCAGCCTCGACCCCGGCCTCGAGCCTGATAGGTCACACGCCTGAGGGGCTCCTCCTCTGACTCTGTCTCGCTGCCTCCGCCGATGTCTCCACTGCTACCACCGCCCCTGCCTCGACCTCCGTTGCTGCCTCCACCGCTACCGCCGCCCCTGCCTCGACCTCCGCTACTGCCTCCACTGCTACCGCTGCCTCGCCCCACGCCTCGTCCAGCACCGCCATCTCTAGGAGTATCGCTGAGGGGAATGCCAAACTGCTGGAGCCGCTGCTGAAGCTGTCCCACCTGCTGGGAAATGACTCTGATCTCCTCCGCCTGAAATAAGAGAGGATGAATCCAGAAAGTGTTGAAAGGACAAATGAAATACTGAGAATAAAAGGATAAAGGTCATACCTGAGCCCTCAACTGAGCCACGGCAGTCGCCCGAGCTCCCTCAGCCTAAAAACAAGAACCAAGAATAAAGATCAGTAAAAGGAGAGGCAATCAAAGTTAAAGTGAAATGCGGGGATAAGTTCCTTACCATCCACTCTCGCCTGAGAACCCACTGCCTCACGCTGTGGGCATACGTCAAGCCCTCCTCCGCGTAAGCACACGGGACGACGTCATAGTGAAGAGGAATAGTAAGGGTGCCCTGTGAGAGTCGGGGGATCATCGTCGAGAAGGGCTCGCCGAACGAGACAGTCGACATGGTCCAATCCCACTCAGGTAAGGCAGGAGGACGAGCCGCAGCAGGAACAGGCTGCAAACAAAAAATAAAACGTAAATAAAGAATGAAAGAAAACTCATGAAAATAATAATAAAAGAATCATTTACTCACCCGAGTCACTTCCATTAGTGGGAAGTTCGACATTACCTTAGCGGCGCGGAACGCTGGGTATCCGGTGGGGGAGTCCACAAAGTCATGGACAGAGCAGCCGTCAGCTCGCTACCCTGGAGTGTGTCTATGGCTCTCATAGAGTCAGGAGGAGGGAACGACACAAAGAATCCGGGGGCTGCCAGTGACTGCCTAGTCACCCTCTCTCCCAAGTACCACGCCTGGCCCTCTGGCCCATTAAGGAGTCGCCTCGTCAGGTCATATCCAGCCGATTCCCCGATCTCCGCGCGAGCGTCAGGAAGCACCCTAAGCCATGGCTGCCAGTGAACATGCTGCTCCCTCAGATTCGTCAGGAAGTTCCTGAACAAAACAAAATCGTGGGCCCCGGTCTTCCGCCAGACTCTATCCTTCGCCCATTTCAGCCCCTGGGGCATGATAAGGGCGTCTGCCTCACGTCTCTCAGGGGACATCATGCGGAGATACTCGTGGGACCAAATCTGTAATAAAAAAGAAGAGGGGTTAGTCTCGTAATTTAAATAACTTTCTGAAAGTATAATAAGCAGTGAAGTATAGAAAAGGGTATACCTCCCACGCTCTCCAATAGCCAACAGTGGAGGTCGGCCTGTCCCGGGAAATGTCACCCATATGCCTGTACAAGATGGCTAACCCTGCACCAGCCCAGTCAAACTCATCAACTCGGTCCAGGTGCTCCAGGGACGCTACCAGGGAAACATCGACCCGATCACCCTTGGTGCTCAACAAAGAGCACCCCAGCATGTACATGAGAAAACCCCGGGTCATCTGCTCATCGGTAAAACCCTGCCGGCCCCTAAACGTATCCATGAACCATCGGGCTGTGACCAAAGACTCCTCCGGGACCACTCCCAACAATGGCTCCACCTGGTCCCACTCCTGATCTGTGAAATACCGCAAACGCTCTCCGCCAAAGGCAATCCCCGTGATCATCGAAAAGTCCAGGGGAGTCATCGTCATCTCCCCGAAGTTGAAATGGAAAGTACTGGTGGTGTCCCATCACCGCTCCGACAATGCGTGAATCTGCCGCAGGTCATTGGAGCTCTTCGTCAAGAGTTTGACGAAGTCTCCAAACCCGACCGCGTCCACCAAAGCTCTCACTGGCTCGCTCAGCTGTGTTTACCACTCATACCCGTGAGCGAGGCTGCCATGCCCCTTTAGCACCTTGGGCTGCAACTACAAGAAAGAATCACAAGTTTTGATATTAGTAAAAGGAAAAATAAATAAATAAGTAAATAAAATAGATGGTGGTAAGGAAACAAGGAAAAGAGACAAAAAAAAAGAGAAAAAAAGAAAGAAATGGAAAATCTGGAAATACTCGCAGAAATTTCACAAGCATGGCACTCGTTTGCATTCAGTTCAGCAGATGTTCACAAGAAAATTAGAAGAAATAAGAAAAAGCACTCGATGTTCTGGAGAGATTTCAAGAAAAAAAAAGAAAAAAGAGAGAGAGGAGTTTGTTCACATTTTTGAAATATATATATAAACTTGTGAAGGTTCAAAACAAATTCAGGTTCAAAGGAAGCATAGTTTCGAAAGAAGTACAGGTTCGCAAGTATTCAGAATCAAGTTAGAATAATAAAAGGGTGCTTGGAACGCTCAAGGAAATTCATAAGTATAATAGAGATGGGGAACGTTTTGGAGTTTCAATTAAAACGCGTCGTGTTCGTAAAACTTAAAAAAAAAAATGGAAAGGAAAAATTCACAAGCATAAGTCTCTTTATTCACAAGAAGTGTTTGAAATTTTGATTAACACAAACGGCTTTCAAAAGCCCTTGAGAAAAGTCGAAAGAAAAAAATAAGGGATAGGTGAAACACTTGGAAAATTCAGGCATAGCATTCATTTTTATGAGAAGTTTTTGAAATTCATAAGAAATAAAGATAAAAATACGAAATTTCTTTGAAAGGGCATGGAGTAAAGCATTCAAGCATAGCATTCACGTTTGAAACAGAGCACCTAAAGGTTGTGTCGATTGTACATTGCATTCATACAGAGAAAGAAATACAAGAAATAAATAAAAAGAGAAAAGGTGTTTACCTCGCGCTTGAACGCGCGGGTAGATAAGTGCTCGTCCGGATCCCGGAGCAAGAGTGTGGCATCAGGATGATGAGTGGCCGTATACTTGGCCTTCTTTTTGCGCCCTGAACCGCTCGCCATGATCTGTCAAGGAAAAGAGAGAATTCGCGCGTTAGATTCGTATAAATTTCAGAAAAACAAGGAAATAAAGAGATTAATCAAGTCTTGATCGAGCAGAACTAACCTGTGAGTACCAGAGATCGATATTAAAGAAAATAGAGGTTGAAGGAAAATTTTCTCCAGAGAAGAACCGAGCGAGAGAAGCTTGAGAGAATGAGAAAAATGAATCAAAACCGCCGGTTTCTAGCCACTGCCGCTCAAACGCGGCACTCAGTTTTTTGTGCGCGGCAGTTGATGGACTGCCGGGCGGCACTCACTAAGTGCCGCAACGGCACTCCGTGAGTGCCGTACGGCAGTCAGCGACTGCCGCGAATTGGAAGCGTGTGCCGCGTTTGAGTCGGTTAAGAGATATTTTGTTTCCCCCTAAAATTCAAAATTGGGCCCCCATATTTGGATTTAGCCCCCCAAAATTTACCCTTCTAGCGCCTTTAACCCCCGAGATTGGTTTGCAAGATCAAATTGGTCCTCAAATTTGAAAATTGAAAAAAATTCTGAGCCCGTGGGCTCCCAATTTTGAAAACTTGAAATAAATTTGGGCCCGTGGGCTCCCAATTTTGAAAACTTGAAATAATTTGAAAACTTGAAATAAATTTGGGCCCGTGGGCTCCCAATTTTGAAAACTTGAAATAAATTTGGGCCCGTGGACTCCCAATTTCAAAATTTTGAAATAAATTCGAGCCTGTTGGGCTCCAAATTTTGAAAATTAGGAGAAATTCGAACCCGTGGGCTCCGAAGTTTTGAATTGATTTGAACATGAGTCTGTGGACTCCAAATTCACCTAAATATGATTCCCCTCGTTCTGGGAGTATAACAGATTTATATTCTTGATCCTCATAACAGATTTGCGTCGATCCTCGTTTTGAGAGTGTAACGGATTTACATTCTTGATTTCCGCAACAGATTTGCGTTAACCCTTGTTTTGAGAATACAACAGATTTATATTCTCGATCCACGTAACAGATTTGCGTCGATCCTTTATTTTGAGAGTGTAACAGATTTACATTCTCGGTTCTTGCAACAGATTTGCGTTAACCCTTGTTTTGAGAATATAACAGATTTATATTCTCGATCCACGTAACAGATTTGCGTCGATTCTTTGTTTCGAGAGTGAAACGGATTTACATTCTCGGTTCTCGCAATAGATTTGCATTAACCCTTGTTTTGAGAATGTAACAGATTTATATTCTCGATCCACGTAACAGATTTGCGTCGATCCTTTGTTTCGAGAGTGTAACGGATTTACATTCTCGGTTCTCGTAAAAAAATTGCGTTAACCCTTGTTTTGAGAATATAACAGATTTATATTCTCGATCCACGCAACAGATTTGCGTTAACCATTGTTATCAAATCAAGCACCTTCTTGACACCCATAGCAGATTCTACATCAGTCAATAATTTGGTAACCTTCTTTGACTAACGCATCACGTAATGTGCGTCATACGTAGAGAAGATATGATAAACATGACGCTTATACAACCGGGTCAATTCAGAAAACACCATTGCATGGCACTTGCATCACGACAAGATAGGTGCATTCATCCGTATGATTACTTGTGCTTGCGTGTGTTTGGCTCCTGCCCGAACTATGTCTTGGTCTGATTCCCGATGGGATACGTAGGCAGCTCATCATGGAGCACGACCAATTAGAATTCCTCTGCGCGCTCGCCTCCTTTTGCAATTGCGTTTTGTTTTTTTCCTCAAATCCGACAGTTTGGTCAAAGGCTTGTCTTCACACAGGCTTCGACGTTCGCTTGCGGTACGCGTTGCCCACAAGCTCCATCGAAGAGGGGCAAACTGTAGACACCCTAATTTTGACCAAACGTCGAATTTAGGAGAGCGTCACCTCCACGTCCAATGATGATAAAGACCGAAAGATCCGAAGTATTCCAAGCTCTTCAAAAAGTTCTCCAAACGCGATAAAATTTTCACAGAAAAAGAAAGACCAGGTATTTAGGAGAATTCAGGTATAAAACATCATTTCTGGAAAAGATCTTCGAAAATAAGTATTTCTAAGAAAAAGGAGGAAGGAAAAGACCTAAAAAGGGGAAGTTCGCAGAAAACGGCACATGGCAGTTTCTGCGGCACTCAGTGAGTGCCGTACGGCACTCACAGAATGCCGGAACGGCTCTCACTGAGTGCCGCCGACATTTTCTGACTGCCGTTTCCTTTTAATGTCCGTATTTTGTGGTACAATACGTATATGTATGCGGATAAAAACAAAAAAACTGATAAAGTAAGGTTGACAAAAAAAGCGGCAATCAATAATTTGGAGCGGCACTTACTAAGAGTCGCACGGCAGTCATGAAATGCCGCCGCGACAGTCACGGAGTGCCGTTACGGCATCCACTGACTGCTGCGGAAGACTTTTGACTGCCGCCCTGTGCAGCAGTCTGTCTATTTTTAGGAAGCACGTATTGTACCATCAAATGAGACATTTACACCTGTCTTTTTACTCCGATTCACTAAAAATTCTTGGTAATTTTTGTCTATAAAAGAGGGAGGATCTTCCTTGGAAAAAGAGAGGAAAAATACACACAAAAAACAAGAGGAATATACCATTACACTAATACATTTTGGAGAGAAAAGAAAAAAGAGAGAGTTTAGAGAGCTTGAAGAAGAGTTTGGAAGATCTTCAAAGTAGAGAAGCTTTGAGGATAGCTTGGGGGTGATCCTCTAACCATAAGTTGTTTCTTTTCTTTCTTTCTTTTAAGTCTCTAATCTTCAAACTACTTAGTTTTCTTTGTTTCATTCCTTTTTTTGTGTCTTTTTTTTACTTCCCTCTTGAGACTCTTAGAGATCCTCAATATCTCTCTTGAAAACTCTTGAGTTTGATCCCTTGACTCCATGTAAGCTTGTGCTTCCCATGGAAGACTTAGGGTTGATCATTTTTACATAAGGACAAGGGGATGAATCCAAACCCTTACCATGGTTTGAGTTCCCTAAACTTGGAGTTCTCATGGAATCTCTTTATATTTCTTGAAGACTCATGAGTATTAGTTATATCTTTAGCCTCCAATGACCATCAAATGGTAGGAGAAAATGGTTTTGTTCAAGTCCAACTTCATGGTTTAATAGTTGGGGTTAACAAATAAAAGATGAGCTTGATAATGAACAGTGGATTCATAAACCGATTTTGATCAAAGATTTTTAGTTCGAAATCTAACCGTTGGAATTAAGTGAAACCAATGGGAAAGTGTCAATAACACAATGCTTTACCACTGTAATTTTTTGTTTTAAGGAGATTTTGTGTTTAAAGTGGTTTGGTCATGAGTTTTTGTAAAGTCACTACAATCTGCCCAGAGTTTCAGCACAGCAACACTCTTTTGAAACAGGTAAATCGGAACCTTAATAAAGTATTTGTGACCCAAAATATTTTTTTATAACTATATTAATGTGTTAGGAAATCACCCTAAAAAGAACAAAGCATTTTTGATCTTTTTACTATTTTTAGAAAATCGTACAAGAACTATGGACAGAAGGTTAAAGAATGCTGAGTGATGTATGGTTTTTGTCCGATTCCCGGAGATCTAACCGTTCAAACCTTAATTTTCTTTTTGGGTTATAAACTAGACTAACAAAGGCATATCATATTCAAAAATCATTAAGATTCAACCGTTGGAAGTATGGTTTTTCCATTTTTTAAGATCTGGTCTGCTCTCTGTAATTCATAAATAAACTGCTACTGTTTTTGTCTAATCTTATTTATTTCAACCCAAATGGTCTCCCAATGCTTTGGGACCCAAATCATGTTTTGAATAATGATAATTTAGCTTAAATCCAGAGGCTAAGTGATTCAAATTAGTGAATAAATCCATGTCTTTTCCTTGTTCATATTCATTCATGTACATTAATGCTTATAATTAGAACTAGTAATTGGATAAAGTTGGACTTCATGCTTGCTAGATCTAAGCTAGAGAATTAGGATTGATTGCTTGATATCATATTATTATGTGAAGCATGTGGACTAACCTTTTGTTTTGTAGCGCTATTAAGGTATGATTTCTAGGACTCCTCTTTAGTTTATTTTAATTTCTCAATTTTATTGATTTTTCAACCTCATGCGCGACACATTGGAATTAGGATCTTGGCTTATGTGTATATGTGATTAGAGACTCTTTTTAGGATTTTATTTTGTTTGTATGCATTGCACGTTTAATATCACTACTGGATCCCGGGTAAGTTCTCTTGTTCCCTATTGCATATCACATTGCTTGGTACTTGAAATATGTGGCTTATGAATGATATTTTGTCATTAGCAATTTTACACCCCTTGGACATGCTTTTGTAATGTATATGTATATATGTATTAGTTGAGGGCATGCTTAGATTAATAAATTTGATTAAAAGGATGTTGAGTAGAGGCCTATCGCAAGATAGGATGAGAGAGGGTGTTTTAGTCCGACGGGCTCCTTCCTCTCTCATTCCATAATCCTCGGACCTAGTTAGTCTCTGGTATCTGAAAGATCATTTTGCTTTAAAAATGGTTTCTTAATTTTCCTTTTAAAAATTAAGTGACGACTCATTTGTTTTAAATTTGAAATTTAAAAGAACTTTAAAAGAAAAGCTGTGGGTAAAAAAAAAAACAAAGAAAACTGCGATATCCACAATACCATTCTAATGCCACGACTTAGTGACGTTTACCAGTGATCACGGTCCACCGCAGTCGTAGACACCTTCGTCCGTCTACTGCTTTTAAGAATATATGATTAGATCATCTGGCTATCTTAAGGTAAATGGTCCGGTTCAACGCAAGTCATAGACACCTTCGTCTATCTACCACTTTTAAGAACATATGATCGACCAAAGCCCGCTCACGCAAGGTTCCCGAATCTTAACAAACCTACTTAAGTTCAACTCTATCACCGATACATGACAATCCCAATGTGGCCCGACTACTCTGAATAAAATGACCGTTAACTCCAAAGGATTCACAACTTATTACGTTATCTAGTGTCATAAACATTAACAGTTAATCTCGTCGTTACTACGATCCTATGTCGCATTAATTCATTATCACATCTGTTTTATAATAATAAAGCATACTGGGAATACTGAACAGTAAATAAACAACTAAACAGTTATAACATAAACTAAACAAGTAAAACAGTAAACTGTAATTGCCAATCGATTGGGACAAGGGTCCAATCGATTGATATAAAAATAGTAACAATCGATTGGTATAAAGTTCAATCGATTGGAACACATGTCAATCGATTGGTATAAAGTGTCAATCGATTGGGATAAAAATGATGACAATCGATTGGGAAAAGTGTCAATCGATTGGGACTTCGTCTTCTTCATAGTGAAGACTATCCAACATATATAAACGGGAAATACATGGTTTCTTCTCCATTTCTTCATTCAAACAAGTCATAATATCAATGATAAGTTACCCAGTGAGTTTAGAACTCACCTTAGGGTTAGAGGGTGTGTTTGGGAATGTGTATTGAAGCTTGGAGCTTCAATGGTGGCTCCTCTCTCTCTCTCCTCTGTCTTATCTGCCTATCTCTCTCTTCTTCTTCTCTTTTCTTCTCTCTTCTTCTTCTAATCTTCTTCTCTTCTTCTCAGTCCATCTCTCTCTCTATATATATATATGTGTGTGAGTGTATAGGTGTATATATGTGTGTACATAGATAGATATATATATGAGTGTATATATATAAACACACACAAACACTCCCTCTCACTCTCTAGTTTCTGCAAACAAAAAATGGGCGAGAATGGGTCACATATATATAGATGGAGAAGTGTTCACATTGCCTTTCCCCATCCAAGGCAAGAGAATCTGCCCAGCTGATTCCAATCGATTGGTATTATGTATTAATGCTGCAATCGATTGATAAAAGTGTCAATCGATTGGTATTGGCAATCGATTGATATTCTTGCCAATTGATTGGTATCCAAATTATACCAAAGGTAAGGCCAAGCTCATATAAGTATTAAAAGAAACACGCAAGGTCTTATTCACATAATACATTACAGAAATACAGGGTATTATATATATGGTGTGTGATGAAATGAGGTAAGAAGAGAGGTTTTGAAAATGTGTAAAGATCCTAGAACTATGAATTTGTGATTGAATTAGCCTAATTCTCTATAAGATTGGGAGGTTACCTCTTATGACCTCAGGGAATTCTTGATTGTTGGATGAAGATCTTCCAATTCTTCAATCTCTTCTTCAAATTTCTTCAAATTCTTCAAAGAACTTCTTCAAAAATATCTTGTTTTCCTTTTGATTCTCTCTCTATTATATGTATCTCTCTTGTATATATCAAAAATGATTCAAGTCCTCTATAATGAAGATGAAAGCCTGTTTATATAGACTTTTCTTATGAGGTTAATTGGGTAAATTCGGATGAGAAGTCCATGTGCAAAGTTTTCTTCTAGAACATTTGAGAAAAACAGACTGTTACAGCCAGTGGCACTCGACGGATTGTCTTCTGCACTCACTGAGTGTCGTTCCGGCACTCAGTGAGTGCAGCTGGCTTCGTCGCGTGCCGCAGCTAACAGAATTCCTTTTTCTCTTTATTTATTTTTCAAATATATTCTATATTTATGCTTATACTAGTATATATACTTTATCCTAGTATATTCTATAGAAGTATATACTTTTAATACTACTCACATGTGTATTTTTTGTTTTCTTTTTATTTCTTTTCAAAATTCTTTTCTTTCTATTCTCAAAACTATTTTCTTTCTTTGACGTCCGGGCTTCCCCGAATTACCCAATTTCTGTCTCTCTCTCTCTCTCTCTCTCTCTCTCTCTCTCTCTCTCTTCTATTTTCAATTTAAAACAAAACTTAATTTGAAGAATCCTTGAAGGAATTGAATTCTTTGGAAAAGATCTTCGAATTTCACCGGTCATTGTAGTCATCGTTCTTCAGAGGTAACCAACCTTGGATTCAACGGTTCGTCAAAATTGGGGTGTCTAAATCTCCACCCTCGATCAGATCGAATGGCCTTGATATGTGTGCCCAATTGCTTCTCCACTTCAACCCTAAACTCTTTGAACTTTTCAAAGGCTTCAGGCTTGTGCTGCATTAGGTACACATATCCATACCTAGAGTGGTCATCAGTAAATGTAATGAAATACTCATAACCACCCCTTACTCTAATATTTATTGGTCCACACACATCAGTATGAACTAATCCCAACAATGCATTGGTCCTATTGCCCTTTGCAGGAAAGGGCCTTTTGGTCATCTTATCCTCTAAACAAGACTCGTAGACTTCCATTGGTTTGAGAACCAAATCGCCTAAGACCCCTTCTTTGACTAGTCTGCCAATCCAATTTAGATTGATATGGCCAAGCCTCATATGCCAAAGCCTTGTTGGAGTAGTGGAAGGTTCCTTTCTTTTAGATGGTACAGTTACCATTGAGTTATTAAGTTTCATACAAGAATCCTTAGAAATATTAGGAGTAATCACATACAAGCCATTAGTTTTAACACCACCATATAAAAGAACCATTTCTTTTAATGACATTCTGTTCCAAAATGAAAAGAATAATTTTTATTCGATAAATCTGAAACATAAATTAAATTACGTTTCATCAAAGGGACGTAAAGTATATCTGATAAAACTAAAGTCTTATTGTCTTCAAATTCTAAAACTACCACTCCTATAGCAATCGTAGATACGGTTGCTAGAACCTAGAGTAAGTACAATTTCCCCATCACTGCACCTCCTGGTTGATCTGAATCCTTGCAATGAATTATAGATATGGTTAGTCGCACCATAATCAATGCACCAAGTGTTTGAAGTATCTGTTATAAAACTTACTTCAATCACATATGATTCAATCATACCTTGAACTCTTGTAGCTAAGAATTCTGGACAGTTTCTCTTCCATTGGCCCTTCTCACCGCATTGGAAACACTTTCCTTTGCGTTGGCCACCCACCTTCCCTTTGCCCTTACCTTTTCCCTTAGATTTTTCAATCTTAGGGACCGGTCCAATACTTGGACAACTAGTGCCAGCTTTCTTCTTTCCTTTCTTTCCTTTCGGCGCAGATCGGGAAGAGGAAGAGCTTTTCTCAACGTTCAGAACGTTGCCCCCAAGTTTGATCACCAGTTCTGTTGCCAGTAAAGAACTCATTAATTCTCTCATTGAGAAATCCATTTTATTCATATTATAGTTTAGTTTAAATTAAGCGAATGATGACGACAGCGTGTTGAGGATCATATCAACTTGGGTCTGTGCGACTGTGGATACCGGGCTTCCACCGCTTTGTTATGTTTGCTTTGAAACTTATTTGAAATTTGATTTGAAAAAGAGAGAAAAGATGGTCTGTTGAAAACAGATACAGAGTCGCCACTTGGTCTTTAAGGAACCAAGAAACCTAATTTTGACTCACCCAAACGGATAAAGGGCACCGGCCCTTCATAACCAAAGAACTTGGTTCGGAGTTTTGGTACGAGAGAGGAAGGAGCCTTTGTCACGACTAAAACACCCTCAACTCGCCCCGTCTTTCAACGGGCCTCAATTAGCATCCAAATAATCATCTTATACTATGTATGGTTCGACAATTAATACTATGATTGTATATTACATCACATAAGAAACTTGAAATGGAAGATCTAAAGACAAAATATCATTCATAAGATCTAAGTCAAATATCATGCAATGTAAAGTGAAAGATCACACAAATAAACCTAGGAAAAATTGTCTAATCATGTATCAAATAATCAAGACTTCCTAATCTAAAAGGGGACATGAATTGTTCTTGAAACAAAATAAACAAAGAAATCAACATATGCTTAGCAAGCTAGTATGATGCATGTTAATCCTTGAGAAAAGAAGACCTCTCAATCCCCGGGATGGATGAGAAAGGATGATTAGATCGGGGGAAGCATGAACGTGTGATCATGATCATTCCTTATAATCTTCTTAGATTAGGAGTTACAAAAATCCCAAATCTTTGCATGGATGCAATGTATGTATCTAGAATGTGCCAAGGTTGTAGTGTGCTTTGTGTTCATGGATTCCTAGAATGAGTTAGAAGTCTCAAATGTGTATGAATGGATGGGTGAAATCAACATAGGATATGTACAAATGTAGTATGAACTACTTCCTAAGATGTGAACTAATTTGGAATGCATATAAGCATCCAATCAAAGAATGAAAGTTAAAATGTGCTTGCTGTGAATAGTGGACAGAACAGTGACCAGATCTTTGGGAAATTGAAAAGAGGGGCTAGGAATGTTTTCAATGCATGATTTTTTATGGAGATGTTCCTTATTGTGTCTAGAACACAACCCAAAAATCCAATCTTTAATAACTATCACAGATTGAGGGAAACCATATAAACAACAGAGGTCACTCAGAAACAGAGTCCGTACTGTCGACAGAAATGTTGAAAAATCTTAGAAAATGAAAACGAATGATCTAGAGGCCTATTTTATACAGAAAGTTCCCTAAGACATTTAAGTTTAAGGAAAAAATAAGTTAGGACCACCCGTTTTGGAAAAGTTGTTTGAAAAAGAGGTTGGAAGTGGACCTAGCTGCTGTGACAGCAAAAACAGAATGTCTGGAAGGAATGTTGGGATCCAAATGGACCATTTCCAAGTACTTCCAAGTCAAACCAAAAATCATGGGTGTTCTCCAATGAGTTAGGAATACTTTCCAAGTGGCCTTGCATCCATATGTTAGATATTGAGTTCTAGAAAAATCTTTGAACTTGGATTACTCACTGTTTTGACTCATTATTTTGAAAGCCTTGAAAAACTAGAGTTTCCTTTTCTTGAGATTGAGATGAGGGGTTATAAGAGGAGTTTTTAAATAGAGGTTTTGAATGCACATTTTCAACATCAAATGGAGATTATGACCTCTTGGAATATTGACATCAAACTCATCATCAAGAACCTCCAAGATTGTTGGAGAGATTTATTTTGAACATAACTTCAATACATTTCAAGAATACCTTGGAAGTATTGAGGTTATGATCATCATCTATCAAACATGTTTTTGAGGTCAAGAGCTACTATCCATAAGGATTCACTCACCCCAAACTTCATGTCATCACTTAGATGATGATGAACTAGTAATAAATAAAGAAAATCAAAAAAGAAATGAGGTAAGAAGAGATAAACAATGAATAGACAAGCGAGTAGATAATGATCAATAGATGATATTCATGAAGCATTGAACTTATAGATTGGTGTTTCACTCATATGTAATGACATTGGACATGGAAGAAGCTTCTACTCACTTAAATGCTCACTAAAATGGTAGTTGGGTGTATTGAATGTTGAAGTAAATGGAAGTAATGAAGTAAAAACAAAGTTTAGAACTCACTTTTGTTTTGAAAATCAAAGAAGAAAGCTTCTTTTCTCTCTATTCTAACCTTATCTCTACAACTTTCTCTCCCAAACTTTTCCTAAACTTTCATTTCACACCCCCAAAATGAAGAGCAATGGAGGGTTTAAATAGGCCAATTTGGGGTGGTTTTGGGGTTTTAAAAGTACTCCCATTGGTCCCAAACAACTGTGAACATAAAACTATGTCGTTTTGGCTTTCAATTAATCAAATTGGACCCCCCAAAAAATTACAAAAATGGACTCTGCGAAGATTGAGTGCCGCGGCGGCACTGGGCCTGTGCAGCGGCGGCAGTGGGCCAGTGCCGCGGTGGCACTGCTCCTCAGACGCCCAAAAATTTACGTTTAGGCCCCCAGAGGTTTCGGTATTCGCGAAAAGGCCTTATTTTGTCCGAAATTCACAGAAAATGCATACGAACTCCAAATTGAGGTTGTGATATACCGTTGGAAAGGTAATGGAGTCTACTTTACATAAAAAATAGTTCGGGGATGGGTCACTTTGAAAAGTTTTACGGTATTTGCGATAAAAGCCGATTTGATCGCCTTTTTCGGCTTTGGAAATTCATAATAAATTCGTTTTAAATCCAGAAATTATGTGTGATATACCGTCGGAAAGCTATTGACCTCTAGTATCCATGAAAAATATTTGAAAATTATTTCGGTGCCCCGGTTTCAAAGTCAAATCTTGGTCAAACTGGTCAAACCTGGGATTCCCGGGAAGTTCTGGGAACCTCTGGGAGCTCCCAGGAGTTGACGTTTTCACGCGATCTTCTTTTAAAACTCATTTTAATACTTTCCGCACGATTTCGGTGAATCCGGATGATTTCGGTCAAACTTGGTCAAACCTGGTCAAACCGGTCAACGGGGACTTTCCGGGAACTTCCGGGACTTCCGGGGGTCTCTGGGAGCTGACGGTTTCATTCGATTTTTCTTGAAAACTCATTTTAACACTTTTCTTATGACGTAGCATGTTTCCAAAACTTTGGGACCAAATCTGGGAGTTTTTGGGCTTTCAGGGGCATTTTGGTCATTCTGAGTATTTTGAGAAATAGAACTAACTTCCAGGAGTCCTTTTTGAGTCTTTTTCGATCATTGTGAACCACCAAGCTATGGGTCTCCTAAATCTGATAGCCGACAAAATGGGGTGTCTACAGCGACGATGTTGGCTCCCATGGTCTCCAGTTCATTCAAATAACCAATCATTTTTAAAACATGTTCTTTGACTGGAGTCCCTTCCGATATCTTGGCACTCATTATCTTCTGTATGGCTACTTGTCTGGTAGGTCTACCATGATCCCCAAACATATCTTTTAGGGATTTGATAATGGCACTTGCAGAATCATTCGCCTGGTATTAGTGTTGTAACACATTAGCCATAGAGGCCAATATGTAACAACGAGCCATCCCATTCGACTTCTTCCACTTGTCGAACTCGCATCTGGCAGCTGCCGAAGCATTTGCCGCAGGTTCTTCAGGGCATGGGCTGGTGAGGACATATATGTCAAGGTTTCATTTCCATTTTATGTATTTATTTCCAATTAACTTTTTTGAGTGAGTATAGTGCCGAGTGGACTAAATGCAGATCCAGACATTATGATTTACTGAAAAAATCAAAAGACAAAATAAATTTGGATATTAGAATTTGACAATTTGAAATAAAAGAATCCTTAAAACTCTTATTTAAAACAAAGTCGCTGAAATATCAAAACGAAAGAGTAAAGCCTTCGTGTGGTGGTCAATACTTGATCTTTTGATTAATCATGACTTGTCCGCCATGCAACTCTTGCAAAACAAGGTATGACTCCCAAACCTATTTGATCTCTAAGTTTCTGAATAATGCCCCGTGTGGGATCCCTTATCCATAGCTTAGCTAGTGTGTACTATTAACTAGGATCCAATCACAACCGCCTCAATTAGTGCCTCCGTGTGGTGGTCACCCTCTAACACATTTGATTGATCCTATCCGTAGGAAGTTCACATCTAGTAACCAATTAGCAGTGTACCCTCCGTATGGAATGATCATCCCTGGAGAGGTGACATAGAATGCACTACCCATCTTACAGCGAACCGTTAATGGAAGATCGTGGGAGTTATAATAATAAGTCCCTCTCCCACTAGATTTAATAGTAAATGATTTTGCTTTTGAAAAAATTATTTCTACACATTACCCATAAACATCCAATGTTTACCAATGCGTGGGAACGGTTTTTGAATTTTATTTTAGAAAACTTGTTTTACGTGCATGCAAGTAGTAACATTATAATTAAATGCCAATCACAAACCAAGCACATAAAACAAAAAACTAAGGCATTCATATGCCTCTATCTCCCATGGCTCTATCTTCATAGAACCTCTCCTTGGTTTGATCACCTCCAGCTCCATCTTCATAGACAATGACTTGCTCCTCCATCTTCATGGATTTCCTATTCTATTACAAAAATCCTATGTTTCTTTCGAAGCTCACAATCTTTCTAGAAAAGGAAATAGCAACAATAAAATAAAAGGCTAGGAAAACCGGTACGACTTTCCTTTTTGTAGGATTGAAGTCGCAGCGCCCTTTACACATGCCTTATATCCAAACCAAAATAAATATATCATACATCAATCTCAAATATTTAAAAATAATAATTTAAAACTGATCTTGGTGCCATGGGAGATAGCGGACTAAACTTGCTGCAAAAGGGTTAGTCGTACATGCATCCACGCATATATAACAAATATATGTAACTATTGGAACTTCTAATTGATTCACACAGTACATAAACTCTTTACGTACTGAATTAGAACTTAAAACAACATCTCAGTTCTCTTTCACATTTCGATCGATTGACAAGGGTTCGATCGCTCGAACATAGTTCAATCGATTGAACTTTCTGTTTCACAGAATTTTTTTTTGAAAAAATTTACAGAATAATTTAAAATTAAAGTATATGATTTAAAATCTTTATAACTATGAACAGAACACCTGGACAGAGAATCTGTCTCGATCGATCGAAACCAGTTCGATCGCTTGAGAACAGAGAGGTTCAATCGATCGAACATACTTAGATTGATCGAACCCACCATGCATCCAATGCAATCACTGATTTTTATTCTGCTGCGAAAACACTACAGAAATAGATCTGTGACGATGCAGTTTCGAAAACAGTTCTAAAATCAACATGCAAATCAAAACTAGTGTTCCAAAATGCATCTATAGATCCAAACAAGCGTGGCTCGGATACCAATTGGAGGAAAAATAGTTTTAAAATATTTTAAACGCGCAGCGGAAAGATTAAGTTACAAAAACTTTATTGGTAGCCCGGATCTACTACTCGTTAACTCTATAGATGCGTATAAGAGAGGGGACAAGTATTACACCTCAAGACTTGAACCCAATTCTGAAATCTCTAAATTCCAGCATCCTCCACTAGATGGTCTTCACTCTTATGACTCCTACGGATGCTTGCCGGAAAGACTAGGGTTGGTGGGAACCCTAATAGTGAGAATAGAGAAGGTTTGGAAAGCCTAAAATAGTTTTTGCAGCTTCTAGTATATATAAAACGACGAACTCAGATTTCTGGACGCAGCTGCCCTATTTATAGATTCCCAGAACCGACCTTACGTTCAATCGATTGAAGTGACTTCGATCGATCGAACTCTCAATCGATTGAACCATGTTCGATCGATCAAACCTGTCAAGACTTCAATCGATCGATATTCTTCGATCGATCGAACCCGCCATGATAAAATCCTCTTATGTCTTTCCAAGCATCCCAGCGGAGCTAAGAGTGGGACCTCCTAGGTTCTAAATTATCGGCTCAGACTAGTTGTTAATTCCCATGACCAAACTCTTTGATCAGCGAATTAACCAACTGGTCAGTTAACATTTACTCCACTATAAAACGATACTGAACTCCAACGCAAAAGAACAAATCCAAAGCAATAACTAGACTTGCATGGTGTACTAATGTTCCTCTACCATCAGCATTCGTAATCATATTCAGGTAGTCGGATAACGGTTACTATCAACCTGAATCATGATTACTTCTTGTATTCCTTGAGTCCCACTCACCTCTCATGATTACCAAACATGTTGATAACTACTTATCAACAAGATTGCAGTTCTCAGTAATCAACTTAGTGACATTCTCAAGGGAATGCTTACTCTTTAACATAGGGTAGATTCTATCTTGACAACATATGTTCACAACCCCGTGAACATGACATACCCAAGATACCCATGTGTTGATCTTTAAGACCTCACTGATTGGTAAGTCAAAGTAGCCATATCCACAGTTTGTGTTCATAATTGTCTCAAGACTGAGAACACGTACCTTATACAAGTTATGAGTTCCTATCGACTATTGACAGTCTTAAGTGTCAATAGGTAAACTCAGGCCCGTCAATACACTATAAGCACTAGCATATTAACTAAGAGTTACACTCTAGTGATTGAGATTAAGCACTCCATCCAATGGTAGTTAATCATGCTACAGTGTATACTTGATGAGATATCCAGTCTCATCATCCACTGTGACAAGTTCTAGTATCAAAGAATAGTAATTCATATCTCACTTGTATGTATCTCATACACACATGAATTACTTACTACGATACTTAAGGATTAACAATCATCTCATGAAAGAAACTTACACAATAAAATGTAAAGCTGATATCCATATATTAAAATGTCAATGTCTCATACACAAAGTAATGGTTTGAGGGCACAAACCCAACAGTAATAAGATATGGTAATTAAACAACCATAAACAATTCATCTTGATTAACATCAAACAGCTAACGTAACATCGCGTTGATTAACCACATATCCAATATTATAGTATCAGGCATAACTATATGGGCATTTGTATAACAACTAACAACTTCATGTGTCATAACAACCAACTCATAGCATATAACAACATATAGATAACCTTATGTTCTTACCCAATCGATTGGGGAAACAAGGTAATCATTTGGACAAAAGGGCAATCAATTGGAAACCATGGCAATCGATTGGGAAAATGATTGGGAAAATACCAATCGATTGGACTCCGTCTTCTTCCTCAAAACTAATTGGTTTTATTATAAAAATGTGGGGGATCATTTCTCTTCTTATATACATCTTTAACCATACAAAAACATTCCAAAACATCCCTCTTGAGTGAGTTAATGAACTCACCTTGTCCTAACATTCAGGTGACGGCGTCCCAAGCTCGGTTGGCGGTGGCTATGGTGAGCTCTCTCTCTCTCTCTCTTCTTTGTCTCTCTTCTTCTCTCTGTCCTCTTCTCTCTCTCTCTCTGTTCTCCTCTTCTTCTTCTCTCTAACCTGAAAGGGTATGTGTGTGTGTGTATATATACGGATATATATATATATATATGTATAGGAGTGTGTATATAAAATATATCACACTCTCTCTCCCAAACACACACAACCAAACATACTTATGTATTAGGGGAGGGGTTATATATAGGGAAAGGGAATAAACCACAACTACACAAACTTAAACGTGGTGACCAAGTTCTTCCTACTGCCAATCGATTGGGACCAGGTGGCAATCGATTGGTATTGGATATTACGAGGACAATCGATTGGATTAGAAGGCAATCGATTGGGATAGGGACACGTCATGAATTCAGGATGGCAGGATGGCAATCGATTGGGAAAAAATGACAATCGATTGGGATCAAAAAGTGGCAATCGATTAGGAATATGGCAATCGATTTGGAACCAAACTCACCCAAAGGCTAGGAAAGGTACTAGGGATATATATATACATCTGAAAATACAGGGGATTACAAATACTTTTTTGCTCACCCCAAAATTGCTCACCCTTTGCTCACACTCCTCTCCCATTGGTTAATGCAGTGGGTTTCAGTATTAAATGATAATTAATTAATAGTGTAAAGTACTAGGCCCCATTGCATTAGACAATGGGAGAGGAGGGTGAGAAATTTTGGGATGAGCAAAACTGCACTCTAAAAATAGATAGTATTAAACAGAAAACATATAATATTAAAGAGACAATATTATTTGTTCATATACAGATAATATTCACCAAAACGATTGTAATTTCCTCATTTTTTTTTTGGCCTTTTTCTATTATATTATTATGATTTGTTTTTTGTATTTCATGTATTTCTTTGAGATCTACGCATTGGACTTGAAAATTTTACAAAAAAGATAAGTTACAGGTTGATTTTAAGATTTGATCTATCTAACAGATAATATTATCTGCAGACAGAAAGTATTATTTGTAAATTTTAAACTACCATAACTTTATTAATTCTTGGGCTTTTTAGGTTTTTTTTTATTTCCTATATTTTTTTATGATCTATGCATCTACGGTGCAAATTTTACGAAGAAAATATATTTTTATTATATTTATGCGAAAAAATGCAATTTTCTATGTTTGTTTAATTTTTCATTTTTTTCCCAAGTATTTCATGGTCAATATTGATCTCGTTTGATAGATCTCATTTTGCTGATTCCAAAACATCAAATTTTACGAAAAGCGGACTTGTAGAACAAAAGTTTTAGCAATTGAAGTTGTTTAGGCATAAAAATGGCCTAATGAGTTAAATAAAAGTAGCATGAGTTTTAGCTTTGAAGGGTTTTATTTGAAGGGGCTATGGTCGAAGCCCTTTATTTATTTATTTTTTTGTAGAATTTTTGTGAAAAGTCCATCCTTTTAGATTAATTAAGTTTAAAGGACAACCTTTTTTTTTTTTTTAGTCAAACTCCATGACTAGTGAAACTTAATTGGATCAAGTCCTTATGTTTTAAGTTATATATGTGAAATTCACATTACTTTTGTAATATGAAATGTCATACAATTGGTACAAAAGTTATGTGAAAAGGTCTATAATTATGGGAAAAAAAAAGACTTTTCACTCAAAATCCCCCACCCCCCCCCCCCCCCCCCCCCCCCTCCTTATTTTTTGTTTGTTTTTTTGTTTTTAGTTTTGTTTTGTTTTTGTTTTGTTTTATTTTTTTTTCCTGAAAAAAGGTTATCAGTAAAAGAAAAAAGTCAAACGACAACTACAAGAAACAAAGGGGCATACCCCTAGGTATACAACCAGAACAAACGAAGAAAGGGGCATACCCCCTGAATATACAAAGAAGCTCCAAAATATAGAGAAACACTCTAACATGGAATGAGAGGCTATCCAACCCAAAAGGTAAGGAGAGACACCCATCCCTACCTAACAAAACACATAGCCAAAGACAAGGCTAAACATGGCCAAAGCCAACCAAGATGAAAGGATCAAGACCTATGGTGACCCTTAGGGTGGCTCCCACTAAACTTCATTTTTGTTTCTTTCTTTCTCTGTCTAGCAGACAAAGACATACTTGGGGAGGTAAGGAGTGCATCATAATACCTGGGGAGGTAAGGAGTGCATCATAAGTACTATCAGAACCATAATCAATCTCATCCTCATCCAATCCCGAACAAGACGGGTGGTTAGGATCAACTTCCGAGACTTTCCTACCATCAAGATGATCAACTTCAAGAGCATTCTGGTTAGCCTCAGCTTCACCTTGGGATAGAGCTGAAAACCTATTATTCTCAGAAACTGGCTCAATAACACCCATGGGGGTGTGAGGGACCTCAAAGGCAATCTGTTTACCCTTGTCTTTCTTTTCCACCATTTTCCACACTCCCATTTCTGGCTTGTTTCCGTAAGATCTTGTCAGAGCAATGTTGGGCCGAGGGGTAGGAGTAGGATTGTGGACATGAGGGGTTCTTGCACTTTCAATGGGATAGAACAATCATGACCGAAGCAAGCACACTCAGAGCATCTCATCAGAGTCCATTGGTAATCAACACGGATTCTAGAGGTCACTTTAGAACCAGAATCGTCATCTTCCGCTTCAATATCGAACTCTTGAATAAAATCTTTATCTGCACGAATTTCCATGTAAACCTAGCATAGGAGATACGAGGACAACTAACGTCATCCGATCCACATGTAACGGCTTAGCAATCACACTAGCAATGAAGCTAATCACTTTGGAGTTCCAATATTTGAGGGAGACGTCATAGAAGTGTACCCACACTGGAATGCTAGACTGAGACTTTAGATCAATCTTAAGATTCGGCTTCCATTTCCTCAATGCTTACTAAATCCATGAACCAAGCAAAGCCTAAGGGTTCGAGAAGAGTTAATTGATTAGGTGCATATTTGGAAAGACCAAAAAACTTGACGTGCTTCGGGCAGGGCAGGCTCAAATACGATTTAGGGATCATTACCCTGCCCTCCATTATATAATAAATATATTTCCTTAGATTTTTAGATAGTAATCTCCATGTTTGTTTCACAGGACTAAGGGGGAGATTGAGGTGGATTGGACTATATTAATTAAAATGGACTAATAATTCAACGTTTAGGTCGCCAATAGGGCACACGATTATTATTCGGTTTTAACCAAATAATCCTCCAAATGTTGGGATTATATTACGCAGAGGATGTATAGTATTAATAGTGCTTAGAATATTCAATCAAAATGAACTAATAGTGTCTTATCTTTTTTTCTTTTTATTTTTTTTTTGCAGAGAAAAAAAAAAGAAAAAAAAAAAGCATTGACCATGCTAAGAGAATAAATGTGTATGCTCAGAATGATGCAAATTATCTTTGATAATTCTTGAGAATGGGCAGGTTTCTCGCTACACCATTAGGGTATGTTTGGTAACGCAAATTGTATAATTTTATTACTCATTTTGTTTTAAATGGATAAAATGTATTTTGCACCCTCAAACTAAACTATATCTTACACCCTTAAACTAATTTTATTACTCAAAGTTGTTTTAATTACATGTATACCCCCTATTTGGGCCATGTTTGGTATTAACTGTCATTTTTTCAATACTTATAAAACTCCAAAAGCTAAAATTAAATTTTTAGCAAAATAGCCTCTGCAATTGCAATTGGCTAAAAGCTACATTGGACAACTTTTATCAATCACAATTTTTTTTATGATTTAATAACACACAAAAAAAAAAGAGCAGTCAAACAATCCACAAGGGGTACTTTTGAGCTCTTTGATAGATTTCTGTCTTTTTATTGAGCTCTGCTACTTGTTGAAGTGTGTTGTACCTCCTCATGATTTTTTGAGAGCTTTTTTGCTCACCTCATTTTGGTCACCCATTGCTCACCCAAGTCTCCACTGGGTGACATGTGTTCCATTCTATTCCCATTTTACCCATGTACTATCAACATAATTACTGAAATTGGACACATGTCACCCAATGGAAACCTGAGTGAGCAAAATGGGGTGAGCAAAAATGCTTTCTGATTTTTTCATGTCTAATAAACTCTCTTTTGATTGACCAAAAAAAACAGGGAACAAAGTGAAAATATCTAATTACAAGGGGTGTATATGTAATTAAAATAACTTTTTCCGTCACTTTTAACGTCTAAAAGTGACGGAGGGGGGCAAACTATCACAAAATATTAATTGAGGAACCAAAATGCGAAAACAAAAATTATTTAGGGACCAAATTGCAAAACGTGGTATAATTTGAGGGTGCAAAATCCATTTTACCCTATATATATATACTAGTAGAGGCCCACTCGCTTTGTAAGTGGAGAGATTTCAGGGGAAGTTAAAAGTAGGGGTAATACTTGGGGCACAACCAAAGCCACAACTTTTTTTGCACAACCTCTATTTTGTGTCTATCTCTCTTCTAGTGGGCACTGTGGGGTCACTGGTACTGTGGGACCCATCAAGAGAGAGATAGACACAAAATGAAGGTTGTGGAAAAAAGGTTGTGGCTTTGGTTGTGCCCCAAGTATTACTCTAAAAGTAGTTTCTGTGTGAAATTTTTGTGACATTTTAGTCCATTATATACATTTATTAGGGAAAAAAACTTAATGGTTTTTGTGTAATTATTGATGGTGGAAAGATTTCTCAGGGTATCCCTCCTTCACTCTTTAGGGACCGAGTAATGATGTTTATTTTTATTTATTAATTTATCAATTTTTATAAGGGATATTAGGTTATAGGCCGCTTTAAATGATGTGTTTTAGCTAAATTCCACGTTTTTTTGGCAGTTTTGTGAAAAGCCCTTCGCTAAGCTCCTCCTCTCACAGATAATATTATCTGTGAACTTTAAACCACCATAACTCACTCATTTTTTTGGCCTTTTTGGTTGATTTTTTTTTTTGATATTGTGTATTTTTTCGAGATCTACATATTGGGCTTGAAAATTGTACAAAAAAAAGTAATTTGGGACTTCGTTTTTCATTTTTATCTTTCAGACATATAATATTATCTGTTGACACTGACAGATAATATTATTTGTCAAATTAAACCACCATAACTTTCTCAATTCTTGAGCAAAATTGGGTGATTTTTATTTTTTTTTGATTTAATGTATTTCTTTGGGATTTATGAAATGGGCGTGAAAATTTTACAAAAAAAAGTTAAGTTGCAGTCTGATTTTGAGGTTTTATCTATCTTACAGACAATATTATCCGTTATCTGTGTGTAACAAATAATATTATCTGTCAACTTTAAGCTACCATAACTTTCTCAATTTTTGAATTTTTTGGGTGATTGCTTTTTGATTTCATGTATTTTTTCAAGATCTATGCATCTATGGTGCCAATTGTACGAAAGAAATATGTTTTTATTATACGTATGTGAAAAAAAATGCAATTTTTCATATTTATTTGATGTTTAATTTTTTTATTTTCCCAATATTTCATGGTCAATATTGAACTCGTTTGATAGATCTCATTTTGCTAATTCCAAAACATCAAATTTTATGAAAAACGGCTTGTATAACAAAAGCTATAGTAATTTAAGTGTAAAAAGGGCCTAATACGGTAAAGAAAAATAACATGTATTTTAATTTTGAAGAGTTTTATTTTAGGGGCTATGGCCGAAGCTCCCTTTTTACAACTAAACACTATTAAATGGGCCATAGATAACTCAATTCACAATTATGTGAACGTCCAAACATACCCTTGGAAAACGCTTCACAAGAAAGTAGTATATGCTTGCGTTTGCAAAGGCAACATAGGCATGAAAAAAGTAGCCTTTAACGCTCATGGACACGATTTTCTTAACTTGGGTAAAAACCAAAAGAACTTTTTGATTGCAACCCAACTTTTTATTGGGAATCATTGAGGACATGAGCACATAAATATTGTTACACCTCCATCTTTCAATCTGAACATTAAAATGAAGGGATCTTCTATGATACATTCTGTGATTTAGGATGTATAATATATATATATATATATATTTCAGTTTAGTGTTAAAATATTATAACTGTGGTCTCAAAATGTTTTGACTTTGAATTTTGAAATTACTAAACTGGACACTATTAGCCCTGGTTTTGTCTTTACGACTAGAGTGACAACTTCAAAAGATTTATGTTTCATAATCCATTTGAAATGACATTTGTTGAATGCATTCTTGCCAATTACAAGTATATGATCATCTTCATTTTTAACTTTATTTACAAGATGTATTTTAATACAATTTTTGCTTCTTCAAAAAAGCAAGTCTTATTTGTTTATGCTTTTAAGTTGGCGGATGTGTTCTGCATAAAGGGACATGAGTTGGGCGTTAAAACACAGCCCAATAAGGGCCACTCATTTAGTTTGACGAGCAACATGGGACAAGTAAAAGAATTCCATTAGAGAGATTCAAACCCTCAATCTCTCCACTAAAATAAGAGTCATACCAATTGGGCTGAGTTTGCTTGATTTTAATTTCTAAGTAAAGTAAATATGCATACTAAATGAGATGAGTGTTACGTGGGATTTACCTCTTCCTACTCCAACAAAACACTGTCGTTGAAAATAACAATTAACCACGGTCACGTAGGGTGGTGTGACCCAAGAGTTGGAACATTTTCTACTAACTTTTAAAAAAAAAAATTTCTTGCTCACTAAAGTCATAAGCGCTTTCGTGCGGGGTTAAAATTTTAATAGAAATTTAGTAAAAAGTCCTTTATTTTAGACTTATTAAGTTTAAGGACAATTCGTTTTTTTTTCGTCAAAACTTCATGACCAGTGAAAATTAATCGGATCAAATCCCTATGTTTTAAAAGTTATGTGAAATTTCACATAAAAAAGTTATGTGAAATTTCAGATCACTAGTTCAATTTTTTACGAAGTGTTATGTGAAATTTCACATAACTTTATAATATGTGGACTTTTCACTAAAATAAAAAACGGGTTGGACCTAATACTTAAAAAATCTATTTCTATTTTAAAGGACTTTTGACTAAAATTCCCAAATTTTAATTTTTATTGGTGATTTTTAATTTATGGATGCTAGTGATTGAAATTTGCAGAAATGTACTTGCCCAAAAAAACTTTACCAAAATACAACTTGTACACTTTATCAAAAAAAAAAAAATACAACTTGTACACATTGTCCATGACTACAGCCCCAAGAAAGAACAACTTTGGAAAAAAAAAAAGATTTCGAACAGTCCTTTAAGCACAACATTTCATAACAAGTATTGCACCTGCAACGAATTTGGCTATTTTAGATCTCGAATTCTAAATAAAAAACTCAATTCAGATTGTTCGAGGGAGATATATGGTGAATGTGTGGCACTTGCAAGGTGTGCAGATATAACTTTCACGTTCATAGGGATGTAGTTTCGTGACAATGAGACTTGGTGATTTACTGGCAAAAGAGATGGAGACTGTTGTGGTAATATCTAGAATTCAAATTCAGATATTATAGTATATTTTTAGAGTAATGGTATGCTTCCCAAATTAAAATCTCAAATCTTCAATCCAAATGATGTGGCAGTGGGCCCATAGAATTTTGATTGGAGAATATTGAAAGGACCCCACAATGGTCAGTGGACGCACTGGCTTTTGATTGATGTCATATCATTTGAGATGAGAATTTAAGATTTGGATTTGAAAAGCATAACATTACGCTTCTTTTTTTTTTTTTTTTCTTTCTTCAAATGCTCTTGGGTTATTGATATGAGCTTACATTATTCTTTATTTTGAAGTAAGATTTGGACTGTTTGGGCTTGAACGGGTCCCTCAATTATATTGGAGTTGAAGTAAATTTTATTTTTTATTTTATGGTCTATAAAATTCACCAAAAATTTGGTTGTTCAAAGTAAAGTTTTCTATTGAGAATTTTTTTACACTAAAATAAAAAACAGGTTGACACGTTAGATGAATTTTTACTAAAATTCTCTACAATACTGGAATTAGAAATTTCATTTCAAGGAATTTAAATGGCTATTTTTGTGCCCCCAGATCTATACATGATTTCTTATTTTCCTTTTCCCCTGTAGTTTTAAACGTCAAATCTCACAAACTCACAATTTTCCTACCATCCCTTTTAAATTGAAATATGTGGGTCTGCTATTGACAAATATCTTAAGCTGGGGAGAAATTATTTTATGATCCTGGACCATATGCCGCGTGGTATAGAATAGTGCAAAAGATGAAGACAAATCGATGTCTAAAAAGATTGATGCCAATATAGAAAAAGATAAAAACAATACATAAAGTTATGCGTTACTTTTTTCTTTTTCTTTTGCTTTTGAATTGCTTTTCCTCCTGAACCAATTAAGTTCTAAACACATACATAGGATTCTGAAGAATTGGGTTCCATGTCCCAAACTCCTTTAAATGTGAATCAAACGTTAACTGTTAGGAAATTACTTGGAAAGGCTCTTAGAGGGCCCCTCCACTCAAGCTGCGAGAGACCTTTTCCTCCTCCATTTCTAAGAAAAGTAAAAGTAAAACATACATACTCTGCATTTGGTTTGGAGTGTCTGATCTGTGCTACACATTGCATTGTAATAGACTTTTGTTTGTTAGCAAAGAAGAAGAGTAGACTATTATTAACATGGCTCTGGCTGTGGTGGGAGGTGCATTTCTGTCAGCTTCTCTTCAAGTGTTATTTGATCGATTGGCTTCACGGGAGTTCATCAACTTCTTCCGGGGTCAAAAACACGAGGAAACACTATTGGAGAAGCTGAAATTTAAGTTACGGGCAGTTAAACAACTGCTTGATTATGCTGAGCTCAAACAGTGGACTGACACTGCAGTTAAAGATTGGGCGGACGACCTTAAAGCGTAAGTTGTTTTTATTGATAAACTTCATACTATCATGCGGAAAATTTATGGATCTTGAATCTAATATATCTCAAGATCTATCAAATACTAAAACTATATGCGTACCGTTGTTTGCCATTGTCGATTGATAGAGACAGTGATTGAAACCCCTTGATAAATCAAATCTTCAAATGACTTCTTCTCTCTGTCTCTCAATATGTACAAAACCATAATACTGTAAATTGATGGACGTTACTTCCAAGGGGAAGTTTTGTGCCTTTAATAGAGGAGAGAAGGGCCATGTGAAGAACAGAGAGTCAATTATAAAACATAGATCTGACGGTTACAACTTCATTCACATAAGATTAATACAAGTTGCAGTTAAACCCCTCAATCTCAAAGGAATAAATTCTTCAGTTTTATTATGTCTTAGAGATGCTAGATTTTTAGATTTCAGTACTAGTATAATAGGAATTATGGAGTCCAGTCTTCATGATGGACCGGTTCATTTTAGTTGTTTCCCTGATTTCCCTTTAAGTCTTAGTGATCCTCATTTGTTAAAAGCCTTAACATTAAATATTAAAACTGCTGGTCAAATCACTAATATGCATAGTGGTTCACAATGTCTTGCTTTAATTTACATAATTTATTATAAATGTATTAGAAGTAATCTTAATGTTCATGCTTTAATTAAAAGTCCCAAAAATCAAACACTACTTATGTTAGGAAGCTCTGAACATGCTAATATTCAAATTCCCAAAACTATTCTATGGAAAGACGTAGAGTTACCAGAATGTTGGATTTTAGAAAATGAAAATCATTCAAGTAATTTTTCAAATAATAATATAGTCAATTTAGAAAGGATTCAACAATTTAATGATGGAAAAGTTAGAATTAGCTTTGATGAACAACATGCTAGGTTACCCTCTTTAAAAATTAAAGATTTTGATTCTAAGTCAAGTACATCCTATATTTCTGACAAATCTAAAAAAGTTAGAAAAGATAAAGATCTTCTCAATGAAATTGACATTAAGTTAAAAGGAATCAAGACTACGGCACAAGTTAATAGTCCTTGTTACCAAGTTCCAAGTGAAGATAGTAGTCCTACGTCCCCCACTCAATCAGACTTTCAAGGTCCAAATAAAGAATTATTTACTATAAGTAAAGAATTTAAGATTAATATGGAAATGTTGGAAAAAGATTTCAAAAATAACAGTAAAATAATTGGTTATAATGAATATTGGAGTTTAGAAGAAAGAAAGTCCCATCGAAAGTATTGGAAAAGATGCATGAAGTTAGTTAAAAGAAATATATATCTTTTTGAAATTATCATGATGATTTCTATGATATGGAAAAGCGAATCAAAAAAGCATTAAAGGATGCTAGTAATCAACCACGTACCCATTAAATTAAAAACTTCAAAAGCTACTAATATAAAAAAAGAAAGTAAACACAATGATTCTAAGTCTATAAAGTCTAGAGAATCTAAACCTAAAAAAGAAAAAGATACAGATAGTAGATTACCCTGTAAGACAACTAGCAAAACTAAAGATTCTAAGGAAGAAAGTATAAATGTTCCACACAAAAAAGAAGAACATGAAAACTTATTATTGGATTTAATAAGTAAACTAGATAATGAAGATTTAAAAGTAACATATTTAAACAAACTTAAAAATTTATTGAAACAAGAGGAAACCGGTAAACCATGTCATTCCACGATCAACCTTGACAAAACATTAGAAAGATTTAATAAGCCAAAGAAAGAAGTTACAGTTCAAGATTTACAAGTTGAAATAAAACAAGTTAAAACTGATATTAAAGAACTACAAGAACAAGTTACTAAATTAAACGAAGGTCATAATGCTTCCGGTCATGAGGCTTCCCTTAGTGATGATTCCAGTGATGAAGAAACTTCCTCAAGTGACAAAGATGCCCAAGATAAAGAATTAGAACAACCTAGTTCAATCCAAGCCTTAAGTAAAATAAATTTACAAAAATGGCATTGTAAAGTAAAAATAGTCATAAGCAAAGAGTTAGAAATAGAAACTATGGCACTTATTGACTCAGGTGCTGATCTTAATTGTATTCAAGAAGGACTAATCCCAACTAAGTATCATTCAGTCATTTCTCAATTATTTACATTGATGATGTTCTCATTTTCTCAAAATCAATTGATGAGCATTGGAAACATTTGAATTCATTTTTCAATACCATCAAAGTCAATGGACTTGTTATTTCAGCCTCAAAAATCCGTCTATTTCAATCGAAAATCAGATTTCTTGGTCACAATATTCATCGTGAAAAAATCACTCCAGTTGATAGAGTCATCCAATTTGCTGATAAATTCCCAGATGAAATCTTAGACAAAACTTAGTTACAAAGGTTCTTAGGATCATTAAATTACATATCTGATTTTTATCCCAATCTTCGCTCCAAATGTAAACCTCTTTTTGACAGATTAAAATCCAATCCTCCTCCTTGGACTTCTATTCATACTTCCATTGTCCAAGAAGTCAAAAAATATGTCAAGTCCTTGCCATGTCTTGGCATTCCTTCAGAAAACTCATTCAAAATCATCCAGACAGATGCTTCAGAGCATGGTTATGGAGGAATCCTCCTTCAAAAGATCAATGGTTCACCCAAAGAACAGATTATTAGATTCCATTCTGGGATTTGGAACAATGCACAAAATAATCACAGTACCATAAAGAAAGAAATTCTTTCTTTAGTATTGTGTATAAGTAAATTTCAAGATGATATTTTAAATCAAAAGTTTTTAGTCAGGATTGACTGCAAAAGTGCTAAATTCATTTTAGAAAAAGATGTAAAAAATTTAGCGTCAAAACAAATATTTGCCAGATGGCAATCCATTTTATCCATTTTTGATTTTGATATTGAATATATCAAAGGCAGTGACAATTCAATCCCTGATTTTCTTACTCGTGAATTTTTACAGTATAAGAATGGAGGACAAGAAGAAGGATAACAAATTAGCAGTTATCCCTCCAACAGTCACTTCCCCAATTGGATTAGTTAACAGGTACTAAGTTCTTGGATCAATACACAGGCCCAGTTACCAGTCAGCATTGGCAAAGCCTTCTTCCAGTCAATACTTAGTCAATGACCCATTTGATGTTCAGCCCATTCAAACAATAGTTAACAGACCAGTCCAAACCCCCAGAACAGATTACATAGTAAAACCCAACCCAGTCCATTTGTTCTGGATTGAGCCACACCAAAGTCATCTTAAAAACCCAGTTGATTTAGCCAAACTCACCTTCCCCTCTGGATGGCATTTCATTCCTAAAAGCCCAGAGAAATCCCTTAGTTACTATAGAGACATCCTGTACTCTACTGAGTCTGTTTTTGTCAAAACAATCAAAGAAAATGCTGACAACAAGTCAATCCCAGAAGAAGAAAAGAAAATTCTGTACAACAAGTTATACATCAGTAAAATTATCTCTAGCAAAGAATGGGGTTCCCATCCATGCGTTCTTAAGTCACTTCCCAACCAAACTAAATATAATTATTTTGATTATATTGATGCTTGGTTCTACACTTCCCTATACCAAAATGAAACACTTACCCATTCTTGGTACGTCAATTTTGATACCAAATTCAAAAGTCAGTTACCCACTTGGTTCCTTCAATGGTGGTCCCGGCATGGCCCCATGCCAGATCTTCTCCCTCAAGATCTCCAAGATATGGTCAAATACTTCTCCACCAAGTATACAATAAGTGAACACAATACCCAGTTCCCTATTTTACTCATATTTACAAGTAAATACAAGGTTCCATGGATTTTGAAATGGCAGTATCAGATCCAGAGTAATACTATCCAGAGACAATATTCAGTTAAATGGTGGGATAAATTTGGTCATCAAAGGATTATCAATCAAGTAAATCTCGAATTTCCACCAGTAATCAGCCCTCCGATTCCAATCACAGGCCCCATGGCTAAATGTACAATTACTGGGCCCAAAAACAAGTCAAAATCCAAAGCTAAGTCAAGCCTCAAGCAATCTAACGCACAGTTAATGGCCTTAGCTCAGCAGATTATTGCCCAAGTTAGCCAAAATGATCAAGATGATGACAGTAATAGCTCTGAAGGATCATGCTCCGTTGCACAACCTTTTGATCCTTATTCCAGTTCACCATTCCAGGATGCTCAAGATCCGTATGAGGAAAGCCAGGAGTAAGCATTCAAAGCCATCCTAGTAAAACTGAATTAACCAAGGTTAATGCAAAAGTTTCCCGGTGAAACTCCCATTATCTATGGTAAATTCTACAGTAAAAGACCAGTCAAATCAAGCCTTTCGGCCACAGTAACAGACAGCTTTTAGATTCCGCGTGATCAAACAGTTACAAGACAGTCCACTGTTCATCCACAGTCATCCCATGTGACACTCCAGCTTTTTAGAAGTCCTTTACAGCTCATTGCCCATTCATGAGTCCAACAGGAACTTTTTGGAAGGCTATAAATCAACCCCTCATTTCTCAGTTACAGGCAGAGGTTTTTTGAGAAAGTTATCTTTCAAAAGAAATCATTCACAAGATTTTAGAAGAGAGTTTTTGAGTGTACGTGAGATTCTCTTTAAGAATAATTCATCTACTCCTCTTATAGATTCTTGTATCCAGTTCATAATCAGTTCATAATCTGTAAAGCTTGATGTATCATTCAGTACTTACTCAGTAATACAATCTGTAAGTTTTAGTTATTTCTTGTGTTTACTATCTTCTCTTTTATCTGTGTCTATCTTCTTCAGTCTTTTGCTACTCTGATTTTTAATGGTATCTGCTTCCCCTCTTGGCTCTGATACCAAGAGGGGAAGCAGATACCAAGAGGGGAAGCAGATACCATTAAAAATCAGAGTAGCAAAAGACTGAAGAAGATAGACACAGATAAAAGAGAAGATAGTAAACACAAGAAATAACTGAAACTTACAGATTGTATTACTGAGTAAGTACTGAATGATACATCAAGCTTTACAGATTATGAACTGATTATGAACTGGATACAAGAATCTATAAGAGGAGTAGATGAATTATTCTCAAAGAGAATCTCACGTACACTCAAAAACTCTCTTCTAAAATCTTGTGAATGATTTCTTTTGAAAGATAACTTTCTCAAAAAACCTCTGCCTGTAACTGAGAGATGAGGTGTTGATTTATAGCCTTCAAAAAGATCCTGTTGGGCTCGTGAATGGGCAATGAGCTGTAAAGGACTTCTGAAAAGCTGGAGTGTCACATGGGATGACTGTGGGTGAGCAGTGGACTGTCTTGTAACTGTTTGATCATGCAGAATCTAAAAAGCTGTCTGTTACTGTGGCCGAAGGCTGATTTGACTAGTGACACTGGTGACCTTTTGACCATAGAATTTACCAGGTGTTAATGGGAGTTTCACCGAGAAACTTTTGCATTTAACCATGGTAAATAATGGTTTTACTGTATGTATTGGATGTCTTTAATCTTCCATTGTATTGAAGATGTTGGCTTCTGATTCATCATCAAATGGATAATCATCATTAGGATCACTGTCATAATGAGATAACCATTCACCATTGTGACTCCGGAGCATATGGAATTCATTATAGATGACATCTCTTGGTTCTTCGAACTTTGGATACCAGAATTGGGATTCTTCTGACTGGACATTGATATCAGTAATTTCTTTACCAATATTATCATATGAAAAGTGACCATTGTCAATCTTGGAAATCCATGGATCTTTCCTTGGATTGCAGACTTGAACTATTATTCTCTTAGTCTTGTTCCAAGTAAACCAATTTCTATCAGAAAGTTTCATTCTAATAGTATTGATAGCCTTGGCTCTTCTTTTACTATGATCTAGAAATAAATTACTGGCATGAATTGCATGACTGAAATGTGTTTCGAGATCAGGAATATTGATAAAGGTGTAATTCCAGGCATTAGCACCAAATATTCTTACTAGGTGGACTGATGGATATAAATCATAAAAGGGTTGGATCCATTCAGGATTGGCTGAGGTGAATCCAAGAATTGCTAAATATCCAAATCTTCTGTTATCAACTTGTTTGATATATTCTTTGACTGTTTTGTAAATGATTTTTGGAAGTAACTGGAGTTGTCTAAAAGAGGTGACTACCAAAATTTTCAAGAATCCTTTTTCAAAAATTTCAGAAATGACTTGAGGGTCTTGGGATTCAAGGCGAACAGCTCTGTAGATTTCTCCACAACTGAATTTCTCAGTACAGATAAATCCTTGTGAAATATTGGGAATTTGGGAGGAGGTTGACTGGTGGAGTAACTGGTAGAAGTTTAGCCATGACTTGTAATCTTTGGACAGAAAGGGTTCAAATTGACTCATTAAATCAGCATTGTGAGAAAATAACTGATCAAATTTGTATCTTAGGAGGGTTCTGACTTTGTTAGAAAGAGATATGGCTTGGAGATTAAAATCATAATCCTGCTGGACTATTGCTTCAAGCCATAACTTGTTTTGACTGGCAAAATGAATTTGTAGTTTTGAAAATGCATTGGGAGGTGATGATTCCTCCCCCCAAGGAAAGCAAAACATTCCATGACAAGCACGGAATCCTTTCTTTGGGTTTTACTGGGATTAATACTCCTATGGAGTTCAAGAGCCCTTAACTGGAATTCTGCTGCTTTCATTGTCTTAATAAATAATCTCTCATTACTCCTTTTGAATGCTGAATATAAATTATCAAGGATGACAACGGATTTTTCAGATAAATCACATGTCATACCTAGATACCTATTCATAGGAACAAGAATTGACTGTAAAATGACTGGGGAAGTTTGACCATCAGACTGTTCATGAATAGGGGCAAAAGTAAAATCTTGCCTTGGATATTCATCCGTAGCAATAACTTTTTCTTTTCCCTTGGACATTGTTGAAATATCAAAAATGATATTAGTATACTGAGGAAAAGGAATGGGAACTAAACTCTTGACTGGACTATAAATGTTAGTAGGTGAAAAGACCAAATTGTAAGAATATGTCTTGAGGACATAATCATTATAACTTTTTGAAAATTTGCAAAAAGGATAAAAGACAATTACCAAATGAATAATTACTTGGTAGAATTTGGGCGTAATGGGAATGAGTCTAATAATAGGTCTAACTTGGTAAAAATCTCTAAGATAAGAAAGGGTGACTATATGCCAAATTTCAAACATTAGATCTTCTAATAAATTACTTTTGGCTAATACACTAACTGTCTTATTTCTACAGCATTCATCTTGGCATCCTAACATTATATTAGGAGAATCTGATCGTTCTCTATTAGACTCATAAGGAGATGAACTAAATTCATTGTCTGACTGTTCAGAATCAGTATTTCTTAATTCAAAAATGTTATAAATATTTTTCGTGACTTCATCAGATAATCCTAAAGATTTGATCTGAGGTTTAACTTTACAGTTGGTAGCATAATGACCAAATTTTTTGCATTTGAAACATTGGACATTTTTAAGATCAGGTTTACTTTTGTTGTTGGGGTTTTTTCCCTGACTTGGTTTATTTGCTTTGATACCACTTTTATTGGGTTTTGCATAGAATGGGTCTTTTGATTGGTTTTGGCCTGCGTCTTTCCTATGATTTATCCTATTTTGTCTAGAGGGGGCTATAGGTGGCAAACCATGTTGTTCACAAAAATTTCCTAATTCATATTTAGCCTTTTTGCTTATCATTTTTACCTTGATTACTGATTTTCATATCTATACACATTCTTAATCCTTCTCTTTGGATTGTGCTAACTATTTCACCATATGTCAAATTATTATAATCAATAATTCCTTTATCATTACTGAGGACTTCACGAATTTTATGAGCGAAAAGACTCGGTAACCCATTTATGAATTTTTCTTTCCAAAATGGTTCATTACTATCATCTCTGAGCATGACCCTGGATATAAAAACTTCTTTATACCATCTGAAATCACTTAGGGTAGGACAGGTTAAATTACTTAACTGATCATGAATCCTAGCAGTTATGTTACTAGGAGTTCCAACAAAATGTTTAACTATAGTATATAGTAATGTATTAACTCCATCAGGAACACCACAATTAATCTTTTCATCAAAGATGGGAATTCCTTCATCATCTTGTTGAATAGCATTTCTAATTTTTTCCTTGGATTCTTCAGTAAGGTGTTTTTCCCACCAAGATTTAAGCGTACCACTAAACCCTGTTACAAATAAGTCAACTATTTCAATTTGACTTAAATTATGATTGGTTATGTAACTATTGGCTACATGGTCATATGAGTTAATTTGTTGAGGATTTCCTGTTCAGATAATCCATCGATATTCCATTCATATAATTTGTCAGCAGAGACTGAAAACTGATTGTGAAAATACCTTTCTTCAAATTGGAGATCAGGGGGTGTAGGTCTTGAATACCAATTTTTGGTAAGAGTAGTAGGTGTGACTTGTGACCCATAGGGCATGTTTAACCTTTTTAATTCTAATTCAGCAAATTGTTCTTCTATTAAACTTATGTTATCACTTGAGTCTGTACTAGTTTTATTAATTGTACTAATATTTTGGGATAAACTGTCTTCTACTACTTCTGTAGTTTCAGGTCTTCTCCCCAAAGATTTTTCCATATCTTTTAACATTTTCTCGATTTTGTCAACAGCTTTACTATTGTTTGTTTTAAAAGATGTACTTGTTGCTCTAACTTCTGGTAACTTTATTAAGGGTTCTTCTATTTTAGGGTTCTTAGAATTTTCTATTTTTGTTTCTATATTTTTTAGTTGTTTTCCTAGAACACTCAGAAATTGGTTAGTATAGTTGTTTTGTTCTACTACTTTTTTAATTTCAGGTTCAGTTGATAACTTGAAGGGTGATGCAACTATATCTGTTCCTTTGTGATTAATAATTATGGATTCTCAAGGAGGATTAACTGTGGTTATTTTACTATTATCTTCCTTTTTTATCCATGTGGTTTTAGTAATTACGTTAATAGCTTCATTGGGTAAACTTTCTTTCTTAGATTCTTTAAACTTTTTAGATTTAGTAGTTGTCTTACAGAGTAATCTACTATCTGTATCTTTTTCTTTTTTAGGTTTAGATTCTTTAGACTTTATAGACTTAGAATCATTGTGTTTACTTTCTTTTTTTATATTAGTAGCTTTTGAAGTTTTTAATTTAATGGGTGGTTGATTACTAGCATCCTTTAATGCTTTTTTGATTCGTTTTTCCATATCATAGAAATCATCATGATAATTTTCTAAATATTCAAAAAGATATATGTTTCTTTTAACTAACTTCATGTATCTTTTCCAATACTTTCAATGGGACTTTCTTTCTTCTAAACTCCAATATTCATTATAACCAATTATTTTACTGTTATTTTTGAATTCTTTTTCCAACATTTCCATATTAATTTTAAATTCTTTACTTATAGTAAAAAATTCTTTATTTGGACCTTGAAAGTCTGATTGAGTGGGGGACGTAGGACTATTATCTTCACTTGGAACTTGGTAACAAGGACTATTAACTTGTGCCGTAGTCTTGATTCCTTTTAACTTAATGTCAATTTCATTGAGAAGATCTTTATCTTTTCTAACTTTTTTAGATTTGTCAGAAATACAGGATGTACTTGACTTAGAATCAAAATCTTTAATTTTTAAAGAGGGTAACCTAGCATGTTGTTCATCAAAGCTAATTCTAACTTTTCCATCATTAAATTGTTGAATCCTTTCTAAATTGACTATATTATTATTTGAAAAATTACTTGAATGATTTTCATTTTCTAAAATCCAACATTCTGGTAACTCTACGTCTTTCCATAGAATAGTTTTGGGAATTTGAATATTAGCATGTTCAGAGCTTCCTAACATAAGTAATATTTGATTTTTGGGACTTTTAATTAAAGCATGAACATTAAGATTACTTCTAATACATTTATAATAAATTCTATAAATTAAAGCAAGGCATTGTGAACCACTATGCATATTAGTGATTTGACCAGCAGTTTTAATATTTAATGTTAAGGCTTTTAACAAATGAGGATCACTAAGACTTAAAGGGAAATAAGGGAAACAATTAAAATGAACTGGTCCATCATGAAGACTGGACTCCATAATTCCTATTATACTAGTACTGAAATCTAAAAATCTAGCATCTCTAAGACATAATAAAACTGAAGAATTTATTCCTTTGAGATTGAGGGGTTTAACTGCAACTTGTATTAATCCTATGTGAATGAAGTTGTAACCGTCAGATCTATGTTTTATAATTGACTCTCTGTTAAGAAGTTGACATTTTTCATCTTCTTTATTAATACTGTAAGTCTTTTCTACTGTTTTAATATTGTAATCAGTTTTAAAACTAATCCAACTTGACTTGTAAATTTCCCTAGTGGAAATCTTAGGGATTGTCCAATTACTGTAATCTTGGTTGACTCCTTCATACCTATGTTCTTCTTCATTAACTATGTCTGGTAATGTGGGAAAAGGGGTTCTAGAGCTAGAACTTATTGTTGAGTTTGATCTAAATAGTCTTTCCATCTTAAGGGGTTTAGTCAAAACAAAATCCTTAGTCTAGGACAACTATTCAACACATACCCAGGAAGACTCATACCCTTTATCCTCCGCTCATGCCCGTCTTACACTCCAACTGCAGGTCTTATTGTTTGGCAGGACTCTAATCAGGTGGCCTCTCAGCTAGTGGTCTCTCAGCCTAGGTGGTTGACCTCGCTATCATTTGAAAAACTTTTTTGAAAATCAAAAACACAAGAAGATAGAATAACTAATGAAGATACAAACACTCCAACGGGGTCTTGGCTCTGATACCAAGAGGGGAAGCAGATACCATTAAAAATCAGAGTAGCAAAAGACTGAAGAAGATAGACACAGATAAAAGAGAAGATAGTAAACACAAGAAATAACTGAAACTTACAGATTGTATTACTGAGTAAGTACTGAATGATACATCAAGCTTTACAGATTATGAACTGATTATGAACTGGATACAAGAATCTATAAGAGGAGTAGATGAATTATTCTCAAAGAGAATCTCACGTACACTCAAAAACTCTCTTCTAAAATCTTGTGAATGATTTCTTTTGAAAGATAACTTTCTCAAAAAACCCCTGCCTGTAATTGAGAAATGAGGGGTTGATTTATAGCCTTCCAAAAAGTTCCTGTTGGACTCGTGAATGGGCAATGAGCTGTAAAGGACTTCTGAAAAGCTGGAGTGTCACATGGGATGACTGTGGATGAACAGTGGACTGTCTTGTAACTGTTTGATCACGCGGAATCTAAAAGCTGTCTGTTACTGTGGCCGAAAGGCTTGATTTGACTGGTCTTTTACTGTAGAATTTACCATAGGTAATGGGAGTTTCACCGGGAAACTTTTGCATTAACCTTGGTTAATTCAGTTTTACTAGGATGGCTTTGAATGCTTACTCCTGGCTTTCCTCATAAGGATCTTGAGCATCCTGGAATGGTGAACTGGAATAAGGATCAAAAGGCTGTGCAACTGAGCATGATCCTTCAAAGCTATTACTGTCATCATCTTGATCATTTTGGCTAACTTGGGCAATAATCTGCTGAGCTAAGGCCATTAACTGTGTGTTAGATTGCTTGAGGCTTGACTTAGCTTTGGATTTTGACTTATTTTTGGGCCCAATAATTGTACATTTAGCCATGGGGCCTGTGATTGGAATCAGAGGGCTGATTACTGGTGGAAATTTGTGATTTACTTGATTGATAATCCTTTGATGACCAAATTTATCCCACCATTTAACTGAATATTGTCTCTGGATAGTATTACTCTGGATCTGATACTGCCATTTCAAAATCCATGGAACCTTGTATTTACTTGTAAATATGAGTAAAATAGGGAACTGGGTATTGTGTTCACTTATTGTATACATGGTGGAGAAGTATTTGACCATATCTTGGAGATCTTGAGGGAGAAGATCTGGCATGGGGCCATGCCGGGACCACCATTGACGGAACCAAGTGGGTAACTGACTTTTGAATTTGGTATCAAAATTGACGTACCAAGAATGGGTAAATATTTCATTTTGGTATAGGAAAGTGTAGAACCAAGCATCAATATAATCAAAATAATAATATTTAGTTTGGTTGGGAAGTGACTTAAGAACGCATGGATGTGAACCCCATTCTTTGCTAGAGATAATTTTACTGATGTATAACTTGTGGTACAGAATTTTCTTTTCTTCTTCTGGGATTGACTGGGTTGGGTTTTACTATGTAATCTATTTTGGGGGTTTGGACTTGTCTTTTAACTATTGTTTGAATGGGCTGAACAGCAAATGGGTCATTGACTAAGTATTGACTGGAAGAAGGCTTTGCCAATGCTGACTGGTAACTGGGCCTGTGTATTGATCCAAGAACTTGGTACCTGTTAACTAATCCAATTGGGGAAGTGACTGTTGGAGGGATAACTGCTACTTTGTTATCCTTCTTCTTGTCCTCCATTCTTATACTGTAAAAATTCACGAGTAAGAAAATCAGGGATTGAATTGTCACTGCCTTTGATATATTCAATATCAAAATCAAAAATGGATAAAATGGATTGCCATCTGGCAAATATTTGTTTTGAAGCTAAATTTTTTTACATCTTTTTCTAAAATGAATTTAGCACTTTTGCAGTCAATCCTGACTAAAAACTTTTGATTTAAAATATCATCTTGAAATTTACTTATACATAATACTAAAGAAAGAATTTGTTTCTTTATGGTACTGTAATTATTTTGTGCATTGTTCCAAATCCCATAATGGAATCTAACAATCTGTTCTTTGGGTGAACCATTGATCTTTTGAAGGAGGATTCCTCTATAACCATGCTCTGAAGCATCTGTCTGGATGATTCTGAATGAGTTTTCTGAAGGAATGCCAAGACATGGCAAGGACTTGACATATTTTTTGACTTCTTGGACAATGGAAGTATGAATAGAAGTCCAAGGAGGAGGATTGGATTTTAATCTGTCAAAAAGAGGTTTACATTTGGAGCGAAGATTGGGATAAAAATCAGATATGTAATTTAATGATCCTAAGAACCTTTGTAACTGAGTTTTGTCTAAGATTTCATCTGGGAATTTATCAGCAAATTGGATGACTCTATCAACTGGAGTGATTTTTCCACGATGAATATTGTGACCAAGAAATCTGATTTTCGATTGAAATAGACTAATTTTTTAGGCTGAAATAACAAGTCCATTGACTTTGATGGTATTGAAAAATGAATTCAAATGTTTCCAATGCTCATCAATTGATTTTGAAAAAATGAGAACATCATCAATGTAAATAATTGAGAAATGACTGAATGGGTTAAATATTTCATTCATAATATTTTGAAATTCACTCGGGGCATTCTTGAGACCAAAGGGCATTACGTTCCATTCATAATGTCCAAAAGGGGTGGTAAAGGCAGTCTTATATCTATCCTTCTCATGAACTTGGATTTGCCAAAATCCACTCTTCATATCAAATTTACTGAAAACAACGGCTTTATCTAACCTATTGACTAAGTCTCTTTTATTGGGGATGGGATACCTGATCCATTCCAAGACTTTGTTGAGTGGTTTGTAATTGATGACTAACCTTGGTGTTCCTCTTTCTAATTCTGCATTTTTTCTAACATAGAAAGCAGGGCAGGACCATGGTGACTTACTTTTGCGGATTATTTTTTTATTTAATAATTCACTAATTTCTTGTTTACATAATTCCATGTCTTCTTTGCTCATTTGTATTGGCCTAGCTTTGGTAGGGATATTGGCCTCATTAAAATCTTTGACATAAGGAAGGGTGATTATATGTTTTTTTCTATGCCAAAAGGCATTAGGTAAATCAGAGCATAAATTACTGATAATTCTAGACTCAAAATCCTTTATTTTGGTTTGAAGTAATTTACTAGTTAATTGATTTTCAATTTTTATATATCTAACTTCTTCTTGTAAAGATTTTAAGTGCAAAGTTTTACAGTAAAAAATATGTTTATTATTAAAAACTGATTGATCTTTTAATTGTTTCAAATCTCTAAGTAAAGGTTTATTAAGGAATTTAAATTGAATTTTTTGTCCACATGCATAAGTGGTTATTCCATCATTATTAACAGTGATTGGGTAAAGTAAAACTAAAAATGGTATTCCTAGGATGACACTGTCAGTCATGTTTTTAACTAAAATAAATGGAGTTTTAAAACAGACTTTGTCTTGACAAACATGAGCACTAGGTAATTTATATTCAATCTGCATTTGACTACCATTAGCAGAACTAAGACGTTCACTGGTTTTTTCATAATACTTGGTTGGGATTAGTCCTTCTTGAATACAATTAAGATCAGCACCTGAGTCAATAAGTGCCATAGTTTCTATTTCTAACTCTTTGCTTATGACTATTTTTACTTTACAATGCCATTTTTGTAAATGTATTTTACTTAAGGCTTGGATTGAACTAGGTTGTTCTAATTCTTTATCTTGGGCATCTTTGTCACTTGAGGAAGTTTCTTCATCACTAAGGGAAGCCTCATGACCGGAAGCATTATGACCTTCGTTTAATTTAGTAACTTGTTCTTGTAGTTCTTTAATATCAGTTTTAACTTGTTTTATTTCAACTTGTAAATCTTGAACTGTAACTTCTTTCTTTGGCTTATTAAATCTTTCTAATGTTTTGTCAAGGTTGATCGTGGAATGACATGGTTTACCGGTTTCCTCTTGTTTCAATAAATTTTTAAGTTTGTTTAAATATGTTACTTTTAAATCTTCATTATCTAGTTTACTTATTAAATCCAATAATAAGTTTTCATCTTCTTCTTTTTTGTGTAGAACATTCATACTTTCTTCCTTAGAATCTTTAGTTTTGCAAGTTGTCTTACAGGGTAATCTACTATCTGTATCTTTTTCTTTTTTAGGTTTAGATTCTCTAGACTTTATAGACTTAGAATCATTGTGTTTACTTTCTTTTTTTATATTAGTAGCTTTTGAAGTTTTTAATTTAATGGGTGGTTGATTACTAGCATCCTTTAATGCTTTTTTGATTCGCTTTTCCATATCATAGAAATCATCATGATAATTTTCTAAATATTCAAAAAGATATTAATTTCTTTTAACTAACTTCATGTATCTTTTCCAATACTTTCGATGAGACTTTCTTTCTTCTAAACTCCAATATTCATTATAACCAATTATTTTACTGTTATTTTTGAATTCTTTTTCCAACATTTCCATATTAATCTTAAATTCTTTACTTATAGTAAATAATTCTTTATTTGGACCTTGAAAGTCTGATTGAGTGGGGGACGTAGGACTACTATCTTCACTTGGAACTTGGTAACAAGGACTATTAACTTGTGCCGTAGTTTTGATTCCTTTTAACTTAATGTCAATTTCATTTAGAAGATCTTTATCTTTTCTAAGTTTTTTAGATTTGTCAGAAATACAGGATGTACTTGACTTAGAATCAAAATCTTTAATTTTTAAAGAGGGTAACCTCGCATGTTGTTCATCAAAGCCAATTCTAACTTTTCCATCATTAAATTGTTGATTCCTTTCTAAATTGACTATATTATTATTTGAAAAATTACTTGAATGATTTTCATTTTCTAAAATCCAACATTCTGGTAACTCTACGTCTTTCCATAGAATAGTTTTGGGAATTTGAATATTAGCATGTTCAGAGCTTCCTAACATAAGTAATGTTTGATTTTTGGGACTTTTAATTAAAGCATGAACATTAAGATTACTTCTAATACATTTATAATAAATTCTGTAAATTAAAGCAAGACATTGTGAACCACTATGCATATTAGTGATTTGACCAGCAGTTTTAATATTTAATGTTAAGGCTTTTAACAAATGAGGATCACTAAGACTTAAAGGGAAATCAGGGAAACAATTAAAATGAACTGGTCAATCATGAAGACTGAACTCCATAATTCCCATTATACTAGTACTGAAATCTAAAAATCTAGCATCTCTAAGACATAATAAAACTGAAGAATTTATTCCTTTGAGATTGAGGGGTTTAACTGCAACTTGTATTAATCCTATGTGAATGAAGTTGTAACCGTCAGATCTATGTTTTATAATTGACCCTCGGAAAAAGAATTCAAAAATAACAGTAAAATAATTGGTTATAATGAATATTGGAGTTTAGAAGAAAGAAAGTCTCATCGAAAGTATTTCATTCATAATATTTTGAAATTCACTCAGGGCATTCTTGAGACCAAAGGGCATTACGTTCCATTCATAATGTCCAAAAGGGGTGGTAAAGGCAGTCTTATATCTATCCTTCTCATGAACTTGGATTTGTCAAAATCCACTCTTCATATCAAATTTACTGAAAACAACGGCTTTATCTAACCTATTGACTAAGTCTCTTTTATTGGGGAAGGGATACCTGATCCAATCCAAGACTTTGTTGAGTGGTTTGTAATTGATGACTAACCTTGGTGTTCCTCTTTCTAATTCTGCATTTTTCCTAACATAGAAAGCAGGGCAGGACCATGGTGACTTACTTTTGCGGATTATTTTTTTATTTAATAATTCACTAATTTCTTGTTTACATAATTCCATGTCTTCTTTGCTCATTTGTATTGGCCTAGCTTTGGTAGGGATATTGGCCTCATTAAAATCTTTGACATAAGGAAGGGTGATTATATGTTTTTTTCTATGCCAAAAGGCACTAGGTAAATCAGATCATAAATTACTGATAATTCTAGACTCAAAATCCTTTATTTTGGTTTGAAGTAATTTACTAGTTAATTGGTTTTCATTTTTTATATATCTAACTTCTTCTTGTAAAGATTTTAAGTGCAAAGTTTTACAGTAAAAATATGTTTATTATTAAAAACTGATTGATCTTTTAATTGTTTAAAATCTCTAAGTAAAGGTTTATTAAGGAATTTAAATTGAATTTTTTGTCCACATGCATAAGTGGTTATTCCATCATTATTAACAGTGATTGGGTAAAGTAAAACTAAAAATGGTATTCCTAGGATGACTCTGTCAGTCATGTTTTTAACTAAAATAAATGGAGTTTTAAAACAGACTTTGTCTTGACAAACATGAGCACTAGGTAATTTATATTCAATCTGCATTTGACTACCATTAGCAGAACTAAGACGTTCACTGGTTTTTTCATAATACTTGGTTGGGATTAGTCCTTCTTGAATACAATTAAGATCAGCACCTGAGTCAATAAGTGCCATAGTTTCTATTTCTAACTCTTTGCTTATGACTATTTTTACTTTACAATGCCATTTTTGTAAATGTATTTTACTTAAGGCTTGGATTGAACTAGGTTGTTCTAATTCTTTATCTTGGGCATCTTTGTCACTTGAGGAAGTTTCTTCATCACTAAGGGAAGCCTCATGACCGGAAGCATTATGACCTTCGTTTAATTTAGTAACTTGTTCTTGTAGTTCTTTAATATCAGTTTTAACTTGTTTTATTTCAACTTGTAAATCTTGAACTGTAACTTCTTTCTTTGGCTTATTAAATCTTTCTAATGTTTTGTCAAGGTTGATCGTGGAATGACATGGTTTACCGGTTTCCTCTTGTTTCAATAAATTTTTAAGTTTGTTTAATATGTTACTTTTAAATCTTCATTATCTAGTTTACTTATTAAATCCAATAATAAGTTTTCATGTTCTTCTTTTTTGTGTAGAACATTTATACTTTCTTCCTTAGAATCTTTAGTTTTGCAAGTTGTCTTATAGGGTAATCTACTATCTGTATATTTTTCTTTTTTAGGTTTAGATTCTCTAGACTTTATAGACTTAGAATCATTGTGTTTACTTTCTTTTTTTTATATTAGTAGCTTTTGAAGTTTTCAATTTAATGGGTGGTTGATTACTAGCATCCTTTAATGCTTTTTTGATTCGCTTTTCCATATCATAGAAATCATCATGATAATTTTCTAAATATTCAAAAAGATATAAATTTCTTTTAACTAACTTCATGTATCTTTTCCAATACTTTCGATGAGACTTTCTTTCTTCTAAACTCCAATATTCATTATAACCAATTATTTTACTGTTATTTTTGAAATCTTTTTCCAACATTTCCATATTAATCTTAAATTCTTTACTTATAGTAAATAATTCTTTATTTGGACCTTGAAAGTCTGATTGAGTGGGGGACGTAGGACTACTATCTTCACTTGGAACTTGGTAACAAGGACTATTAACTTGTGCCGTAGTCTTGATTCCTTTTAACTTAATGTCAATTTGATTCAGAAGATCTTTATCTTTTCTAGCTTTTTTAGATTTGTCAGAAATACAGGATGTACTTGACTTAGAATCAAAATCTTTAATTTTTAAAGAGGGTAACCTAGCATGTTGTTCATCAAAGCTAATTCTAACTTTTCCATCATTAAATTGTTGAATCCTTTCTAAATTGACTATATTATTATTTGAAAAATTACTTGAATGATTTTCATTTTCTAAAATCCAACATTCTGGTAACTCTACGTCTTTCCATAGAATAGTTTTGGGAATTTGAATATTAGCATGTTCAGAGCTTCCTAACATAAGTAATGTTTGATTTTTGGGACTTTTAATTAAAGAATGAACATTAAGATTACTTCTAATACATTTATAATAAATTCTGTAAATTAAAGCAAGACATTGTGAACCACTATGCATATTAGTGATTTGACCAGCAGTTTTAATATTTAATGTTAAGGCTTTTAACAAATGAGGATCACTAAGACTTAAAGGGAAATCAGGGAAACAATTAAAATGAACTGGTCCATCATGAAGACTGGACTCCATAATTCCTATTATACTAGTACTGAAATCTAAAAATCTAGCATCTCTAAGACATAATAAAACTGAAGAATTTATTTCTTTGAGATTGAGGGGTTTAACTGCAACTTGTATTAATCCTATGTGAATGAAGTTGTAACCGTCAGATCTATGTTTTATAATTGACTCTCTGTTGAGAAGTTGACATTTTTCATGTTCTTTATTAATACTGAAATAACAAATGTAAACCTCTTTTTGACAGATTAAAATCCAATCCTCCTCCTTGGACTTCTATTCATACTTCCATTGTCTAAGAAGTCAAAAAAATATGTCAAGTCCTTGCCATGTCTTGGCATTCCTTCAGAAAACTCATTCAAAATCATCCAGACAGATGCTTCAGAGCATGGTTATGGAGGAATCCTCCTTCAAAAGATCAATGGTTCACCCAAAGAACAGATTGTTAGATTCCATTCTGGGATTTGGAACAATGCACAAAATAATTACAGTACCATAAAGAAAGAAATTCTTTCTTTAGTATTATGTATAAGTAAATTTCAAGATGATATTTTAAATCAAAAGTTTTTAGTCAGGATTGACTGCAAAAGTGCTAAATTCATTTTAGAAAAAGATGTCAAAAATTTAGCTTCAAAACAAATATTTGCCAGATGGCAATCCATTTTATCCATTTTTGATTTTGATATTGAATATATCAAAGGCAGTGACAATTCAATCCCTGATTTTCTTACTCGTGAATTTTTACAGTATAAGAATGGAGGACAAGAAGAAGGATAACAAATTAGCAGTTATCCCTCCAACAGTCACTTCCCCAATTGGATTAGTTAACAGGTACCAAGTTCTTGGATCAATACACAGGCCCAGTTACCAGTCAGCATTGGCAAAGCCTTCTTCCAGTCAATACTTAGTCAATGACCCATTTGCTGTTCAGCCCATTCAAACAATAGTTAACAGACCAGTCCAAACCCCCAGAACAGATTACATAGTAAAACCCAACCCAGTCCATTTGTTCTGGATTGAGCCACACCAAAGTCATCTTAAAAACCCAGTTGATTTAGCCAAACTCACCTTCCCCTCTGGATGGCATTTCATTCCTAAAAGCCCAGAGAAATCCCTTAGTTACTATAGAGACATCCTGTACTCTACTGAGTCTGTTTTTGTCAAAACAATCAAAGAAAATGCTGACAACAAGTCAATCCCAGAAGAAGAAAAGAAAATTCTGTACCACAAGTTATACATCAGTAAAATTATCTCTAGCAAAGAATGGGGTTCCCATCCATGCGTTCTTAAGTCACTTCCCAACCAAACTAAATATAATTATTTTGATTATATTGATGCTTGGTTCTACACTTTCCTATACCAAAATGAAACATTTATCCATTCTTGGTACGTCAATTTTGATACCAAATTCAAAAGTCAGTTACCCACTTGGTTCCTTCAATGGTGGTCCCGGCATGGCCCCATGCCAGATCTTCTCCCTCAAGATCTCCAAGATATGGTCAAATACTTCTCCACCAAGTATACAATAAGTGAACACAATACCCAGTTCCCTATTTTACTCATATTTACAAGTAAATACAAGGTTCCATGGATTTTGAAATGGCAGTATCAGATCCAGAGTAATACTATCCAGAGACAATATTCAGTTAAATGGTGGGATAAATTTGGTCATCAAAGGATTATCAATCAAGTAAATCTCGAATTTCCACCAGTAATCAGCCCTCCGATTCCAATCACAGGCCCCATGGCTAATTATACAATTACTGGGCCCAAAAACAAGTCAAAATCCAAAGCTAAGTCAAGCCTCAAGCAATCTAACACACAGTTAATGGCCTTAGCTCAGCAGATTATTGCCCAAGTTAGCCAAAATGATCAAGATGATGACAGTAATAGCTCTGAAGGATCATGCTCAGTTGCACAGCCTTTTGATCCTTATTCCAGTTCACCATTCCAGGATGCTCAAGATCCGTATGAGGAAAGCCAGGAGTAAGCATTCAAAGCCATCCTAGTAAAACTGAATTAACCAAGGTTAATGCAAAAGTTTCCCGGTGAAACTCCCATTACCTATGGTAAATTCTACAGTAAAAGACCAGTCAAATCAAGCCTTTCGGCCACAGTAACAGACAGCTTTTAGATTCCGCGTGATCAAACAGTTACAAGACAGTCCACTGTTCATCCACAGTCATCCCATGTGACACTCCAGCTTTTCAGAAGTCCTTTACAGCTCATTGCCCATTCACGAGCCCAACAGGAACTTTTTGGAAGGCTATAAATCAACCCCTCATTTCTCAGTTACAGGCAGAGGTTTTTTGAGAAAGTTATCTTTCAAAAGAAATCATTCACAAGATTTTAGAAGAGAGTTTTTGAGTGTACGTGAGATTCTCTTTGAGAATAATTCATCTACTCCTCTTATAGATTCTTGTATCCAGTTCATAATCAGTTCATAATCTGTAAAGCTTGATGTATCATTCAGTACTTACTCAGTAATACAATCTGTAAGTTTCAGTTATTTCTTGTGTTTACTATCTTCTCTTTTATCTGTGTCTATCTTCTTCAGTCTTTTGCTACTCTGATTAATTAATTAATTAATTAATTATTCATATTAACTTAGGCATATTTTCCTATTGGCTAATAAACATAATGGAATCCAATCCAAGTAGGAGACTAGTGGGCCACTAATATGGGACTAAAAATCCCGTGAAATAACATTCTCCCACTTGGTCCACTAAGTCAATTATAATCAATGTTTAGTTATAATAAAATATGCAAATTTTATTTAAAATATTTGACCTTGTTGGATTCCACATATAAACATTTGACACGTGATCAAGAATTCCTGAAAAACTAGCCAATAAGCCCAATTAATAAGATAATGTAATACTATGATTAGCTTAGACTATTAATGTGAGTCATAGCGGTTGTACAACCTCTATGTCATACTTCCTTCTATGTACCACGCCATTAATAACCTTTACTAACCTAGTCTATTATGCCAAAATGCCCCTGTAATTTGTCTTGTTAAGACATTTCCTGTTTATCAAATAACCAAACATAATATGTGCACACATAATTGAAAACAGGAAACAAACAGAAACAAACTATCATTGCGCAAAAGCGTCAAGTACACAACAACTGAAATATCCATCATTATACATATCAAGGATTACTCAAAAGACCCATCCTAATAACATGTTCCTTATATGTCTTTGGAGGTAATCCTTTAGTCAATGGATCAGCAACCATAAGAGTGGTACTTAAATTCTCAATTGACACTTGTTGTTTCTGGACTCTTTCTCTAACAACCAAGTACTTAAGTTCCATGTGTTTGGAACCACTAGAGTACTTTCCATTCTTGGAGAAGAAAACGACTGCGGTATTGTCACAATAAAGTTTCAGCGACCTGGCAATGGAGTCAACAACACCAAGTCCTGAAATAAAATTCCGCAACCATAAAGAATGACTCGTGGCCTCAAAGCATGCCACAAACTCGGCCTCCATCGTGGATGAAGCAATAATGGACTGCTTCACACTCTTCCACGAGATTGCTCCACCAGCTAGCAGAAAAACAAAGCCTGATGTAGACTTTCTGCTATCTAAGCAACCAGCAAAATCCGAGTCTGAGTACCCGATCACTTCTAACTGATCTGATCTCCTATATGTGAGCATATAATCCTTCGTCCCTTGAAGATATCGCATAACCTTCTTCGCTGCTTTCCAGTGTTCCATTCCTGGGTTACTTTGATATCTACCTAGCATTCCAACTGCAAAACTAATATCTGGTCTGGTACAAGTCTGAGCATACATTAAGCTCCCCACAGCTGATGCATATGGAACTTTCTTCATTTGTTCCTTTTCTATGTCATTCCTAGGGCACTGATTTTCATTTAATTTATCACCTTTTATGATTGGTGCATCACTGACTGAACACCACTGCATATTAAATCTTTCCAAAACTTGATTGATATAGCCTTTCTGAGACAGTCCTAGCAATCCTCGAGATCGATCCCTAAAGATCTCTATGCCAATGACATAGGATGCCTCACCCATATCAACCATCTTAAAGCTCTTGGCAAGATACTCCTTGGTTTGGTGCAACAAACCACGATCACTACTAGCTAGCAAAATGTCATCCACGTACAAAACTAAAAAGATAAACTTGCTCCCACTGACCTTTAGATATATACACTGAACAACAGTGTTTTCCTTAAATTCAAAAGCAGTAATGGTATCATTAAACCTTATGTACCACTGTCTGGAAGCTTGTTTAAGACCATAAATGGATTTCTTTAATTTGTAAGTCAAATGTTCTTTCCCTTCCTTTGTGAACTCTTCAGGTTGCTCCATGTAGATATCCTCATCCAAATTTCCATTTAAAAAAGCGGTTTTCACATCCATTTGATGTAACTCTAAGTCATAATGAGCTACAAGTGCCATGATAATTCTTAGTGAGTCCTTCTTAGATACGGGAGAGAAGGTCTCTCTATAATCAATCCCTTCTTTCTGAGTGAAACCTTTAGCCACAAGTCTGGCCTTATATCGTTCGATATTGCCTTTAGCATCGCGCTTGGTCTTGAAAACCCATTTACAGTCGATTTTCTTATAATTATTAGGCAATTCGACGAGATCCCAGACACTATTCTGGTCCATCGATTTCAACTCTTCATTCATAGCATCGATCCATTTACTAGAATTATCACTTTCTATGGCTTGTGAAAATGAAACCAGATCCTTGTTAATCCCAATATCAAAATCAAATTCTTGTAGATACACCACATAATCATCTGAAATGGCAGGACTCCTTTCCCTCTGAGATCTTCTCAGAATTGCCGGTTGTGGTGGTTCTACATTATTTTCAATGGCAATATCCTCATGAAGTGGTAAATCATTTTCATTATGTTGTTCGTTTGCCTCAACTGGTTGAATAGGCTGAGGAACAACAATTTCTCGAGGAGTAAAGGGTGGTGGGATATCCATTCTTATTTCCTCGAGATTTACTTTTCTTGATTCATCACTCCCACTAATTTCGCCATTCTCTAAGAATCTGGCATTACCGGTTTCTACTATCCTCGTACTATGGTTAGGACAATAAAATTTGTACCCTTTGGACTTATCTGGATAACCAATGAAATATCCAGATATTGTCCTTGAATCTAACTTTTTCTCATGTGGATTGAAGATCCTTGCTTCTACTGGACAACCCCAAACATGTAAATGTCTCAAACTAGGCTTCCTACCAGTCCACAACTCGAAAGGAGTTGTTGGGACTGCCTTACTAGGAACCCTATTCAAGATATACATTGCAGTCTTTAATGTTTCACCCCACAATGAATCAGGTACAGTTGAAAAACTCATCATGCTCCTAACCATATCCAAAAGAGTACGATTACGCCTTTCAGCAACTCCATTCTGCTGTGGCGTACCTGGCATTGTGTATTGAGCACAAATGCCATGCTTTTCAAGAAATTTGGCAAATGGGCCAGGATTTTGGCCCGTCTCATCATATCTACCATAGAATTCACCACCTCTATCAGACCTCACTATTTTAACCTTTCTATCTAACTGTCTCTCGACCTCAGTAATGAACACCTCAAGGATGTCAACGGCCTAAGACTTTTCATGGATTAGATATACATAACCATAGCGAGAAAGATCATCTATATAGGTGATAAAGTACCATTCTCTAGCAAAACATGGAATGGAGAGTGGTCCACAAATATCTGTATGAATTATCTCAAGAAGCTCAGTACTTCTTGTGGCACCTTTCTTAGTGTGTTTGGTTTGTTTTCCCTTAATGTAATCCACACACACTTCAAAATCAGTGAAGTCTAGGTTATCTAAAATCCCAGTCTTCACCAATCTCTCAATTCTATCCCTGGAGATATGCCCCAGTCGCCTATGCCACAAGATTGAAGACTTTTCATTAATTAGGCCACGTTTTGAACCAACATTCGAATGCAAGGCTATTAAAGATTGTGCAAACTCATGATTCAAAGAAATTTTATATAAACCATCACATAAAATACCAGAACCAACTACAACAGAGTTAAACAACAAATTGAGTTTTGCACAACCAAATAAAGCTGAATATCCACTAACATCCAACTTAGACAAAGAAACTAAATTCCTAGAAATTGAAGGTACATATAAAGTGTCCATAAGATCCATCTGATGACCCGTCTCTAAGAGTAGGCGGTAGGTTCCAACAGCTACCACTTCCGCTTTGAGACGGTTCCCCATATAGACGAATCTTTCACTGTCCTTCGGCTTCCGGGTGGTAAGGAATCCCTGCATCGAATTTGTTATGTGAGTCGTGGCCCCAGAGTCAATCCACCAAGTATTAGAAGGAACTTCAGCAAGATTTGATTCATAACATACAAAAGAAAGATTTATACCTCTCCTTTCGAACCAAGCTCTACGCTTGCTGCAGTCTTTCTTCACATGTCCTTTCTTGCCACAGAAGTAACATTTGACAGTGAACTTTCCACGGCCCTGGCTACTTTCCCCAGGCCCATCTCCTTTCTTTGGTGGAAATCTCTTTCCTTTCACAAACTTTCCTTTCTTTTTAGCTCCTTGAGTAACAACCAGCACAGAGTGGGATCCTTCTTGTCTCAGTCTCACTTCTTCTTGAATGCACATACCAGTCAGCTCATTCAAATTCCACTTATCTTTGTGAGTGTTATAGTGAATTTTGAATGGGCCGAACTGAGGAGGGAGTGAGTTGAGAATAAACTGCACCAAGAAGGATTCATCCACTTGCATTCCTAGTGCTCGAAGTTTTGTAGCTTTGTCAGTCATATAGAGGATATGTTCCTGAACTCCTCTATTACCATCATATTTGACAGTAGTTAACTCTGCCATAAGTGTGCCTGCAAGTGACTTATCTGCTCATTTAAAACGTTCTTTGACAGCAGCCAACAGTTCCAATGAGCTATTAACACTACACCATATGGCCTCATTACTAACGGATATTTCCGTTGGAAATATTATTTCTAACGGATATATCCGTTAGTATTTTGGCGTTAGTAATATTACTAACGGATATATCCGTTAGTAAAATTAATTTTTCTAACGGATATATCTGTTAGTAATCTAGTTACTAACGGTTAGTTTTCCAAGTGATTTTGAAAATTTTATATTGATTACCAACGGTTTATCAATTATTTGTAACGGTTATATCCGTTAGTAATTTCCTGAAAAAACAAAAAAAATACTAACGGATTTCCTAACGGGTATATCTGTTAGAAATATTAATACAATATAAAAAACAATTAAATGTTTCCTAGTTTTTATTTGCACCTAATTAACAAGCATAATAATTCATGCCAAACCCAAAAATAGCAAGCTCAATCGACAATACAATAATATTTAAAAGATAATACACGATCAACTTTACACTTAGTGTCTCCAAAAATATTTACTATTTATCACTAATTACAATCTAACCAAAATATTCACAAATATGATCAATATATCTATCACAAAAGGGCAAGCCTGTGCCCAAGTAGGATGGACGACAACATTGTCTCCATTTCACTATGCCTAACTTCGGGAATTCAAGCAAGCTCGACCAACACATCTCTTTGCCTCTCAACCATCTTTGCCTTCCCTTTGGACTTCTTAGTTGTTTCTGAATTACTGCGACGGCGCGATGTGGTTGAGAATTTGCGTAGTATCTTATCCACTCTCATCGCTTGCCCTTTCCCTCCAATATAGAATGGCCTTGAATCGTAAACATATTTTTTCTGAATTTAGATGCCAAACATAATCAGAGATGCTTATAAATTCGGTTAATAAAAATAAAATAAAAAAAGAATAAGAAGAGAGACAACCCTCAAGATTAACCTATTATTGCCTAAAAAATAAGGAAGTATAATGAAAAAAGAGACATCAAACAGCTGAAGTTGGTAAAAAAAAGATGGATCAAATAGCTTTGTCCATTTGGCTGAGATTCCTTATTGCATCAAAGATAAGACAATTGAATCAAAACAACAGAATTACAAGTTCTATGATCGAAACCGCAATCAAATCCAATGTTGGTAGACCTCTAAGCATTTGCTTAAAGTTTCAGGGGTGTAAATATAATTTTCAAAAATACATCTGGGCAGAAGTGCTGTTTTGAAAATATAATACCCACTCTTGAAAGGCTCATTAAAATATCACTAAGTTTAGCAAATTTTAGCAACACCCCTAAAGCTCTTTTGATTAAGCAATTCAACAAGCAGTAACAACTGAACTTCTATATCAGAAAGCGAGGTGAGGGGGTGGGGCTGGTGTTGAAAGTTGATAAAGGCACTATACAAAAGCATTTTTGGAGAAAGATAAAGTTAAACCACAATAATATAGAATTCACTTTGTATACTCCAACTGTGAAATTAAGCCATGTCTTAATCAAGTGACAATTTAATTAGCCACATAAGGTAATTGCTCCAAATTCAGGAGCAGAGGTAAAATTCAGGATGATGAATTTCTATTAAATGCCTTTAGAAATGGTCAATGCCTAAAATTCAGTCTTGGTTCAACTAAATTGAGTAGGAAAAATTAGTAAAAACTAATTCGAATCATTCAAATAATAAAATCTCCTAAACTAGTAGCCGCTTACTTTTCTCTCACCTCTCTTGGTATCCATGATAGCTACAGTAAAAGAGAGAAATCATAAACCGAGTTCCTGTTGAGAGAAAAAGACATGTCAAATCAGCACAATTTCAATATAAAGGAAAAAAGACAAGACAAATGGTTTGACATTCAAAAGGCAGGTCTAAGAAGACAAAACATAACTTAGATTATGGCATGATGAGAATGTGCTAAGCATGACATAGCATCGACACAAAATTTGCAATGCCAAAGGCTTACAATAATGTCTAATAAATGAAAATAGATCCCAATTAAGCATCCAAACTCATAGCTACAATCAGGAGATGCTGAAAGGAAGTTACAGCAATTTGGTTTTACAACTTAAGTTACAGCACCGATCAGATGCAAAAAAGTCCAAACTGCTGTGCGAGTGCTGCTGTGCACACTGTGCGCTGCTTGTGCGCATGTGCGTGCTGTTGTGCACGCTGTGCGCGTGCGTGTGCTGCTGTGCGCTACCTACTTGTGTGCTTCCTGTGCGGGTGTTGTGCTGCTGTAAAGAATGAAAATGAGGCATAGGTCAAGACCGTAAGGACCTACACCCTGGAACATGAGGCATAGGAAAACATTTATGTTTGTTTGGTTGCTAAGTAAACGGTGAGCCGAACAGGAAAAAAGAAAAGATAGTATGATGAAAAATGGATTGAAATATTTGAAATTGTTGTGTAACTTTTCTTCTTCATTTGTTGATTTCGTACAACACTTGAAACTTTCTTATTTCCTGTGTTTTTTAAAGCGTGAGGGAAAAACACTATGAAATAGCTTTTCCTTCTTTGTTTCCTTTTTTTTTATCCTCTTCATTCTCCAAATCGTAAACCAAACTGAGCCTAAGGATGCAGTAATAGAAGTGTAAGAATATATGCTGATAATCTGTTTAGAGTGTGTTTCAATCAGTTTCTTGTCGCCTACTTAGGTTTAAAATATTGGATGTGCCTTTGTCTTTTTTCTCAAGAAGAATTAGGAGGATTATAAGCTGTGACGGCTCTGTTTATTTATGGATGTCCCCATTCAAGACGATGGATTTATATCTTCAAAGATCGTAACAAATTATGGAACAACAATCTAACACTACACCATATGAATAGCTTCATAATGCAGATACCAGTTTAGATCCATCAAAGTTCCATGCAATGCGAAAAATTGAACCTTCGTGTCCCACAAGTCTACAGAAAAGTGAAAAGGGAACTTGGGATGCGACAAAGGTTTGAATGTGGCATGATGTGGAGCTCCAAAGGAAATAACCCACTTAACCATGTGGTGTCTAAGTAATTGAAGAGTAATGAACCATCAAATAGGTAGGGACAGGGAAGGGAGGGAGCTTCCTTTCACAGAGAGTTGAGCCCTTTCATACTACTTGAAACAATGCAAGACTGTCTTTGTGCATCATTTTGAGCATGGAAAAAATTCAAACCTTATTAAAGTGTAATCCAAGCCAAATTGAAATCACCAAAACACAACTGACTACCCTCAACCAAAACCTTTTATGCGGTATTGTTACCTATCAAATATACAATGGTCGTCCTTTAATTCACATATATATATAGTGTATGTGTGGATACGATTAGATAATTGCCAAGTGAGACTATGTACACACCGATGAAAAAAGCGAACAACTCTATTTGAGATGCAAAACTAAATCTGTAAAGAAGGAGAAAGAAACAATGAACTTCTCAATCAAAATCCATAGTCCATATATACAAGTAAGATTTTAGACTTTAAATTTGAAGGGAGTGAAGGCAGGTAATTTTTTTTGAAGGAAATGGTAAAGTAAGGAAAGATTAGCCACCTCATTATAAATGGTACCAGATGCAATCCGCAGAGCTTCGACTTCGTTACCCCAAATCCGCATGGAATACAAAAGACACCTCTCTGCAAATGAATAAGAAAGCAAATGTGGAAAGGGCAAACAAAACAAGAAGTGTTACAGTACCTTTATATCAATCTAAACAATACTCAGCAGAGAAAAGTCTTATCCCAAGTATTGAAGTTGGGTTACTGAAAACATTACTTCATCACTACTGAAAGCTATAGTTATATTAAAGCATCGGTCTGCAGGTACACTTTTGTTAACATTAAGTAGTTATACAATTACACATCAGTAAACACACCTTTAATTCCTCGAACAGTTCCATATAGTTGATCTTTATGTGCAAAATCACAAACAATATATGATGGCACCAAAAGAGCACACAAATTCTATGCATATTGATTACATATAAGAAGGAAAAAGCACCTTCACTAGACCGTCAATAACTCCCAAGCTGGCAAGCCTCAAAAACTCGAAAGGCTTTCCATCTTTCGTAGTATTAAGGAAAGGATACAAATATAGTGGTATTTTAGCTGCAGAAATAAAACCTCAGTGGAAGAAAAATGCTATGATCTTTGTCTCAAAAGATAAGTTAATGATAAATAGTACTAAAATAGCACTCAACTTACATATGAATAAAACTTATGTCCAACTACTTGATGGTGACAATCATACGTTTTTAAGGATACTTCTTTCTTTAACCATAACGTCAAGCTCTTGATATTTGAAAATCAAACTAGAAAAAAAAAATTCTGTTGACCTAACCAAATCTTCCCCTCAAAAGCACCTACCAATCACAAATGTATAACATGGCATGTTTATGAGAAAAAAAACCATTGTTTGTGACATTAACTTTTTCATTTTCATCCTCTAGAATGTATTTAGTAATTGAAAGTAAACAGATGAATTAAGAAATATGCCACATGAGCTTATAAATTTGGCTATAAAAGTATAAATAATATCAATTTCTTATGCCTAATGAACAACGAGAATCTAGCAGCAACCACCAATCACAGAAAGTATTCCTATAATGGAATGGAACCTATCCACAATTGTACTGTAAAATATTTTGACAAATAAACCTATATAACCATAATAAGAACTATATGGGAAGGAGAAAGAAAATGTTGCAAAGTGGGATGAAAGAATAGTTACTTAATTTTTCATAAACATAGATACTTTTAGAAACCAGGAAAAGAAATGTCAGATCAACTGAACTTGCTAAACCAGATATTTAGAAAATAGAATATGTTTCATTGATGAAGTATATATTTATGTACATGTATACATGCATATACATTCACACACACATGTATGAATCTATTATTTAAAAATTAAAAAGAGCTTACTTTTCCTGCTACATTGCCGCTAAATGAAAAAAAAACTTCCCCAGGTGGGTTCTCCCTTTGAATCTGAACCAAAATCCAAATACTAATTGTAGTAATCTAAATACCAATGGTACTATAAACATGAGAGCTAATCATATAACTCATTGACCTTATTATAGTTTGATGCTTCAAGGTTCTACAGTTCATAATCTCCCTGTGTACGTGTTCATCAATCTGTCAAAACCAAAGAGAACAACTCCTCGATTAATAATTGAAAAAGAAAATCCAAAGTAGAACCTACTAAACTGATTCAGGGAATATGGACTATAAATATTGAGTTTTGTTTGAATCTATATGCACCTAGGGTATTGCCCGTTACCCAGAAAAATAAAAATTGATTTCTAAGTCTAAATGAGTAGTAAAACTGACTGATAGCAAAAAATTCATTTCTAAGTCTAAATTTCCCATGCTTATAGTTCAACTTTATTGATAACAAAATGAAAGTTAAGAGGAAAGAACAAAGTAAATGAAAGTAGAGCCACCTTTGGGCTGTGTCATTTACCCTAGTAGACTCCTGGGGAAAGAAAGATAAGAATGGTTAATTTTCTCATACAGGACACTTGTGCCACTTGAAAAAAAAAAAATCTCAACTAGAGAAATTTAGGTCATTTTTTAAACTAGTGTTGAAACTTTGAAAGAAGCACAAATGCATGAAAATTTGATCATTCTCATCTATCCTGTGAATGATAAAATTCATGATTTTGAACTCCAAATTCTGGATTAACTACAACTATCATCTAAGTAGATAATTCATTATCTTAACACTGTACATTGTAAGACAATATAGTCTCAAAATCTCCTAATTTGTTGAGTGTGTGTGTGTGTGTGAGAGAGAGAGAGAGATTTACCAGCAACAACAAAGATCTATTTTCCACTGTACCTCTCGAAAAACAAATCAATAGTGTCCTTGAAAGCCCTCGGATCAAGGACCAACGTCGTTATATCCTGAAACATAATTCCTGCCAAAACAAGAATTTAATTCAATCAATAATATCTCTCTACATATACTCTGTGTCTATACAGATCTACATATACATGTACACACACACACATTCACATATATATATATATACACACACATCTATAAATTATGATTCGAACCAGAGCTGAAATGGGAAAAGTTTACCAGGTTTTGGGAAGTCGGGGATGATACGGATCGAAGATGAAATTCTTGCGATCGGATCGTCTTCACCATTTTGAGCAGAGGCCATGGTTGAGCTCTCTCTCTCTCTCTCTCTCTCTCTCTCTCTCTCTCTCTCTCTCTCTTGGACTCAGTGAGTCTGGTGGCCTGAATCACCCGTTGACGCGTAGATCAATAGTTGACGTTGGGAAAGAGTTGGGTGGTGGCGACGGTTCGTGGCGGCGGCGAGCAGTGGTGGTGGCGATGGAGAGAGGCAATGGTGGCGACGGTGAGGGTGAGGGTGAGGGTGAGGGTGAGGGTGAGGGTGAGGGTCGGTTTTGAGAACTAGAGAGCTTGAGAGAGAGACAGATTGAGCTTTGGGGGGAAAATTTGGGGGGTAGGGGGAAACTTTTGGACAAATTTTATTTGTACAGTTTATTAATAAAATTGCCATAGCATTTTCAACTTTCAGGCTTTATTTACAAAAATGCCACCGAATTTTAAATTTTTTTTGCACCTTTTCATTTTCAAAGAACATACTAACGGATACATCAAAGTACTAACGGATTTTTCTGATTTCTAACGGATATATCCGTTAGGAATTACTAACGGATATATCCGTTAGAAAGCTTAAAATCTGTCCGTTAGAAATTGGTCCATATGGTGTAGTGTAATTTGAGGGAGGGAGGTCTTGATGTTATTAGCCATGGTCATCCTCATAAACATAAGACTAAGTCTGTTTGATCTCTCCCAGGCTTTCAAATTATCAACCTGTTCTGCAGTACTATTAGCAGTAATTTCCTCAGGTTTTTCAGCCAAAAGTGCCATGTCGAGATCTAACACACCTAGCGTGAATTGGACTTGTTCAAACCATTCTGAGAAGTTAGACCCATTGAGAGTTGGAATGCTAGATGCGTGAGAGTGCAACGAAGTGAGAATAGTCACTGAAATAAAATAGGACAATGCTCACGTTAAGGCCTTGAGTCTATCCATAATATAGAATTCTAAATTCTAATAGATAAACTATTGACAGCACATCGGTTCCACCTTTGGATGAAAACCTTTGCATATCTAGTGTCCACTCTATAGGTGCAAAATATTATCACCTATATAGGTCTAATGTAATTTATGTCACCCACTAGTTAGTTATGTTACCTTTGAGTATCAAATTCTATACTACTAAATGACACAAATTACATTACCCTATCCAGTTCATAGTTAGTTGAAAGTGACTCTCCTTTGGGCTAGTCCCAATCTCCTAACTATAACTGCCATTGAGAATATTGTTGTCTTTTATGTCACCCTTAATGACTACTCTTTCATGTAATTCTATATTCATAAGGCTCACTAACCTAGGTCACTTTGGTGGCTACCAAATTAATATAAACCCTATAAATATAAAACTAACCAACAATATTCTCTAACCCTTTTATTAGAGTTGTTATTTAATTACTAAAAATTATCATTTATTAATTTAATCACTTTTATAATGTAAAATATAAAATAAACATTAAACTTTCCTTTATGTGATTGAAATCCATTCAATGATAAAGAATTAGTAATAACTCTTTTAAACTATAATAATATCTAATTTTTGTTTATGTGATTCAATTTTCATTTCAAAGACAATAATTAGCAGAAAAAGAAAAAAAAAATTCTTTAACATTTAAGTAAAACTATAAAACTAAATAGGGAAAAACCTTTAATATACTGTTATTATACAGTAAAGTAGCAAAATGATATTTGATACAAAATCTACTTTTGTTGGGTTGTAATACCTTAGCAGTACCCAAGAAATTTTCGAATCCCACTATGCCATGATCTAAGCCTCTGCATATATCTATGGACTATAGATTATTATTATTATTTTAATAGCCCTGCATATATCTATGGACTATAGAATCTCATAGATTATTATTTTTATTTTAATCCATGAGCCTCTTGGAAATTGTCTTGGAAACCGAGGCAACTTAAAGAATTCATACATGAGATGCATATTGCATATACGACGTACACACATGAATATATATATATATATATGTGTACAGACAGATCGTAGGGGTTATATGGTTACGATTAAAAAATCGAAAATTAATACTTCTTAAAGTTTCAATCCAAGATGTATTGATTCAAAACACATGCTCTGATACCAACTGTAAGTTGTTTTTATTGATAAACTTCATACTATCATGCGGAAAATTTATGGATCTTGAATCTAATATATCTCAAGATCTATCAAATACTAAAAGTATATGCGTACCGTTGTTTGCCATTGTCGATTGATAGAGACAGTGATTGAAACCCCTTGATAAATCAAATCTTCAAATGACTTCTTCTCTCCGTCTCTCAATATGCACAAAACCATAATACTGTAAATTGATGGACGTTACTTCCAAGGGGAAGTTTTGTGCCTTTAATAGAGGAGAGAAGGGCCATGTGAATAACTGTCTTTTAAGAAAACCGTTCCATCATGGTGTTCTATATTATCCCAATTAATCAATTAATTAATTAATTATTCATATTAACTTAGGCATATTTTCCTATTGGCTAATAAAAATAATGGAATCCAATCCAAGTAGGAGACTAGTGGGCCACTAATATGGGACTAAAAGTCCCGTGAAATAACATAAAGATGTTATCTACCACGCAGACGACTTGCTGGATGAGATTGCTACCGAAGCTAAGCGAGCACAGTTGGATTCTAAGTACCCCAGCAGCAGCACAACGACTCAGGTAAGAGACCTCCGTGAAATAATCCCAAGAGATAGAGTCCAAGAGATAGAGTCTAAAATCGAACAGATCGCTGAGAGATTAGAGTGTTTTGTGAATGCAAAAGACTCCCTTGGTTTGAGAGAAGTTGATGTTGGCCGGAACAACCTGCCTCACAGAATGCTGCAGACAACTTCATTGGTGGATCATATTTCTGTTTATGGCAGAGATAATGATAAAGAAAAGATCATTCAGCTATTGATCTCGGATGATGATTCAAGTGGTCCCCAATTAAGTGTGATTCCAATAGTTGGCATGGGCAGGATTGGCAAGACCACCCTTGCTCAACTTGTCTACAATGATCCCGAAGTTATCCAACGTTTTGAGGAAAAAATATGGGTTTGTGTGTCTGAAGTATTTGATATTCTTAGGGTAACAAAAACAATTCTTCTTGGGCTCTCTCTGTCTTATTCTAGCCATGATGACTTAAATACCCTTCAAGTCATGTTAAGGGGTAGACTAGCAGGAAAGAAATTTTTGATTGTTCTTGATGACGTCTGGAACGAAAATTATGATGATTGGGATAGATTGAGGAGTCCTTTTGGAGTTGGGAAACGTGGAAGTGCGATCATAGTAACAACACGCAATAAGGGTGTTGCTTCTATCATGCAAACTGTTTCGGATTTTCATTTGGAACAGTTGTCAAATGAAGATTGTTGGCTATTATTTTCAAAACATGCGTTTGAAAATGTTAGCCCCAGAGTGCAGCCGAATTTAGAAAAGATAGGTAGACAAATTGTGGAGAAGTGCAAAGGCTTGCCTTTAGCTGCAAAAAACACTCGGTGGTATCTTGCGTTATAAAGTTGAGGTTGAGGAGTGGGTGAATGTTTTGGAAAGTCACTTATGGGATTTGCCAAAGCAGAAGAGTCACATTTTACTAGTACTATTGTTGAGCTACCATCATCTCCCTTCACATTTAAAGTTGTGCTTCGCTTACTGTGCTATAATTCCCAAAGATTATTCATTTGAAAAGGATGAGTTGGTGGCACTATGGATAGCACAAGGTTTTGTGGAGCAGCCAAAAGCTAATAGAAGAATCGAAACTATAGGTGATAATTATTTCTGTGAACTAACGTCAAGATCATTTTTCCAGCAGTCAAATCAAGGTAATAAATTCTTAATGCATGACCTAATCAATGATTTGGCACGGTTTGTGGCTGAAAAATATTTATTTAGGTTCAGAGATGACCATCAGCCTGATTTATCAAAAGTCCGATATTTTTCATATTTCCAACAATATGGGTCTGATGTCGTTGAAGAATGGAAGGCAATTAGTGAGGCTAATTATCTAAGGACCTTCCACTGTTTCACTCTTGATTATCAAATGTTGGAAGTTATTGGTGGATATCTAAGGAGAGTCGACGAGAAGGTATTGGATCATTTGTTGTTGACACTGAGATGCCTACGGGTGCTATCTCTAATTCACTATAGTATTGATGAATTGCCCGATTTAATTGGTAATTTGATCCATCTTCGCTATTTGAACCTCTCTCGTTTAGATATCAAATGCTTGCCTGAGACAATATGTAGGTTTTGTAATTTAGAAACATTGTTGCTGAGGGGGTGTAGAGAGCTCACTACATTGCCTACATTCCTTTGTAAATTAATTTGCTTACGTCATCTTGATATCCGTAGAACAAAGTTAACAGAGATGCCAATGCAAATTAGTAGACTAAGGAATCTCCAATGTTTACTAACTTTATAGTGGGGAACCAAACTGGGTCAGTGATTAGTGAGTTAAGAGAGCTTTGTCATCTTCGTGAGACACTCTCCATTTCAAACCTCGAAAATGTAAACGATGTAAGAGATGCATTGGAAGCGAATTTGAAAAATAAGAAGCATCTTGAGGAGCTGAACCTGGAATGGGTTGCGGAGCATACTGATGATTCACAGAAGGAAAGAGAGGTCCTTGAGAAGCTACAGCCGCATGTAAATTTGAAGCATCTTACAATCAAAAACTATGGTGGCACAAGATTTCCAGATTGGTTAGGAGATTATTGTTCATTGTCTAACGTAAAATCATTGTGTCTTCGTAGTTGTAGTAATTGCTTCGAGTTGCCACCGCTCGGGCAACTACCCTCACTTGAGGAGCTCACAATTGAAGGAATGAATAGCGTGAAGCAGGTTGGTTCTGAGCTCTACGAGCATCATCATTCAACTAGGACCAAACCGTTTCATTCTCTGGAAAAACTGTCGTTCTACGAAATGCCGCAGTGGGAGGAATGGTCGATTTTGGGGGCCGGAGAGTTCTGCAACCTTGTGGAGCTTCGTATATGGAAATGTCCGAAGTTGGTATCTATTGGAGCTGGAGGATTACTCCCCGCTCCAAACCTGACTTCAATTGTGTTATGGTCATGCAAGAAGCTGAAGGCACTACCTGAACAAATGTGCACTCTCCTCCCATCTCTTCATTCAATGTACTTGAGGGATCTTCCAGAAATTGAGTCATTTCCCTCTGGGGGTTTGCCCAATAGTCTATCTTTCCTTTTCATCTACGACTGCGACAAACTCATGGCTCGCCGGAAGGAATGGGGTTTGCAAAGGCTTCCCTCTCTTAGACATTGCTTTATCATGGGAGGTGAATGTGAGGAGGAAGAAGAAGATAAGAAGAAGTTGTTGTTTCCAGAGGAGTGTCTATTGCCTACCTCTCTTACCCATCTCCAAATCCGGGGCCGTCCAAATCTGAAATCATTGAATCCCACTGGCCTTCGACACCTTAACTCTCTTAAGAGTTTAACCATTTGGTACTACCCTAATCTACAATCCTTGCCGGATGAGGGACTGCCAAGCTCCCTTGTGAGACTACAAATCGAGGGCTGTCCATTGCTGAGTGTACGTTGCTGAAGCGGAATAGGAGAAGAATGGCCCAAGATTTTGCACATTCCCTCTATACAGCTCGATTGATTTCATTGGAGTCGGGCCGGGCCCTAGCAATTCCCACCCACATCCACGAACCCGCCCAAACCAACCTGCACATATTGGGATTGGGTTGACTTATTTTTATATGCGGGTCTCGGCGGGTCGCAAAATTGAACTCCACAATTGTAACGGGTTAGAGAAGGGTACCCACTGGGTTTAATATTTTTAATACATTTACTGGTCGGCAACTACAAATGCAAAAAAAATCGACAACTACGACCTCTTCTCTCTCTCTCTCTTGTTTTAACAGTACATCCCTGAAGTGGTGCAATATGACACTGGATCTCTCTCTCTTTGTGCAACAAGCCCTTTGATTTTGCTGTTCTTCATCTTTGTGCCCAGAGTTTCGAAAAGTATATATTGTTGCAAATAATAAAATGTATGGATAATAAATATCCAGATTTGCAAAAGTAAAGATTTTGGTTTGCCTTTTTCAATTGTCTTCTTGTGTTTGTGTGTACGTATATATATATATGTATATATATATCTGTGTTTGTATCTTGTCACTATGTGTGTGTTTGTGTGAGTATATATATATATGTGTGTGTGTGTACACTTGTGCAGCATTCATACAATATATCTTCACTGTTAATGGATAAGATGAAAGTTTTTTGGGTTTTTAAATTCCAGAATGATGCAAGCAAGGCCACTAGAGGACCCCAAAAAAAAATCGGGGGGAAAAAAAAAGGAAAAAAAGCTACAAAAATTCATGGGGTTCGACCCGACCCGGTCTAGTCCGCCCAAATCCAACCCGATCAAATGGGTCGAATATGGGTCAGTGACCCATTTCTTACCCGGCCCACATGTGATCCGCCCAAACCCGACCCAACCCGCCCATTGCCACCCTTTGATTTGACTCACTGACATTCACAAAATCAGGTTCTTCTCATTCCACTCTCGTCGTCACAACAACAAATAAAACCCTTTTTTATTGGTAAAGTCTAATGCCCTGTTTTAGGTCTTGTGTAATTTGCTGTAAGTTATGTCCCTCTTTTTTTTGTACGGAGTAATTTGCCCATTATACAAATCTATATGAGTGACACGTGTATGAATGTAGCTAGTTTATGTGGGTGTCTGATGTATTGGATAATCTCTTTGGATTGCAGAAAGTGCAACTCAGTAATGAAAATTCCAAAGACACTGAGCTCACCAAATTAGCGTGAGCACTTCAATTCCAGCCCAACGTTTGTTTCACTGAGGTACAAACTCTTAACTATCTGCATGTTCTACCTTAAATTCTGAAATGACAATTGTACCCTCTAATTTACTATCAATTCACTTTACTACATGGGGAGTATATGCCCGAAAACAAATAGAAAGCTCTTCTTTTTTTATGACAAATTTAACTTATATCATGACGTTATGCATAGTATAGTGTAGTGATTGAAGGTTACAACTTAAAACTTTTTTTTTTTTTACATTATGCGTGTCTCTTAATAGTCTTATTGTCCACATTAAAAAAAAAATTTATTTCTGTTTGTTTCATGTGAAATTGGTTAGTACATTGGAAAGTGAAACCTGATTATTAAGACTTGGAAAGTGAAACCTTATCATAAAGACATGAACTTTGTTGAAGCCGAGCCGAGACTACTTATTTTGGCCAACAATATTGCAGTTGGTTATTGTTTGAGAAGAAAAATGGGCCTTTCGTTTCTTAACTACTATTTTTTTATGAAATTCTTAACTAGTTTTACTTTCACCTATTGAATGATTTCTGTGTTTTATAATTTCTTTGTTTTACAGTTGAAGAGTTTTGTCAATTGACCTGATCATGGATTTGCAAGGCCGGAATTGTATGAGGTGTGTTCAATCTTGATTCTGATGAATGCAAAGATGATATCAATAGATTGCTAGTGCTGTATGATAATTTTTTTTATGTCTTGTCTTCCATTTCTGCCTTCTATTTGAATTCCCATTTAAAGAATTATATAGATGACACTTGTTGCAAGTTAATGTGATTGAAACTTGCCAGAGGATGAAATCTACTGAAAAGCTTAGAATTTGAGTCATATGATCCAGTTTTTGATTCTGCATTTCTCTCCAAGTTCCCTTTAAGGAGGAGGCTTTCCAAATTGTTCTCAAGTTAGCATTTTTCCCAAAATGGGTATTACCAACACTCTCTCCCTCTTCTTTGTCAAGTAGCATAGTCGAGGGTGATTTTTTGTTTCGGAAAAAAATTCTGGTTATTTATTTGTTTATATGAATCATATTTGAAGCTAACCTATAGCTATAAGTCACAGATTATCTCTTCACCAATCAGTCATAGATTATTCCTTAATTTTGAAGTAAAACATTGTTTTTTTGCTTTCTTTTTATTCAAAAGAGTTCTCTACATGAAAAATTGAGTAGACTTGGAAACATCTATGTAATTGATATCATGGTGATGGTGGTACTTGATCTCTTTGCCGTAAAGAAGGCTCGCATGTTATCTATCAGACGACTCTTAAGGAGCTACATAATTGATGTGTTTGATGTCCTTACTTTGCTTTACAGACTCGAAGCTCTTGAATTTAGAATTTGGCTCAAAACATAGACTTTTTCTTTTTTTGTTTTGAGGGGGGGTGGGAACACACACAATCTAGGCAAGCTATTTGTAGGGAAACATGCTGACCCCTTGTCACACTAGACCTCCAAATTAGCGTAGTTTCTTCATTTGATTTGTTGTTGATAATGTGTGTGGGCATGTTTGGTTGTACTGTAGGAGGATTTTTTTTTTCTACTTTCAGGTCTAAGTTCCTTTTTTTCTTTCTTTATTTTCAAGTGTGTTGGAGTTTTTTTGGGTGTATTTTTTAATTAAGAGCATTTTTGCTCACCCAAAAAATGATTCACCAATGCTCACCCAAGCATTCCATTGGCCAATGCAATGAGACCCAGGATTAAACATCATTCAAAAGTATTTTCTTTTTAATTTTCTTACAGCACCCAAGGTAAAGTTATGGTGTTGAGGGCATTTAAAATGAATAGTGGATTAGGGTCCTCATTCTTCATTATAGTCCACTTTGGTAACTCTTTTAAAGTCTTTTATGTTGATGGTTGCTAAGACTTATTGGCTGTTGTTCAAGGAAAAAAATAAAAATTTGTTTGAATATCTTATTATAATGCAGGCATATGACTTGTCCATAGACCACAAACCTGATCTTGAGGCAGAGAAAGAGAAGATATGTAAAGCTGGTGGTTTTGTACAAAATAAGTTTATACTTGTCAAGAGCAACTGGTAGTTCTGATTCACTATGTCTATTCCTTGATTAAAAGTTTGGAAATAAAAGATTTTCCATTCACTTCCTATCACCTTAATTTGACTTATTGTAGTTTTATAATTTTATTAAGTATAATTTCAGGAGACATGGAGTTAAAGAGGAACGAACCACTGCCTGAGGAACGAACCACTGCCTGCAGATGAGCAATTTTGTGTGCCAATCTTGACAAACACTATATGTATGTAGCATCTCGATTGCAATGTTATATTAAGCGCCCATGTGAAGATTAATAGACATTGCAGTTGGGAAATCTCAAGGATAAATGATAAGCTTTACTCATTAGTTCTAGACATATTATATAAGCATGATGGTTATCATTCGGAGATTACTTTGATTGAATGGGGGAGTGGAGAAGTATAGTAGTGAAGATATGATCTCTCTCCCTTTAATATGTTTTAATCTCAAATTATTTTTGATACGCCAAAAATTGGCTCTATCCTATGACCGAGCGGTTCAAATCAGCAGCCAGTCCAATCATGCACAACTCCTCAGAAGCATCAGCCCGAGCGGTTCAGTCTACTCATCATCCCGAGCAATTCATTCACGACTCGGTCAGCAGGTCGAGAAAACCGCACATGCACATCCTGCTGCAGGAACGGCTCATTCAGGCCCACAGGCTTGATCTCGAGCATTACGGGCAGTTTCCTACTCAACCTAGAAGACTAATGGAAAGTGTACACTATTTCCTAATCCAATTAGGAAATCCCCATAATGAATGCCAATCTATATCAATAGGATTATATTTCCTTATCTTGTATGAGTAGGTCTCTTACATCTATAAAAGAGACCTCTCACCCCCCATTGAAGGGGCCGCCAACTCTGTAGTCTACACAGCACCTCTATAAAATTCACCATTATATGCATACACCCGGTCGGTATTACTGGTAGTGTCGCCCCTAATTGTTGGCTCACCAGGCCCGTCGGTGATCTGCTAGTGAACGTGCTCAGACACACCCGTGGACGTAGGTACCTTCATTAACAGGGCCGAACCACATACAAAAAATAGTCTCTCTCTCTTTCTCTCTTTAATCTGCTTTACTTTACTCTTACCAAATTTTGACATCATCAGTTTGGCGCCGTCTGTGGGAAACGACATAGTCTTCTCATCAACAAATTTCTCAACTGATCGTCATGCCACCGAAGAAGAGTAAGAAGGCTGACCAGCAGTCCGACCGGGATGTTCCTCCGGCCTCGAAAACGGCTGCGGCAGTCATGACATCTGAGCAAATCACCGCGACCCTCACACAACTTCTGGAGGGCCAACGTCAAATCCAGCAACAGATCGAAGCTCTGCTAGCCCAACAAAGCAGTTCTCCAGTGGTCGGGAAATAACCCGGGAACGTTGCGTATGATCGGGAACTGATCTTGACCAGACAACGTGCCCGAGCCATCTCGTCCCGTGTTGAGGATGCCAAAGACGTCAACAGTGGACGTGCTGCCCGAGAGGAAAGGCGGGAGCATATGACTCGGGAATCAGTCCAGGGTCACTCGGTCAAGAGCCGAGTCGTCCCTGGGGACACGGTTACCCGAGGTCATAGCCGAGCCCGATCCCAGAGGACAGCACCCCGTCATGAAGAAGAAGCATCTTCCACCAACTTGACCAGTTCCTCAGATACCGGTCGGGAAGGGATGGAAGCCCGAATCAAGGATTTACAGAAGCAGATCGACGGAGTGGCCAAAAAGCTTGGTCGAAACCGTGCTCAGAATCAAGCCAATACCGTGACAGAGTCACCGTTCTCCAGCCAGATCACGAGATTCTCCATCCCGCGCAAATTCAAGCAGCCTTGCCTGGATCCTTACAACGGCTCGGGAAGCCCGATCGACCACGTTCGAACCTATAAGTCTCAGATGGCTCTAGCCACCAACTCCGATGAGCTACACTGCCTAGCCTTCCCCAGCACTTTGAAAGGCCCGGCCATGCAGTGGTTCTACTCCTTGGAGCCCCGATCGGTCTGCAGTTTCAAACAACTCAGCAAACAGTTCATCAACCAGTTTGCCGGTGTGCATGAGCGGCCAAAGCCAGACATGCAGCTACTGACAGTTAGACAACAGAATAACGAGTCCCTCAAGGAGTTCACTGACCGATTCAACCAACAGAAGCTTCAAATCCACAATTTGAACGAGACAATCGCCATCATAGCCTTCTGCTCGGGAGTTCAACACACCAAGTGCGCCGCGTCGTTTCACATAAACCGACCGGTAACCTTGGTCGAACTCGCAGAAAGGGTTGGAAAATACATCGACACTGAGGAATTTCTAAAGATCAAAGACCCCAGGCAAGAAAGCAACAAGTCTTCCAGAAGTAAGCGAAAGCGAGATCAGCTCGGGAGCTCAGACAGTTCTTTTAGCTCACAGCAGTTCGGGTCAGGCAGCCCCGACCCGACCTCCAGCTCACAGCAGGCAGAGTCCGGCAGCCCCGACCCGATCTCCAGTTCACATCGGTCAGGATCAAGCAGTTCTGACTTTGTATTCAGCACAGAGAAGTCAGAAGCCCGACGATCTTGATCCGACCTCCTGTCTCCTTCGGTCTTGAAGAGCCCGACTACAGTGGTACTTGCTTGACCACCACATGAGGCTCCACCGATTGTCATAGAACTCATACAAAGACCTCGGGCCTAACCCCGAGGCATACAAAGACCTCGGGCCTAACCCCGAGGCACGAAAAAGACCTCGGGCTCCGAGCCCAGGCACCAAAGACCTCGGGGTCACGCCCGAGGCACCGGCTTCGTTTAGGTCCAACTGACAATGGAGGCAAACCTCCTAGGTGGCTGATGATGGCAAGCTTCAAAAGACCCTGCAACCACCATGTTCCAGGTCGGTTACCTACAGATCATAGCCTCTGTAAGACCCTCGTCTTAGCGAAAGCTTGGGGGGCAAGATGGCGTAGTGAACTAAACAGGTAATCACACCGGGTATTTACAGGCCTCGCGGATAACCAAGTCAAAATCTTGGACAACCCGAGCACCTACAGTACTCAGAGACGTTAACTCCACTTATGTCCAGACCGACGATAGAGGTGACTAAAATCTCTTAGGTTGGCCGACGATAGAGGAGCAAAAGGACCCTAAAGCAACGTGATTTAGGTCGGCTCCACCAACATGGTCAAGCTCTTCTCCCAACAGCCTTGACGAAGGCTGGCCAGGCGGAAGACAACCATCCTGTGGTGTTAACAGTAAAAAGGACCCTAGAGCAATACGCTTTAGGTCGGCTTTTCCAACATGGTAAAATCCTTCTACCCACAGCCTTGACGAAGGTTTACGGGCAGAAGATAACCATCCTGGGAGCTAACTCAAGCAAAAAAGACTCCGAAGTAGGCCAAGTCTCAACTCTCGGTCACTTCCCGAGCACTCAAAGACTCCGAATTAGGCCGGGTCTCAACTCCCGGTCAGTTCCCGAGCACTCAAAGGTCCCGAGCTGGGCTGGGTATCAACTCTCAGCTAGTTCCTGAGGGCTCACTAGGCTCAGAAGCCCCGAGGCAGCTTCCACAAGCACCCAGACAGCGGCAAGTAACATCAAGCTGATTTCCAAACTTGCCCTGATATAGCATCTGGCTAATCTTGGAAACGGGGTGCAGCTGATACGCCCAAAATTGGCTCTATCCTATGACCGAGCGGTTCAAATCAGCAGCCAGTCCAATCATGCACAACTCCTCAGAAGCATCAGCCCGAGCGGTTCAGTCTACTCATCATCCTGAGCGGTTCATTCACGATCCGGTCAGCAGGTCGAGAAAATCGCACATGCACATCTTGCCGCGGGAACGGCTCATTCGGGCCCACAGGTGTGATCCCGAGCATTACGGGCAGTTTCCTACTCAAGCTAGAAGACTAATGGAAAGTGTACACTATTTCCTAATCCAATTAGGAAATCCCCATAATGAATGCCAATCTATATCAATAGGATTATATTTCCTTATCCATGTATGAGTAGGTCTCTTACATCTATAAAAGAGACCTCTCACCCCCCATTGAAGGGGCCGCCAACTCTGTAGTCTACACAGCACCTCTATAAAATTCACCATTATATGCATACATCCAGCCGGTATTACTGGTAGTGCCGCCCCTAATTGTTGGCTCACCAGGCCCGCCGGTGATCTGCTAGTGAACGTGCTCAGACACACCCGTGGACGTAGGTACCTTCATTAACAGGGCCGAACCACATACAAAAAATAGTCTCTCTCTCTTTCTCTCTTTAATCTGCTTTACTTTACTCTTACCAAATTTTGACATCATCAATTTTTATATGTTTGTTGGTATTAAAAAGGTAATAGACTTTAGAAAATGTTAAAGAAACTTTTAACTCCTTGGGCTTGCTAAATTTGATATCTAATCCTGGAAGTGTACATGTCTTCTACTGTGCAGTCAACACAAACTGGAAGAGGATTAGCACTTTGAGTTAGTTTTGAGTTTGCAATGACTTTTTAGTTCATTTAAGCATGATGGGAAATGCTAGGGGAAACATGAGGGGACTAAGGCTCTCTTTGGTTCATAGATATTGTGAGGGAAAAGAAAAGGGAAAGGAAACAAGAAGGAAAACTATTTCCCTTAGGATATTGACTGATCTATTCACCCATTTTAGAATTCTGGCTAACTGTCAATCGGCTGCTCATTCCATAGAAAGGAAGATGCGATATATTGTAGATTGGAACACATTTTGATTATGTTTAGTTTAGTTTTTTTTTGTCAAGTAGCTTAGTTTTTTTTAATTATGGTTATTTATGTGTTTACATACTAGTTTTACAACACGTGCTTTGCACGTGGTTGGTGCACAAAAGAGTAGATATGAACAAATTGAAAAAAACTGACTCGTACAAACAATTTCTTAACATATTTTTTAAAAGAATTAAAATCTAGAAGAATCATGTCAGACATCCAATTTTAAATTGTTTAGATTATAAAATTTCTTTCAAGTGTTGAAGTGGAGTATTGAATTACTTCCTAATTGTTTGCTTTAATTTATGTCATAATGTTTATAAAAAAATTCTCACAATGTTGATTATGTTCCATTCTTGCTAATTATGTCTTCATATGGGTGTAAGTTGGATCGTAAATTTTGAAACCAATTCAAAAAATTATGATTATGGAATTGTAAAATTAGTTCGAATTGCTAAATTCCAAAGTCTAATTTTAATATATATATATATATATATATATAGGATTTGTATTGAAATGTTGTTGAGAGTTTAAAATTTATAATTTCTTACAATAATTATAAGAAAGTATTGATAAAATAAATAACTAAAATATAATGATTATCTTAAATAAACAATCCACTTAATTTAGAGAGTCTATTTTTACACATATATTCCAAAATCTCTTTTCTGATGGACATAAAGTCTTACAATTACAAGAAAGCATTAATAAAATAAGCATCTAAAATAATTATATAAAAATTCAATCTATTTTTTTTTCAATTAGTTGCTAATCGCTTCAATCCACCAAAAGTATATATAAAACAAATAATAATAAAAAAATAAAATACACAGTAGGAATGTGTGGCGCCAAAGCCCACAAACATTAGTGTTTCTATACATTAATAAAATATTTAAAATAGGTTACAATAACCTATCTACTTCAAGAGTCCTTTTTTATTTCAATTAGTTGCTAAACTATGGAGGCCAAAAAACTTGAGCAAACCCCAAAAAAAAAAAAAAAAAAAAAAAAAAAAAAGAAAAAGAAAGAAAGAAGAGAAAAGAAAAGAAAAGAGAGGTCATCTAACTATAAGAAAGTACTGATAAAGTGAACATCTAAAAACTTGATTATCTAAAACACTCACTTTACTTTAAGGATTAATTTTATCCCAATACGTTGCTAATCCATAGAACCCATTAAAGTTAAAAGACAGTAGGAACGTGAGCAAGTCAAATAAAAAAAGGTCCAACCAACACATGGGGATTGTACACTTATATAAAGAGAATGTGTCGTGTTGAAAAGTGTAGAACAGTTAAGGGAATTGTGCACTTGTATAAATTATATATATATATTTAAATATATAGATGTTGTAAGAACATGGCTTGCACGCAAATGATGCACAAATAAAATCACTAATTTCAATAACGTATTTATTATTCAATTCCCCTTGATAAAGCTGTGGACAAGAAGCATAATAAAATTTCTTTACTTTGAAATTATAGCGTTACATTAATATATGTATATATATATGCATGAGAATAGTATATTATAAACCATTATAATATCAACATTGATGCACATAATTAATGCAAGAGTTAGATTAATTATTTTTTACTGTTTTGTACTTTCAAAAGCATTCATTAAGTAGGTCGTGTAGTCCTACTCGGGTGGCATGTGCTCCAACTTTTCTCACAAGTGGCGTGGGTACAATCCCCCTCACCCCACCCCTTAAGCATCTAATCATGCAGTGTTGTTGTCTATCAAAAAAAAAAAAAGAAAAAAGAAAAAAAACATTCATAACGTCCCAGGATATAAGTTTCACTTATTTTAACACCTCAATTACTTTGTACATTACTTTTAATTGTGTATAGATACCTATTTGAATTCCTGTTACATCACGTTTTTTAGTCTGGATAGTTCTTGGGGCACATAAGAATTTCACAAAAACAATCCACATAAACTTTATGTGTCTATCTCCTTCCTCCGTAGATCCCACATACACTGTGGACCCCATCAGGAGAGAGATAGACATATTCTGAATTATGTGTTTTGTTTTTGTTAGATTCTTTTGTGCCCTAAGAGTTATCCTTTTAGTCGTACATTTACTTTAAAATTCATTTTTCAATGCTATGGCTATTTAAGATTTTCTTTAATTTTAACCTTAACATGATGTTTCCATTTTTTAAAAAAATAATCTTCTTATTTTCACTTTTTCCTCGACTCCTATTAAGTCTCATATATATATATATATAATTTTTTTTTTGTAGAGTAATGCTATTTTTCTAAATTTTGTATCCAAAATTGTTCTAAACATATGTGACACTATGGCAGTGGATCCAATACTTGACTTTCATTGGAGGACGTTGAAGTGGTCCAACATAATTGAAGATGTTCCCACTACCATATGTGTTTAGAGAAAAAGTGTAGAAAGAGCACTAAAAGTATACACTTCTATACGGTATAGTCTTCTCATATTTTGTTTTAATTATTAATCTAAGAGTTGATATTAGTTAGAGTCCTATAAGTATGAGTTGACATTAGTTATAGCCCATTAATTAGAATTATTGGTATTAGTTAGAAACTAGGAATATTGTCACACTCGTTCCAAAATTTCATGATTTTTATATTTCATATTGAAAACTGTGAATTATCAATATTATTTGATAATGGTGTTGAGGTTGACTGTGAGTCAACGGTAAGGTGTCAGTGAGGACACGGGAACATGATAATTCATTTTTCAATGGCATGAGTAAATGTCATTTATGTGATTTAAATGTTATTTAACTTTCTGGTATCCTGATGAATAGTAAATTTACCTGAGTAGAGTAAATTCTGGTAATCTTAATATTGTTGTGTATCATTTTGAGAACTGTGGTGAGAACGTGAGTGACACGTTATATAAAAGGTAGGTTGTGTAGAGATTCCACAGAATTTAGTTTTCGGACGTAATTTTGGACCCAAACGAGACTTAGTCAAAAAATTTTGTAATTTATAATTTTCACTCGTAAAGACATAAAATGGACGTACGCGGCGTTTCAAGAGTTAATTAGAAGTTTGAGAAACTCGTGGGGAGGTAAACGCGATTTTCGAAACGTTTGTCTATAAATAGAGGAGGGTGAGAATTCATTTATCATAAACCTTTCAAAATATCTTGGGAGAGGAGAGAGAAAAGGAGATTTGATCCCTCGAGCTCTGCGACGATGATCGGCCACCTTTCGTCCGTCAGATTTTTTCCAAATTCGAGATTTGAACTCGTGGAGGTAAGACCTACATTTTGATAGTCATTAGGCCATGTTTAGCAAACTTTTGTAAAAAAAATCTAATTTCTAGACTTTTGGGGGAAACCCAGTAAAACTTGTAGGAATCACCTCAAATCTAAGATCCGACGTTTAATTGGCCCTCTAGTCGATCCTTCAAAGTTTGAGAGGATTCACACGAGGTATGAAGTCCTAACTTATGAAATATAGGAATATACATGTTTTAAATTTCGACGACGAAATTGTGATCCGGGCAAAGTCCCTGTGTTAATTGTAGGCCCGTTAATTATGCACGCGATTAAATGCGAAAAGTATGTCTCCTTTTACGCGAGTACGTTGAGTTGTCTATATGGGTCAAAAGGGAGATTTATGCAATTTCATGCCAGAATAAGTTTCTCGATGTTTGAGAATTTAGTAGTGACGGCTACTGTACATGGTTGATAGACTTGGACTTGCCACGACACTTGGGGATGCAATGGATGATAGACTTGGACTTGCCATTGGCATTGCGATTTAAGACTTGGACTTGCCGCTATCGGATGAATGCGTATTTTTCTCCCTAGAGACTATTTGTTATAAATTGTGAGATTAGAGCATGTTTTATCATATATTGCATATGTTAGAACTTGTGCACTCAGCATATAGCTGAGCAGTGGAGATTTACTCCATTGCAGGTAAAAAAAAAGATAAGAAGAAGCATGAGGAGTGAGGCCGTTGAGGAATGCCGGGGGAATCACATTTGTTTATACTTTTGTTTTAATCCTAAACTTGTATAAGGATTTGGAAAGTGTAATATGTTGTAATAGAACCTTGGGTCTTAGGTTCGTGGTACTGTCTTTTGTATTCAAACTCCTGTAAATATGTTTTAAACCGTTGCAATACAGTGGTGGTTGTTTTGATTTTTGGTTTGGAAGACCCTAGAGTTGGATTGTTGCAGATTGGGCATTTCTGCTCAGAATCAATCGACTGGGTCCCCGATCAGTCGACTGGACCACTGTTCAATTTTACACACTGCTTTTGTATATGGCAAATCCAGTCGACTGGGCCATGTTTCAGTCGACTGGAGAGCTGGTGTGAGATTTGATTTTGGTTCTGCTAGAGACACAGTCGACTGAAAATTTTAGGCCCCAGTCGACTGTACCATTGTCACAGTCGACTAGACGGGCTGTGGATTCTTTGAAAAACCTCACTACTTGATGTTCAGTCGACCGGAGCCCCTACCCAGTCGACTGGACCTCTAATTTCAAACTGAATTGTTTCTTTAAATGTTTCAAATTGGGCAAAACTTTTTATAACTCTGATTTTAATAGATTTTTTTACTTGTGCTTTTCGCTGCTAAATTACTTTAAAGGAATTGGATGAGCCTTGATGGCGTGCCATGTGTCCTATTTCCTCGTGTAGCGGGATGGGTCGTGACAAATATTAGTGAACAAAAAAAAAATAGAAAAATGAAATGTTAGTTTTAAATTGGAATTGCCATTCGCACTTCATGGATGAACCAATGCACTACATGAAATGCATTGACTGCATGATATTGCATGGTGTGTCAATTGTACTATGAAGTGCATTAGTTCAATTTTGGAGTGAGAATAATAATTTCCTTTTAAATTAGTTAAGAGTATAAGACTTGATATTACTATACTATTAAAATAAATAAAATTAAAAAATGAAAAATGAAAAAAAAAATCACTAAACTATGGAGTCCACCAAAAAAAAAAAAAAACAATTTAGAATAATATTGAAATACCAAATGTTAGTTCTAGTTCTAATCTAGTTAAAGTATAAGACCATATTTATTTATTTATTTTTGGTTATAGTATAAGAATTGATATTGCTAATCTATAGAGTCCACCAAAAGAAAGAAGAAAAAAACACAATTTGGAAAACAATACGAACATGATCATTATTAATCTTTAGAGTCCACCCTCAAAATGATATTATCCATAGAGTCCACCGATTAGCAGCTAGGAATATGGCTTAATTTTAGCTACTCACCAAAAAACTAAAACTAATTAATTAGCTTATATATAAGTAGGTCCACCAAAAAAGAGAAATAATAAGATTCTAAAGATTATCCCTTATAAGTAGGACTCCCATGTACGGACCCAAAAAAAAAAGTGGCATACCAAACATATTAAATTAATTTTAAGAAAAATTACTTAATTAAAAGTACAGCGATTGATAAAACTATAAAACAATTATGACATCAGTGCACTTATATAAATTATATATATATATATATATGCAGTGTAAATCGATTCACAAAACCCATCACTTTGAAACAAAATAAATCTTCGTAAGTAATGACACATTTTCCACTTTATACATCCAGTCAACTTGAAATTCTTTTATAAGTAATTGGTGAGGTAAGCCAATAATAATTCATTATCACTCTCACTGAAATTTCAAGTTGAATCATCAAGAATAATCAATATATGAATATCATGAACCAAAATCTGAACATAGATAGCCCTCGATCTTCACTTCTATTAGTACAATTTATGTTTTATGGGATTAACTCATATATGATACCTCCTATAGTTTCAATATCTACATGGTTGTAACTTCAAGAATAATAATTACTTGACTTAAGGTTATTGGTGATGTCGATATCTACTTTATTCTTTTTTTTATAAGCATATTTACTTAAAGGACATATGTTGGGTGTAGCTTTTGAGAAACCTCTAGCTATTAATAGCTCAAGGGTTGCAGAAAAAACTAGTCCCAATCACTACAACATATTTTTTGAGGAGTAATGCTATGCTTCTCAAAAACAATTTCTCAAAAATATTTCCAACACATGTGACAGTTGGTCTAGTTGATTTTGATTCGTTGATGTTGAAATGGTCCTACCACTACCATTAATGAAGAGGATCCCACTGTCACATGTGTTGGGAAACACCTTTTGAGAAAAAAAAATTTTGGAAAGCATATCATTACTCTTTTTTGAGATATCTACTTTATTCTTTAAAGAATAGAACCGCTACAAAAAAGACACCAAATATTTCACCTATCCAAATTATTTTGCATTTTGTATTGTGTTAATTTCGCTCAATTCAATTTGATTCGTGGCATGTTGGTATCATAGACTCATAGTGAGCCTAACTATGTCACTGATTCCATGATTTTGTTGGAATAACCAGTTCAATTAGTAATTTTTTGTATCATATATATTTCTTTTGGTGTTACTTTTATGATGCATATACATAGATTAAGGATTTTCTACAAGGTTAAACCCTACTAATCAACCCAAAGAAAGCCTAAATTGATACAGCTTGCTGATTCTTAAATATGCTTCTAATTAGAAGATGATCGAACTTTGATCTCAAATCTCAAAAACCAATTTTTAATTTTAAATTCTAATTTTCCTTAGTATAGAATCCAATCATAAATTTAAGGATTCTATTCTATATCCTAAATTCTACCCACAACCCAAATGGCATAAATTTCTAGCAAAAACAAAGCAAGAAAATTAAACTCAACATTAAGAAGATGAAGACCTATTAAATTACAAACAAAATTGATAGAAACATACCTTAATCATGATACCGTGAAAAATATGAATGTTGTTGGAAAGTTGTAGAGAAAATAAAAAAAAAAAAAATTGAAAAGTGTTCTTCGATAAAAGATGTGTAACGATGTTATCCTATAGTAATTAGTTTTGGTTAGAGTCCTATAATAATAATAATAATAATAATAATAATAATAATAATAATAATAATAATAATAATAATAATAATTGAGAATAGGAAGATAATGTTTAGGTTTAGTTTAATTGGGGTTGTATAATTCTTAGTAGATATTTATTGTTAATAAATATGCAAACTCCAAAAAAAAAAACAATAAATAATTAAATATAAAAATTACCCCAAAAACAATCTAAGCCAATCAAGTTGGTTAAATGTGACTCAAGAACGAAAAATGGAAGAAACAAATTCAAGTTTGTTTACATAATCAAGTCAAAGATTTTTCAAAGAAAAAAAAAACTCATTTTGGTAAATTGCATTTTTATAAATTTATATAACCAAAATAAAAGTGCTCAAGTTGGTCTCAATTAGAGGCGAACCAATGACTTGACAATGATATAATAATCCTTAATCAAATATTCACAATACACCATGTTGAAAAAGTATAAAACACTTAACAGGAATGGTACACTTATATATAAAAATAGACAAATAAATAGCTCCTAGAACTAAAATACTTGGTGAGATATTTTTTTTCTTCAATTAGCCTATATAAATTGCTAGTAAGTCACATTGCAATCGTTCCTACCTGCGAATTCTACTCTGTTGAGTAATGCTATGATTTTTCAAACTTGAATCCCAAACCTAGCTATCAAATACTATGTCATTTGTACCATATTCAGTGACATATGGCACCACATGAATCGCTGCCACAATATGTGGTACAACCATTAAGACATTTGGGCACTAAGAGTGTGTTTGTTAACCCAATAAAGTGATAAGTGTGGTTGTTAAGCCATTTGTGTTCAGTGTACTTGATAATATATCACTTAATTGTGAAGGCAACCCAAAACCCACTGAAAACTTTAAGTGAAAAGATTCTACTGAAAATAATTATTGAATGCAGTCTATTTGAGTACTTGAAAACTGTTTTCAATATTGCGAATTCAATCGCTTAAAATTTTTTATATTTAAAATTCAGCACTTAATTTTTAGTATTGAATTTTCGGTTTTATCAAAGGGATCCTAAATTAATTTGGAATTCAAATTTGGGAAATGTAGTATTGTTCTACTATGATCTTCCAATTGTAAACCATCACATACTTGCCTTTTTCTTTTTAAAAAAAATCATTTTTCACACAAAGTTGTAACATTTCATAATTATGTTGACTTATGGAATTAGTGCTCTAAACTAATAGGTCTTAATTAAACTCTTGAAAATACACTGCATCGTAAAATTGGGGAACTAATACTAATGAAATCAACTACAATTGAAAACTCATGGAACCAAAATGTGCCTAAAATATGGGACTCATTTAGATTGAAAACTATATGTATACTAATAGGACGTCAAAAACTCAATACGAGAAAAAATAAATAAATAAATTAGAAGTGCTACTGTAAAAAATAAAAAGAAAATAAAGAGAGAAAACAAAAGAAACGTGATTACAAGACAAAAAATAAAATAAAATATTGGAATGCAAAGAAAATTATCAAACACGGCCACAACATGTGCTATACTTGTTAAGCTATTTGAGAACAAATTTGAGATTTAAATTTGGAAAGCATGGACAAAAACAATCCAAAAGAAGTAGATTTCTATGGTGGGAGAAATTATCCCATGTGACGGGTTTTGGTGTGACGGATCATCGTGGACCGTTGGATCAATATAGGGCCCACAAGATCAACGTTCCACGATGATCCGTCACACCAAAATCCGTTACACAGGATAATTTGGCCTATGGTGGGGTAACAAATAGACGAATTAATGATAATTAAAGCAATAATTAAGTATACCTCGGTACATGCATTTAAAGCATGTGTAGTGGTTTGGGGTGTGGTTGAAGGTGTGTGCTTAGCATTAATGATTGAAGAATTGGGCAAATAATAGATCAAGAATTCACAACAATAGATAGTTAGACAAACAAAAGATGAAAATCTCTAAAAATATACTCAAAATAAAAGCAATAAAAATAAGAAAAGCATACCTCAAGACTCAATAGAAGAATTGCACAATAACAATCACAATAACAGTCACAGTTGTTGAGAAAGTTTAATTTTGGAGAGAATTCATTAGTTTTAGAAGCATAATGACAAAACGTATCATGAATCATTACTTTTTTAATGTCTTCAAATAAAATTAAGTGAAACCAATTGGAACTCTAACTACATTAGTGTTCGTTGTTTTTTTTTTTTTTTTTTTTTTTTTTTTTTTAACGTCAAAGATAAATAATAGCTTTTCATAAAATAAATATAAAAAAGATTACAATATAACTTATCATATGACTTATAATTATTTTAGGGTAAAGTCAGATTTAGTCCCTAATCCTAACTTTTTCTAGAAATAGTTCCTTCCTATATCTGAATCTAGAAATTAGTCCATTTGTGTTGCTAAAGACATAAATACCCATATATTATCCCCTCTCTCTCTCTCTCTATATATATATATATATACATATAGTTGCAGACTCTCTCTCTCTCTCTCTATATATATATATATACAAGGATCTAGTTTTCAAAATTCAAAACCCAATAGAGAGAGAGAGAGAGAGAGAGAGAGAGAGAGAAGCTATTTGGAAAAATTTGAGAAAGTTTAATTTTGGAGAGAATTCATTAGTTTTAGAAGCATAATGACAAAACGTATCATGAATCATTACTTTTTTAATGTCTTCAAATAAAATTAAGTGAAACCAATTGGAACTCTAACTACATTAGTGTTCGTTTTTTTTTTTTTTTTTTAACGTCAAAGATAAATAATAGCTTTTCATAAAATAAATATAAAAAAGATTACAATATAACTTATCATATGACTTATAATTATTTTAGGGTAAAGTCAGATTTAGTCCCTAATCCTAACTTTTTCTAGAAATAGTTCCTTCCTATATCTGAATCTAGAAATTAGTCCATTTGTGTTGCTAAAGACATAAATACCCATATATTATCCCATCTCTCTCTCTCTATATATATATACATATAGTTGCAGACTCTCTCTCTCTCTCTCTCTATATATATATATATATATACAAGGATCTAGTTTTCAAAATTCAAAACCCAATAGAGAGAGAGAGAGAGAGAGAGAGAGAGAGAGAGGGAGAGAGAGAAGCTATTTGGAAAAATTTGAGAAAGTTTAATTTTGGAGAGAATTCATTAGTTTTAGAAGCATAATGACAAAACGTATCATGAATCATTACTTTTTTAATGTCTTCAAATAAAATTAAGTGAAACCAATTGGAACTCTAACTACATTAGTGTTCGTTTTTTTTTTTTTTTTTTTTTTAACGTCAAAGATAAATAATAGCTTTTCATAAAATAAATATAAAAAAGATTACAATATAACTTATCATATGACTTATAATTATTTTAGGGTAAAGTCAGATTTAGTCCCTAATCCTAACTTTTTCTAGAAATAGTTCCTTCCTATATCCGAATCTAGAAATTAGTCCATTTGTGTTGCTAAAGACATAAATACCCATATATTATCCCCTCTCTCTCTCTCTATATATATATACATATAGTTGCAGACTCTCTCTCTCTCTCTCTCTATATATATATATATATATATATATACAAGGATCTAGTTTTCAAAATTCAAAACCCAATAGAGAGAGAGAGAGAGAGAGAGAGAGAGAGAGAGAGAGAGAAGCTATTTGGAAAAATTTAGAGAAATTCTAAATCATTCCATAGATCTCCGACGATTCCGACGATTTGGAGGTGATTGAAGACGACTCAAGAAGATCAAGTGATTCTCATATTTCCATATTTCTCACAATTTTGATTGCAAATTTCTCACGATGTGGTAGAAACTCAAGATTCATATTTCGTTTTATGCAACTCGACGAAGATGACGATGACAAGAAAATGTGAATTTCTCATCAAATATTCTAGTATAAGTGATTGATTGTTCGTTTTTGTATATCGAAGTAAAAAATTTCGGATCTACACTATGTGTGAATGGTTGAGTTTGTAAAAAAAGTGGGCATTTCTCACTTTTATTTTTGTTTGGTATAAAAATTTGAGCATTTCTCACTTTTAATGTAAGTGAGAAATTTCTAATTTTGTTTGGTGTAAAATTTGCGTTTTTTTTTCACTTCTAATTAAAGTGAGAAATTGTATATGATCAGTATGTTAAAGTGAGAAATTCTCACTTAATACTGAGAACTTATTGAGAACTTTCTCACTTAATAGTGCCCAAAATTCTGACACTGTCAGAAAATTGTGAAACAACCCATGCATGATCCTAAACGAGTCAATGAGCAAAACTTGATACGCATCACGCCTAGGGTTTTTAGGCCAAATTCCATCGTTTAGGCCTCATTTTTTGCATTTTTCTATTTTTCTAGACTATTCTTTATTTAACTGAGAATTTCTCATTTTCTGTTGAAAACTTTCTCACTTAATACTGAGAAATTCTCACTTTCATAAAGAACTCTAAAACTGGTAAAATCACAATTCAATGATCAAGTGACAAATTGGGAATTGAGAATTTCTCACTTTATACTGAAAACTTTCTCACTTTAAACTCAGAATTCTCACTCATAATGAACTCTAAAACTAATTTGAATTTCTACAAACTAAATCATATATTTCTAAAATGATTATGATTTTTTGTAAGTTAAATACTGAGAAATTTCTCACTAAATGCTCCCGTATTATATGGAGTTTTATGCCAAACACTGAGAAATTTAGCAAAAGTAAATGCTCCCTTGTTGTGTGGAGTTTTATGACAAACACTGAGAAATTTAACAAAATAGTAGAAATTCTTTATGCAAAAAAATGATTATGGCTTTTTATAAGTCAAATACTGAGAAATTTCTCACTAAATGCTCCCGTACTATGTGGAGTTTTATGCCAAACACTGATAAATTTAACAAATAACAAAAATTTGTATTTCAATACCAATCACGAAGACACACAACCGGAGAGATGATCTATATCTGTATTTAATGACAACCAAAATCCATCAATTCAGCTTGCAAAATGTATGAAATAATAATTTGAATTTCAACCGAAAGATCATAGTGAAGAATTAAGGAGATCCCTTAAATTAAGGGAACATTATCCCATTATCACTTAATGTCATTAACTTCTATTCAATATCAATATATCCATATATAGATATACAAATATATATATATGTATATCCCTGACCATGTGAGTAAACAAAATTTTAGCATGTTCTCCAAAATAAAAAAAAAAACACAAATCAGCAAAACATCAATAAAAAATAGAAAGAAAACTCTATCATATTCAGTGAGAAATTATCAGTTTATTACGAGAATTTCTCACTAAACATTTAATCATCACCTTTTCAAAGAAGAACTTTTTTTTAATACCAAAAGCTCCAAAAGATCTCTATTATAATGACAACCAACCTGGAAGTGTAATACCCCGTATTTTATTTCCACACTTTAAACGGAATAATACCAGTTTTGGGTTCTTTGACAGTGTAATTTTTACCTCTGTGTGTGTGTATCATAGCGTGAGCTCAACACACACAAGAGTATCTCTATAAAACTTGGAGCCCAATTTTTTATTTTAGTGCACTGTGTGTGCGTGTGTAGGCAGATTATGTTTTGGTGAAGCTTGTACTTCACTGATCTTGAGGGCCAAGACGTTTAAAGTCTATTTATACACACCTATAACTCTCTAAATCTCTCAACACAACTCTCAACAGTCTCTTGTCTCTCCACTGCCTCTCTATCTCGAGGACACACACACATAAATTATTGATACACACACACACACACATATTATTACACACACATACACACACAACTTGTATTGATTCAAGGAGTTTCTTTTCAAGCTGTGGAATTAGATTTGGGTAAGCTTCTGTAAATTTCATGGTTTTGATTTCAGTTTATTTAAATTGTTAGTATATATATATACACATATGTATACATATATATGTAGATTTCATTTATATACTGTTAAGGGTCCAAAAACAGCGAACAGAAAAACAGTCACAGAATCTTGATTTCTTTATATCAAATGAAAGGCCTCGATCCCACGAGGCTCCCTTTTTAATTTCAAAAGCTAATTCAAAGCGGTTGCGACGAACGGTCAATTTAAAGTTTTGTTACCGTTCGGTTTTTCAATAAAATCAAGAGCTGTGTTTTGATTCATGAAAAATCATTTACGTATTTGAAATCTATGCGGAAAAAGGGAGAGATTCATATATTGGAAGTCTATTTTTGATTAAGTTTTCAAAATGGGTGAAAATCAACCTTTGATTTCAAAACAGGGGAAAAAGAAAGAAGAAGACGAAACTGTGACATCTCGCGCGCGCGACCAGGCATTTTTCAAAAATTGTTTTAAATAACCACGTGACCCTTCTGAACGCACTCCGCGCGAGCGAACCGCGCGAGCGAGGCCCCGCGCGAGCGGCCCGCGCGAGCGTGCTAGGTCCCGCGCGAGCGGCCCGCGCGCGCGACCTCGGGCAGTTTAGTGAAAACTTCTGTTTTGATGTACTTAAGTCTGTTATGAGCTAAGGGGCCTTGTACCCTATGCTTTAAGAGTTGTAATTTACTTTAATAGTAGTTGTACTTATGCTTTGAGGTGTTGTACCTCACTAATATACGCGCATTATTGTATATTGAGATTTGTAACAGATTGAGCAGTTCCGGTTTCTATTCTGATTAATTATTCAGTCTATCCTCGGTGAACGGTAGTTCCGTATGACCCTCAATAAAGTTGTATAACATGTTAATAGTGTATTTACATGTTTACTTGAGCTGCTATGCCTTAAGTGGATTATTTGAGTTGCTATGCCTTATGTGTTTACCTGGATAATTTCAGCACGTCTACGGTGTTGCTTTGAATTGATAACATGCCTTGATAATCTGTCTTATGAAATATTGAATATGTTTGGATGCTTAGAGCTCGCATATGTCATATCATTTCATAAGCATGAGCATGAACACGAAAATCACGAAAATGATTTTGGGATGAAAGACCTTAGAGGCTTTCAATTTTTGAAAAGGGAAGACCTTAGAGGCTTCCAGGTTTTAAAAAGGGAAGACCTTAGAGGCTTCCATGCATAAAACCCTCTAGGAGGGATTTTGTTTTGAAAAGTTAGAAATCCCGGATTTGTGGGTAGGCATGTGAGATGGGTACCACTAGGAACTTGAATTGCGGGATGTGCTGCAAGAAACCCCCGTAACGGTAAAGGCTAGGCCTCCGTGTAATTCGTAAGGCCCAAAGTCCCGCACGTTTGAGGCTAGGCCTACGTGGACGGGAGGCCCATGGTCCGGGTAATGATATTGACGATTGAGGGTGAGTGTTTAAAAAGGCATGAAAATGGTTTTCATGCATTGACATTGGCATTCATTACACTCATGCATGATATATAACAGATGTTATTGTGCGGTTATATGACTATACGAGCCTTTTGGCTTATGGACTATTAAACCTCTCTTTCAGGTGAGATAGATAAGGGCAAAGCCACGAGACTTGACAATGCTTCCGCTATAGTTTGAAGACCCCGTGTGTGGGGATTATCATTTATTAATGTAATGAAATTTGGTTTCAAAGAACATGTTATGCTTCAACTGGACAAATGTTAGTCCACCCGCTTTTAAATAAAAGGATAGCTTAACTCTGATTTTCCGCTGCTTATATTGAAAACATTTTGTTTCAAGAAAGAATGTTTCAAATGAAAACCAGACTTCTGTTTTATAAATGTTTCCAAATGATGAACGTTTAATATAGGTAACCCTCGGAGTCTTGGACTCGGGGAGTTACCGAATGGTGTCAAAGCCTACTACTGTTACTGTTATGGGTTATTGTTGTACTTCCGCATGGATGACACCCTGTCTCCGGGAACCGTGGCGGGGCGGGGCGTCACAGAATGGTATCAGAGCGTAACCGGGTCGAATACTTTGGACGCCAGGTTATGTGCTCGCATGTTTAGTTTTGTTGACATGTTAGACATGATTGGTTGATAAACAACGTATGAATTGATATGTGTTAACTTGTTACTTGGTAACTTGAGATGTTAACTACTTACTTGACATATACGTGTTTTGTCAATTGCACTTCGTGATTAGATCATGTTGTGTGATTCGTTTACTCGATTTGAACTTATTATAGTTATGCCGCCGCGTCGTGAGAATCCCAGTATTGAACTTGAGGCTGACGAGCAGATATCGGCTGCGTCGGTACCAGTTAGAGGCCGAGGTCGAGGTCGAGGTCGAGGTCGAGGACGTGCTCCAGGACGTGGTCCAGGTAGAGGCCGTGGTCAAGGTCAAGGCCGTGGTCGAGGTCGTGGTCGTGGTCGAGGTCACGCGCATGATGTTGCATTTGAGTCTGAAGCTTCCACAGGACCGGTTGATATTCCTGATGGACCGCAAGGATTGCAGAATGTTGCCGATGTAATTGCAAGGGCAGTCAGAGATGCTCTGCCGCCTCCTCTCCCTCGTGCTCCGAGAGGTGAGACCAATCCCGCTAGAGCTCGAGAGCGGCTGATTACCAAAGATTTCGATGCTAGGAAGCCGCCACAATTCTCTGGTAGCTCTGACCCGATGGCTGCAGAGGATTGGCTTCAGCATATCTCGAAGATATTTGAATTCATTGATCTCCATGAGGATGCTCTCCGCATCAAGTTGGCTACATACTTATTTTCTGGAGAAGCTACCCATTGGTGGGATTGCATTGTGAGTGTTCATCCACTTGCCGGCATGACTTGGAAGTCATTTAAGAGTCTTTTCCTCGATAACTACTTCCCAGAAGTACAGAGGGACGCAAAGAGGGCTGAATTCTTTACCCTTCAGCAGGGGGACATGTCAGTGACAGAATATGCTACTATGTTTTCCACCTTGGCTCGTTTTGCACAAGAGCAGTTGGTCAGTGATCATTTCAAGGCTACACGTTTTGCCTCTGGTCTTCGACCCTACATTTGGAAAAGTCTGGCTAGCACGCCTATCACCACTTATGCTGATACTTTGATAAGGGCGTTGGGTGTTGAAAGTGTAGATTTGGATCTGAAAAGGGCCAGGGAGATCATTACTCCAGCCAAGAACACTGGTCTGTCTAAGAAAGCTAAGACAGAGACTAGGTCTTAATTTCAGTCCCAACCTCCTCAACAGCAGCAACAACGATCATATTCACAACAGAGATCTTCTTATCGAAGTTCTCAACAATCAGGGTTACAGCGAGGTGTGAATGCCGCTGGGGAGAAGGTTTGTCTCCGATGTGGTGATCCGAATCATTTCATCAAGTTTTGTCCTCAACCACCACCCAAGAAATCTCAGTCGATCGGTTCAACACCGTATTATCCACCATCTCAGGCAGTATCCGCTCAGAGCGTGAAACCCTATCAGAATAGAGGGAATCAAGGTAATTATCAGAGGACAGATAATCGTGGTGGTTCTCAGGCACAACAACACCAAGAACCCAAAGGAAGGAATTTTGCTTTGCCTGCTTATCATGTTTCTGGGAATGTCGGACCGTCTGTGATCCGAGGTATCGTCCCATTGTTTAACTCTTAGGCATCTATATTGTTTGACACTGGTGCATCACACTCATTCATCTCATCAACATTCGCATCAGTATTAGGGTTAGAGATAGAATGCTTGGAGCATGTCTTATCTGTTGATACTCCAGTTGGAGGTGTTATTCATTTGAATCATGTTTGCCGTAGCTGTATGCTTTTGATAGCGGACCAGCAATTTAGTGTCGATTTGATTGTTATGCCGAATCTAGGATTCGATGTCATCCTTGGGATGGACTGGTTGGTCGAGTATCGAGCTTTCATAGATTGTTTTAAGCGTCGGGTTACTCTTTTCACTCCTGAGGGAGACAGTTGTAGATTCGAGGGCGATCAGTTGGATTTGCCGCTACCCTCGTTGTTTTTACGGAGTAGTTTATATTCTTCTCTTGGAACTCTGGCTAATTTATTGGCCATGGAGAGGGGCACTCCTCTTGTGGAATTGCCACCCGTTGTTTGTGAATTTCCTGATGTCTTTCCAGAAGACTTATCAGAATTGCCACCTGTTCGTGCTATCGATTTTGCAATCGATCTTGTGCCAGGCACTTCGCCTATTTCTATTCCGTCATATCGTATGGCACCAGCAGAATTGAAGGAGTTGAAAATTCAGTTGGAAGATCTCCAGAGTAAGGGTTTTATTCGCCCGAGTGTATCCCCGTGGGGAGCTCCTGTTCTCTTTGTTAAGAAGAAGGATGGAACGTTGAGATTGTGTATCGATTATCGAAAACTCAATCATGTGACGATCAAGAATAAGTATCTACTTCCTAGAATCGATGATTTGTTTGATCAACTCAAAGGTTCCACTTATTTCTCCAAGATTGATTTGAGATCGGGTTATCATCAACTCCGTATTCGAGAGTCAGACATCTCGAAGACAGCTTTTAGGTCCCGATATGGACATTTTGAGTTTATGGTTATGCCATTCGGATTGACCAATGCTCCAGCAGCATTTATGGATCTTATGCAACGAGTATTTCACGATTATTTGGATAAGTTCGTGATTGTATTTATTGATGATATTCTCATCTATTCTTCCTCTAAGGAACTTCATGAGGAACACTTGAGGATTGTCCTACAAGTTTTGCGTACTCACCGATTGTTCGGTAAATTATCTAAATGTGATTTTTGGTTGTCAGAAGTGAAATTTTTGGGACACGTTGTCTCGAGAGATGGAGTGTCAGTTGATTCATCAAAGATTGAATCTGTTGTGGATTGGCAGCCACCTAAGAACGTATTTGAGGTACGTAGTTTCTTGGGTTTAGCAGGCTATTACCGTCGCTTTGTAAAGGACTTTTCTCGTATTGCTTCACCTTTGACTAAGCTTACGCGTAAAGGGGTGAAATTCATTTGGACTGAGGAGTGCGAGAAAGCTTTTCAACTTTTAAAGACTCGATTGACTTCAGCACTGGTTTTGATTATTCCAGAGCGTGGTGTTGACTACGCAATTTATTGTGACGCTTCACTTCTTGGTTTGGGGTGTGTGCTTATGCAAGAAGGCAAAGTTGTTGCCTATGGTTCTCGCCAGTTGAAGCCTCATGAGCAGAATTATCCAACTCATGATTTAGAACTTGCCGCCGTTGTGTTCGCCTTAAAGTCATGGCGTCATTACTTATATGGAGAATAATTTGATGTCTTTTCAGACCACAAGAGCTTGAAGTATATCTTTACTCAACGCGATTTGAATCTTCGACAACGTTGATGGATGGAGTACTTAGAAGATTATGACTTCGAACTACAGTATCATCCAGGGAAGGCGACTGTAGTGGCCGATGCGCTGAGTCGCAAGTCACGAGGTTCCTTGGCTTGTCTGGCCATTCAGGAATGGAACATGCTCGATCAGATTGGGGAGTTTGAAGTAGAGCTTGACGACTCTGAGGATCGTGCTTCATTATATTCTGTTATGGTTCAACCGTCGCTTATTCAACAAGTGAAAGATGAGCAACAATCTGATCCGGTAGCATCTACTTTTCGTATGCGAATTCTTCGAGGTGATGTTATAGAAGGTTGGACTTTTGACTCCGAGCGTGGGTTGAAGTTCAAGAACCGTTTGTTTGTGCCTTTGGCAGTTCGTGAACAAGTGATGAGGGAATTCCATCATTCACGATTAGCGGTGCATCCGGGAGGTAACAAGATGTACCATAATCTGCGACGTCAGTTTTGGTGGAAGGGCATAAAGCGCGATGTCGTTAAGTTTGTATCTCGTTGTTTGACTTGTCAACAAGTGAAAGCCGAACATCAGAGACCTGCAGGGTTATTGCAACCATTACCAGTTTCAGAGTGGAAGTGGGAGCACGTGACAATGGATTTTGTGACAGCACTTCCTAGGTCACCACGTGGTCATGACGCCGTTTGGGTCATTGTGGATCGTTTGACAAAGTCTGCACATTTTCTGGGAATGCGTTTGACCGATTCGGTTGATGTCCTTAGTCGCTTGTATATTCGAGAGATCATTCGGTTACATGGAGTCCCCGTTTCAATTGTGTCGGATCGAGATCCGCGGTTTACTTCATTGTTTTGGGAAGGTCTCCAAAAAGCTTTGGGGACAGAATTGAGATTGAGTACGGCTTTTCATCCTCAGACGGATGGTCAATCAGAACGCACTATACAGACCTTGGAAGATATGTTACGAGCTTGTGTTATGGACTTCAAAGGTAGTTGGGAAGACCACCTACCATTGATCGAGTTTGCGTATAACAATAGTTATCAAGCGAGTATTCAGATGGCACCGTTTGAGGCCCTATATGGACGACCGTGTCGTTCTCCCGTATGTTGGACAGAAGTTGGAGAAGCGTCTCTGTTGGGACCAGATCTAGTAAGGGAAACTACTGAAAAGATAAAATTGATTCGTGCGAGGATACTTACGGCTCAGAGCCGACAGAAAAGTTATGCTGATAAGAAGAGGAGACCGTTGTCCTTTGAAGTTGGAGATCATGTGTTTCTCAAGGTTTCACCTCGTCGGGGTGTGCTTCGTTTTGGACAGGATAAGAAGCTTTCACCTCGTTTCATTGGACCTTTCCAGATTTTAGGACGTGTGGGTGAAGTTGCCTATCGGTTGGCTTTGCCTCCGCAGTTGGCAAAAGTTCATAATGTATTTCATATCTCGATGCTTCGGAAGTATGAACCTGATCTGTCTCATGTTTTAGATTGGACTAATTTACCGTTGGAGCAAGACGCGTCTTACGAGGAACAACCCGTACAGATTCTGGAAGCTAAGGAGCATGTGCTTCGTGGTAGGACTATTCGTTTGGTTCGAGTACTGTGGCGCCACCATGGTACTGAGGAGACTACTTGGGAGAATGAGAAGGAGATGCGCGATCGATATCCGCAATTATTTGCTTCTTGAGTTATTTGTTTTCTGTGATTATCTGTGTGCGAATTTCGCGGACGAAATTCCTTTTAAGGTGGGTAGGATGTAATACCCCGTATTTTATTTCCACACTTTAAACGGAATAATACCAGTTTTGGGTTCTTTGACAGTGTAATTTTTACCTGTGTGTGTGTGTATCATAGCGTGAGCTCAACACACACAAGAGTATCTCTATAAAACTTGGAGCCCAATTTTTTATTTTAGTGCACTGTGTGTGCGTGTGTAGGCAGATTATGTTTTGGTGAAGCTTGTACTTCACTGATCTTGAGGGCCAAGACTTTTAAAGTCTATTTATACACACCTATAACTCTCTAAATCTCTCAACACAACTCTCAACAGTCTCTTGTCTCTCCACTGCCTCTCTATCTCGAGGACACACACACATAAATTGTTGATACACACACACACACATATTATTACACACACATACACACACAACTTGTATTGATTCAAGGAGTTTCTTTTCAAGCTGTGGAATTAGATTTGGGTAAGCTTCTGTAAATTTCATGGTTTTGATTTCAGTTTATTTAAATTGTTAGTATATATATATACACATATGTATACATATATATGTAGATTTCATTTATATACTGTTAAGGGTCCAAAAACAGCGAACAGAAAAACAGTCACAGAATCTTGATTTCTTTATATCAAATGAAAGACCTCGATCCCACGAGGCTCCCTTTTCAATTTCAAAAGCTAATTCAAAGCGGTTGCGACGAACGGTCAATTTAAAGTTTTGTTACCGTTCGGTTTTTCAATAAAATCAAGAGCTGTGTTTTGATTCATGAAAAATCATTTACGTATTTGAAATCTATGCGGAAAAAGGGAGAGATTCATATATTGGAAGTCTATTTTTGATTAAGTTTTCAAAATGGGTGAAAATCAACCTTTGATTTCAAAACAGGGGAAAAAGAAAGAAGAAGACGAAACTGTGACATCTCGCGCGCGCGACCCGCGCGAGCGAGGGGTCGCGCGAGCGGCCCGCGCGCGCGACCAGGCATTTTTCGAAAATTGTTTTAAATAACCACGTGACCCTTCTGAACGCACTCCGCGTGAGCGAACCGCGCGAGCGAGGCCTCGCGCGAGCTGCCCGCGCGAGCGAGTTAGGTCCCGCGCGAGCGGCCCGCGCGCGCGACCTCGGGCAGTTTAGTGAAAACTTCTGTTTTGATGTACTTAAGTCTGTTATGAGCTAAGGGGCCTTGTACCCTATGCTTTAAGAGTTGTAATTTACTTTAATAGTAGTTGTACTTATGCTTTGAGGTGTTGTACCTCACTAATATACGCGCATTATTGTATATTGAGATTTGTAACAGATTGAGCAGTTTCGGTTTCTATTCTGATTAATTATTCAGTCTATCCTCGGTGAACGGTAGTTCCGTATGACCCTCAATAAAGTTGTATAACATGTTAATAGTGTATTTACATGTTTACTTGAGCTGCTATGCCTTAAGTGGATTATTTGAGTTGCTATGCCTTATGTGTTTACCTGGATAATTTCAGCACGTCTACTGTGTTGCTTTGAATTGATAGCATGCCTTGATAATCTGTCTTATGAAATATTGAATATGTCTGGATGCTTAGAGCTCGCATATGTCATATCATTTCATAAGCATGAGCATGAACACGAAAATCACGAAAATGATTTTGGGATGAAAGACCTTAGAGGCTTTCAATTTTTGAAAAGGGAAGACCTTAGAGGCTTCCAGGTTTTAAAAAGGGAAGACCTTAGAGGCTTCCATGCATAAAACCCTCTAGGAGGGATTTTGTTTTGAAAAGTTAGAAATCCCGGATTTGTGGGTAGGCATGTGAGATGGGTACCACTAGGAACTCGAATTGCGGGATGTGCTGCAAGAAACCCCCTGATTACGTCACAATCAAGTTCTTTTGTTAACCCTATTAAAAACGTAGCATGGTGGAAATAGGGTGTCGAGTCCACAGGGATTGGAGTGCAACAATACTTGGCAGGCGCTTAATAAACAATTATAATGCGAAGAGCGATTAACAAACTAAGAATTAAAAATAAGTCTTTTCGACCATGGGTGTGATTCAAAGGCTTTTAGATTACCTATAACGACTATTTCAAATGTAGAAAGTAACTATGGACAAAGTTAAGTGTAGGTAAATGTTTAGGGATTTTGTAAATGGGAAAATTGAGGTTGGGGAGCATTCCCCCACCTTGGACCAACTACACATGACTTTCACACTTGAAGCACATTCTAGAGTAGAAAATTCCATTGTGGCAAACCATCAAACATGTGGTAGTCAACCAACATGCTAGATGGATGTTCCAATGCAACACATGGGTGTATGGTTAGAGTGTAGAGATTTAATCACTTCAAATGCTTGACATTAGAGGTGAGGTCTCCAAACCTCTAACCATACCCCCATGAACTCTAGATATGCTTCAAAGTGTGAGAATCCTACAACAATAGACACATAGGTCCAATGGTGGGTTTATGATCCCCAACCTTGAAGGTCTAGCTACTCATAATTACAATAACAATGATATTAAAGAGAGGGGAAGGGAGATTATACCAACTAGATGAAATCACCATAAATGCTATGAGAAATCCAAAATTTGCTCCAAGAAAATCTTCAAGCATTCAATACATACACACTCTCTTCTCTCTTTAACAATAAATGGAGGTGAATGTTGGTGGATGGGGAGTAATGGGGGAGAGAGATGAGAGCTTCTACCCTAAGAGCCAAAAACTAAAAACAAGCTAAAACATACATAAAAATTGAACAACCCTAAAAGAAAGTCATCATAAACTATATATAGTCCCCAAAACAAAATGGCAGAGTTGTAATAAAAGGAAAGAATCATCAGCAGAGAGCGCGGATCGATCCAAGACAAAAATGCCGGATCGATCCGCTTATTTAACTCGTCGTCAGAATATTCAGCGAAACACGCGGATCGATCCAAGCTTTGAGGGCGGATCGATCCGCACTCGGATTTCTGGGCAGAGAGTTTTAGAAAACTCGCGGATCGATCCAAGTGAAATGGGCGGATCGATCCGCTCGGCTAGATATTGACTTCTTCCTTCTTCCTTACTTCCTCACAAACAAAGCCTCCAACAAACCTTAATTACCTACAAGAAAAAAAAAGGGGATTATTAACAAAGAGAGAACATCAAGAAGAACAACAAACGCACAAAGTCACCATTAAATCTCCCGGTTAAGTGATAATTCGTGTCCAATACAATAAAGAACATGTATTCAAGAATGCAATATTGGGCAGGAATCACACCCCCCAACTAGCATGTTGCTAGTCTCTTAGCAACCAAGTTAAAAAGCAAGAGATTCAAGAATATCCTTGTACGATAATTTATTCAAAATGGAAGATAAACCGTTTTCGTGGGGGACACGATTGCATTTAGCGAATGCAACAAGCCGTTAAACCTCTCGACTACCCGTAGAGGCGGAGTGTTGTCTCCGGAGGGTTCTTGGGATGATACCCACAAACATTTTATTTCCTCATGATAGTTGCCCACTATCTAACGCCGATACTCACATAGTCCCAAGAATTTTCAACAGATTTTAGCACATGTCACGCAAATCCAAAAAGTTCTCAAACTATCAAGGTTACTAGCTAAAATTCATTAAGCTCAATCTTGGATGAGTGTGTGGTGTGAGGTGCACAACTACAACTATCAAGAAGAAGGAAATGCTTTCATAATCCGAATTTTGTTCAAAACGCGCTTCAACTCAATTTTCACGGGTATTACACTCTAAAGATGAATCACTCAGAATGGGTAATACACTTGGGGAATGCGGGCAAAAAAGAGTAATGTAAATAAAAATCAAAGCCACGCATATGCCAAAGATGAAAAACGTAAGCGTGAAAAATGAGTAAAAATTAATCTCATGAAAGATACCATTCACTAAAGGATGTGGAATAACTCTAACTACTTGCCATGATCGTCTCGAACTCCAAATCACACAACTTGAGAATCAATTAGGTCCTTGAGGGGATTGTAAAGTGGGAAAGTGATATGAGGTGAAGGAAAATGGGAAATGAAATGAGATGTTTGAGTACAAACTTGGGATTTATTGGAATGCATGGATACAAATGACAACAAGAGATGAATCATCCAAAAATATTTCTTTGAAGCTCAAAAAGAGAAGTACAATTGACTATGAAGTTTTTTTTTTTTTTTTTTTAGGACTTCTTTTCTTTTCTTTTTTTATTTTTTATTTTTTTTTTTGATCTCACAACAAAATGATTCAATCTCTTTTACAACTTTACAAACACGATCCCATGCAAGGACATCCCTATGGTGTAATTCAAACGCGGATATGGAAGGTGTATGGTTAAGTGAAGGAAGGGTATGCATGGTTGAGGCTAGAAATGGTGAAAAGAATGACCTAAAATCATTATCTCGGGCGGTGTGATTCTTAGTTCTCCACTACAATGACAGGCAAGCAAGAGTTTTGCGTTCCACAAAAAGATTCCTCTAATGAACAATCAAACAAGAAGATGAGATTATCTACGACTTATGTATGTTTTTCAAAAAGAGAGAATTGAATTATGTAACACTCACAAATGGGAGGAAGGATCAAAAGCTCACAAAGGCATCGTCTCCACATATGTTTCGAACAATTTCCGAATGACAATTGCATTAAACACCCTCCAAACATAAGTAGTCATGCAACGTGCTTGATAAACCAAGATTTTAAGCTTCATGCAATTGACTATGACCAAGATAGTAATGGAGCTAAAAGGATTACAAAATGTCATGTACTAAAATCAGAAGAACATTCGCAAGAAAAATGTCATTGATCGGCATTAGCACGGGGCAACTATACTAAAATCAATGGAAACCCGAGTTGTTTTTTTTTTTTTTTTTTTTTTTTTTTTTTTTAGAATTTTGCAATGGAGAGCAAGCTCTCACACCCCCCAACTAGGACCAAACATTGTCCTCAATGAAACAGGAAAGTAAGGGGAAGAACAATATTACCGGACTCCAACGGAAGCATGTGGTAAAACTGTGCCTGTAATGGTAGGATACACCAAGAAAAGAAGAAAAAGAAAAACGAAGTTGACATTGCACAAGAGTAAGGAAGTACGTAATAAGCCATAAAGTCAACAACACAATAGTTCAAACCATCCACAAGGTACAAATAACGAAAACCAACAAAAACAAAAAAAACACCCACACCATAACCAAATATCCAACAAGTTCTCAACAGAAAAAGACACCACAATAAACACACCCTCAATTGTCATCCCTAGGAACCAACAAATTCTAAACTCACTAAAAAGAAATAATGCTAACGCACGACAATTAGATCCTATGGAGTTAGAACTTGAGGCAAATCCAGCTAATCATCCACGTCGTCGCCACCACCGCCTTGGCCACCCGCCCCACCGTAAGCACCCGAACCTCCAGCGCCACCATAACCTGGCGCACCACCGTAAGGATTCTGGAAGTAGTAGGGAACGTCTGCGCCAGGGAGCTGCATCTGGTAAAAATCGCTCTGGAAGCGCATCATCATGCCTATGTCCCGCTGATAATCCCCGCGGAAATCCTGAACCTCTCCTCGTAATCCCATCAAGGCCTGGCCTTGCCTCTGCTGCTCCTCCCCCAAACTGTCAAGGCGCTGGTATACCTCAGACATGTCATAAGCGGGGCCGGCCTCCTCCTCGCGCGCACCACTAGGACCCTCTTCGGCCCTCGCCCTCTTAGCATGCGAATGAATCTGAGCATCACTCTTAGAGATGGTAGTAGAGTTGATTGGCGAAGGCGCAGGCTTCATAAGGTCAGAGTCTAAGGCGTTGCACCCATGGTGCGTGCAAAGGCGGGTGATGAGTGTAGGGAAGGGCAGGCTACCTGAGGTGGTGGTGTCGAGAGAAGAGTCAATCATCTGATTAATCACTATAGTAGCAAAGTCGACCGGTATAGAGTTATCACACACCGCGTACAATAGGGCACCGTGATCCCTCCGAACAGTCTTATGCTTTGTGGGTGTCACTGCCCCCGTGAGAATGAGGTTAACCAGGCGATAAATTTGGTAAAAGAGGAGGGAGCTAACTGGTCAGAGATCCATTGTGTGGGTTGGCCGACAAAGCGAGTGGCCATGTCATGGGCGGAGGGACCCTGTTGCGGGTCAACAATCATCTGTATGTGATTTTGAACGTGCGGGACGCCTAATAACACAGCCAAAGACGCGGTGGTTACGGGGATGGAAACGCCCCGCACATAGGCCTCAAAAGAGTGAGCCCCAGTGGTGACAATACTAGCATAAAACATCCGGACCCATGTCTCATTGTACCCCCCGGAATACTCAAGTTGGGAGAGCCAGCGGCGTCTATGAAAAATGGCCGCAACTTCAAACAGGAAGTCATCAAAAACCACGCGGCGCTCAGGCAAAATAGGCTTTTTCTTCAGGAAATAAGTTTCATACCAATTCTTCTCGGTTCGTGCCCTAAAGCCCTCGAATCCCCGATTTGCCGGGGTAATTAAGTTGGGTTCGGTTGTACTTATGAGCAGACACCATTGTCCCTGTACAAAAGAAGAAGAGCACCCACGACAAGTAAGAAAATGATCTATAAAACGCGCATGGGGACTACTCTACTAGAATGTAAGCAAAAGAGGGGTCAATGTGTTTAACCTACGTGAATGCACAAGAAAGAGCAATCTTAGTCTAGCAAAAATTTAAGCCAAATGCACGAGTTGAAAAATCATGATGATCAAATGCTAAGACTAAGAGAAGCAATCATTCAAGAATTTTGTCAAACACCTAGTGTGCACTATGAGAATGTGTGGGCAATTTATGAGATGTGAAGTGTAATCCTCCCCCAAAATCATCACAGACTGAAGAACCAACAAGACAAAATGCTAAGTGCTTTCAACCACTAACCATGTAAGCAAAAATATAAGAGATCAAAGTTCTAAAGGTTGATGTGTAAAAGAGTGCATAAATGAAGAAATCACCCAACCAATTGAACAAAAACATGTTCTCACAACAAGCTAATGGAAGAGAAAACAAAGAGTAAAGATTACCTTGAGTGGATCTTGGAAGAAGAAGCTTGAAAAGATGAGTTTTGAGGGGTTGGAAATTTTGGGGTAAAAGGGGCTCAAGAGAAATGAGAAATGATGCAACAAATGAGCCCTTAAAAATGTTAAAAAGACAGTTTTTCGGCTTCGTGGATCGATCCGCGTGAAGAAGCCGGATCGATCCGCTCCTACGAAACGCTGTCAGTACGACTCTGAAAAGGCGCGGATCGATCCGCGTGAAGAAGACTGATCGATCCGAATCGCGAATTCTGGACAGAGACTTTGGAAAAACGAGCGGATCGATCCAAGTGAAATGAGCGGATCGATCCGCAAACTCAAATTTCAAGCAGAGAGTTGGGAAAAACGAGCGGATCGATCCATGCTTTGAGGGCGGATCGATCCGCAAACTCGAATTTCAAGCAGAGAGTTGGGAAAAACGAGCGGATCGATCCAAGTGAAAATGGCGGATCGATCCGCTAACTCAATTTTCTGGCAGAGAGTTGGGAAAAACGGGCGGATCGATCCAAGCTTTGAGGGCGGATCGATCCGCTTAGCTCCCAGCATACAATTCCCCTTTAAAATGGATGTAGGACTAGAAAAACAACACAAGTGGATGACAAGAACTATTATAAGAACAAAAATTATGCCAAGCATTAATCATTGGGCATACAAAAAGAGAGTATACTCACGAGAGCTTACTCAACCCCAACTGTGGGGTCCTCCAATGGAATTGATACCAACTCGGTGTCAAATCCCTCGAGAAAAGGTTTGAGCCGCTGCCCATTGACCTTAGAAATGGTCCCATCTTTGGGATCTAGGATTTCCACGGCCCCATGAGGATAGACTTTATGTACCATGTAAGGGCCAATCCAACTGGATTGCAACTTACCCGGAAAAATGTGTAGCCGTGAATCGTACAACAGCACCTTGGTATTAACAACAAATTGTTTTCGAACAATCCACTTGTCGTGAAACGCTTTAACACGTGCCTTGTACACTTTAGAACTCTCGTAGAGTTCACTCCGAATTTCTTCTAACTCGTCGATTTGAAGCTTTCTCTTCTCACCACTCTCATCAAAATCAAAATTGAGCTTCTTGATTGCCCAATAAGCCCGATGTTCCAGATCGACCGGCAAATGGCAAGCCTTCCCGTAGACCAACCGATAGGGGGACATTCCTAAATTCGTCTTATAGGCCGTCCTATACGCCCAAAGCGCATCGGTTAACCTAGAGGACCAATCCTTTTTCGACAGGTCGACCGTCTTTTCGAGGATTCCTTTAATTTCCCTATTTGCCAATTCGGCTTGACCGTTTGTTTGAGGGTGGTAAGTGGTAGAAACTTTATGGGTTACGCCATATTGCTCCATCAGGCGAGCAAAAGGGGAGTTACAAAAGTGTACCCCTTGATCACTAATTATGGCTTTCAGAGTGCCAAACCGGGACAAAATATGCTCTTTGAGAAATTTCAAAACCACTTTATGGTCATTGGTCCGAGACGGTATGACCTCAACCCATTTGGAGACGTAATCGACCGCCACCAAGATGTATTCGAAATTATTGGATTTAGGGAAGGGACCCATGAAATCTATTCCCCAACAATCAAAAACTTCTATGGTAAGAATGGGGTTTAGAGGCATGGAGTTCCTCTTGGTGATTTTTCCGAGGAGTTGGCACCTAGGACATGCCTTGCAATAGGCGTGTGCATCCTTGAATATTGTGGGACAATACAAGCCACTGTGGAGCACTTTGAACGCGGTCTTTTGTGAAGAGAAATGTCCTCCACATGCTTGGTCGTGGCAAAACGACAACACGCTAGGTATTTCATCGTTCGGCACACATCGCCTAATTATTTGATCTGCACAATATTTGAAGACATAAGGGTCATCGTAAAAGAACGATCGTGCCATCAACATAAGTCTCTCACGGTCTTGAGTGGACCATTCTTGAGGCAATTGGCCCGTGACAAGGAAGTTTACCACATCCGCATACCACGGGAGAGTGGAGACTTTAAGCAATTGCTCATCCGGAAAACATTCTTGAATGGGATATGATTGTGATCAAATGTCAAACGTGACAAATGATCCGCGACAACGTTCTCCACCCCCTTTTTATCCTTGATGGAGAGGTCAAACTCTTGGAGAAGTAGGATCCAGCGAATAAGGCGCGCTTTAGCATCCTTCTTGGAGAATAGATACTTAAGAGCGGTATGATCGGTGAAACAAGTGATCGGTGATCCTACTACATAGGACCGGAACTTCTCGAGAGCAAAAACTATCGCTAGCAACTCTTTCTCCGTCGTGGAGTAGTTGATTTGGGCATCATATAAGGTCCGGCTAGCGTAGTAAATGACGTGGGGCTTCTTGTCTCTACGTTGACCCAACACGGCCCCTACCGCATAGTCTCTAGCATCGCACATGAGCTCGAATGGAAGGTTCCAATCGGGGGCTTGCATTATGGGTGCGGTGGTGAGTGACTCCTTAAGCTTATCGAATGCCTCTTGGCACTCGGGGGACCATTCAAAAATGAAATCTTTCGCGAGGAGTTGGCACATAGGTCGCGAGATAGCGCTAAAATCCTTGATAAAACGCCGGTAAAAACCTGCGTGACCTAAGAATGACCTAATATCCTTAAGAGTTTTTGGGGGTGGAAGGTTGGAGATGACATCAATCTTAGCTTTGTCCACTTGCATCCCCTCACTCAAGACAATGTGGCCTAGGACGATGCCGTGTGTCACCATGAAGTGACACTTTTCCCAGTTAAGCATAAGATTCTTTTCAATGCACCTTTTTAAAACTTTCTCAAGGTTCTCGAGGCACTTGTCGAAAGAATCGCCAAAAACACTAAAATCGTCCATGAAGACCTCAAGGAACTTCTCCACCATGTCACTAAAAATGCTAAGCATGCACCGTTGAAAGGTCGCGGGTGCATTGCATAGCCCAAAAGGCATTCTCCTATAGGCAAACGTGCCATAGGGACATGTGAAGGTGGTCTTTTCTTGATCCTCGGGGGCTATCTCAATTTGATTGTATCCCGAATACCCATCAAGGAAACAATAAAATTTGTGGCCGGCCACTCTTTCAAGGACTTGATCTAGGGAGGGTAGCGGGAAATGGTCCTTTCGTGTGACCGTATTCAACTTCCTATAGTCGATGCAAACCCTCCATCCCGTGGTAGTTCTCATAGGCACTAGCTCTCCTTTTTCATTTTTCACTACCGTGATCCCCGACTTTTTGGGAACCAATTCGGTCGGACTCACCCATTCGCTCTCGGAAATGGGATATATGATCCCATTATCCAACAACTTGATGATTTCGGTCATCACCACCTCTTTCAGTCATCACCACCTCTTTCATTTTAGGATTGAGCCTCCTTTGCATTTGGCGAGAAGGCTTGGCTTCGTCCTCTAGATAGATTTTGTGGGTGCAAATCTTTGGAGAGATGCCCCGCAAGTCCGCTACACACCACCCTATAGCACTTTTGTGCTCTTTCAACACCGTCATCAGTTTCCCTTCTTGACAAGGGTCTAGTTGGGAAGAAATCACCACCGGAAAGCTCTCGTGCTCTCCCAAGAAAACATACTTGAGCTCGTTTGGTAAAACTTTGAGCTCGAGCTTTGGCGTAACGACATTAGAAGGAAGAGGAAAACTATCCCTCAGGGGTAATCTCTCGAAATTGGAGGTCCACTTGGCCTCCTTGACGGTTCCCACAACACCTACCCCGTCCTCGCTCTCTTTCTCCTCATCACTCAACTCATTCTTTCTTTCGAATTCATGAGAACACCCAACAATGGTAGTGTCACTAACTAAACATTCCTCAACATGGTCAATGTGAGTTACATTGTCATTAAGCACATAATTTTGGTCAAGAGAAGAAGTGATGCAAGAATCATTAACCTCGGAATCACTAGAAAAACTAAAAAAATCTTGCACCAACGAATCAATGAGAGAGATTTCATAAATGCCATCCCCGTCCCCCTCATCGAGATCCGGTTGCTTAAAGAGAGAGAAAATATTTACATCCACAGTCATATTTCCAAAAGTTAAACGCATGAGACCATTCCTACAATTGATTAAGGCATTAACAGTAGCTAGGAACGGTCGCCCTAAGATGATTGGAATTTGTGATTGCTCATTGACCACGGGTTGCGTGTCGAGCACGATAAAATCCACCGGATAGTAGAAGTTACCAACTTGAACAATAATATCCTCTATTATACCCCGTGGCATCTTGACCGAGCGGTCGGCCATTTGTAAAGTGACACGGGTCTCTTTAAGTTCACCGAGGCCTAATTGGACATATACCGAGTAAGGAAGTAGATTCACGCTCGCCCCCAAATCAAGGAGTGCTCTATCGATATGGTGTTGTCCAATCACACAAGCAATGGTAGGACAACCGGGGTCCTTGTATTTTGGAGGAACTTCGTTAAGTATAACGGAGCTCGCATGTGCGGCCATGTAGGCACTCTTCTTAACATTGAGTTTTCTTTTAACAGTGCAAAGATCTTTGAGAAATTTTGCGTAGGCCGGAACTTGTTTGATGGCCTCCAAAAGAGGAATATTGATCTCCACTTTGTTAAACAATTCCAAAAACTCATGATTCTTGTTATTCTCGGCTTTTTTCTTAAGCCTTTGAGGGAATGGGGGAGCGGGATTCAGAAACTCTTGGTCCATGAAGTCGGGGGCCTTTGACAAGTCCCCCTCCAAGTCTTCAACGTTAGGGGGCAATGAGTCCCCCTCATTGAGTTCGGCCTCTCCTCTATCCGGGAGATAGCTCACTTGTGGTTCTTGGGGAGGTGTTTGGACCTTGTTGTCCACAGTTTTTCCACTTCGAAGAGTGGTGATTCCTTTTAGATGTTCGACATTGGAATTTGAGGCTCCATTAGTCCCTTGACTTTTCGGATTTTGAAATGGTTGCGCCGGAAGCTTTCCTTTGTCAACAACTTGTTGATTTTGGAGTAATTGAGCCAATTGAGCTTGCAACGCTTGCATGCTTTGAGCGTGTGATGATTGCATCGCTTGGATAGATTGCTCAAGTTGGCTCATTCTTTGGGACAAGCCACCATGATTAGGATCTTCAAAACTCTTCTTGTGAGGGGGCATATAAGGGGTTGAATGTTGATGCGCCCCTTGATTTTGGGGGAAATGTGGCCCTTGGGATTGAAGGTTTGGTGGACCAAAGTTCGGAGGGGAATAAGGTGGTGGAGGCGGTTGATGAGGATAGTATGGTTGTGGGGGAGCATTTGGTACTACCGTTGCCCCTTTATTGTTGTGGTAATTGTGCCCCGGAGCACTCCACCTTCCGGGAGGATTGTAGGCATCATTTTGGGAAGGATTGAATCTAGGCCTAATGTTCATCCCAAGCGCACATGCTTGCTCCAAAGCTTGTGCTTGGAGGATAGGAAGGACGGGGCATTCATTGGTTGAGTGTTCCGGATCATAGCACAAGTAGCAATGCAAAGGATTGATCGGTGCTAGGATCGGGTGAGGATTGGGTCCAATGGTGCCTTTTTGAGATTCCAAAGCCTCTACTTTTCTAGTGAGTTCGGATATGGAGCCCGCTTCATTAGACACTTGACAGAGGTTGTGATTCAAAGGGGCTACAGTGACCGGTGGTGTGCGATCATGAGGGTTAGATGTACCCCACCCACGCGAAGTTTCATAGACATATTCTAAATGGGCTTCGGCTTGCTCGGCTTCTAGAGTTAAGAAACTCCCGGAGCACATGGTTTCGATCAATTGTTTTGTGTTGGGTTGTAACCCCCCATAACAAATGGAAATTTGACGGAATTTGTCAAAACCATGGTGTGGGCATTTCCTAAGGAGATCCTTGAATCTCAACCAACACTCAGCAAAGGTCTCATGCTCTCCCTGGGAGAAATTTTGAATTTGTTTGACCAAAGCTTGTGTCTTGTGCATGGGGAAAAACTCCTTATAGAATTGCTTTTGGAGTTCCGGCCATGAGCCTATGGAATTTGGGGGTAGGGTCACTAACCAATCTTTTGCCCTATCCTTGAGGGAAAATGTGAACAATTTGAGCCTTATGAGCTCCGGTGTGCATCTTTGTTGTTCAAATGTCCCACATATGTCCTCATACTCCCTAATATGCTTGTAGGGGTCCTCGTTCTCGCGCCCATGAAAATTGGGTAAGAGATTGATCATTCCTGGTTTGAATCGAAACACCCCCGCATTGTACGGGAATGTTATGCAAGATGGGGAAGACACGGTCTCGGGTTGGAGGTAATCCCCGATCGTTCTCCCAAAGGTTTGATCCATTTGCGGAGGTGGAGGGGCGTAAGGATGTTAAAAAGGAGGTGGTTGATGCGGCGGGTACCTGGGTGGAGGAGCGGGGTTATGTTGACCCCATTGTTCCCGATGGAATCGATCCATGGGAGTTTCGCCCTCGGTGGCAAACGTGGCATGATCCGAAAATGCATCAACTACTGGCTCTACATAGCTGGTACTGTGCGAATTCTGAGTAAATGATGGTGAGGAGGTGGTTGGGGGTCGCCAAAACGACCCACTACTACTACTACTACTAGGACTAACATTAGAATTAACTACAAAGGGGTTAGTCATACCTGCGTTGCTCGGATTTGACATTGTGAGAAGCTGTTGATTTTCACTTAAAGGCTACTCCTTCAAAGACACTCAACAAGAAAGCAACGAAGGTTAAAAGCAAAAGCACTATAATTAGATACTAAGCGACCTAAGGTTGTTGCCAATGCCAATCCCCGGCAACGGCGCCATTTTTGATTACGTCACAATCAAGTTCTTTTGTTAACCCTATTAAAAACGTAGCATGGTGGAAATAGGGTGTCGAGTCCACAGGGATTGGAGTGCAACAATACTTGGCGGGCGCTTAATAAACAATTATAATGCGAAGAGCGATTAACAAACTAAGAATTAAAAATAAGTCTTTTCGACCATGGGTGTGATTCAAAGGCTTTTAGATTACCTATAACGACTATTTCAAATGTAGAAAGTAACTATGGACAAAGTTAAGTGTAGGTAAATGTTTAGGGATTTTGTAAATGGGAAAATTGAGGTTGGGGAGCATTCCCCCACCTTGGACCAACTACACATGACTTTCACACTTGAAGCACATTCTAGAGTAGAAAATTCCATTGTGGCAAACCATCAAACATGTGGTAGTCAACCAACATGCTAGATGGATGTTCCAATGCAACACATGGGTGTATGGTTAGAGTGTAGAGATTTAATCACTTCAAATGCTTGACATTAGAGGTGAGGTCTCCAAACCTCTAACCATACCCCCATGAACTCTAGATATGCTTCAAAGTGTGAGAATCCTACAACAATAGACACATAGGTCCAATGGTGGGTTTATGATCCCCAACCTTGAAGGTCTAGCTACTCATAATTACAATAACAATGATATTAAAGAGAGGGGAAGGGAGATTATACCAACTAGATGAAATCACCATAAATGCTATGAGAAATCCAAAATTTGCTCCAAGAAAATCTTCAAGCATTCAATACATACACACTCTCTTCTCTCTTTAACAATAAATGGAGGTGAATGTTGGTGGATGGGGAGTAATGGGGGAGAGAGATGAGAGCTTCTACCCTAAGAGCCAAAAACTAAAAACAAGCTAAAACATACATAAAAATTGAACAACCCTAAAAGAAAGTCATCATAAACTATATATAGTCCCCAAAACAAAATGGCAGAGTTGTAATAAAAGGAAAGAATCATCAGCAGAGAGCGCGGATCGATCCAAGACAAAAATGCCGGATCAATCCGCTTATTTAACTCGTCGTCAGAATATTCAGCGAAACACGCGGATCGATCCAAGCTTTGAGGGCGGATCGATCCGCACTCGGATTTCTGGGCAGAGAGTTTTAGAAAACTCGCGGATCGATCCAAGTGAAATGGGCGGATCGATCCGCTCGGCTAGATATTGACTTCTTCCTTCTTCCTTACTTCCTCACAAACAAAGCCTCCAACAAACCTTAATTACCTACAAGAAAAAAAAAGGGGATTATTAACAAAGAGAGAACATCAAGAAGAACAACAAACGCACAAAGTCACCCATTAAATCTCCCGGTTAAGTGATAATTCGTGTCCAATACAATAAAGAACATGTATTCAAGAATGCAATATTGGGCACGAATCACCCCCGTAACGGTAAAGGCTAGGCCTCCGTGTAATTCGTAAGGCCCAAAGTCCCGCACGTTTGAGGCTAGGCCTACGTGGACGGGAGGCCCATGGTCCGGGTAATGATATTGACGATTGAGGGTGAGTGTTTAAAAAGGCATGAAAATGGTTTTCATGCATTGACATTGGCATTCATTACACTCATGCATGATATATAACAGATGTTATTGTGCGGTTATATGACTATACGAGCCTTTTGGCTTATGGACTATTAAACCTCTCTTTCAGGTGAGATAGATAAGGGCAAAGCCCCGAGACTTGACAATGCTTCCGCTATAGTTTGAAGACCCCGTGTGTGGGGATTATCATTTATTAATGTAATGAAATTTGGTTTCAAAGAACATGTTATGCTTCAACTGGACAAATGTTAGTCCACCCGCTTTTAAATAAAAGGATAGCTTAACTCTGATTTTCCGCTGCTTATATTGAAAACATTTTGTTTCAAGAAAGAATGTTTCAAATGAAAACCAGACTTCTGTTTTATAAATGTTTCCAAATGATGAACGTTTAATATAGGTAACCCTCGGAGTCTTGGACTCGGGGAGTTACCGAATGGTGTCAAAGCCTACTACTGTTACTGTTATGGGTTATTGTTGTACTTCCGCATGGATGACACCCTGTCGCCGGGAACCGTGGCGGGGCGGGGCGTCACAGGAAGAATCAAATTTGCAAAACGTATGATATGCTTTGAATTTCAACCAAAAGATCATAGTGAGTAGATTAAGGAGATCCCTTGAATTAAGGGAATATAATCCCCATTATCAGTTAATGACAACTTCAAATCTATATCTATATGTCCATATATAGATACACGAATATATATATATATCTCATTGACCATGTGAGTAAGGGTAGTTTAGACATTAAAAAATTATTAAATTGGACAAAAGGACCTATTTCTAATTAACATGCCCAATCAAGGATTTATATCTAATCTAACCCTTAAGATGGATTATCTTCTAATAAAACGGCTGGAGAGGGACTAATCCTTATATTTCTAATTATTTTAACCAATAGCAATTGTAGTAGTAATAGGACTCATTCTTTGTAAATTTTAAGCATTCGTCTTTGATAAGAATATTTTATCACATCTATCCCTTAAAAATGGTACTCCATATAGTAGAGATAGAACTCATTGTTTATCACTAAAACGTTGTAATAATAATAGGACTCATATGTGGCCATGTGTATCTATGCTACTTTGTGTATTTACTTTCTCTTTTTTGAATGAAAAATTATGATACCTAGAGTCCACCATAAAATAGTCCAACAAAAGAAAACTAAATAGAAACGTGATATATATACATATATATATATATATATCTTGTAAACGTGATATCTATCCCCCCCCACAAAAAAGAAGAAGAAGGAATTGCATGGATGGACCAAAAAATAAAGTGGCATACGAAGGTTATTAAAACTTTAAGAAAATCACTGAAGTGAAAGTGCACGGATTGATAAAAGTGTAAAAGACTTGTGCGCATTGATACATTTATATATGGTATAGGTATAGATATAGATATAACATATTTGAACTAATCCATAGATATAATAACAATGTTAGGGGTACAAACAAATCTCACAAACACTTACTCCCACAGTCTATCTCTCTCTTGGGTAGCACTGTGGAGTTGAGTGGACCACATAGATATAACCACAGTACTACCCAAAAGAGAGATATACTGTGAATGTAAGTATTTGTGAGATTTGTTTATGCCCAAAATATTACCCTAGATATAAAGCACGCCACCAAAGGGAAAAAGGAGAGGATTGGTCAAGATTTCACACATCCCTGTATAGAGCCTGATGGTAAGGGTAATACTTAGGACACACCCAAAGACACAACTTTTGGGTCACAACCCAAAAGATGTGTCTATATTTCTCCTATGATGTCACTGGGATGTCAGCGAGTCACCCATCTCTATGACTTTACCATCGGAGTAAAGATTGGGACACACCAAAGACACGACTTTTGGGGTCCCAATCTTTACTCTGATGGTAAAGTCATAGAGATGGGTGACTCGCTGACATTCTCACCTCACTCGCATCGCTAGAACAAATGAAACACCAATTTTTGCACTCAGGTACACACTCTAATTATCCGTTTGTTCTACTTTAAATCCTGAAACCCTTAGGGCTCGTTTGTTTGCCGGATAACTAAGAGGGATTGGACTAAAATAGTCCAATCCAGGCGTATACCGTGTTTGTTTGACACTTTTCAATATAACTTAACTCAAGGTATTATAATGTATGGTTAAAAATAGTGCTACCTGGGAAGGATAAAACAATACTTGGGGAGGGTGGTATTAAAAACACGGGGATACGGAGTAAGTTGGATTGTTTGGTAAAAATACCACTTTACCTCAACACAGTATAAAAATAATACTGCACTGTTTTATCATGTGGTTAATTATCCCAAGATAACTAACTACACTTTTATACTATACCCCTTTATCCTATGCGGCAACCAAACGAGACCTTAGTGCATTAACATTCTTGATTTCTTTCTGTTTGTTTGCTTTTTTGTTCTCTGTGTCCTTTTTTTTTTTTTGAATTAATGCTCATTCGTATTATTTTTAACACTTCCACTCATCAGGGCCTATGGTGAAACTTCTCGCTATTGTTCGTTTTCAATTACGAGTGGCAGGCTTTATGTTACCTACAGCCCCATCGATACTATCATCACATGCTGGTCTTTTCTCCAAAAAGCCATCTCTTCCAATCATGTATGAGTTCTCCATCGATTCCGTATCCGTTGCAAGTTTCATTTGATCAAGTTTTCCAAATTGTTTCATTATTTGTTCAGTGAAGATTTTTGCCCTTTCTATCTTAAAGTCATCAATTTCCCATTTCCCACATTTTTCAAGCAAGTGAAGGAAACATTCTGAGTTTCTGCAAGAAAAAAAATAATCAAATAAAATGAGATAGGAATTTTGAGTGAAAGTATTCTCAAAATCTGAAAAAGTTTCGATTGTTGGATTGAAAGAACAGAGTATGCTTTTAAAGTTGTCATGTATACTGGGATCACTTCGATTGGTCTCCGAGGAAAAGATTCAGTTTGCATAGTGATACACCCAAAATTGGCTCTACTATATGATCGAGAGGTTCCTCCAACAGTTTCCTAAATGGAACAGGACAGGTCAACAGACTCATCCCGACCGGGAGACCCGCCGACCCAAGGCCCGACCAATCGGTCGGGAAGACCGCGCAGGCACGGCTCGCCACATGGACAGCTCACCCGGACCCACAGGCATGATCCAGCCAGATTCCTACTCAAGTTAGAAGACTAATGGAATGTGTAGAAAGTTTCCTAATCCAATTAGGAAACTCACTTGATTTGTGTCAATCACATCCTAATCGGATTGTATTTCTTTATCCTTGTACCAGTAGGTCTCTTGCATCTATAAAAGAGGCCACTCACCTTCATAGAAGGGGATCAACTATTCAGTCTGCATAGCACCTCTATAGCATCCATCATCACGCCCGGCTGACCTACGGTAGCTCCAAACTATTGTTGGTTCACCACAGGTCCCCGACTTTTTATAGTATAGTGAACGTGCTTAGACACACACGTGGACGTAGGTTCCTTCGTTAACAGGGCCGAACCATATACATATATGCTACCTATATCTTTCTCTTCTACGCTTTGTGTATGCTATTAAACCCTAGATCTGTTCAATAGCAAAATTAGGCATCATCATACAGTAACACAGACGAAGGTTCTAGTGAGTATTGCTGGATAGTGATATGGAATTTGTGTATAAACAATAATGCTGTAATTTATATATGTTGTTTAAATCTGAATTCCGAGAACAAACATGAGAAAATGTTGTCTAACAAACTGCACATTTGACAACACTACCTGGTTGTAATGCTCAAAAAGTAAAGTTTATGTGGAAAAATGCCGCCGCTGCTATACCTATAGAGGTGTCCTTCCGTGTTCAAAATTGTACCCTCTGCTAATTTTGTTGCTTACTTTCAGTTTCATTGATGTATAGTACATGTTAAAAACAAACAGAAAGGTGTTTTTTAAACATTTAAATTATATCATGACATATGAGTTTCTCATGGCCTGTTGGGGAATCCCACGAATTTGAAAGAGCTCATTAGTTGTTTATAAAGCATTTCTATATATAAATTCATGGACGCGAAAACAGGCTCTAATTTAATAAATTTCCGGTCTATGTTCTTGGACTCCCACTCTTAATCCTACTATCAATGGGGTTCGTCATCTATGTAGCACGGATACGAACACGATACGATATGGAGACGGCAAAAACGAAAAATCTCAAAAATATAGGATACGGAGACGGCCAGGATACTTCGAAATTTCAATTTGGGTCAAAACGTAGACTATATTTTTCCCTGCATTAAGCTTTAAAACTGTTGATGCTTCATTTTGTATATTGTACTAAGATGCAAATTTTTGATGATTTTGAATATGGTTTTTGCAGGAGCAATGTTTTCATTGAAGATAGGCATGCTATTTGTAGGAGAAACGTGCTGGTCCCGCATCTCGCTAGACCTCAAAATTAGTATGGGAGTTTTCAAATTATCATAAGCTCTTAGGAAATTAGGAAATGCAGACCGCCCTAAGCTACAGTCCTTCCCAGATGAGGGAGTGCCAAGCTCCCTTGTGGGTCTAGTAATCAGCGACTGTCCGTTGCTGAATGTCTAAGGGAAAAAGTAGAAGACTGATTAAAGATCTTCCACACTCCCCGTATAGAGCATGATTATGAAGTCATAGTTCAGAGTTAACATTCGGAAAGTGTGACTCACTGACATTTGGGAGATCGGATTTATAACTATTTTTTCACTCAGGTATATCCTCTAATTATGCATTTGTTCTACATTTAATCCTGAAACTGATGATGCATTAACAGTGTTGTTTTGTTCTTTCTATTTGGTTTCTGTTCTCTGTGTCCTTTGAATTATAGTGTATCTCTATTAGTTTTTAGCTTTTTCACTTACCAGGTCCTATGATGAAAATTCTTTTTGCCAGTTACCAATGGCAGGTTTCATGTTACCAACACCCCCTCGGATGGATTACACCAAATGGGACAGAGCAACCATATTTCTTACTATGGTATAGGCTTCTAAGCTCCCAAGATACATATCAAACTCAATTTTTTATGCAGAATTTTATGATATGAACAACAAATATTTCTTCAATTATGTGTATGATGTATCACTTTTAATTTCTGAAAGGATTTTCCCACATTCACCTATTGCTGCTGAAAACTTACTATCATAACGAAAATATTTGATATTGTGGCTGCTAGACTTATAGAGGTGCCCTTCCATGCTGAAATAGTAATTGTACTTCTGCGAATATGTTGCTTACTATCAATTTCATAGTTGTATAGTGTACGCTAAACGACAACTAGAAAGCTCTTTTTTTGTTTCCCTAACAAATTTAACTTATAGCAAGAAATATGAATTTCTAGGTCAGTAGATCCCCAGTCCTTGTTCTTGGGCCTCAACCCACAATGATATCATCACTGGTAACAAACACAATGATGGAATTAGGTTAGAGAATGGCATTATGCGTAGTGTAGTGATTGAACTTTTTACTGTAACAAATATTGTGGTTGGGCCATACGGGCACCCACATTATATTGGACTGGGTCCAGAGAGGGCTGGCTTGGACGCCAAATAATGGGCTTTTGGAGTCCTAAGCCTTATAGGTTTTTATGTGCCTATATATACATATATATCACATGGAAAACCTAAGGATATTTCATATATTCACAGCAGCATCTCTCTCTCTCTAACTCACGTTAGTCTCTCTCTCTCTCTCTATCCCTACGGTTCATCTCTCTCTTGGCCATCACCAAAGGAGCCATGGGATTTTGCACGTGATACGTACGAGGAACGCTCTAGTGGTGATCTTCACGACCTACGCGAAGCATAAGAGAGTACACGGAGGCAACATGGAGCAGTAGTTCGTGGGTGAAGACGCCGGGCTTGTAACAACACTGTTTGGCGATCCGTCGGGTTATTCCGCTAGGTAAGTGACCTAAACCCGTCTCGCATGCTTGCGTGCATATTATCTACATTGGTATTAGAGCCAATAGGTTGTTGGTTCGCCCGTATATCACCCAAAAACAAATCCACCATTGATGGATTTCAAGTTTTTTCATAAAACTTTGAAAAATCAATTTTTAAGTGGGTCTAATACAAAACTCCAATAGGGGTCCAAATTTTTGGCATGGTTGTGTTCCTTATGCTCCCTAGAGTGCCCCCATAAAGTGTCATGGCCTGATTATCTCAAACGAGTGAGATATTGCAAACCCTAATTTTCTGGGTCTATAAAATTGAGATTTTTGCAGAAACTTTACGCCTTTTTTGGGAACGTTTATCAAGATCAATGTTCCTATTTTATATCATATTTTGAATCTATACCGTTAGGGCTTTCAAACCGTATATTACATGAAGGCTTTGGATCAAAATCGGAGAAGATATGGGTTTGCGAACTCGGCATCGTGCAGCCGTGGCTGCGGCATTCTTTCTTCTTGATGAAGAAGACAAACCAGGCCTATATGTGCATGGACCACTCACCCTTGTAGCGCGTGGGCCCCACGCCCATACACACAGCCAAGCTTGGCTCACGTGAAGTCATGTAATGTTTATACTGACTTGTCTCCTTTTTTTTTGGTACTTGTTTGGCTGTTCGACAAAATGAGTTATTCGTTTTTACTTTTTTAGCAAAAGCCAAACAAGCTCACAATGGGTAGGTCATGCACATGGATCAATAATAAAACAAAGGTTTTAAATTTTAATTAGTTTAAAAATCCAGAAAATTTGATATTTTTTGAATATCATTATTCTACAAGTGTTGAGTACACTAGTTGGGACTCTAAGATAATTTTTGTGTAAATTATCATGTATTTATGGTATTTTAGAGCATATAATTAATGTTTATGGACGTTTATTTAATTGCTTAAAATAGCCAAAATACACTATTAATTTTTGTAATTAATATGGGACATAAGGGACACTGTTTTGAGACCATGTAAAATTTTGTGAGACCCATAGATAATTTTTGGTAAATTATCTGAATCATATTAATATTTTAGATCATATAATTGTGTGTTTTTGTACACGTATTAAATTGCTTAAAATATTTTTTTTATTGATTATTAGTTCAAGGAATTAACACAATGTGTTTAGAACACTAGTGGCAGCTTAAGAAATTATTTTAGTATATTTTCTCGCTCTTTGGGACATATTTTAGAGCATATATATTGTGTTGAGTACACAATATTAATTGCTTAAAATATAACCAATTAAAGTTGTTAATTCTTGAATTTAATGTCTAGTGTTTTTGTACACTGATTGGAGACTTGAGAAAAATTTATGAATTATCTCATTTTTGTTTTGATATTTTAGAGCATAAAATTTATGCATATGTGCATTTATTTAATTGCTTAAAATAGCCAAAATAGATTATTAATTTTTGAAATTAATATGGGGTGTTTGGAACACCATATTAGACCACTGAAAATCTTTGGAAAACAAATTCTTGAATTTTTTGTATTTTTAGGAATTTTGTTGCTCATAGTTAATTTTGTTTAACTAATATCATTTTATTATGTTAAATTGATCCAAAATGTTTTTGGGCCTTGGTGAAATTCCGGAAATTTTTATTTATAATGAAAATTTTGTTTTTCAATTAATTAAATTTTCCATAAGGTTTTAAATTAATTGTTAATTTAAAGGGACCTTAATAAATTGGTTTTAAATTATGTTTTAAGACCTAAAATTAGGTTAAAATTAATGAAAAATTCAGGATTTTTTCATTGATTTTACTTAGCTTATGGGAGCTATCCGGGCTGTGCAATAATCATTTTATTGTATATTTTATTATTTTTAGAGGCTCATTGCATTGTTGGTCACGTTTAATTAATGTTGTTTGTGATTGGTTGACCCTATAACCTCTAATTCCTTCTCCTTAAGTGGAGTGACAGATGAGTCCATTTATTTTAAAATAGACCGCATGAGTGCTTGGTGTATGTGATTAATGCATTAATCTGGATTAATGAATGGACAATTAATTGACAATTTATGGAGCTTGTGTCCTCACGATGTATGTTTAAGGTTGTTCTTGTATATGTTTATGAACAAAGCATCCCTATTTTTTATAGGCTATAAATGTAATGTGAGGATGAGAGTTTTATATTGGAAAAGCCTACTTGTAAAGGGATGGTTTTCTTTGTTCATACATCATACACTTGAATTACCTTAACATGAGCTCTAAGTTGTCAATTCGGACCCACGTGGGGGTCCATGCGCACTTTTGTTGTATGGCGCACTTTATATTTTGTGGATGATCTTAGATAGGTAATTATACCATCTAATTGATGTTTGTTTAGAAAAATCAATTTTAAAAGATTTTTCTTGATTTGCAAAATTAAGATTTGATTAATGAGCAATAGCGAATATTTTGGTCTTAAATTGTAGAAAGGGAAAAACTCATTTGTAATTGGATTTTAAAACAAACCTTATAAAATGTGCAAATAATAATGTCAATCCCTTGCGCATGTTCTCAAATATTATTCTTCAAATTTTTTGAATTCACAAAAACAAATGTTTTCCAAATCACACTTTGTCGATCTTTATAAAAGTAACAAGTTTAAAAGGGACTAATTTTTGGTAATATGGCACTGCAAAGTAACACACCGATAGAATGAGTAAGAGCTTATGGGCTTTAGGCTTATTCTATGGTCCAACCCATTAAACCGAATAATGGGTCGTATCATTATAACCTTAATAGCCTATAATACTTGGCTCGAGAAGGATCACAACACGCGCTTTGTGATACGCAGCATGCACCATGATCTTGTTGGGAAGTATGTGTACTACCCAATCAGCTCAAATTTGTTTTCGATGACACATTCACTACTAGATTAAGCGTCTAGTTATGAAGTTCGGGAAAGTAAAGGAAACGTTCCAAGTACACGATGACTGGACATCTAAGGTCGATGACAGGTATGATTCATGATTTCAGAATACTCAGAACATCTTTACTGGCGAACTGCAGTTTCAGGCTATGATTAGTTCTTTGCTTGATTCGCGGGTCCATAGAAAACAAATCATGATCCATAACGGAAATGTTAAATTTTTGGTTTTGACATTTTCTGACATGTTGAGCTGAATACGGAGCGCCAAAAAGGTGAGGCGAACTGTATAGCTACACTCTTGACCACTACTTTCATAAGTGGAAGTAAGCGCAAGGCCAGTGGGCCTGAACGCAATGGTAAGGGTAAACTCGCCTAGAGGCAGGGTGGGGCCAACAAGTTTGCGCCCAAGGCTAACAAGGTGGAAGAGCGCAATCGAGTGCGTTCTCCAGTTCGGTATTAATAGGATGGATACTTTTTGGTGGTAGTGTCACTAAGACATGGTTATCTAGGGATAACTACTTAAGAGTTATTTTTATATAATTCTAGTTTCCTCCATTATTCATTTATTCTAAGACATGACATGCTGGACTTGAACGAATAGGATGTAATAGGATGACTTGATTAGCTCGAGAAGCCCTTTTGGGCCCACTCGCTGAGGTTGACCTGCCTATGTGTGATTCTTGCTTAGTTGGCAAAGTATTTCGAATGCCTTTCAGAGAGGCTATTAGAGCTATTCAAGCATTAGAGCTAGATCACTCAGATATCTGTGGCCCTACGATTGTAAAGGCATGTCATGGCGCCTCTTATTTTCTCACTTTTATAGATGATTTCGCGCGATGTGAGAATTGCGAGTATTTATCTAATCAGTTCTGGGAACTATGTGAGGAAAAAGGAAAAACGCAGGCAGACAACTTTCTATTCCGGAAACTCCGCAACAATATGGTGTTGCAGAAAGAAGGAATAGGACATTCCTAGATATGGCTAGGACTATGATGGCGCAAGTCAACCTCCCAAAGTTGTTTTGGGGAATGTACTCTTGATTGCTGCCTACATATGAGAGTGCCTCTCCTCAGTCAGTTCCTTTTACCCCCTTATGAGCTATGGAAAGGCGAAAAGCTCATTTTGGAGCATTTGCGCCCGTGGAGCTCAGGAGGCTAGGTTCACTATACCTCACATAAGTGCGAGAAACTACGCTCGAGAGCTAGAAAGCATACCTTTATAAGGAATTCTAATAGCTCGACAGCCTATGTTGCGTATAATGAATAAACAGGTATAGGCATGACAAATGGTGCCACATGATATTGAGAATAACTTTCCCCAGATTTGTATTACTAAAAGATATCTTGACCTCAATGAGTTGGAGGATGTTGAAGACAACATACCATCTTTAAGCGAGGGTGGGGAGATTGAGATTCCACATCCAGTAATCGCTATAAAATGGTACTAGTCTCCAGCCGAGTGGGAGTACACCGCTAGACGCTAGTGGGAGTGTACCAGATAGTGGGAGTGCACCACTAGGCACTCAAGATTCTCAGGTAGTACACTGTATGGTGATGAGGAAAATTTTGAAATTGAGGAAGACATTTTCATATGTGTGCAAATGTGTGCACAAGTGGATGAGGATGAGCCTGCTTATTTTGTTGAAGCGTTTTTCTTCGTCTGCTGAAGCTGAGTGGATAGCTACTATGCCAGACGAGATGAGCCCTATGGACGTAAATAAGGTCTAGGAGTTAGTTGACATTCTGCCTATGCGTAAGGCTATTGGAGACAAGTGTGTTTACAAAATCTAATGCAAGGCAGATGGTTCAATTGACAAGTATTAGGCGCGCCTTGTGGCGATACTTTGTACCCAGAGAGGGTATAGACCATGGAAACATGTTCTCCCAAAGGGTGAGATCTGACTCCATTCGCCTTATCCTAGCAATTGTCGCATATTTAGTTTTTGAACCTTTTTAGTTGGATGTTTAAACTGTTCTTTTCTCAATGGAGAACAAGACGACGAGATAAATATGGATCATCTCATTGGTGTTATGACCAAAGGGAATAAGCGCAAAAGTGTGCTGTCTCAAACGATCTATTTATTATCTCAAATCGTCTAGGCAGTGGTACAATGTGTGTACATTAAATGGTCCAAGGAAAGTGTTTTAATTCTTTATATGTTGATGACGTCCTTTTAGCTGAGAATGAGATGAGTTCCATTGTCGTCACTTGAGAGTGGTTATCCTCTCAATTTGAGATTGAGGACATGGGTGATTCCAACTATGTGTTGGAAGTTTAGACTGTGAGATATTGTTCTCAGAAGCTCCTCTGTTTGTCTCGAGGGACTTACAAGATGTAGGTTCTTGAACGTTTTCACATGAAAAACTGAAAACCCATAGACATCCCATTTTTGGGGGACTCACCTTGACCTTAGATCAACGTCTCAAGAATAATGAGAAGAGGAAACAAATGTCCAGTTTGCCATATCCGTCTGTAATAGGGAATCTGAAGTATGCTAATGTGTGTACTCAGTCAGATGTCTGCTATGCGGTTGGTTTAATTAGTCGTTGCCGTAGCAACCATGGTCCTGTCACTAGAGAGTAGTGAAAAGTATCTTGCGATATGTTCACAGGAGGACTGTGGACCTTGCCTTATGCTGTCCGCGATGGAAGCATAATATGTGGTGTGCTCTGCAGCTGTTAGAGAAGCTATTTTGGTTTAAGAGTTTTTGTAGTGGCTAGGCTCTTTATCTCATAGTGATGAGGTTGTGCTTATCTATGGTGATAACACATAAGCCTGAACATATGCAAAAGATCTCAAAAATCATTTTAGCACATAGACATTCATTTTTGTCACATTTTGAGATGTAGTTTGCGCAAAGGGAATTTGTCTTGAGGCATATCTCTAATTGGGGATTTGATATGCTTAGACATTTTATTGTGATATTGACATTATTATTCAAGTTTTTATAAACTAGTTGGTTTCCATATATGTTTTTGTTATAAGTGGAACGAATGCACATTTCTTATATGTCACCGGGCTTGAATCGACCTGCTTACACGGGTGATTCACCTTGGCGCCGAGATAGCGAAGTAGGACATGCGTGTCTACGACGCTTAGATGACGAGCAAGATGAGACATTTGTGTTCATGGCGCTTAGATAGCTAGCTAGGACATGTGTGTCCATAGCGCTTAGAAAGCGAGATTGAACACTTATATCTACGCAGTATAAGAACAGCGAGCTAGATATAAACCCTATTATTTCTATATGTCGCCTTAGATGGTTCTAAGATGAGACCTTATACTTGGTCGAACATAGAGATATCCCACGACTCTATGTAGCCTGTTTACAGCCGAATGTGAGTTTTCAGACGGGCGCTAGGAGGAGCGACTATGCTGGGAGACTCAGGTTAGACGTTTTGTGTAACGTCTAGACTAAGATTCGTATGGCGTTACTTGTTTTTCCAAACACAGAGTGACATGCCCATTTTGATGGAAGAACACTATAGCATACATATCGTACTGTATGTGCTTTCGCGATCGACTGTGGAGCAGTGAATGGATTCCTCTTCATTGCTGCGTGAGCCATGTAGCATATCCAAGACATTGGTTATCCTACAAACTGGTTGCCTTCACGACTTGAGACTATGTCATGAAGAGGACGCTTGATGACAGTTACTTTAGCATGCTATCCTAGGACGATGAGATTATTCCGTTCTATGGGTGTGTCTGGGCAAGTGGTCAAGTTAGTCGGATTGACATGTGGGCTCAGGGAAGACCATTCAATAACACACCATGTTTTTGTGACTCATTAGCAAGCCTGCGACAATCATAATTTGTTACTGATATGTCATGAGTACATTACATTGAGGTGGTGCAACAATTCTTTTCACCGAAGGATTGAGAATGCTGTGTTCGGTGTGGTTGAATCGTCTAAGGCATACACGAGAAGCTTCCGAGTGATGTGTCTTGCTGGCTATGGTGATGATTTGGCATTACACTCCTGTCGCTGTACTTTCTTTTCGTAAGGTTGCACGTTCTATTTCCCTGTATGAAGAGTTGAGAAGTTCCGTTGTGTTGAGAGATTTGGTTTTTAATACCAACCCTATGTGGGTGAGTGGGAGATGTAACAAATATTGTGGTTGGGCCATACGGGCACCCACATTATATTGGACTGGGTCCAGAGAGGGCTGGCTTGGACGCCAAATAATGGGCTTTTGGAGTCCTAAGCCTTATAGGTTTTTATGTGCCTATATATACATATATATCACATGGAAAACCTAAGGATATTTCATATATTCACAGCAGCATCTCTCTCTCTCTAACTCACGTTAGTCTCTCTCTCTCTATCCCTACAGTTCATCTCTCTCTTGGCCATCACCAAAGGAGCCATGGGATTTAGCACGTGATACGTACGAGGACCGCTCTAGTGGTGATCTTCACGACCTACGCGAAGCATAAGAGAGTACACGGAGGCAACATGGAGCAGTAGTTCGTGGGTGAAGACGCCGGGCTTGTAACAACACCGTTTGGCGATCCATCGGGTTATTCCGCTAGGTAAGTGACCTAAACCCGTCTCGCATGCTTGCGTGCATATTATCTACATTTACCAATTTGCGTCTCTCTTAGTTAGTCTTGTTGTTGACATCAAAAACAAATTTCTTCAGGTTTATGTGAAATTGGCTAGTACTTGGGAAAGTGGAACCTGATTATTAAGACTTGGACATTGAAATCTGATCATAAAGACATGAACGTTGTTGAAGCTGAAACTACTCTTTGCCAACTGAATTTCAATTGGTTATTGTTCTAGAAGAAAAATGAGCCTTTCATTTCTTAAACATTCTATGTTTTACAACTTTTCTCTTTTTAAATGTTTTGAACACACTTTCTCTGTGCAGTGCATGTTCTAGTAATGCTCACAACTAGTTTTTGTTTCAAAAGTTTGTGATCAGTCTTTTTCTGTGCGCGTCAGCACCCCCACTATTACTTTTATTGCATTCTTAATTTTTTTTTTTGCAACGCTTGTTTATGCTCACAACTATTTCTGGACAGATTTTGTACTAAATGGTAGTACTGGTTTAGGCCACATACACAATGCTTGGTCAAGGTGCACTTCTAAATGCTTTGATGGGGTTTGGTTATATCATCAAATATTCTACAGTTTGAACAAGTCTCTTTTATGGTTATACAGGTGAGGCTCTTATTTTTATACTTTGCATAAGCTTTCACATGCTATTTTCTCAAGAATGATGGGTACATAAATGTGACAGGGTAGTTCTAATTGGGGGATCTATCTCTTAATTTAATATGACTTATTCCTTTTATTCGATATTCCATATAATCTCTAACCATTTATTTGGATTTGTTAAATGTTTAGTATTGAAAGGTAAAAGAAATTAGAAAAAATATTTAAGAAACTTTTTTTCCTTGTGCTTTATAAATTTAATATCTAATCAGTAAGTGTATTTGTCTTCTAATGTGCAGTCCACAACAGAAACTACTGAGTATATGAGGTGGGTTCAATCCGGATGCTGACGAATGCAAAAGATGATATCAATAGTTTGACTGCTGTACGAGTGATTTTTTTAAGTCTTGTTTGCTTCAAATTACTGAGTTGCTGGGTTTCATGCTTTGAACATATAGCCCAGCAGAACCCCATTGTTGATTACCAGCTTTCTGTGTCTGTTATAAAATAAAAATAAAAATACAAAACTGTTCCATTTTCGCCATCTATTTGCGAAAAACCTTCTGTCCCAATTTAAGAGTCGTTCATTTCATTTTGAAATGTCCCATTTTAAGAGTCTTCTTTAGAAAGTCAATGTACTTTTTATTCATGTCATTATATATTTCAAACATTTGAAACTAACCCATAGCTGTATATCCAATATTTGAGCGACACCAACAAGTTAACAATTGCAGACTTTTTTCCACTTGCGGTACATGCAAGAAAGCACGGATTAATTTAAAAGGTCGAAGAATCCGCACCTGTATGGTGTGGATTCCTCTCAAATCCGGCAGGGTGAGCATCCGGTCGAAGAAACCACACCGGATGCGCACCCGTACCTGTATGGTGTGTGCACCATGCCTAAGAGGTCTATTAAGTTTCTGAAATAAGATGCATTGTAAACAACATGCGACAACAACATATGTATGACTAGCAGACCATTGTTACCTTTCAGTAGGTTTCAATTGAACAGTTTGGTCTGGTACTAAGTTGGCCCAATATTAAGCATGAGTTCTTGTTAGATTTTGTGCGTCAATAAGCATTCTTGTGAAGTTATTAGCTGCAAACTTGTAGAAATTCATAATCCGAGGCTACCAAAGCTGTTGTTTTTCTCTTCTTTCCTTTCCTTCTTCCACTTGTCCCTCCTAATAAACAATCTGCTGGGGGTGTGTGACTGATCCACAATGTTCTTTTCTTTTGCTTTTCTTAAGTACCTATAGGGAGTATCCTTGAATCTTGCGACATAGCTGATCGAAAAATAAATAAAAAAATCTAGCTACGTATTATCATCGTTCTTCTGTGAAAGTTCATTTTATACATATTGGACTGCTTTTTAAATCCACTATTTAGTAATTGATTTGGTTGGAAATCTAGATATTATCTATTGTTATTTCTAAAAGTTTGAGAAAATTCTTACACCTATTGAAATGATTTTATTTTAAAGCCGAGAAATATTCTTACACGTAGTGTCAGCCTTCTTTTCCAACACCTTGAAAGCCGAGAAATATATTAAGTTCATAGTTCCATGGATTGAAGCAAAACCAAAAGAAAATACTTTGAAATCTCTTCATTCAAACTCTCATTTTCATGCTCTTTGGTGGTTTTTAGCCTCCTGCTCTTTTCAAAGTTACTTTCATAATGCCATGATGTTGTGGGGCACAGAAATAGCCAATTAAAATCTACAGATCAACATCAATGTATCTGGCCCCACCCATGGAGGCAAAGCTTGAACTCAGGGACGGATTCATTGAAGGCAAGAGGGACTCAAGCCCCCTGGGTTTTCAAAAAATACTACACTTACACCCAAAAAAAAAAAAATTATAATTAGCCTTCTTGAAATTATAAAAGCCCCCCCTAAAAATTATAAAAGCCTCCTTTGACCCCTTGACATTATAAAATTGTTATTCTAAACCCCTTCTCCCTTATGTTTTTGTTCTTATTATAAAATAAGTATACAAAATATGTATAAATAAGTTCAAATTACACACAAAATATGTATAAATAGGTCCAAAAAAAATTTTCAAGGGCACTGTCCCCGAACCCCCGTACATCAAGCCCTACCTTAATGCATTTTCTAGATCCGTCCCTGCTTGAACTTGGTTTGTTGTAAGCGAAACAAATCTGAGCCAAGCTCATGTATGTTTGAGTTTGCCCTGTTTATTTAACAAACCTAAAATTCAAGCTTGATCCTGACTTCGTATAAAATTTAGTAAATTCAATAATCTGTTATCCAAGCTCGAGCTTTACTCATATAAACAAATTAGAACCATGTATCCTCTAAAACTACGTAATTTAATATTCTTTGTGAGTAAATTTGGACTAGATAAAATCCACCTACCACCTTAGCAATTATTGAAGAGCCTTCTTGATAATTCCCTAACAATTATTGAAGCAGGAGAAAAGGTCTTCCCATTTAGGTGGTGGTGGTGGTGGGACCCTTCAGTGCCTTCCAGGTTAGTTTTTTTTTTTTTTTTTTTGTTCAAAAACTAAAATACCATTAATGAAACTTAAACCGTACAAAGAAAACAAAAACAAACAACAACGATAAAGAAAAACACAAGCAAAGGCAAAACAACCAAGAGAACAATAGAAAGGGAAACATAAGTGACTACAGAAAACCCTATGTCAGCTGCAAAAGGAATCCACCACTGCGCCACAAGGACCGCCGAGTAGAGAGATCCGGAACCCAGGACACCTTCAACCTTGTAGATGATCGAGACCACCAAAAGAAAGAAGATGGCACAAAGCCAAGTCCAAACAGGTGAAAAAGTATTACCAAAGGGGGCAACCGAAGTTGCTTGAAAAGCTTCCATGATAGCAAAAGTTGCACCAAGGAAAGCAGCACAGCTGAAAACGAAGACTCCAAAGCCACCAATCATAACCCAATGTAGACCAAAAAGCCAATCTACTGTTTCAAGACTGTTCTGGGCCACATCCACCATCTTGAACCCAAGGAGAAGCCCTGCAAGAAAAGGAAAACAACCCTCACAAAGGAAGGGGAAAAGCTTCACAGAGGAAGCGGAGGAGCCAAACAGGCCCTTATTGGAACTAGGACAAAACATGGCAAAGGGAGAGAGATGTTAGGTAAAAATCGATAAACACACACAACACAAAGATATTACGTGGTTCACACAATCAGGATGATCGTGCTACTCCACGGCGGAAAGAGAGAGATATTTTATTAATCCGCTGCTGCTAGGGTTTACAAGTGACGGAGAGAAAGTATTTATACAAGTGATCATTGACCTAAATCTGTCAAACGGGCCAGGCCCAAAACTGCTCTGAAAACACCCCGAACGGCCCCGATAGGCCTGAAACTGATAAAGAAAAAGCCCACGAAAAGGTGATACCCCGAACGGCCTCCCCTTGACCCCCGCCCGCTCTTTCGGGAGCGGGACCCCATAATGCGTAGGGGCTTCAAGGTCAAAAGGTGATCAGTCTCCACAACTTAACAATCTCCCACTTGGAGGCTTGATCAACATTCAGCTGCCATCCAATAACCAGCACCTTCTGTAAACCCAAACTCTCTCTCTCTCTCTCTCTCCGCGCCTCCTCTTCAAGTTTCTGGAAGCCCAGTTGAAGCCATACATAGCTTCAACTTTTCTGTTGTCACCGCCTTGGTAAACATATCTGCTGGATTCTCCGTACCAAGGATCTTCTTCAAGTTCAGAGTACCATCAGTGATCAACTCTCGAATGAAATGATACCTCATCTGAATGTGTTTCGTCCTGCTGTGAAACACCGGATTCTTCGCAAGGTGAATTGCACTCTGGTTGTCACAATGTAGGACACAGTCTTCCTGTTTCATGCCCAACTCTGAAAAGAAATTCTTCAACCAGATCAGCTCCTTGGCCGCTTCAGCAATGGCCATATACTCTGCTTCTGTGGTTGAAAGAGCAACACTCTTCTGTAATCTGGACATCCAACTGATTGCTGTACCTCCAATAGTGAACACATAACCTGTAGTGCTTTTACCTGAATCAGCACATCCTCCCAAATCAGCATCAGCGAAACCTTCTAAAACCACCTTCTTCCTCCTGAAACACAAGGCAATCTCAGAAGTGCCTTTCAAATAGCGTAGCAGCCACTTGACTCCTTCCCAATGCTCCTTCCCTGGATTAGACATGAATCTGCTAACAACTCCCACTGCATGAGCAATATCCGGTCTGGTGCATACCATAGCATACATCAAGCTACCAACTGCTGAGGCATAAGGAACTTTAGCCATCTCTTCCTTGTCTTCATCTGTCTTTGGGGATTGCTTCTTGGAGAGCTTTAGATGACTCCCCATGGGTGTGCTTCTGGCTTTAGCATCTGTCATGTTGAACTTCTCTAGGACTTTCCGAATGTACTTTTGCTGTGAAAGCTTTAAAGTACCAGCTCCTATGTCTCTGACTATGCTCATGCCAAGAATCTGTCTGGCAGCTCCCAAGTCCTTCATCTCGAACTCTCTGGATAACTGCTCCTTTAATCTTTTGATTTCCTGCATGTCTGATCCAGCCACCAACATGTCATCAACATATAATAAGAGAAAGATATATGATGACCTGAATTTCTTCAAGTAGCAGCAATGGTCCATCTCACATCTGGTGTACCCATTCCGCTGCATAAAACTGTCAAACTTCAAGTACCACTGCCTCGGAGCTTGCTTCAATCCATACAGGCTTTTCTTCAGTTTGCACACCAGGTTCTCCTTACCAGTCACCAGAAAACCTTCTGGTTGTGCCATGTAGATGTCTTCCTCAAGGTCTCCATGTAGAAAAGCAGTCTTCACATCTAGCTGCTCCAGATGTAAATCTTCAGCAGCTACAATACCAAGAACCAACCTGATAGTGGTCATCTTCACAACCGGTGAGAAGATCTCGTTGTAATCAACCCCCTCCTTCTGTTGGAACCCCTTGACAACTAATCTGGCCTTGTATCTCTTGCTTCCATCTGCCTCATCTTTAACCCTGAACACCCACTTATTCTGCAGTGCTTTCTTTCTCGCTGGTAATTTGACTAAGGACCAAGTCTGGTTCTTGTCAAGTGAGCCTAACTCGTCTTCCATGGCCTTCTTCCACTGTATGGAATCCTTCATTCTCAATGCCTCTGAATAAGACTCTGGCTCTCCGTTCTCTGTCAGCAATAGATAATTTGCTGATGGAGAATATCTGACTGGAGGTCTACGAACTCTGGTGGACTGTCTGACATGTGGGGTTTCTGGTTCTTGCATTACCGTTTCTGAACTCCCACTGTCTTCAGTGCTCCCACTATTATCAGAACCTCCTGAATCTTCTGAGCTCCCACTGCTTCCTGAGCTTTCACCTATCTCAATTGTTCTGATAGGTTGTGCTATGTCGTCTTCTGTCATCCCATCAAACACCACCTGTTGTTTATTTTCTGGTTGCTTGCTTTTACTCGAGCCTGCTGCAATATCGTCTTTGTAAAGGGCATTCTCGTTGAATGTAACATCTCTACTTCTAATAACTTTCTTGCTGTGGTTATCCCAAAATCTGTAGCCCATGTCATCCAACCCGTACCCAATAAAAGTACACTTCTTTGCCTTTGCCTCAAGTTTATCTCTATCTGCATCCTTAATCCGAACATAAGAAACACAACCAAAAACTTTCAAGTGAGTAAGGGATACCTCTCGACCTTTCCATTCCTCTTCTGGAATCTTGAACCCTATGGGGGCTGAGGGTCCTCGGTTGATCAAATACGCTGCTGTGTTGACTGCATCTGCCCAGAACATCTTTGGCAAACCTGCATGCAATCTCATGCTCTTTGCTCTCTCATTCAGCGTTCTGTTCATCCTTTCAGCAACACCGTTCTGCTGAGGTGTATCTGGTACTGTCTTCAACATTCTGATCCCATGTTCAGCACAATAATCAATGAACTCTGTTTTGTTGTACTCACCCCCATTATCTGACTTTAGACACTTGATCTTCAAGTTTGTTTCGTTCTCAACAGCAGCTTTAAACCTTTTAAATGTGCTGAAAACATCAGACTTATTTTTAAGAAAATAAACCCATACCTTCCGTGTGGAGTCGTCTATGAAAGTAACATAAAACCGGGATCCTCCAATTGAAGAAACTTTCGTGGGTCCGTAAACATCAGAATGAATGAGCTCTAACTTCCCAGCCTTGGGTGGTTGTCCCGTCTTCACAAAGGTGACTTTCTTCTGTTTGCCAAGAACACATGGTTCACAAAAGTCAAGTTTCACGTTCTGTAGATCTGGAATTCTCCCTTTAGAAGCCAACATCTTCATTCCCTTCTCACTCATGTGACCAAGCCTTTGGTGCCATAGTGTAGAAACCCCTGCATCTTCAACTGCTGCATTTGCTCCATCTGCAGACACTTCAACCATGTACAGAGTACCCTGTTTGTGTCCACGAGCAATAACTAAGTTCCCCTTTGTTACCTTCCACTGCTGATTACCAAAATTCACGTGGTGGCCTTCTTCATCTAACTGCCCTACTGAAATTAACATCTTCTTTAGGTCTGGAATATACCTCACATCTTTCAATTTCCAGGTCGTACCCAAAGTAGTCTTGAGGACAACATCCCCAATACCTGTGATCTCTAGGCTTTTATCATCTGCCAACCGAACTCTTCCACTATAGGGCCTGAAATTCTGCATCATATCTCTGCAATGACAGGCATGAAACGAAGCACCTGAATCCATAATCCAGGATTTAGTTGAACATTCGACACTGCAAATCAGGGCATCATCATCATCTTCTGCCACATTCACCTCCTTCTTCTTGCCTTTATCTGCAGAGGGTTTTGGGCACTGATTTCTGAAGTGTCCATTCTCATTGCAATTCCAACAGGTAATGTCTTTCCTGTTCTTGGACTGACCTCTCTTCCTCGATTTCGATCTCGATCTTCCTTTGCCGTTACCCCCTCTGTTGGATTTTCTGCCCCTCTCTTCTGTACTCAGTAAATTGCTGGGGCTTTCTCCTGCACTCCTTCTCCGAATATCTTCACCGAGAATCAGATCTCGAATCCCTTCAAAGGTAAGCTTAGTGGTTCCAGATGAACTACTAACTGCTGTAACTGTTCCGGACCAACTATCGGGCAATGAAGATAACAACAGCAACGCTTGAACTTCATCATCGAATTTAATATCAACCGATCCTAACCTGGATATTATAGAATTAAATTCGTTGACGTGGTCTGTTACGGAAGCGCCCTCCTTCATCTTCGTGTTCACCAACTGCCTGATCAAGAAAACCTTATTCGCCGCTGAGGGTTTCTCGTACATATTGGATAACGCCTTGAGCAGTCCAAACGTTGTCTTCTCATTGACGATGTTGTAAGCAACGTTCTTCGCCAATGACAATCTGACCACACCAAGAGCCTGTCGATCCAACAGGTTCCACTCCGCCTCCGACATCGTTTCTGGTTTTTGTTCAGACAAGGGTAGATGTAGTTTTTTCTGGTAGAGATAGTCTTCGATCTGCATCTTCCAGAAGGCGAAATCGTGGCCTTCAAACTTATCGATTTTAACCTTCCCTTCGTCAGCCATAGCTCTGATACCAGTTGTTAGGTAAAAATCGATAAACACACACAACACAAAGATATTACGTGGTTCACACAATCAGGATGATCGTGCTACTCCACGGCGGAAAGAGAGAGATATTTTATTAATCCGCTGCTGCTAGGGTTTACAAGTGACGGAGAGAAAGTATTTATACAAGTGATCATTGACCTAAATCTGTCAAACGGGCCAGGCCCAAAACTGCTCTGAAAACACCCCGAACGGCCCCGATAGGCCTGAAACTGATAAAGAAAAAGCCCACGAAAAGGTGATACCCCGAACGGCCTCCCCTTGACCCCCGCCCGCTCTTTCGGGAGCGGGACCCCATAATGCGTAGGGGCTTCAAGGTCAAAAGGTGATCAGTCTCCACAACTTAACAAGAGAGAGAGAGAGAGAGAGGAGGGGGAGGAGGCCGAAGAAGAAAGGTCGGGGGGGCGGTGAGCGGCTGTCGGCGAAGAAAGCATGCGGACTCTCTCTCTAGAAACCTCTAGAGAGAGAAGCTCTCTAGAATCGCTGAGCTGCCGACATATTTTGTTAAGCCTTCCAGGTTAGTTGCTAACATTATTGAAGGAGTATTAAAAGGTACCACAAGATTCACAACTTGCCTAGTAGTGGTGAGCCTTGGGAGACTTTAGGAGATTTCATTTATGATCTTCTTAATCCTTGTCCTATAGATCTCATTACCTTACTGCTAAACAACAAGAATTACTAATTGTAATCGAGTAAGTGCATCCTAAACTTTTAACCAAAAAAAAAAACTTAAGTGCTAGAAATTCAAAATTAAACTCCAAAAGCATAACCACAACCATACTTGTGCCAATATCTGTAATGCACTGATTTTAGACCCTTCTTGTCATTTCAAGAGTTTAGAGCCTAGTTCAGATATTTAAAATTAAACCCCATCAGTCATCACCTTCATCGATGTTTGTTTGTCCTTCTAACAAAGTAATCTTCCTTCACATATTGAGGAAATAATACAAAAGAACAACAAAAGAAGAAACTCGTTTCACCCAAAGTAAAGGGAAAGAAAATTGAGTATATCTAATCATTTATGCATGTCGGTTCAATACAAGAAAGAAAGGAAAAAAAAAGAAAAAGAAAACATTTGTGAGATATCTATTATTCAAGTTAAATCTGTATATGAGATTTCTCTTTCATCGCCAGTCAGAATCAGTACTAGCATCCATGGAGGATCTCAATGGTCTGCGCCTATTTTCTTGATAATCATCGTCTTCATCGTCTACCTCTTCTTCTTCTCACTAATGAGGATACAAGCATTACATTTCCTTTTGAGTAGCACTTGAAATGTATTCGTATCAAAATCATATTTTTCTCCCAATAAAACCCAATCACCCTATCTGCAGCATATCCTATCCTGAAAGGTGTTTTGTTTCGATTTTGTTAAGGCTGATGGTCTACGCAGAATCTCTAAATTCTAAACACAAAATAAAGGATTATAAGCCACAGCATCTAAGGCTGAAAATAGAGTGGGAAGCATTTTCACCCAGTCCAGGTCCCCACCCAAAAGGCTAGTAAGTTGATCTGGCCTCACCAAGTTGGATCCTAGGCAGATCACCCTGTCAATCAGGCTGTTTAGGCTCTGTTTGGTTTTGTTAATTTAGAGAAAGAAAGAAAAAGGTAATTCCAAATAAGAATGAAAACTAATTCCCAGTTTTTCCATTTTGTTTTCCTCGTTTTTTTTTTCTTTTTTTATACATATATAAAATTTGTTTTCCTCTATGCTTATATATTATTAAAATTTTCAGAATACAAGTATAATTTCAGAAAAAAAGGGAAGGAAGTAACTCACAAACTTCAAAATTTATAATTTCCTTCTCGCTATAATTTATTTTTCTTCGTATTCTCCTTACTGAACAAACAAAAAAAACTGTTCCCCCTGGTATCTTGAGCCAAACAGAGCCTTAATCTTTTAGAAACCCTGTAGTTTCTAGTGCATTGTTTAAGCTGTTTGGCAATAAGACTCAGAGAGAAGTAATATCCAGGATTGTAATAAAATAGAAGAGGTTGAACCATTTTGCTTTCTAGCTTGATCAGTGTGCCTCTTACAAATTTTTTTGAAGTAGATGAGCTTAAACAGTTTTAAAAGAGCATCATACAATCCCTCACCTGAATAGTACGACACAGGCAAAATTACATACTGCATGATAACGAGAATCCCGTTGTTAACATGCCTTGTATATATGAAGAGGCTCGCCCATCAAGGATAGTCTCAAGTAAAGCAAATATAAGCACAGTGTATATAGTCTCAAGTAAAGCAAATATAAGCAAAGTGTGATGAATCTAACGATCATGTAAGGAGTGCTTTCCATTATGAAGAGGCTCTCCTTTTCTTTTATTCTTCTTTCTTCTTTCAAGAAATATTTTCTGATGCTGACACACAGCTCATTAACTCATACCAAGAGAGATAAGATTGTCACTCCTTATTTAACTCATACCATACCAAGAGAGCATTATTGTTGAAAGAAACATTATATCATGCCATACATTCCACCAGAAACTAGATGAGTGCAAATGCTTAAGAGAGAGAGAGAGAGAGAGAGAGAGAGAGAGAGAGAGAGAGAGAGAGAGAGAGAGACCGTCACTGCCGTTACTGTATCAGTATCCATTTCTCTGTTCGTCACTGTGGAACGATCACAGTGCCTGAATGATAATCAAGGAACATACCCTACTATTAAACAATTTAACCAGTAAAGAGGCTAGTATAGAACATATATCATATCAATTTTGGAAAAGACCGTCTTATTTGCCCAAAAAAATACACAACAGACTGGCAATCCAAAAAAAGAATGGTTACATCTCCCAATTTTCATCACATCAACTGATTCTATTTCTACACAAAGCGCTACAGTTACAAAACCCCTTCAGATTGTCTCTATGGGGGTAGTGTTAAGACCACATGACAGGTTCTTTGAGTTCTTTTTTCCCCTCTTTTTGTTTCTCTTGCTGCATATATATGGATTCTTTTTTCCCTTCCCCTGTAGTTTAAACCTTTCCCCCCTATGATTTCACCAACCCTCCATTTTCCTGCTATTTGATAAATATCTAAAAATATTGACAGTTTGACACAATAGGGATATGATGAAAACAAAACATAAAGTTACATGCTTTTGCTTTACTTATCTTTTTCTTTTAACCGCATTAAATTATAGGATTGAGAATTAGGTTCCTTTCCCAAGTTTGAATTACTTTTCCTGAATCAGCTAGTGGTGCAACGCATTTTATTCGTTATGCATTCAAAAACTTATCACAAATATCATTTTGATAATTGAATGAAAAATAATCTTGACACTAAGGAGAATTTTTATTTTTTGTTAACACGGACACACAGTACATAGGATTCTGCAGAATTAGGTTCCTTTTTAAATTGAACTGGGTTCCATTTCACAAACCCTCCATCTTTTTTAAATTGGGATATGAGATATGAAGACAATAGATATCTAAAAATATTGACGCCAATGTGAAAAAGAAGAAAACAAGACATAAAGTTACACGCGTTTTTTCTCTCTTTCTTTTGCTTTATGAATTGCTTTTCCTGAACCAATTAAGTTCCAAACACATGCAATAAGATTCGTTAAATAAACTTTAGGCAAAACTGTTTGAAAATTACCTTCTTTTTTAAAAAAAATTAAGGTTTGGAAAATTACCTGGAAATGCTCATGACTCATGAGGGTCCCACGTGAAAGCTGTGAGACCTTGTCCTCTTCGTTTGGGAAAATTACCTGGAAATGCTCATGAGGGCCCCACATGAAAGCTGTGAGACCTTGTCCTCTTCCTTCATTTCTAAGCAATAAAGTAGTATTGGCTTTGTTTGTTAATTCATAAACTTCATTTCTAAGCTGCAAGAAGCGTATTAACATGGCTACGGCATTGGTCGGAGGTGCCTTTCTCTCAGCTTCTCTTCAAGTGTTGTTTGATCGATTGGCTTCTCGTGAGTTCCTCAACTTCTTCCGTGGGCGAAAAGATGAAGAAAAACTCGTGAAAAAGCTGAAAACTATGTTGGTGGCAGTTAAATCAGTGCTCGAAGATGCTGAGGTCAAGCAGTGGACCAACACTGCTGTTAAAGAATGGGTGGACGAGCTTAAAGATGTTATCTACCACGCAGATGACTTGCTAGATGAGATTGCTACCGATGCTATGAGATCCAAGTTGGATTCAGAGAACTCAACCAGCAGCAGCAGCACCACAATTACTCATACAATTATACAATTACCCAAAAATGTAAGTTTTCTAGACTCCTAAAATTTCAAATTACATTTTATGACAGGTATAGCGTCCAGGATCGAAGACATCATTGACAGATTGGAGTATTTTGTGGATGTAAAAGAATCCCTTGGGTTGAGACAAGTTGATGTCGGTTGGAACAACCCATCTCACAGATTGCCGCAGACAACTTCATTGGTGGATCATGTTTCTGTTTATGGAAGAGATGATGATAAAGAAAAGATCATTCAGCTATTGATCTCGGATGATGATTCAAGTGGTCCCCAAATAAGTGTGATTCCAATAGTTGGCATGGGCGGGATCGGCAAGACCACCCTTGCTCAACTTGTCTACAACGATCCCAAAGTTGACCATCATTTTGACATCAAGTCATGGGTTTGTGTTTCTGAAGAATTTGATATTCTTAGGGTAACCAAAACAATTCTTGAAGGTCTCACTTTGAAGCCTTGTTATACCAATGACTTAAATCTGCTTCAAGTCGAATTAAGGAACCGCCTAGCAGGGAAAAAATTTGTAATTGTTCTTGATGACGTCTGGAATGAGAATAAAGACAATTGGGACTTATTGATGTGCCCTTTTAGAGTTGGGAAACATGGAAGTAAGATTATTGTAACAACACGCAATGAGGGTGTTGCATCCATCATGCGAACTGTTTCAATTTGTCATTTGGGACAGCTGTCAAGTGAAGATTGTTGGGAATTATTTTCAAAACAGGCATTTGGAAATGATAGCTCATTTGAAAATAATGGTCCTAGTGTGTTGCCGAACTTAGAACCGATTGGTAGAAAGATTGTGGAGAAGTGCAAAGGCTTGCCTTTGGCTGCAAAAACACTCGGTGGCCTCTTGCGTTATAAAGTGGAGGTTGAGGAATGGTTGGATGTTTTGAAAAGTCACTTCTGGGATTTGCCCGAGACTAAGAGTAACATTTTACCAGCTCTATTGTTGAGCTACCATCATCTCCCTTCACGTTTAAAACTGTGCTTTGCGTACTGTGCCATAATTCCCAAAGACTATGAGTTTAAAAAGGATGAGTTGGTGCCACTATGGATAGCAGTAGGTTTTGTGCAGCAGCCAAGAACCAATGGAAGAATCGAAGAGATAGGTGATAATTACTTCCGCGAACTAATTTCAAGATCATTGTTTCAACAGACAAGTGATGGTAAGTTCTTAATGCACGACCTAATCAATGACTTGGCACAGTTTGTGGCTGGAGAATTTTGTTTTAGGTTGGCAGATGACCATCCACGTGATATCTCTAAAGTGCGGTATTTTTCGTACTTCAGAGAGAGGCTTAAGGCCTTTGCAAAATTGGAGGCAATCAATGAGGCTACTTGTATAAGGACCTTCCAATGTTTCAATATTGGTTATCAAAAGAAATTGGATGATAAGATATTGCATGATGTGTTGTCGCAACTGAGATGCCTACGAGTACTATCTCTAAGTGACTATGTTATTGTTGAATTGCCTGATTCAATTGGTAATTTGATCCATCTCCGCTATTTGAAACTCTCTTATACAAATATCAAATGCTTGCCTGAGACAATATGTAGGTTGTGTAATTTAGAAACATTGTTGCTGCGGGAGTGTACAGAGCTCACTAGATTGCCTACATTCCTTTGTAAATTAATTTGCTTACGCCATCTTGATATCTGTGGAACAAACTTAAGTGAGATGCCAATGCAAATTAGTAGACTAAGGAATCTCCAATGTTTAACTGACTTTATAGTGGGGAACCAAACTGGGTCGGCGATTAGTGAGTTAAGGGAGCTTTGTCATCTTCGTGGGACACTCTCCATTTCAAACCTCGAAAATGTAAACGATGTAAGAGATGCATTGGAAGCGAATTTGAAAAATAAGAAGCATCTTGAGGAGCTGAACTTGGAATGGGTTGCGGAGCATACTGATGATTCACAGAAGGAAAGAGAGGTCCTTGAGAAGCTACAGCCGCATGTAAATTTGAAGCATCTTACAATCAAAAACTATGGTGGCACAGGATTTCCGGATTGGTTAGGAGACTGTTCATTGACTAACCTAAAATCCTTGTGTCTTCGTAGTTGCAGTAATTGCATCGAGCTGCCACTACTAGGGCAACTGCCCTTTCTTCAGCGGATCTTAATTAAAGGAATGAAAAGCGTGGTGAAGGTTGGTTCTGAATTCTATGGGTATGATTGTTCTGGGATCAAACCGTTTAAATCTCTTGAAAAACTGACCTTTAACGACATGCCGGAGTGGGAGGAATGGTCGATTTTGGGGGCCGGAGAGTTCTGCAACCTTGCGGAGCTTATTATAATGAATTGTCCGAAGTTGGTATCTATTGGAGCTGGAGGATTACCCGCTCCAAACCTGAGTAAAATTTGGATATGGTCATGCAAGAACCTGAAGGCACTACCTGAACAAATGTGCACTCTCCTCCCATCTCTTCAAGAATTGTGGATGAGGGATCTTCCAGAAATTGAGTCCTTTCCTTTGGGGGGTTTGCCCAATAGTCTATCTATCCTTCACATCGGCAGCTGTAACAAACTCATGGCTCGCCGGAAGGAGTGGGGTTTGCAAAGCCTTCCCTCTCTTAGAGAGTGTTATCTCATAGGTGAATGTGAGGAAGAAGAAGATAACTTCTTGTTGTTGGAGTCGTTTCCAGAGGAGTGTCTATTGCCTACCTCTCTAACCCATCTCCAAATCGGGGGCCGTCCAAATCTGAAATCATTGAATCCCAGTGGCCTTCGACACCTCAACTCTCTTGAGCAATTATTCATTAAGAACTGCCCTAATCTACAGTCCTTGCCGGATGAGGGACTGCCAAGCTCACTTTTGAGTCTAAACATCTGGAAATGTCCATTGCTGAGTGTACGTTGCCAAAGGGAAAACGGAGAAGATTGGCCCAAGATTTCACACATTCCCTCTATAGAGCTCGATGATAAATTCATAGCTCATTGACTCGCTGGCATTCAGAAAATCAGGTTCTTCTCGTTACATTCTTAAGTAATTTGCTGTAAGTTATTGGGTGATGTTAATAACAAAGTAGAAAGTGTTAATGTTAAAGTAAAAAGTGTCGCTAAAACTTTTAACTATACTTAGGTAACTGTTGTTAAAATTTTTAGTGACACTTTCTGCTTTAGCATTAGCACTTTTTACTTCGACATTAGCACTAGTCAAGTTATTTCCTCCCTTTTATTTTTTTGTGTGTAATTTGTCCATTATACAATCTATATGAGTGACACGTGTATGCGTGTAGCTAGTTTATGTGATGTCTGATGTATTGGATAATCTCTTTGGATTGTAGAAAGTGCAACTCAGTAATGAAAATTCCAAAGAGTGAGCTCACCAAATTCGAGTGAGAACTTCAATTCCGGCCCAACATTCGGTTGTGCTGTAGGAGTTTTTTCCCTTCTTTGAGATCTAAGTTACTTTTTTTTTTTCTTTCTTTATTTTCAAGTGTGTTGGAGCTTTTTTTTCTGGTGTGTTTTTAATTTTCTTACAACACCCAAGGTAAAGTTATGATGTTGAGGGTCATTTAAAATAAATAGTGGATTAGGGACCTCATTCTTCATTATAGTCCACTTTGGGAACTCTTTTAAAGGCTTTTATGTTGATGATTGCTAAGAGGCTTATTGGCTGTTGTTCTCGGAAAAAAATAAAAATTTGATTGCTAAGACTTATTGGCTCAATTGATTTCACTAATCCATAGCTCAATTGACATTCAGAAAATCAGGTTCTTCTCATTCCACTCTCGTCTTCATAACAAATAAAATCCTTACTTATTGGTAAAATCTAATGCCCTGTTTTGGGTCTTATGTAGTAATTTGCTATAAGTTATGGCCTCCTTTTTTGTAATTTGCCTAGTATACAATCTATATGAGTGACATGTGTGTCTCTTCGTCAGTCTTATCTACATCACAAAACAAATTCCACCAGGTTTATGTGAAATTGGCTAGTACTTTGGAAAGTAAAATCTGATCATTAATTTAAGACTTGGAAAGTGTAACCAAAGACATGAAGCCTTGTTGAAGACTTGAATCTGAGACTACTTCTTTTGGCCAACAACATTTCAGTTGGTGACTTCAATAAATGAGCAAATTATTATGACTTTTCTCAAGACTTAACTAGTTTTACTTTTACTTAACTATAATTTTTTGCAACACTTTTTTATGCTCACAACTAGTTCTGCACAATTCTCGTAATGAAAGCTTGGTCAAGGCTCACTTCTAAAAGTTTTAAAAGTTTTGATGTGGTTTTATAGTTCAAACGTCTATAATGAAAAACAGGATGTTATAATATCAAATACTATTTTTACGCTCATATTTGTCTGCCGTCTGGCTCTTATTTTTATACTTTGCATCAGTTTTCGCATACTGCTTTCTCAAGAACGATGGTTACCTATGGAAATTGGACTGGGTAGTTCTAAATGCGGGATCTATCTCTTCATTTAACATGAGTCATGCCTTGTATTCTATATTCCACATAATCTCCACTTATTTTTATGCATTTGTTCCATGTTTGGTATTTAAAGGTAAAAGAAATTGGAAAAATTATTAGGAAACCTTTTATTTTCCTTATGTTTTCTAAATTTAACAGCTAATCCTGGAAAGTGTATGTGTCTTCTAATGTGCACTCCATGACAACTATTGCGGGGGATTAGCATTTTGAAGTTAATCATTAGGTTTGGAATACAGTTGATGAGTTTTTTCAATTGACATGGTGATGGATTTGCAAGGCCTGAATTGTATGAGGTGAAGTTAATATATCAATAGTTTTGCCAGTGCTATATGAATGATTTTTTTTCATGTCTTGTGTTCCATTTATTCCATGTGTACCAAGTGTTGAATTTCTTTTTGAAAAACCATGTAGCTATCACTTGTTGCAAGTATAATGTGATTGAAACTTTCCCCACCATGTGTTATTGCCAAAGGGTGAAATCCACTGAAAAGCTTAGAATTTGAATAATTTGATGGAGTTAAATTCTACATTTCTCTCCAACTAATTTCCCTTAAAAGAGGATGCTTTCCTAACTTTTCTCAAGTTAGTTATTTTCCCTAAAGGGATTAAGAACACTTTCTCCCTCTTCTTTGTCAAGTAGCTTAGTGGAAGGTAAGGTTTTTTATTTTTATTTTTATTTTTTTATTATTGTATTTAATGTGGTCATATATCGTATTTGAAACAAACCCATAGCTATAAAATCCAATTTACTCCTCTTACGGCGACACCATGTTTCTAGTTTCTACAAAGTTAACGATTGCAATGCTACTTGCAATGTGATTAGGATTTACAATCTAGGAATTATCCCGTAACATTTTCAATTAGTCATTGAGTATTTCTTAACTTTGAAGTAAAATGGTGTTTTTGATTTTTTATTTTTATTTAAGACAGTTTTGTACATGAACAATTCACCAAACTTGGATACAACAATGTAATAGATCTCAAGGTAATGGTGGTACTTGATCTCTTTGCCCTAAAGTAGGCTTACGTGTTATCTTCCAAATGGCAATTAAGAACCTACATAATTGATGTGCTCGATGCCCTTAGTTTGCTTTACAGACTCTAAGCTCTTCATTTTAGTAATTGGTTCAAAACATAGACTGGTCTTTCTTTTTTCTTTTTGCTGCATCTAGCTTTAAAACTGTTTATGCTTCTTGAATATAGTGCAGAATATGCAAATTCTGATTATTTGAATGTTGTTGCAGGAGCAATGTTGTCACAGAAGATAGGGCAAGCTATTTGTAGGGAAACATGCTGATCCCACATCACACTAGACCTCCAATTTAGCATAGTTCATTTTATTTGTTTGTTGTATTCGAATAAGCATACTCTGTGTGCAGATTTTTGTTTGGGAAGCTCTTAATACTGCCATTGCTGTAAGTTCAAGTTTATCTAAAAGGGGTATGACAATGGAACCTCATTGTAACTTGTTCAGTGTTTTAAAAATCAACAATGGTAATTCTAGAAACTAACTAAGAAAATTAATATGAAATATTCTAGGGTCCGTTTGATTGCACGATAGAAAATAGGTTGAAAAGAAAATTTTTTCATGGAATTATTTTCCTTGGAAATTTTTTTCCATGGAAATAAAATTTGGGGCTGCTTGATTGCAATTATTTTCTGACAGGAAAATCTAACATTTTCCATGAAAAATCTAGTTTTGTTGTTTAATTGTCACTATTTTCCAGTGAAAAATGGTCATTTTCCATGGAAAATAACTTTTTTGCTGTTTGATTGCATTTATTTTCCATGAAAAATTAACAATTTCCATTGAAAACTTATCTTTTTTTAAGCAATTAACCTATGAATCACTAACAATCAGTTTGAAAATGATACAAATTCAAGCAATTGAGACAACTACTCATATCAATAGTGAATTTCACAAACGATTGTTTTAATGTATTAAAAACCAAATCAAAGCAAAATTAGAAGTACTCATCAAAGTTCCATATAAAAAATTAAGAAAAAAAAGGACACATCAAAGTAAAAGTCGAGTTTTCGGGCATGCCCACGTCTACGTCGAGCTTTCAGGCCTCCCCCTTGCCCGGCTCTCTTGGATGTGCTTGAATGACTTGGTTGTGCTTCCTCGACCGCATTTTTAGGATAGTAAAACCTGAATAATAGCAAAACTTTACTACTGATAAAAAAGAATAGTGCCATATTAACATCAATGGCAAAAAATGGATATTAACTCTCGAGAAATGGATTTATCTTCTTCCATTTTTTCTCTCACTCACAGAGTGAGTAGGCCCCTATTAGTAGTTAGAATTTGATAAATTTTATTGAATTTTTCATTTTTTTTTACATTGAAAAGGGCAGCATTGTAATTTTAAAAAGTTCCAACCAAAAGGTTAATGTTCCATTAACAATTGCAAGTGTTACACGGCTATAAACTTAAGGGAGGACACTATAGATACTGAAACAATGAGAGAGGTCCATGTATTTATGATATACCTCAAATGAGGTCAGTGTAATTTACCGTAATATAAACAAGGACACTTAACAAAGCTTACCAGGTACTGAATTCTTATTTAGAGTGATGGAAGCCAAATCAAGAATTTTTCCTACCCGAATCCCATCAATACCTTGTTAACAAGGGAATGGTCTTATACTCAGAATAAACTCAGTAAACAAAATAAGGCTTCACAAAATCTTATAAAATGCTATAAATACAAACAAGCAAGCAGTTAAACCAAGACTCTTTAAAAAATGTGACGTGCACATACATTACCCGCTCAAACATCCATATTATCTATACTTTACTACATACATAGGATATACACATACGTAAATTCGATATGCCCACAATATTAAACTTACCTTACAAAACAGATTTTAATGGCAAAATCACCTAGATCAAAGTCAGATCATCTTTCTTTACCTATACTCGAGTTTAAACTACTACATCTATACAACCCATTATACACTCAATTTTGTCTCATGTACAATGGCTAATGAATGAAGATAAAACCAATCAAACGATAGTGCACATAAATTAAACACAGTGTCTTGCAAATTATATCTTAGTGACTCAAACGATAATGATGGATTAATTTATTCAAAGCAGCATGCAACATAACCAAAACTACATATAGGATTTCACTATAGTGTTGTGTATGGACACAACAAAAGTCACCGAGTGATGATGCCAAAATCTGGGTAAGAGTAATTATATGAAAGAGATGGACACAATGAAGTTTGGCTGTGGTTCGGTCCCGTTAATGAGGTGACCTACGTCCACGGGTGCATCGGTGCGCTTTCACTAACAGATCACCGGTGTGGACTGGTGAGCCAACAGAGTAAGAGGCACTACCAGCCAAACCGACCGGGTGTATGCGTATGAGTGAATATAATATGCTATCCTATAGGTTCAGGATGCGACCCCCTTCAATGGGGATGGGTGGCCTCTTTTATAGGTGCAAGAGACCACCCGTACAAGGTAAGTCTGCAGATTAGGAAGCTTAATCTGACTACAACCTGATTTACACGAATTTAGGAAAGTTTCCTAAGTGGTTTAGGAAACCACTTACTCCTTTCATTTAGTCCTCTAGCTAAGATAGGATACTGTCTGGAGGCTCGCTGGTCAAGCAACCACGTCTTCTGGAGGTGAGCCCATGTGAGGCCAGTCTGGAGCAAACTCTCGGGCTTTTGACCATTCCAGGCGATTTTGTGTAATGGCCCGGGATGACAGAGTGGTCAGCC